>OZ023147.1:5475022-5575499 GCA_963675895.2 Styela plicata
CAGAAAGCGACGACGACTTTCAAGTCATCATTCGTCCGAAGGAAAGGGTATAGCTCGGAATGAGGATTCTCCGACTTCGACAAAATCAAACGATAAAAAGGAGGGTGAATCTTCACCAGCAAGGTGAGAATAAAAACACATATCACAATCCAAATTGAATCAGCCTTAGCTGTTAAGTGCAATTTCGTTCTGTTTTTTTATCACTTTGGATGGAGATATCGGGTTTATAAAGTCTCTGTCAGTCTAGGTTATTTTATATTTTCCAACATCCACTAAGGTGTAATAACTTGAAGGTGTATGTCTTTCCCACAAAAATAAAGATCTATTTTCTACTGTTCTACTGTCGCTATAAGATAAGCGATGTTGAAAATGAATATTTTATCAATGTATTATACAATGTTACTTATTTTAGTGGGCGTGATGGCCTAGTGGTTAAATATGTTAGCATCGCAGGTTGAAGATCATATCTTTCCAGCAATTGTAATAAGTGGCCGCTATTACAGGGCCATGGAAAGGGTGATCCACTCTAAGAAGCTGCTATAGAAAATAAAAAATTTGGCTTTTTTTCATATTCCTAAGAATTCAGAGTGTCAGTCCATGAACCAAAATCCCAAATTGAATTCGTTTTGGGATTAGGGATTAGCGTTTCAGAATACTTGAACAGAATGCAGAATATCGAATCCTATTCCCACATTCCTGATAGCTCAGTGAAGCATTGCCTCAAAATGTGCAATTGCTTATAAGAAACGAATGACTGAATAATCAAGACAGCCACAACAAGAATAGCACTGATTGGAAAATTATGTTCAATTTAGCAATATAAGAAAAGGTTCAATCAAACATCCCTAATTATTTGACATCATTGTGGCATCGAATCCTTCTATTCCTATGAAATCATAGTTTTTGATTTGGTTGGTTCACTATTTCGAATCCACCTGTATTTTGAAATGACCTTTCCTAGTTGAGATTGTACATTATTGAGATACAATTCAATCGAACGTTCATAACATTGCCACAGAATTCAAGTTAATAAGATTCTGAGTTATCATTTAGTGCACTGTATAACCATCCTTGTTTACTTGTGTCTTCGATGCCGTATGTGGCTGTTGCCACAAAGATGCTTGAACAAGAAATTATCAAAGTTGAGAACAGAAATTGCATGATCTCTTTCCACAAAATTACACATGTATTTGTGGGCTTTTGTTAGGTCACAGCCCAACTGCAGACAAAAAACAACGTATGACTTATATAACAGTGAATGATGAATCATATCTTGCTTTTGTCTGGAGAAGTGGGACAATGACCTATCAAAAGCTTATATATAATTTCGTGTAAGAGATCATGCTAGTTCGGATTTTAAGTTAGTCAAGTAATTCTGTTTTCTTATTTTTTGCATTTGACTATTTGTCATAGGCTTCAACTGTTTTTTTGTTGTTTTTCCCAGGTGTCCTATCTGTCTCGCAACTCCAGAGAATCCGGCGAAAAGTGAATCGTGTTCACATTATTTTTGTTTCGTTTGTTTAAAAACATGGTCAAAACAAAAAGTAGGTATAAATTATTTTGTAAAAAACTCGCTCGTAGCAATGTCATCGACAGAATTTGTTTTTCTTCGGTTGTCTGGAATGTTCATGTCATTTTCTTCAGGTAGATGAAAAAGCTTCATAACCATCGACACTGAATTTCCATAGCAGTATTGGTGATCTTGAACCATGAACAAAAAGGCATTTTAATCTTCCAGCAATAGATATACCTTGAAATTATCGCTCATTTGTTAAATTTTCTTCTGGTAGCAACTAGAGGTGGTCAAAATCTGATATCTTTTGTTTACAGAATTGAATCGAGTAATTTTCTCGAATCGAATCAAGCATTGTAATCTAAAGTTTTATAATTAATAAGCATAAACATTCTTTGATCAGCTTATAATCAACATGCAACTTCAAATTTATATTTTTGAAATTGTTCACATTGTTGGTTTCGAATTTTTCGTAGGAATCTATTCAAATAATTTATGATTCAAACGGAATACTTTGGACATTCTCTATTGGAAACTATTTTCTTTGGGGGCCTGAGTAGCGGACGTTCTGCAAGTTTGGTTCCCAATATTTTATAAGTCGAATCCAAGGCTAAAATTACTCACCGGAAGCTCATATGGCTGCATCTAGTCTATTAAATTTTTATTTTTTATCTCAGGCAGAATGTCCGCTTTGCAAGTTACCAATTCGTACAATTTACTACGATATAAAGAGCGACACAGATTTTCGGGAATACCATGTCGAACAGAGACGACCAGAAGGGTATGTAAATATTTATGACTGACTTACAAAAATATATAGCTGGCAACAGGTAATTTCATAGTATTTCCTAATGTTGGCATTTTTCAGTATAAGTGCCGAGTTTACCTGGTATATTCATTTTACTTAGTTTATTCCAAAGCACTTCTGAGTTAGCACTTTTGTTTAGTTTCACAGATATCTGATTTACCTAGTGGTTAAACATATTGGCATCGCAGGTTGAAGATCTCGGGTTCGAGCTCGGCGAGTCCGGCTCGCTTATCCATGCCCACCACCCAACCCAGGGTGTAATAACTTGGATAGGCTAAGCCGAACAGGAAAAGATCATATCTTTCCAGTAATTGTAACCCTGTCTGTCTATAAGTGGCCGCTGTTACAGGGCCTTGGACAAGGTGATCCACTCTAAGAAGTGGCTATAGAAAAAAACTTAGTTTTACTAGGTAAAGTAGGTAAATTTGCCTAATTTTTAATTAGATTAAAGTAGGTACCAAGTATGAAAAACTAGGTGGAACATATAGTCATCGTGGAAATATTTTGAAATAGACAAATGAGTGATTTCAATCTTCAAATCAATTAAATATGTCTTGAATGCAGCAAAATGAAGATCGCTTAGTGTATCTGGTTTTTAATCTGGGTACTGCGTAATTTTCAAAAGTGAAACTAGGTTACGTAGTTTGAATAATAACTAAGTTACCATCACTAATATTTACGAGACAAATTGTGCAACTGGTGAAGGCAAAACGGTGTATATTATATCAAAATGTTGACTGTATAATGTACATGATTTCTTCTACACCATTTGTTCATTTATTTTTGTAAATGCTATTATATATATATTTTATTGACAGCGATAACTATGGTTAACTGGCCAACATTAATATTTCAAAGTCCTTAGGTTCGAGTCCCTGGCTCCCCCTCCCCCGCGATAAAGATCCACTCAAATTGTGACTGATAAACTATTCAACGAACTATTTAAAATAAATATGCATACCTCTAAAAGCGGGCAAGTTGTTGCCTTATGACACAGAAAAAGTTCAATTGAGTCATTTCAGCAGTTGTGAGTGGGCTAGAAACTCGTTTTTTGTCATTGCTTGGTGCGATGATGCATCAACTTGTCACCATTTTAGGCTGTATGTCACGAAAATACCAGTATCACAGCGAACTGACATTGCGAAGATTAACGCGATACAGTATTCTGGAAAACTCGTACCAGTATTTGACCGGTATACCGCTCAGCTCTAGTATTGATGATTTTGAATCTTTTAATGATCATTTTTTAATAGTCAATCATCTTGAGTGAATCACCCTGATCAAGAGCCTGTACTAGCGGCCACTTATAGGTGAACATGGACTTTCCAGTTAGGCCGAGCCTACCCAAGTTGTTACATCCTACTGGAGTTACACCCTGGGTTGTGTGGTTGGCATGGATTAACGAAACGATTCTCGAATTCCGAGATCTTCAACCTGCGGTCCATAAATATAATTCTATGACAATTTTAAATAGAACAAGATTTGAATATAAATACATCTGTGCATTGGTGACGAAAGTTGACCAATATTGTCATGAAAAATTAAACATGATTATTTTCAGCCCCAAAACTTGCACGCCTTTTCGCTGTGAAAACACATTTTTGTATTAAATACAATAAAAATATGTTTCAGGATATTATATTGATACATGAAAAAATTTCCCTGTTTTAAGGATTTTTTTGCATAGAATTGTAGAAAAAAGTAGGGGACCGTCCCCCATGTTTTAATACTTGGGGGAGATATGTCCGACAGTTACTCTGGCTGGGAGTATCTTCTCTATTATAAAGACTAATAATTTTTTTAAAATATTTCAGCGATCATTTTCCTTTCTCACGTGGGCTTCTTAATATCGAATCTTTCGATAATTGGTGGCATTATCGGATCAGAGAATTCAGAGCTAGTCAAAGAAGGTATGTAGCTTGATTTTATTTTTATTTTTCGAAGGCCGGCAACTTCACTTTAAGCAGAAAACATTCCAAACTGAACTGAACTGCTATGGTAAAGTGCAGAGGTTGATGTCTGCCCTGGGCGATAGTGAAACTTTCTACCACTTCTTAAATAAATAATATTTTTGAAGCTTCTGTTTGTCTGTACAACAATAAGCAATTTGGTGTACTGACAAAGAGAAACTACCAAAATATTTCTTAGAATTCGCAGTTCTACACGTAGAAAAAAGCACATTTACTCATATTACATTAATTGTAAGGGATAGGACGTGTCATCCTGTGTGAGAGGAAAGCTGAGTATTCTGATTAAACCAATGGAAAACCATGACAAATGTGAAATAGACATTAGAATCAATCGAATGGAAAAGAAAGTGAATGAAGAAGCGGGCAACAAAATTTTGGTGTCTAAAATGTTCATATCATTTTCTTCCTGATGAACGAAAAGCTTTAGAACCATAAACAACCCTTTTGAACTTTTTCTACAGTTTATTCACAACCAGCTACTCAAAAATATATTTTTTTTTATTTTCTAGAAAGATATGTATTATGAATTATTATTATTAATCTGGAACCTAATTGATCCAATTTTTTATATTAAAAAACTATAATAAAAAAATATTTTTAATTTCCCAATACTGATACTCAATTTTTGACGCATCAGTAAACATAGTTTGTGGGAAAAATCGTAGCCGGTGGTCACGCATACACTTTGTGGAAGAAGTTGTTACCGGTGGTTACACAACTCTCCATACCGTTGTGTCCTGCTATACTTCGAAGCATTGAGAAAGAAAATGGGTCCGGCCAGAAGAAAATTTAGCTAAGGGACTATATTTCAAGATATATCTGTGGCTTGAAGATTTAAATGTCTCTTCAAGTAATGGTAATATACAAACTGTACAAAAAGGTTCAAAATTATCAATACTGCTATGAAATAGCAGTGTTGATCGTTTTGAAGCTTTTTTGTTCATCTGAAGAAAATGACATGAACATCTCAAAAACTCAAACAAACCCACGATTTTGCCACCCTGTCTTGAACAATTCCAAATTCATGCCCAGTACTCAATTTTTAATTCATCATTAGAATTGTATATGGAAGAATTTGTTACCAGTGGACGTGGTTACACAACCATCCATACTGCGGTTGTGTCCTATTATTAATATATCTTTACTTCTAGAAGACAAGAGAATACTCTCGCTGCAAGAGAAGCATTGAGTAATGTTGGATTAATCAGAGCAAGAAGAATGCATTACTGGAACAAAAATAAGGTTTGGAGTTGATAGCTTGAATCGATTTGGTTGCATGTCCGATTGGGATGATTTGATACTCATTCGAATAATCAAGGGCTTCTAGCTTAAATCGATTTGGTTGCATGTCCGATTCGGATGATTTGATACTCATTCGAATAATCAAGGGCTTCTATCTTAGAATCGATTTGGTTGCATGTCCGATTCGGGTGATTTGATACTCATTCGAATAATCAAGGGCTTCTATCTTGAATCGATTTGGTTGCATGTCCGATTCGGGTGATTTGAAACTCATTCGAATAATCAAGGGCTTCTAGCTTGAATCGATTTGGTTGCATGTCCGATTCGGGTGATTTGATACTCGTTCGAATAATCAAGGGCTTCTAGCTTGTATCGATTTGGTTGCATGTCAGATTCGGATAATTTGCTACTCATTCATAATCAAGGGCTTCTATCTTGAATCGATTTTGGTTGCATTTCAGAAAATGATTTGATACTCGTTCGAATTCAAGGGCTTTTTGAAATCGATTTGGTTGCATGTTTATTCGGATGATTTGATACTCATTCGAATAATCAAGGGCTTCTATCTTAAATCGATTTGAAGTTGCATGTCCGATTCGGGTGATTTGTTTTCGAAAATCAAGGGCTTCAAGCTTGTATCGATTTGGTTGCATGTCCGATTCGGGTGATTTGATACTTATTCGAATACTGAGAGGTTCACATTTCAAAATATGGAAAATTAGTTCAATTTTGAAATTTTTTGTAAATTTATCAAAATTATCTGATTCACGATTCACGAATAATAAATCATTCGAGTCAATTTTCTCAATAATTCGAAATCAGCAGAATCAAAATAGTGTAAATTTTCAGAAAATAGATGTAAATTTTGATGTCATTGACAATTTTCTGAGAAAAAAAAGTTTGTTTCATCGTTCGGGTATTTGATTTGATTTTGAATTCAACAGATATTCAATTTTGGCCTAAAATTGTATCGATTTACAATCATTGAAATTCTCAATATATTTTATTTTCTATAGCCGCTTCTACGAGTAAATCACCCTGTCCAAGGCCCTGCAACAGCGGCCACTTATAGACGGACATGGTTACAATTGCTGGAAAGATATGATCTTTTCCTATTCGGCTAAGTCTACCTAAGTTATTACACCCTGGTTTGACGGACTCGCCGGGACTCGAACTCGAGATCTTCAACCTGCGATGCCAACATGTTTTACCACTAGGCCCTACATCTATCTAATTTTTCCTCCATTTTTATTACATCAACTTATTCTTATCCTTTTTAGGTACGTCGTGTGGACACAGGCAACAGAGTGAGGGATGTATCGGCTGAATTTTATCACGATAACCCGAGCCAACTTCATCGACTTGAACCCTGGCTTAGAAGAGAGTTAACTGTTTTGTACGGAGCTCATAACAAGTAAAATAAATATTGATGTTTCGTAAAACAGAAGTGGGATGTTAATCCACGTTTTCAAACAAGTTTATCATAAGCAGTGTTGGGAATGAGTCACTGCACTTCAAGTCCCAAGTCAAGTCGAATGCCACACGAGTTGTGAGTCGAGTCAAAGTATTACCATATTTAAATTTAGAGTCTCAAGTCAAGCCGAGTCACTGTCTTTTCAAGTCAAGTCCTTTCAAGTTGAGTACGAGTTGAGTCATTTATCTAAGACTACTCAAATCAATCACTGAAAAAGTTGACTCTAGTGCGGCTCTAATCTCCCCAACACTAGATCATAGTCCAGTTTCATCAGTTAAAATAAAATATCCAGCTTCGTTTTATCGCTAGATCATAGTCCATAATAATAATGTCCTGATGAAGCAGGACTATGACCTAGCAAAAGAAGAGGAGGAGTATTCAATAAGAAGATACCAAAAGCCTTTGTGGGACACAGAGCATCTGTATCTGTATACCAGTTTTTCAATCTAGTTTACTTCAACATTTTATTTTCACATTAACCAGAGTAGAAAAACCTCTTTCATGCGATAACAAGATCATTCAGTCCTCTGAAATTTTTTACCCCTTCAAGGGAAGTTTTTTACCCCTAGTTTAAGAATCCTTGGTTAAGTTTAATTGTTATCCGAAGGTAGCTGATATTTGACCCTACTTTATTCATTCTGAGGTGAAGTCGTGATTTATGTCAAATTCTTGTTTTTCAGACTTCTAATCAAGCGTGTCCGTGATGTCATAATGGCTGCCATACCAACCGTTGGCATGACGTCTCGTACTTTCCACAATACGATCCATCCATATATGTTGGAGCATACTTCACAGTTTATTCATGAATTTGTATCGTTTGCCAAATCTCCGTACGATATTGCGCAATACGATAGGTAAGTCGTTTCGATTGATTAGGAATAGATTGACCATTTATTGAATTCTCTAATCATCATCATGTTCGAATGTGGTTCTATTCAAAACATTACAATCTCATCTCCAAACTACTGGCCCCGCGATTCTACGAATCATAAATTATTTTATTTGATTAATTTTGCAATTCAAATCAGCAGTGTATTTACATAATTGCATAATAATTCACATAAAATGAGTGATATTTAAAGCAGACTTACAGAATGTCAGCTACTGATATTCAGACACCCAAAAAACGGGCACTATCTGAAGGAAATTTAGCGGATCAGTAATATTTCATGAAATGTCGATGAGAGACAAAATGACTCTCTTTTGAATGTCTAATAGCAATCAAATCGCTCAGAGAGTTTCAAAATCATCGATACTTTGGGCGATGGCCTAGTGGTTGAACACGTTGGCGTAGCAGGTTGAAGATCTCGGGTTCGGGTCTGACTCGTTAGTCCATACGCACCGCTCAACCTAGGGTGTAATAACTTGGGTAGGTTAAGCTGATCATGAGAATGATGATATCTTTCCAGCAATTCTAACCCTGCCCATCTGTAAGTGGCCTCTTGTACAGGGCTTTGCGCTGGGTGATCTACTCCAAGAAATCGCTTTAAAACAATAAAAGAAAAACTACTATGAAATAGCAGTGTTAATAGTTTTAAACTTTTTGTCTGTCTGAAGAAAGTGGCAGAAGGTTCCAGACATTCTGAGCAGAGCGTTGTTCTGTCTCACTAATTAAATTTGACAATTTTCTGAAAGATTTCTTTGCTTGTTTAGTACCCAAAGATCTAATTTGCAAAAATTGTTCGTTCTGATTTTGAAATCAAAACATATGTAATATTTGCCACAACCAGACTCGATTTGGAAGGAAATTAAATTATTAGTTGGCTCACCTGAGCATCCATTGCTCATATTTCACAAAAAAAAATAATACAAATGTCTTACAGGCATGCACACTATGAATCTGCGTCAGCTTCTGAAGATCCGTGGTCAGGTGAAGGCAGTAGAAATTCTTCGAGGGAGAGGAGAAGGGCGAGTAGGAATCCATTGAGGAGTAGATGGGATGAAAGTCCAGATGCGTCAGATAATTTGCCAGGTTTGTTCAGCATTTCTCCATATAAGTTTTCAGGCCCAAACTCAATTCATCAAGTTCTATGAGATAGAGATGGGCCGATGTATTCGGTATCGGCAAGTATCGGTGATTTTTGAAATATTGGTACTGGTATCGGAAAATTTTCATCATGGATACCAAAACCGATAGTGGATACGTCTTTACAACGGAGCGTACGAATACGCTTTATTTACTGATAATAAATGGAAAGATTCCACTGCTCTGGAAAATAATTAAAACAGAGCATGCCTCGTGACGATTTCATATACACTTTGGGTTGTATTAAATAAAACCCATCAACTGATATTTTTGATGCAGAAAATGGTGTTAGGTGTCACATTAGTTGTGTAATCACGAACATCTGCATGCAATCTTTTGACCCATGTATGCTCCAACTAACGGCAACTTTAATGTCAAAGAGCTGCTATGAAATATCTCCAAGAAAACTAACTACATTATTATCAGGGGAATGTATGGATGTTTATTTGTCTCAAGAAAAAAACAGTGCTATATATAAATATATATATTTTTTTTTGAAATTCACTCTAAGCAATGCCTGAACCAGTGCCTAAAAGGAACCAACCAACAGCCACTGAATAGCAAAGAGCTACTAAAAGATATAGTACCAGCAACTGCACTCTAAACGGAAAGCATCCCAAACGGAACTGAACCGTCATGGCAAAGTGCAGTGAGTGGTATCTGCACTTGACGATGGTGAAACTATCTGCGGCTTCTTTGTTTCCTTATAGTCGCCTCTTACGACACGCAGAAAATATGTTAGACCTATTAAAAAGGCCTACATATGTATATATATATATATATATATATATTATATGTGAAAGTGAATTAGGAGATGCGTCGGGTGTTGTCCAACTGTGTATTCTCTGTTCCACTCATCTTGTAAAGATGGATTCGTGTACGACCAAGGCCATGATGATACTTGAATGAGATGAGGTAGAGAGTTAAACAACAAAGCATCAGAATTTTATTCCAAGACTTGTAATATGTGAAATAAGATTCTGATCTTTTGTTGTTTAAAGTAACATCCCAGAAAGGTCTGAACTACTGTAATAAAGTGCAATGAGAAACATTTGCCCGGGGTGATAAGAGAACCGTCTTCCACATTTTGTTGTAATAGGCTTCGTTTAGAGTGATTATTATTAAAAAAAAAGTAAGTGAAATGAAAATAATCTGTTACCAGAATTCTTGTTTATTTTAACCTAACAGACCTGTAGGCTTTGGAATAGTCCTAACATATTTCCTGCGTGTCTTAAGAAGCGACTAAAATGAAGCAAAGAAATGGTAGATGGTTTTGCCATTGCCCAGGGCAGATACCACTCGCTGCATCTATTCATGATGGTTCGGTTCTGTTTGGGATGTTTTCCATTTAGAGTGCAGTTGCAGGTAAGAAAGCAAAGAAGAGACAGATACCACTTACTGCACTTTGCTAGTTTGGGATTCTTTCTGTTAAGCGTGCAGTTGCTGGTACCACATCTTTTAGTAGCTCTTTGCTATTGAGTGGCCGTGATTTTGGGCTCTGCTTCTAACCTTGCTCAAAGTGAATTTCAATAAAAAATGTAATTAAAAAAAAATTGATCTTTTATCAGGTGAACCCACAAGCCAGTCTGTAATGCTATCTCAAACATCGTGGGGCGAAGATTTGAGCAACGTATATCCTGGTTCAATATCATCAATGGGCCATGTATCAAGTTTCAATAGGCGAAGCAACCCCCTGTTCACTGCGGGGGTGCCGTTCCCCACTCCTCCCCGGGACTTTCCTGTTGTGGCACCCGAAATAAATCTCCATTATTCCAGTAGGAGAAGATATATGACTACACAGCCTACGATTGAGTAAGTGACGTTATTTGATAAAAGTTTGGATAGGAAGGATCGGATTTCATTCTCATCTTGCTGGAGAAGAAAGCTGAGAATACGACTTAATCATATAGTGGACCACGACTTCTCATTCTAACACCAGCACTAAGTTGTCAGGGGTGGAGGTTTTGACCGAACTTTTTTTTATTTTTCTCACTAGCGGATTCAGGGGGGGAGCACTGGGCACAAAAACGAGCCAATTTTCAATGATTATTTAGGGTTAAAATACAAATCAAATAAAAAACTTCGCTCATCTCCGGCGCAATTACTTCACTATTTCTTATCACTAATTTTATTGTATTTCGTAATAATTTCAGTTTCTTCAATACGAGGATTTTTTTCATTTTCATAAAATTTTCACATTTGTGCAGCGCGCTCTTCTATGTCACTGATTAATTATATGTATTTCGCCCATAGAGAGAGAGTCTTCATTCAATTCAATTTTTGTAAAAGTTCTAACAAGTACTTCTGTTTCGTTCTCATAAAACTTTCGCACACCTCCGGCACTCTAATTCAATTATGATAATTCAATTATAATTTGAATTCATGTTTAAATGTTAAAAAAAAAATTTAGCCCCCCTCCCAACCCCAAAGTTGGACCACAACCTCTCATTCTAACACCAGCACTAAGTTGTCAGGGGTGGAGGTTTTGACCAAACTATTTTTCATGTTTTGGACTAGCGGATTCAGAGGGGGGGCCCTGGGCACAAAAAACGCCAATTTTCAATGGTTATTTAGGTTAAAATACAAATAAATAAAAAATTTCGCTCATCTCCGGCGCAATTACTTCACTATTTCTTATCACTAATTTTATTTATTTCGTAATAATTTCAATTTTTTCAATACGAGGATTTTTATTTCATTTTCATAAAATTTTCTCATTTGTGCAGCTTCTGTGTCACTGATTAATTATGTGTATTTCGCCCATAGAGAGAGACTCTTCATTCAATTCAATTTTCGTAAAAGTTTCTAACAAGTACTTCTGTTTCGTTCTCATAAAACTTTTGCACACCTCCGGCACTCTAATTCAATTATGATAATTCAATTATAATTTGAATTCATGTTTAAATGTTAAAAAAAAAAATTTAGCCCCCCCAAACCCCAAAATTTTTTTCTTGACCCCCCATGCTGTTAGTTCTAGACATGATTTGTGAAAAAACATAACTAATGTTCATGTGAACTACCGTGCGCCAGCAAGGCATCAATTAATATTAGATTTTTTTGATGATTCGAAAGTGACAGAATCCAAAATGCATAAATCCAGAAAGTAAAAGTCAATTTTGATGTATTTATTTATTATCTGGATAGATTTCTTTGTTTGTTTATTATAATATGTTTGGTTTGAATATATTTGAATTCCTAACAACAGTTCTCTTTAACCTGAATTCTGGAGATAATCGATTCTGGACACTACCTTATTTCAGTGAAAAACATTACCAGGAAAAAGATCAGTTGTCAGTTTGCTTGTGGTTGTCTACAATCTATTAATAATCTTTTGTTTTTTCTAGCCGTGAAGTCGAAGCTCCCCTCGTTCATCAAACGATAGATCTTCATCGACCTGGTGGTTCATCGGCGAGACATTATCACAGAATGGAAGAGTACAGGAGGCAGTAAGTCGATGACTGTGTCAGTGTATGAGTCACGGATGGATCTCACCGCCAAGGCGAGATTCTTTAGTGACTCATACTTGACAAAAGGCTTAAAATAGTCTTAAAGTATTTTGCTGCGTTTCGTAAGGGGCGACTAAAAGGAAGCAAAGAAGTGGTAGATGGTTTTACTATTGCCCTAGGGCAGATACCACTCGCTGCACTTCACCATGGCGGTTCAGTTCTGTTTGGGATGTTTTTCGTTTAGAGTTCCAGTTGCTGGTATTACATCTTTCAGTAGCTCTTTGCTATTATGTGGCCGTTGGTTGGTTTCCATTGGGAGCTGCTTTCGGCTTTGCTCGGAGTGAATTTCAATGAATGAAAAAATAAGAAAGGAGAGTTATAATAATAACGTGCAGTAAGTAGTATCTGCCCTGTACAATAGTAAAACCATTTACCTCTAATATGTGATACCAGTTCCATGTCCTATTCACTCAATTTTTCTGTGACATGACATGGTAGATGGAGGAACCAGCGATTACGTACCACCCAGCAGACTGGCAGAATGTCTGTTACTTAAAAACCCGAAGAAGTTGCCAGTCACGACATGTTAGGACTATCTTATTTTAGATTGCGTTTCAGTATTTATATAAATAAATTTGGTTGTTTTTGTCTATGATATATTGCCCTGATGAAGTTCACCTGGATAGGTATTTGGAATTATCAGACAATCTTCCAACGCAGTTAGGATCAGAAAATTATCTGTAGTGTTTCATATTTCTCTACTCCAGAAATTTAGAGTATTTTATCATTTGTTTACCAGCATATTTTAGAACGCGCCCCTTTTCAGTACCGTATATATTAATGTCGATGAATTTAACTTTTCCATTGCCCTTATGAAAATCATTTGTTTGCACATCACCGGTTGAGCAATTAGATTCACTAGATTTGAAATGTTGGCAAATTGGATTACCACTTGCATTTCCCCGGATTAGTAAATTCAATTCAGTATGTGGATGTGATTTGCTATTCGGTCCTTGTTTTATATTGGTCACTTAGCTCTAATGCAAGGGTTCACACACCAATTCTCATAATTTGTGCCTCTCCTACATCTGAATATCGAGATAATAAAAACAAAACGGTCTTTTATTTGACAAGTTATTTTGTCAATGAGAAGGGTGCTGATGTTTTTAAATACCAAAAAGCTTTATGCACAACTTTGTAGAAGACAGGGCACATCTCGTTTTCTTGAACATTTTGTTTTTATGATCATTTGAGCCTTTCTAATTTTTTTCCTTCCTGACCGCCCCTCCCCCCTCAATAACCTCTGTTCTAATTATGCGTTGTTCCGATTTTCAGTTTTGAACGTCACTCGCGTTGTCGAAAGTTTGAAGAACGTGAACAATTAGAGAACCGCAATAAACGTACGAAAGAAACTCCTTCAAGTGCTCCCACAAGCCGGTCGAGTCGCCAAGAGGTCATTGTGATTTCGTCGGATTCGAGTGATAATGAACCAGGGCCAAGTGAGTTTTTTATTTGATTTTGCTTTTAAATAATATTTATAATGAGTAGATGATCCTGTTTTTCTTCGAGTGTCTGTGATGAGACATTTTCTTCGGATTTCGAAAAAGCTTCAAAACCATAAACACTGCTATTTCATAGCAGTATTGATAATTTTGAACCTTTTTATACAGTTTTGTCTCTATCAGACACCCAAAAAGACACATTTGCATCTTCTAGCAGGAGATATGTCATGAAATATTGTCCATTTGGTAAATTTTCTCCCAGTGACTTCATCATTTTCTTCGATAGTCATGAGTAGCTGATATTCTTCCAGTCTTCGGAAGGACAAAAATCTTCAATACAATCTGCTTATTCATAGAATATTTTTTTCTATCGAAATTCACTCTGAGCAAGGCTGGAAGCAGTGCCTAAAAGGAAACCAACCAACGGCCATTCAATAGCAAAGAGCTACTAAAAGGTGTAGTATCAGCAAATGCACTCGAAGCATCTCAAACAGAACTGAACTACCATGGTAAAGTGCAGTGAGTGTTATCTGCCCTGGGCAATGGTAAAACCATCTACCACTTCTCAAAATTGATGGCTTTGAACCTTTTTAATAAAGCAGACTAGCTGATATTCTTATATTCAGGTTTATAGTATGCCACTGATCCCTGGTATTCTAAAGGCCCCAATCAAAAACAACGACGACGCGTCGTCGAAGTCATCTTACCGATGCGTTGCATTACGTTTCGGGTAATAAAATAAAAACGGAAATACACGCCTGCATTGCTTTGCGTCGATCTTGTTCCTATGCGTACAAAGCACAAATGCAAAAAAGAAACAAGCACTCTGCGTTAGCTTTCATAACAAACCGTTCTGTTTCATTGGAAGACGTGAGGAAGTGCATGTAGTGCATTGTGCTTGCGCTAAACGCAAGAGTAAAATAAAACAAACATAGAAAAAAACGCAACCTGCCCAAAAGTGTATTGTTACATTAAGCACTCGCAGAGGAACTTGGGGGAAGGGGTGCAAGATGAATGCCCCAGACCTCAAATTTTTTTTGTATCATGAAAAATTATAGATATCATAGAAATAATAGGAGGAAAAGTAGGATAATAGTAGGAAAGTTCATTGATCCATTTTGACACATAATATTATATATGAAAATTTAAAAAAATTGTGATTTTTTTGCTATTTTACCTACTGCTTTGGCATTCTGTGTCGACACAGGATTGAAGCCGATTGTCAAATAAATATATTTCATATTAAATCAGAAATTTTTTTTCCAGGTACATCGGCAGAAGCGGGTCACAGTAGTAACCGAAGTCCTTTGCAAGTCTTACATTATAGGTAGGTTGAATGTAAGTTTTTGAAATAATTTTTTTTCTGAATCAAATCTTTGATAGAATAATTTCGAATCAAGTCTTTTCGAATATGATTTTTTTTTAGAAAAACTCATTTCCCACTGTTCTGAAATACTATTTTTACAAAACCAAAGACATTCGTTATTCAAATTCCAAGATTACTCTGTTAGCCCCCCACGTCGACAAATTTGCGAGATTACGAATTTTTGAAATTTTACGCGGACCCCAGTAAAACACTTGTGTTGAGGCCGAACTAGTCATATCACTAGTGAGGCGCGATGGCCTAGTGGTTAAACATGTTGGCATCACAGGTTGAAGATCTCGGGTTCGAGCCCCGGCAAGTCCGACTCGCTTATCCATGCCCACCACTCAACCCAGGGTGTAATAACTTGGGTAGGCTAAGCCGAACAGGAAAAGATGATATCTTTCCAGTAATTGTAACCCTGTCCGACTATAAGTGGCCGCTGTTAAAGGGCCTTGGACAGGATGATCCACTCTAAGAAGTGGCTATAAAAAAAAATAAAAAAATTCTCATAAAATTCTGAACAAATCGTCTTTTTTCCAAATTTGTTTTAATGTTACCATATCGAGAATATCATTCTGGTGCGCCATATTTTTTTTTCTAATCGAATCTCTAATGAAATAATTTTGAACCAAGTCTTTTCGAATATGATTCTATTTTTAAAAACATGTTGGCATCGCTGGTTGAAGATCTCTGGTTCGAGTCCCGGCGAGTCTGGCTCGTTAATTCTTGCCCACCGCTCAATTCAGGGTGTGATAACTTGGACAGACTATGTCGAACAGGAAAGATATTTTTTTTTTAACAACTCTAACCCTGTTTGTCTATAAGTATAAGCGGCTGTTGGTACAGGGCCTTGGTCAGGGTGATTCACTCCTAAAAGTAATATCCTAATATAATAATTTGAATCTAACATCAATGCAAACAATAGAAAAACTTGATAGGAAAGCTATTTCAGTAAAACAGCCTTTATTTCTTAATTGCGTAAATGTGCTATATTACGTCACCATTGCCTGATTTCGTAATAATGTTCAGCCCAATTCTGTGCTAAATGATTCGCCGTCAGCGGGGTTGCGAATTACACGAGAGAGTACGACAGCTTTACTCTCATCCACACTCACGTAAAGACTAGGGCTGGGCAGAACCAAATTATTTGGAATTTCAATTTGATTCGAATAAGTTTTTCGAATCAAATGAATACCAAATATCCCATTCTATAGTGTATATTCAATTCACAATTCATGTCTAAAAGCAACAATTTTCATATTTTAATAACAAAATATAATCAATTTTGGTCAAATTTGACCAAAATCGATTGCATTTTGTCATTAAAAATGAAAATTTTAGTCCATTCAGTATGTATTTGTTCCTATGAACAATTCACGATGGATTCGGATAGATTGTTCTTCGAATCACCGAATCGAATTGCCCAGCCCTAGTGAAGACCTTTATGAGAATCTTCAAATACTTTAACATGCATGTTCATATTTTTTTTAAAATCTTTTCAAAACATTCTTGAGAACTTCCAATGCACTAAACTTATGATGAAGGTTTTTGATAGTTAGTGTAGCAGTGAAATGAAAGTTTTTTATACAAAATTATGAGGATTTATTTCTGAAATACTTGTGTTTTAAAATCAGGAAATTATGGCGTACTCTCGTAAGGGAATCCTTATTTGCAACCCTCCGTCTGTCTGTTTTTTTTTTGGGCCATGTTTAGATTGAATTTGGATATTATGAAATTTTGCAAGAATTGCCCATTCTTCAACTTGCTGTGGAGTAAAGATATATTTCTTAGAACATTTTTAAATCTAGACCAACAGAGGAACCTGGGACTTCTTCTCGTACTGAGCCAGAGCAAAGCCATGCCTGGGATAAAGAGAGAAAATAATGCTGACGCATCAAAATATAAGGATGACTCATCAAATTCTCAAGAGTCTGATACCAGTGACATTGAGTTTGTATTGTAAGTGTGTTTTGATAATATACGCTCGAAAGGTGCTTGCTTTGAAATTACCTTATTCGTGCATAATTGTTGGGAAAAAGTTGAGGGAAGCCGCGAGGTACGAAGTTTTATTTCCCCCAGGGCTGATATCTGCATTACCATCTTTTTTATCTTTGTAATGTCTTTTAAATTACGCATGTCAGATTACGCATACCAGATTGTTAATGTCTGGTCGATACCAGATTGTTAATGCCTGGTCGTTACCAGATTGTTAATACCTGATCGATACCAGATTGTTAATGCATGTCGTGGTCGAATATATATTTTTTTCTCCACAAATTACACAACAGAATATTTAGAGGCCTAAAAAAAAAAAAAAAAACGAAATAAAGGAAATTGAAAGCCTAACAATGCTTTTATTATGTGCACACGAGTGTTATGTCGATCTTGTCTCCCCCCCTAATGCTAGTTTTCAGGCCAAATAATAACCATTATTTATATATTATTTAAAGTAAACTGAGATATTTAGACCAGGTCTTTTTCACGCCCGTTCGAAAATTCTTGTTATCACACTCTGCTGTATATGTGTTGTGTACCTAAAATGTATGTAGGTCTAAATAGGTCTTGTATGTACAGCCTGTCTCATAATTATAATATGTTTCCTATTATTGGTGATGTATTTATTCTGAGACGAATAAACATACATACATACAAAGCAAACAAAGTTCTCCAATGCTGAGTAATGTAGGCCACAAGCCATAGTCTATATTCCCAAACTGACTCCAGATGTGAATAATTTAATTATATTCGACAGATACGTGAAGCCGCCACACCTTCGCACACCTGATGCATTTATTGACATTAGTTCAACTGATGAAGACAGGCCAGGTCCTAGTAACAGAGGATGGTATTATGATACCACAAAGCCTATTGTGACATCATCATCAACGTCATCTTTCAGCAGCAGAAAATCGTCTACTGATAAGACAACTTCTAAATCAAGGTAGAATTGTACAAGTTTTGATAGATTTTTCACAGTTATTTTTCGTAGCCACTTTTTGGAATCGTGGCCACTTACAGACGGGTATGGTTAGAATTGCTGGAAAGATATGATCTTTTTCTGTTAGGCTTAGCCTACCTAAGTTATTATTACACCCTGGGTTTGAGTGGTGGACGTCTGTCAGACGCGATTCATCATTGACATATACTTAACAAAAAATGATATTGTTTTTTTTTTTTATAAAAGTTAAGATTTTTTTTATAAAAGCTCAAATCAAGGCCGGAAGCATTGCCTAACAGGAACCAACTAACGGCCACCTAATAGCAAAGAGCTACTACGAGAGTACCAGCAACACCCTAAGCGAAAAACATTTCAAACAGAATTGAACTGCTATGGTAAAGTACGGTGAATGGTATCTGCCCTGGGTGGTGGTAGAACCATCTACCATTTCCTTTTAGCTGCCTCTTTATGACAACGCAGGAAATACCATTCTAAAGCACGTACCTACAGAGCAAGATAATTCTGATTTGGGCATGTTTTCATTCTTGACTTACGATTTCTTATAGATAGTCAAATGAATTTTTTAAGAGTTCAATCAATGATAACTTTATTTTTAATAAAATTCTATTTCTTTATTTTTAGACGACATCGTCGCAACAAGAAGCAAAAATCACGGCGGAAAAAGCATGCATCTGCTCGAAACAGTACTTTGGACAAAACGAAGAATTTTTTAAAGAATGCAAAGAAAACTCCTCATTCCCATAGCAATGATGATGTCCCATCTCCCTATGCCACAGTTACATCAATCCGCCATGCAGAATCTGAAAGTCGAATCGACGAAGCAACTATGACATCATCAGCACCGATTATTACATCATCAACACCATCTACTATGACATTTTGCCCCATGACAACAGTATCACAATCTGGTATCACTTATGGTAATACAACTATTGCATCACAAAAAACGAGCGAAAGTCAGCCCATGACATCACAAAGCTCAACTAAACCAAGTCCAAAAAAGATTTTCGAGAGAGGAAAGGTAACCGTGAACTTTGACCTTTCCAAAGCCAGAAGACCGACATTGTATAGTTCGGATTCTGACATGGAGATTGATGTTGGAATGGAAAGTGGGACCACATTGGAAATTTTATCACGTAGACTTTCAATAAACGCTTACTCATCAACAAAAAATCACCAAATTGATACCCATGATGAATTCGGTGCAATGCAAAATCACAATGATTTCACTTCACCAAATCCCAGCATTACTTCATCATCTGGCTCAAATCATATTAGTGAGCAGTCCCAATCCGGTTGATTTAAATGTTAATTCACGATCACCAGTTCACAGTGCTTTAGATCGACGTGGAAGTGGATCATCTTCCCACAAAAGAAAAAAACATTCTCGAAAATCTCACAAAAAGAGTTCACATCATCATCGTGATTCTAAACGTTCTCATGAAGTCCGTAATGAAGATACGAACCTTCGCGAATCTAGGGGATCTCACAAAAACGTTGATTCAAGTCTTTTCTTGATCGATCCTCAAAATTGTGAATCTAATGTTTCAAACAAAATTCGTATAGATTCAAGAAACTCTAACGCTTCTAGGGGTTCTAATGAAAGTAATCATGATTTTCAAAATGTGCACGACTCTTTGGACAATCATCATTCAGAATGCTATGGATCGAGAGGTTCTCATGAAAATGACGACAATTCTTCTCTTCCTCGTGATCAGCACCGTACGGGCTTACCCTCTGGTCAAGTGTTTCCTCACGAAGTGCGCATAAGTGATCCCAAATGTCAATTGCCAGATAATGATGATTCAAGACGGTCACCAAAATGTTATGAAACTGAATATAACCGTAGAGATACTCCCGATTTGCAGGAGAGTTTTGACCAAACGAGACAGGGTAGTAGTCACCATGATGCGACTAGTTATGAATTGGGGTACTCGGGTGAAAATCACCGTATAACAAATTCACCTCAAAGAAATCACGATGATTCTAGGTTCTGTCATGAAAACTATGGTGAATCCACATATTCTCATGGAAACTACTATGATTCGAGATATAGTCAAGATTTTACTCGTGAAACTGAGGTTCCTAAAAGTCAAAGTAATTATGGGCCTTCCAGTAAAAACAGTGGGGATTATAGAAATTCTCACGAAAATCATGATGGTCATGGACATTCTCATGAAAATCATGGTGATTATAGACATTCTCATGAAACCCATGGTGATTATGGAAGTGCTTATAAAGATCATGGTGATCCTAGACATACTCAATTAGATCCTGATGATTCTCACGATTCCAGATATTCTCGTGACAGTCGCAGTGATTCTAGGCATTCTCATGAAAATCACCAAAGATCAAGATATTCTAGAGAGAATTCATATGAATCCAGACATTCTCATGAAAGTCATGGTGGTTCGAGACAGCAAAGTCCAAGACCAAGAAAACGCAAGAAGAAATCGTCAAGACATCGCAGCTCTCGTTCATCAAGTGTAGAATTTGTATCGCGCATTCATAGAACATGATTTTTTGCGTATGACATGACTCTTGTGGAAATATGATAAGGGTTGCAACTTAAAGAGATATACCACTCACTGCACTTTATAATGGCGGTTCAGTTCCATTTAGAATGTTTTTCGTTCAGAGTGCAGTTGCTAGCACTACATCTTTCGGTAGCTCCTTGCTATTAAGTGGCCGTCAGTTATTTTCCTGTAGGCGTTGTTTCTGGCCTTGCTCAGAGTGAATTTCAATAAAAAAAAAATCCACATACGAATCTTTTCAGATGTTCGATAGCCATACAAGCTTCAGAACAAGCCTAACGTATTTACTGTGTCACGTGAGAGGTGACTACAAGGAAGTAAAGAAGTGGTTCAGTATGTGGTTTTATCATCACCCTGGGCAGATACCACTGTTTGCATTTTACTCTGGTGATTCATTTTTGTATGAGATGTTTTCTGCTTTGAGTGCAGTTGTGGCACAACATCTTATAGTGGCATTTTGCCATTTGCGTGGCCGTTAGTTGGGTTCTTTTAGGCGCTGCTTTAGTATCATTCCCTGTTACATCTGTCAATGATGTATCGAGTCTGACAGAATCGATTCAAAAACATATAAATATCAAAATTACCCTTTTAGAAGATATTTTGGGCAGAAATAAATTTGTGTAAGTGTGAAGCAAGACTTTGAACCTCTCTAGTTATCATGATTTCATTGCAAAATTTAAAGTATGTTATTTTGTCATGCACGCCCCACTGATGGACCACATTCATGACAAATACGACGAAGGTTGCGCACTTGAATAATTTTTACAGAGTTCAGTTCAAAGACGCAAGTTGTATCAAGATCATTTAGAGTTTGAGTTCAAAACAGTTCAGCGACACCTAGTGGTCAGCTTTCATAATTTTGTAAATCGACTCTTTTGAAATTTCTCAAATAATTTTAAAAGGTTTTATTTACAACACTGGTGAACGAACCATGGAGGCAGTCTACCATTTGGTGTAAGGTTATTAAAAGTTCAGTCGACTCAGGGATGGCCAAAACCTAACAAATTTTCTGTTGATTCTGTCTGGATTTATGCAGTAAAAAATACATATTCCTATTTCCCACTATTCTGAATCGAATGCGTTCATTTTTGGATGTGTTCGATTCATATTGGAAATCCCTAATCGACATACAACAATATAACTCCATAATTGCCCAGTGTTACCCTTGAATTCGCGTTTTTTGAATTCGCTGAAAATTACAGAGTTCATCGATTTCGATACTGATTGGGACACAGATAATAGATGGTATCGATTGAAAGATTTCATCGATTTTGAGACAAATTTGAATAAGACTTGGTGAACTTCATTTAGCATTCTACTCTGTGCAGGAATGCAGTCCTATATTTTATGTCCTTTTGCACAAATGGCCGCTATTCGGCTGCTTCTAACCTTGCTTGAAATGAAATCAGGATGGCAGAATTTGGGTTTTCTTCGAATGTCAGAGCTGTGAATGACCAATGCTATTTCATAGCAGTATTGATAATTTTGAACCTTTTTCTGCACAAAGTTTTACGAATCTTCTAGTGACAGATATCCTCATTTGCTAAATTTTCTTCTGATGGAACCAGTTTTCTTTGGGCGTCTGAGCAGCTGGCGTTCTGCTAGTCTGGAGAAATCCAATAAAAAAATTAATCTTGGGGTGGAGACCAGGGTGCAGAAACTTTGTTTTTCTTCGGTTGTCTGAAAATATTGTCTTTTTTTTGAGAGGGACAAAAAACGCTTCAAAACCATCAACACTGCTATTTCATAGCAGTATTGATGATTTTGAACCTTTTTGTACAATTTGGTTGCTTCTAGTCGCTCGAAAAGGAGCATTTTAACCTTCTAGCAGGGGATTTATAAATTTACATTTTCTTCGGGTGCCTGAGCAGCAGAGTATCTGACATTCTGCCAGTCTGGTAGGGACATTAAAAAAAGATTTTCGACTGGACCGCTGTGCTGAAGAACAACAAAATAAAATTTCTTTATCGTTTGTGTTGCAGAATGTGTACAGTTATCATGCACTATTCAATATTCTGTTGTTATTTAATCCCATTTCTTTTTTGTTTTAATAAAATCTAGTTAAAAGGATAATAAATATCGTTTGACTCTACGCGAGAGTAGAAAGGTCGAGAGATTTGAGCAAGACCGGAAGCAGCGCCCAAAAGAAACCGATAAACAGCCACTTAATAGCCAAGAGCTATTGCGGGTTCGGGCTTTAGAATAGCCCCAACGTATTTTCTGCGCTTCGTGTGAGACGACTAAAATGAAACCCAGGGAGTGATAGGCAGATTCGCGCAGGGCAGACACCACTCGCCGTACTATAGTTCAGCAAGCACCAAACGTTCGGAACGGAATAAAAATGAAATTTGATTGGGAAGTTAATGAATTGCAGAGGTTAAGGGTGCAATGAGTGGTATTTGCCTTGAACAAATGGCGAACCGCTACTATCCAATCAGTTTTTATTTTGTAGCAGAAAACGGTTCGTTTTGCCGAAGCACGATATCTCGTGTAGACACCGAGGGATTTCGTCTTTGCGGCATTTTTCCTGTGGATAAACCTATGCAATGCTTGCGCAAACCCCTGTGCAACAGTGACATTTCCATCAAACCTCTCACAAGATTCTTATTGTAAAGATCAGAGATGACTCTAAGCGTTTTGAAAAAGCTTTCACCTAATCAGACCGGGCCCAATGTAGGATTCTATTCTGCTTATCCCATACACCATGACATGTAGTACATAGCTGGGTGTCTATACACTTTTTATTTTTATAATTCTATGAAGATGGTTAATCTCTACGATATAATAATGTTGTTATTGGCTAAAATACAATCCTGCTAGATAAAATAAGAAATGAAAAACCAAGTCAATGAAAATAAATGATGTACGCTAAAGCCAGTGTTTCGAATGGACAAACAAACCATCAGCTCCAGGGCACTCACTGGTGGTTGGATGTTTTTTTATAGCCATTCATTTGAGTGATTCACTCCGAACTAGCAGCCACTTATAGGCCAACATTGTTTTGGATGTTTTCCGCTTGGAATCGTACTTCGTACTGCAGTTGTCCTCCATTTTCAATAACTCATTGCCATTTGAAGAAACGCTGGTTGATTCTTTTTAAGAGCTGATTCCAGCCTTTGTTAGATCGAACTTCAAAAAACCAAAATGAGGAAGGTAGAGTTTTAAAAATGTTTCCTAAAATAGAGGAATTTGCCATTTCGAACGGGGGTTCCCTTTTCCAGATTTTCGAATCGAAATATTTTTTCCCAATCAGAAAATATATTTTTATCAAGAATGAGCCAAAGATGTGTAGAAAGTGCAAATTATTCGAATCCGTAAATCGTTCGAACCACTATCAGAAATTTCATTTTTCCTTCGGGTGTCTGAAATGTTGATATCATTTTCTTCGGATGCAAACTGTCAGAATGTGGCCACTCTGCTACTCAGATACCCGAATCAAATCTAAGGCATCAGAAGAAAATTTAGAGCAAAATTGCATGATATTTCTACCTTTAACATAAGCAAATATAGCTACTGTGTATCCCACGATATTGACAACCCACAACATTGGACCAAAATAGTCAAATATTAAATCTATTACCAAACAAACTGTGAAAATAAGCTTTAAAACTACCAATACCGCTATGAAATAGCAGTGTTGATGGTTTTAAAGCTTCTCTGTCCATCCGAAGAAAATGACATTATCATTTCAGACACCTGAAGAAAAACAAGATTCTGTTGCTCTGGCAAAGTATAATTTCACTCTAAACGGTGGATCCATCACTGCACAGGAAAATTCAAGCTATCTATTTCAATATTTCGATAGCAGGGCGAATATTACGGTAATTGTAGAAAGGCGGCATTTGTTATATAGAAGTAGCGCTTTGATCAGATTCAAAAAAGATATTTATACCAAATTCGAATTTTTTATGATTCGCTTTTGCCTAGCCTAGTCACATTGTATAGTTGCTCAAGTTTGGCAAAAAATGCAGAAGTTTCAGTAAAAAAATGCAATTGATGCAAATTTGACAAAAATTTTGCTCGCAACAGTGGGCGAATCTTACGAAATTTTTTAGGGTCCATGCCCTCCAGTGCCGAATTATTGAGGGGTTGTGCCCTCTTCTAACCCTGGGTATAGACTTGGCAATTCGATTCGAAGCACAAATAATTAGAATCGGTCCATAAGAATAAAAAGGAATTATCACATTTTAAGGATAAAATATAATTTGAGTTTCGGACGCAAATATTTATGTTCTTCTATGAAGAACTGAAACTATACTGCCTTCTACAGTTTGAGTATATCAGCAAATTCGCCGGTTCGGTATTTCGTTATTCTAAAACTGCCAAAAATTTTTTTTCACTTGAATCGGATCATTCCCAATATCTGAGATATTCCCCTGTCACTGTTCATTTACTTCTTCTTATGGTTCCAGTGGCCGATTAGGTACTTTTTCTTCAACATATTTCTCGTTTAGATCACCAGTCAATGTTTTTTTCATAATCTGATACAGATACACCAGGAGCTCAGGGAAATTCTCAGCGACAAATTCCCACATTCCGGTGTCTTTTGATTTGATGAAATCCTGCAGGCTATATTCACTTTCTCCAGTTGTTTCGTTTAGCTGGCCTGCTCCATCAAGTTGACCACCCTGATTTGCTTCAACATCACTTTCTCTGCTTGACTCTGGTATAGCTCCATAGTTTGGTAGGTCTTTCACCCTTAAGTGTTCACGGATATTTCGTATGTATCTAACAAGATCTGTAAGGCTATTTTCATACGGACGTTTATTCTTCTTGTTAATATTGAAGCATGGATAGTTCGATGCATCATCAACTTCCTGTTCGTCACAATCATCTCCAGAAGGACTAAATGTGGATAGATCACTATTGTGAGATTCCTTGTGTTCGCTGTTACCGATAGTTGCTTCCACTGTTTTTTTCTTTCTCTCCAAATGTTTTTGTTCTCGTAATTTTATTTGCTTTTTCATCCACCCATCCACAATATTGATCCAATCATCTCCAATAACCCTGCGAATCCTCTTCTTTGCTTCAGCTTCTTCCGTACTCAATTCCTTGGGTTTATCCCTCCCAGATCTTGATTCTCTATTTCCCCCAGTTCGATTTGAAGTGGAAGTTTTATAATCGCCAGATCCAATCTCCGAAGCTGGAGATTTTGCACCTTGCAATACATTAGAATCACTGTTTGAATCTTCACTTGAAGTCTCGTCACTTGTTACACCACCATGATCAAAATCTACACCGCCACTTGAGGAACTATCACTCCTATCCCCTCTTGTGCTGTTCATCTCTTTGTGAATCTGGTATGCCATTCGTTGCTCGACAGTTCCAACATCTCTCAAATTTTCAATATATTTATTTTTGGGGTTATCATCAAAGCACCAATGAACACAGTGAATGAAATTCATATTTTTATTGTCAGCCCAGAAAAAGCAATGCTGAAGTATCTCGTCAATTCTGGGCCGCTTGTTCGGTTCATGGCTCAGCATGGTTTCCAATAAATCAATGAGTGAATGACGATCTGAATTACTTACATCATCCTTGATGAGTTTGAAAGATGGATTTTTAGTTTCCTGAATTCTCACATGCCTTTGAGCATTATTACCCTCATAAGGGTATTTCCCTCCTGTAAATATATAATAAGCGAGCAATCCGGAAGAAAACACATCAGCTTTTTTCCAATCTTCAAATTTTTTTGAACGATCATCGCCACACATCTCAGACGCAACCCAACCGAGCGTTCCACTGAAACCACTAGACGTAGTGATGGTGTTGTTATCATTCGTCTTAAACTCTTTGCTGATTCCAAAATCAATAATTTTAAAATATTTTTTGTTCAAGGAAAGAAGAAAATTGCTTGGTTTGAGATCCCGATGTGCAATTCTGTTATCATGAATATACTTCAATCCATACATAAGGTGGGTAAATATGATCTTTTTCTGGTGCATTGTATACTTTGGTAGAAGAGCTTCAAGTGGCGTGCTGTCACATAGCTGAGTTACAATATATATTGTTGGCTCACCTTTAATTATGATTTCACCATAGTACAGGTACTTTGCAACATTTGAATTATCTTTCAGTTTAACTCCAATTTTTATTTCATTCCAATATTCCTTTTCAATTTTGTCTTTAGTAAGGGTCATGTCGACGGTTCTAAGTTTGACAGCGAGAGGAGGTTCTACAATCTCTACAACTCCACTAACTTTACACCAAGCTTCAAAAACTCTCTTTCCGATAGATTTGCCAGTGTCGTAATGGATATGTCCATTAATCACAGGAATAGATTCTGTTTTTTTAACAAGAATATAAAAATGTATCAGGCATGGCACGATGGTCTGGTAATTATCATGTTAGCATCACAAGTTGAAGATTTTGGGTTCAAGTTCCGGCGAGATCGACGTGTTAATCCATGCTCGCCACTCAACCTAGGGTTCAATAACTTGGGTAGGTTAAGCTGAACCTGGAACATCATTATCTTCCCAACAACTTATCCCTGTCCGTCTCAAAGAGCTGCTGGCACAGGGTGCTATGAAAAAGGGAAAGTATTCCAAATGTTCGCTCGAAAGTTTTCCTCATTTTCCAATTCTGCAGTGGAATTATCATAATATACGATTGATATGCTCAGGGTAGAGAATACCATGAGAGAACCAGAGCTTTCTCTCATATGCACTTGCATGTGGACCTTTACAAGACTCTTAAAATTTTCATAAATGAGAGAGAGTAAATATATGTTCATCAATTTCCCTTAGAATTGTTCAAAACATTCTTGATGACAAAATTATTAGGATTTATTTAGATTAATCCGTATTTGCACCGGTGTATGCTTGAGGTGAATTATAATTTTACTATCCAATCGGTCAAATAAATCAATAAAGCCATTTCAGAAATAAATGAAATTGGCATTGTGAACATTCGTAGTCTGGACATTGTGAATGTTTTGGTTTTATTTGGAATTTGTTATTGTTTACATTCTGTAATTACTTAATTACTTTGGTGTCTGCCCAACTGTATCATACTGTTGAGGCTCAGTGTTGTTTGACCTAGCATAGAGTGAGGAGCTCTGGTGTGTTTGCCTTGAGGGCAACTGAACTTTTCCAATATATCAACATTTCTGTGACCATTTACCCAGAAATTTCGAATTTCAACAACATTGAGCACCTACCATATTCCGTCTCAGAAGAACTTGGACTGGACGGATGTGGCGTGGCCGAACTATCTTGGCTCATCGGCTGCTGTTCTGCTGTACATTCGGAATTCAGAATAGGTACTTGAAATACTTTAACTTCTGTCAAAAGGTAGAAGTTATTCAGAATGGAATATAACCTGTGCATCAGGGATGGACCGAATCCACTAAGACTGTGCCGAGTATTCTTGCTTGACCCATGATCAGGTACACAGAGTATCAAGGCGATAACTAACTAAAAAATGGGCAAACTGTCGCTTTGAACCACTGCATGGAACCACTAGTGGTTCTCGCTCATTTTCCAACTTTTCTAAGGAGGTCGACGATAAAAGTGTTGGGTCCCGTTGGAGCTGGGCGGAATTGGGTATATTTAATGCCGGCATACGACCTCCAAAATGCCGGTATTACCGGTATGTCAAGCCATTTTCAACCCCCCTATTGTATTGTTTTAAAGAGCCATGTTAGGCGCGACCTAGCTAGCTAAAAAAAAATCAGATGTATACTAGTGTGTGTAGACTAAGGACCCGTTTTTCATTTCTGTAATACTATAATATTTCCATATTTTTGACTAAAATTAAGGAAATTGTAAAATATGAACAAATGCACCGGGTATGCTCAATTAACATTAACTTTCGCCGGCTGAAGTGATTCTATCAACTAAATTGTAATTAAAACTTCTTACTTGAGTTATTAGCCATTGTGTTCGTTATATGGTAGGATCGTGATCTTTTGTAGTTGTATGTATGTAATAAATACTGTAAAAAATAAATGCATATTAAAACAGGTATAGTTTTATGCAGCCATACAGCCAGAATGATATAATTTAGAGAATCAAAAAACATTAGTTATATCTGCTTAGCTTAATAGAGTGGCATCGACTTTGATATGTTAACTCTCTTTTGACTTGGGGTGTGGGATAAACTCCCCCCAGACAAAATCCCCCACCCCTCCCCTCGGAGAGAATCAAAACAATCCCCCCGGCACTAAAATGATCTTCTCAGCAACTGTAACCCTTTCTGTCTATAAGTGGCTGTTCGTCAGGGTGATCCACTCCAATAAATGGCTATGAGAAATCAAAATATGCTCAAACGGTAATCTCAACCTTCCTTTCTTAATATATAATCTGAATACAACAAGTTCCAAAACCAGTACCGGAATCCAAACTTCTGTAAATAAATTAAATTAGGAATACTGCTTAATTAAGCTGGAATTTTTCCATCAAAATGCAAAGCTGGGGGTGTGCCTAAAAGGAAATCGAATTTTGACATCTTAAACGAATTTCCGCCGATATTTGACCATATTTCTCGGATGTCTGATTTTCTAACATTCTGCTAGTCTGCCTTGGCCATGCTTTACTTTGAGCAAAGTAGAGTATAAAACAGAATTTATCTTCGTTTTCAGTCACGCAGGTCAAAGCTAAAAATAACACACACTCAATAACAGGAACTTAATAAGTCTCGGTTACTGCTGTTCCGCCCGTCTGACTTTTACTGATAGTCAATGATGCGGATCCAGTTTCAGAGTTCATCGTTTGTATTGCGATATGCTTAGCTAAATAGATTGTAGCATGTCGAAAGTCGAATTCTTATTTCCACAGTAACTAAAACATCATTTCCATAAATAGGGAAAACACAAAATATTACAATCGATCATAGACAGAAGTGGTATTTTTATTTTTTAATGGAAACGAAATGGAAATAAATGACGAAATGGAATAAACTTCAAACTTTCTGTTTTTAGACATACAGTAAGAATTAAAAATATGTTGCCTTCAAGCACATGCTGATATTACTAATACATAGCTATATATCTCTTGTTTTTAATGATAAAGACAAGTTGTAATACAGAAAAAATTTAATTCAGATTAAACATGTATTAGGCCAGAGTAATAGAGCGAATTTCCAGTCATTCCATTTTTTGGGTGAAGGTACCAAATATTGCCATATGAGGTATTCGTTCGTCTGAAGTTGATCATGCGTGACCAAATAAGACACGTAGCATAACTTGCTTACTTAGCAAATTGCCAGATGTAGCCTCCCGTGGTCATATAATTCTCTCAATGGTATTGCTTAACCTGGTAATGCTTAAATTGTTCAAAGTGAAAAAAGATTGAAGTTCAAATTTTGATTCAGTTCTCATCGAATTTACTGATATTCTTATTATCATTGTGAAACCAAGTCGACGGACACACAAGTTGCGAGTCGAGCCCTAGTTTCCCTAATTTGAATTTATGAGTCTCAAGCCACCTTACTTTATAATCAAGTCGAGTCATACATTTACGGGTTGCAAGTCTAGTCATGAGTCTAGTCTATTCTAGCTTGTCGGGCGCGATGGCCTAGTGGTTAAACATGTTGGCATCGCAGGTTGAACATCTCGGGTTCGAGCCCCGGCGAGTCCGGCTCGATTATCCATGCCCACCACTCAACCCAGGGTGTAATAACTTGGGTAGGCTAAGCCGAACAGGAAAAGATCATATCTTTCCAGTAATTGTAACCCTGTCCGTCTATAAGTGGCCGTTGTTACGGGGCCTTGGACAGGGCGATCCACTCTGAGAAGTGGCTATAAAAAAAAAAAAAAAAAAATCTAGGGTACATTGCATGTTTTCTATCGTTCTGGCGTGCATTTCTTCTTTGATGAGTCACGCAGCGACAGGCGGCATAATTTTGCAAAGAATCATTGTAGACCCGGGGTAAATTTCCATCAAGCCTCGAGTCAAGTCTCATCTGTATTTTGTCAAGTCCAATTTTTAGCCAAGATGAGTCAAGTCAATTCATTGAAAAAGTTAGCTCGAGACGACTCATTGACTCTAGCCCCCCAACAGTGTTATGGAGCGCTCTTTATATCTAATATGAACGCTATGCAAAGGAATAAAATGGTATTGAATATATACTTCTTGTAAGTTTTGAATAAAAATCAAATGTTGTCGATTAATTTAGCAAATGACCTCATTTCTGCACCTGGACGAATACACGTCGTCAATTAAAATAAAAGCTAGAAATTAGCTAAATGCACTTGGTCTGTTCTCGCAAGGCTTCAAATATTCGAAACCAACTAATAGTGACCATACATGGCACAGAGAAACTATTTGGAGATGACACACACAAACTCTCAGGTGATGGAAATAAATTGCCAGGAGACAAATTTGAGATGACCCAAACTTGACCGTACATATTTTCACTGCATTTTTTGTGACTGAGTTTTGTAGGATTATTCTGTTACCTTGCTTAATTTGATGCAGTCCAGCATCGTTATGGAAGTCAGTGTCAATCGTACGTTTGTAGTAACCTGCAAATTAAGAATGGTTGTTTTTTTAAAATTGGTGAAATAAACTTTGCAAATACCAAACTGGCAGAATGCCAGCTACGCTGCTACTCAGACACCCGAGGAAAAATACCAAACTGGCAAAATGCCAGCTACACTGCTACTCAGACACCTGAATAAAATTGGTTCCATCTGAACAAAAATAGCAATTACGCAATATCTCTCGATATAACTGTGGCTAGAAGTTTTAAATATCTCTTTTCGAATGTCTAGTAATAACCAAACCGTTTAAAAGATTCAAAGTCATCGATACTGCTATGAAATAGAAATGACAGTGTTGATGGTTCGAAGCCTTTTTGCCCACCCGAAGAATATGACAGTAAGCTTTCAGACACTCAAAAAAAAAACAAGATTCTGAATATTATATATTCTATTTTCCAGAATCTCTGAAATGGTGGGATTTGGGATTCGAATTGAGAACAAATGTATTTAAAACTAACAAACTGAGACTACAACTTTGTCAAGAATGAGCCAGGGCGGCACAATGAATCCTGTTCTTCTTTGCGTGTCCATATTATTTCTTTTTTTTTGTTGAATAAAAAAAGCTTCAAAACCATCAATACTGCTATTTCATACCAGTCTTGATGATTTTGAATCTTTTTCTATAGCTCGGTTGCTACCAAACACTGCAAAAGTATCATGAATAGCTGCTATTCTTCTTTTTATTCCAAATTTTTTTCTTAGTGAAACTCATTATTTTCTTTCGCCTAAATAGCTGTCATTATATCAGTCTGTAATGAGCCACAAATGCACCAAAGCCTCACCTTTAGCTCACATATCATCGAAAGTTTACTCAACGTGGTCAAGATTCCAACATTTTTTCTGAAGAATCTTCAACCAATCCATTTCATCCTTGTTGCTGTTATTTCAGCTGCATGATTCTCTTTCTTGAGTTGACGGCATCTGGGAATGATAAAAACATTAAGAAAAAATAGTTTAGCAATATAACTTTTTTTTTATTCAAGTCCAATTCACCTAGAGAGGCACAATCAATGCTACAAGTACATCTGGTTCATTCAGTGTGGAACCGATGAAAACCAGTGAGGTTATGGAGCATCGTCCCAAAGGCTGTGGGTTACAGTGCCTTGCCCAGGCGCACCCTGCGTGTATTTTTTTTTTTTGTAGCCACTTCTTAGAGTGTAACACCCTGTCCAAGGCCCTGTAACAGTGGCCACTTATAGACAAAAAGGGTTACAATTACTGGAAAGAAACGATCTTTTTCTGTTCGGCTTAGCCTACCCAAGGTATTACACCCTGGGTTGAGTGGTGGGCATGGATAATCGAGCGGGATGTATTGCTCTTTGAAGGCTCATTCGTTCATCGATCTTGACCATACTTAGCCAGGGTGTAAAACTTGCGGCATTCATTTAGTTGTCACGTTCGGCAGCTGTCGCTGTTTACATTACGCCACCGCGGTCATGTGAAATGAGGTGCCCTGTGGGCACGAGCTTAAGAATATTCCTAATATATTTCCTACATGTCGTAAGAGGCGACTAAATAGAAATAAAGAAATATTTCTGCGAAATGAGAACATGATATTTTTTTATATTATGCTTGATAATATTACATTCGTGTATCCTTGTGAATTCTCTCACACACGGATCCAGGATTTTAAGGAAACAGGGAGGAGGGATTTGTAGTTCATTGCAAGATATGAACGGATCGGATCGCACAAAGAAGTGGTAGATGATTTTATTGTCACCCAGGGCAGATACTGCATACTGCACTTTAGCACGGTGGTTTAGTTTTGTATGCGATGTTTTCACTTCCATGAGTGCAGTTTCTCTTGTAGTAATTTTGTCAATTGAGTGGTCGTTGATAAAAAGAGGTTTCGAATTGCGGCTTTCACCTCTGCTTAAAGCGAACTTCCATACAAAAAAAAAGTGCATTTATATTATGAGGAGCAATATTGCTGAGTGCAATTTCACTAGGCAATTAGCAATGATCAATATCAACGCACAGTATTGAAGGAGGATGAAATTCAACTGAGTGCAATTTCATTGGCTGCAATTTTACCAGGTGCAAATTTGATGGGATTTGATTGCGTGGAATATTATAAGTTGTAATTTCAATGAGTGCGATCCTTGTGTATGCAATACCATTGAATGAGATCCCACTGGGTGCATTACTGGTCACAGCTGGGTGCAATTTCGATGTGTGCAATCTCTCTTTGCGCAATATACTGCAGATGCACTGGGTGCAATTTCATCAATTGTGATTCTACTGGATGTAATAACATTGAATGAAATCACATAGGGTGCACATTTTTTGGGAGTTGAGTGCAATCTCTGATCTCATGAAATGCAGTTTTGTTGTCTGCAATCTCTGCATGCGCAATATATTGCAGCTGCACTGGGTGCAATTTTACTTGAAACAATTCTTCCAGGTTTTTGGTGCAATTATTGGGTGGAACCTCACTAGGTGCAATTCCAGCGGGAATTTGGTTAACGTTACAACTTTTCTTGCGTGCAATTCAATACAAGTGGAGATTCTTCAGAAAAAATTAATTATGTGAGTAAATTTACCAACTACTCAACTAATGATTTAAAAAAGTTCATTTAACCGTACCTTAAGACCGCGACAGAAACCTGTTCCATCTATTTTTTGCTGATTTTGTCCTTATGCAATTGGCTTTCAAACTTCGATGACCAATCCCGTCTCATACGGCATGCGATAACAAACCGCATTATGGAAAATGTGTGGATTAAACCCCTGTTGGAGCTCTTCAAAACTTAGGTCTCTCAAATATTCATCTTGAAAGAAGATACAAACCTCGAGTTAGATAAGATAAGTTTACTTCGATTACTCTGCTATAACATAAGTTACAACATTTATGTATGTTTATTCGCCTCGTAATAACCAATATAAAATTTAAGGATACAGAAGAATAAAAGTAAGGATAGTTGCACAAGGCCCTGTCGACCTAAAACACTGGTGTGAGGCAAAAACCCTTGAAAAAAAATATATTTAAAAAAAAAAACAATAATAATAATATGTAGAAAAGAATGCAAATTTACAAAAACACAACATAGAAATTTACACAGGTAATGATAGAGATAATGCAAAGTATATATATATATATTTAAAAGAAAAGAATCTATTTGCATCAAAGTGGGCACCTATACATATAAGCAGTTGAAAAATACAGTGGGGTAGGAGTGAAGGCAGGCTCTATCAAAATTTTTATTGAGTCTGAGTGACTCAAATGCCGATTTACCTAGTTAATATTCTAATAATAAATAAAATAATAAAAAATAATAATATGATTTTCATTCTACATCGGTCAAACTCTTTGGTTTTAAGGTCAGGGTGAATTTGCCTAAAATAGAGTGCTAAATTTGAAAAAGTCTTCACATTCTCCAGGCATGAGACAAAGATGAACCACATCTCGACAAAGCAATCCATCAGTGGCGCATTTGACAAGAGATGTGACAATGGGTGGATTTAGGCCGAAATTCTTAGGGATTGGTTATAGACACGAATCCACGCATAACACACAAACATAACAAAACGAATACTAACAGAATCCATTCGAGGCAATGAGTGTGAACAAAAACTAACACCAATTTTAATGCTCTACAGTGAACGCTCGAAATTATACAAAATGAAAGGAACTTAAGATTAATATATTTAATTGAAAAATTTCGGAAATCGCGGGTCGAGAAGCCCGGCCGCTTGATTGACAGCTGTCAATTTCTCTTCGTATCGAATGTGGTGCGCTGAGTTGAATTTGCAGCACCGTTGTGTGGAAATTACTTGTTTGAAAATAATTTCTTGGATAATTGATTTATTGAAAAGTATTTCTAAATGTTTATTATACTTATTATTTGTGATTTTATTTATTGTAAATCTAGGTATAACAATTTTCATTGATTGAATAAACTTTGCCCGCTTTAGCAAGAAAACCTTGCTTTAGGCTTGACTGATTTAAAGTTATACAAAATATCAAATATTCCACAAACAGTGTAGAAATAATGGTTCAAGTAAGCACTAGATGCGGTTTCATCCACCAATTGAGTCCACGCACTGAAAAAATGAGAAATATGATAAGCCAGTCGAGTTAAAGTATTCTGAAAAACTCCCTCCACCATAAGCGGACTCTGAACATCACTCCAGGACCAATAGGAATTGCGGCGGACACAGACATCTTGTATACCTACTCATGCATGCTCTAAAAGATGTCTCACAGCACACAGACTTCGGGGCCACGATTCTAACTTTTGTTTGCCTACTAAAACCCAATACCAAATGGATTTTTTTTTTATTTTGACCGAGCCAATTATAATTTTACAAAAACAACACATGAGATTGATAACACCAATATTTTTGTTCTTGTCAAGTAGATATATTCAAAATTAATCAGGAAAATAAGAACAGCAATAATTGCGTAGACAAAAACAACAAATAAATAAAAAAGTACAATCCACGATTCTAGTTAACAAACAAAGTTTCGTTTCATGATGACAAATCAGGCAACGCATTTTTTTTTTACAGCCACTTTTTATAATGGATTACCCTGCCCAAGGCCCTGTAACAGCGGCCACTTATAGACGGACAGGTTTACAATTGCTGGAAAAATATGATCTTTTCCTGTTCGGCTTGGCCTACCCAAGTTATCACATAGTCTAACATCTTCAGACAAGATTAAAGTGATTATTTTGATCTTGTCTGAAGAAGCTAGACTATGATCTAACGAAAGCTTACAATAAACTTATATCTCTGTGGAAAAAGAACATGATATTTTTGTATATCTAAGATTGAAGATGTTTAACAAGAAAAAATTTAAGCGTGTATTTCTATGTACAGCATCCTATTTTAACCTTTCTTTTCAAATTTTCACTTTTTTCACCCAAAATAATACATCAATGCATTACTTAACGATAAAATATTTTGTATTGCTACAAAATAAGCGCCAGCAACTTCAGTCCGAGTGAAGAACATCCCATATATAACAAAACTATCATGCTTAAGTGCAATCTTAATTATCTTTCCAATCTTATCTTAACTTTCGCGAGCGATGACAACACCATCTATCCTCGTGTATTTTACACTTTCTCTTTTCTTAGTAATAATCCAGTATAATGTCGTGTTTTTTTTACTAAAACGTATAAAAAAAAACTCACTTCGGCTCATTTCATGACGTCACCAAGGTTGTTCCAATTACAGAATGTGTAGAGCAATCATGTCTTTCACAACGTCCAGACGTGTCTTCTGTCGTTTGAATAGAGAGAAAAAGAGCTTGATAACACAAAATAGAGCACACTTTTCAAAAATCGTTTATTTTTTGCAACTAATCAAATCGTTATAGCGGCTACAGGACGTGACTAATAATGTCATTTTCAAATCGATTTAAAAGAAGTTTTTAAGACTTCCTGATTTTCAATTCCTAATCTCCATTTTGAGCATCGGGAATACTAAACAAATGCAGGTTAATTTAATAATTTACTTGCGATTTTCAATTCGAAATAACTAAAAGCGATCAAACTAAAAACGCTAAAAAAATTCGTGTTTATTTACAAAAAAATTCGCCTGTAGCGCAAATCACGACATCTTAACTTTGACGACTAAGTGTCACTCTCTTCACAAGAAATTACTGGATCCGCTTCTGAAGATTATCGCCCCATGTTAATGATTTATTGTGCAACTGCGCCTAAGGATTCCCTGTTTTAATGACGTTGTCATTTAATGGGTATCGAGTTATTTTATATCATCTTAATGATTTTGGACTTATAAACACACAAAAGAAAGGACGAATTGCGGATGACACGACCTTCTTGGGAGGGACATTTATTGTCAAAGAACTTTCAAGGAATCTCACCACTTTTTGAGCAAATGGACTTTAATATTAAGTGTCCAGTTGAAATTTGAATCAATGTTGCAAATATGCAGATAGTTAAAAATAGTTTGCACTGATTTTCGTTTTTCCTTATCAGTCTAGAGTATTTACAATTTTCTTGTTTGCGTCACAAAACAGGATATAATACAACTAAAGCAATGGAGCGTAGAGAACACGCCGTAGGTATGTCACTTGATATCTCAAAAGTGTTTGATTCAGTGAACCATGCGATTTTTTCGCAAAAATTATAGCACTGCGGCATATATCCCTACTGCCTACTCATGGCTAAAAAACTACCTAGAAAGGCGTCAGCGGATTGGCAAGAACATGTTACATTTTACACGTACGACCCCAAGGTAGCGTTATGGGTCCGGTTTTGTTTTGGATTCAAAAACATGCAATGATTCTCCGAACTGTCTTGAGATAGCCAATGCTATCATGCTCGCTATAACGTCTTTATATCTCAAAAAGACAAAGCCTGGCAAATCGTAAGCTCCAAAAACCCAATACTGATGCGTTGCATTACATTTCGGGTAAAAAGATAAAAACGGCAATACAGGCCTGCATTGCTCTCCGTTAATCGTGTTCGCACGCGTACAAAGCACAAAAGTAAAAAAGAAACAAGCCCTATGTGTTACTTTTAATAGCGTAAAAAACGTAAGTGAATGCATGCAGAGCATTGCGCGTGCGTAAAATGCAGGGATAAAACAAAACGAACCAAGAAAAAAAGCAACCCACGCAAACGTGTAGTGCGACCTTTAAGGTATCAAAAAGCAAATATGAGCTTTTCCGTTCTTCCATCGGGGGTAAAAATAAGAAGACTGCTCTTAGGTTTGCAAGCGAAAATATCGAGCCAGTCAATGAAACACGCTTTCCTGGTATTTTATTCACAGATACTCCGATTAAAAAAGCCATATAAATGACATTCAGCGAAGAGGGAAACTTTCAAAATTTCGAAGTTTTCAAATCGTTCGATACTGCTGCCACTTTTTCAGGTCTTGATTCTGGGTCGTATTCGATACATCGCAATTACATGGGGTCAAGGTAACAAGCAATCAATAACACGGTTGCCGAAAATCTTCAATATTTTTTTTCAAGCTTGACATTAAAAGGACGCCCTAAGAATTTGGACGAGCTGTGTAATGTTTTAAAAATACTAAAATTAACTTTTGAAGCTTGAGATATCAACAATCATGTATAAGTATCGCGATGGGTCACTTCCTTCTTGTTTTAGTGGGATATTACTTTGAAATAGAAATTCTGGTAGGAATCACTTAAATTATGTTTAACCAAACATGAGCAAAGCCGTGCCTTAACACGCAATCAGTGATATGCGACCGAAATGTAGGAATAAAATTCCAATCGTTGTTAAGGAAACAAGAAATAGTTTTCAACGAAAAAAAACTACATCTTGCAAAAGTAATTATTTAGTAATAACAATGAGTGTCGTAACATGTTCTTTTGGATCAAAACTCATGCAATATAACGTTGCGTGCCATCGACGAGCCAATCTCGAAAAAGTGCTTTCTGGCTGTCAATCAATTTTTATTAACTGCCAGTTGTACTGAGATAGGATAGGATATCATTTTATCCTTCGGGAGAAGAAAGCCGAGAATACAGATTAATCATATGGCGAACCACGACCTCGCGTGCTGATACCAGTTCCGAATCGGGGTAGGGGTTTTTAATCATCGTATTTCTCATTTTTCCTGTGCATGGACCTGGTTGGCGGAGGAAGCCGTAAGCGGCGCTTACGTGAACCACCGTGCACCGACGGGGCGTCCAGCAGACTCTCTCGCATATAATCATCTTTCCTCACAGGATTTGAACCTGCGTCATGACGATCAGAGATGCGTAGCTCGAAGCGTCTTTCCAACGCTTTACCGATCGAGCTAACCTTGCTCTTATTCTCTCTGTTCTCGGGCTAGCACTGAGCAAGCACACTTGCGTACACTTTCAAATCTTAATATAAGGTTCTGTGCGTGTCATTACAATTACTAATTTACTTGCTATAATACCTTTTTCATGACGAGGAAGCTGTAAAGAGAGCTTACGTGAACTTAGGATAGGACAGGATTTCATTTTTACCCTGCGACAGAGAGAAGTCGAGAAAGCTAAATCACATAGGGAACCTGGCGAAGTTTTTTAGCTTATAATATTTTTCACATACGATTCGGAACTAGTGTCAGCACGAGAGGTCATGTTTTGCTATATATATATATATAAAAGGCAATAGTCATTTGATATATGGTCAAGCCGTATTCCCGGGTTTTCTCTGTTTCGGGATAAAAATGAAGCAATCTGAGTCACATCTGTTATTCGTTAGATGACGCTGTTGCATCGCGATTTTGATGTGCACTGAGTCGAAAATTATTTTCACCTTCAGAATATATATCGGAATGTTATATTTATAAATAATTTTTCAATGAATATATGTATAAAATGGCATAGCAAAGGGTGGACATATTTGAGCAAGTCAGTTCCTACCATATGTAATGATAAGGATATTGAATAGACGTAAGGAAAACAAGAAAGGAAACAACCACCAACGCAGGAGTCTGACTGATCGCGTCATTTTCAGTGACGAAAATATGAGAGTGTGGAGGATTTTCATTTGGAAACGGATATACAATTTAATTTGCAAAATAAGACAGTATCGGAGATTTACAACTTGCGCAAAAAATATCGCCCTTCGCTAGTCTGCTAATCAGGGAGGCATTTTGTAATTTTCGTCAGAAAGTACAGAGTATTAACGCTGTGATGACGGGATCTACACTGCTCAATATCACATGCGATACTGCACCAAATCTTTAGCAAACAGCGTCGTAGTATTAATAGATTCTGGATTAATAAGTATGGTAATGTTTTTTTTTTTTTTGAGTAAATTCATTAATTTAAGTTATGTATTTATATAGTCTCATTGTCTGTACTGACATCTATCCAATGCCTGAGCAGAAAATCTGTGACGTGGTGGGAAAATAGGGTCTAGCGAAATATAGTACGGTACCATATTCAATGTCATCAAAATAAAAACTGGCAGAATATTTTCATCCTAACCAGAAGGCATCAATGCTGCAAGCATCCGTCTCCCGGGTTAGGATAAGTCTCCTGCAACTCTGAACTTGGGATTTTTTATGATAATCGGATATATGATAATCGGTGGCAAACTTCATGAGACCCTTGCTGACTAAGGATTTAAGTTTTAGCATTTCGAATCTGTCGGAATCACTTTTAATATGAATACAGAATAGATTCTAATCATTTCAAGAAAATTCTTTGTGATTCTAATATAAATTTCTGTTGCACAGCTTTTGTGCAGTCCTGTTGCTGTCTGACCTTGAAAGTGAACATTTTAAAATTATTTGGTGATATTTTTTATGATGACTATTTGTCAATTTTATTGTGCCCAGCCGTAAAATCAATATTTTGGTTCGTGTTGCTTTAATTTGAACAACAAATGTGTTTTTTCATCTTTGTAACCTAAAATAGCATCTCAAAACATTTGTGAGTTTTTTTTTAAATATGATCATGTTTTATTAGACATTCGATTCGAAAAAAAAAATTTGAAACTTACATCCCTTTTGGTGATCTTTCATCATAAATCTCTTACTGAAGAGTTGAAATTTCCTTGTTGAGCTTCTATTAGCAATAGAGCTGTACAAAAAACTTAAGATTCATCAATGCAGAATGGGTGGGCGCGATGGTTGAACTTATTCACATCGCATGTTAAAGATCTCAGATTCGAGCCCCGCCGAGTTCGACTTTATTATATCAATAAAGTAAATAAATGAAGTTATGTCAGTATACTACCTATGTCCATCCAAAACAGATACAACAGCATTAATAAAACTAATATATCGCTAATAAAATGACACGACATCAACGTAACGCCACCGCTGGCGCTGTGTACACCTATCACGAGCGTAAGAAGGACACTGAACAAAGTGGATATGGTTCGGACAAAGCTCGACTTGGAAAAGACTCCGTAAAAGATTTCGACGCTTGTAATTTGACGTTGCAACCATGCAAAGAACCAGTTGTTACTCCGGAAGGAGTTTTATACGATAAGCAAGCGATTCTCGAATATATTCTTCAGCAGAAGACGATGATAGCAAAGAAGATGAAAGCATATGAAAAGCAGAAAAATGAAGATGAAAGAGAACTGAAAGAACTCGCTGAAATTCAAAAGAAGGAAAAAGTTACAAAATTCCTGAAAAAGGAAACAAATATTGTCAGCGAGCCGATCAACCCGTTTCGGAAAGGGAATGAAAAAGATAAACCTGGAACAAGCAAATCAAATGGAGAATCATCTTTGAGTAATGTTAATGGTGAAAAAGAGTTGACGAGTTTTTGGATTCCACAACTTACGCCGGCTGCGAGTAAAAGTCGATTCAAGAAGCCAAGCTCTAAGGTGTATTGCCCGATCAATAACACGCCGATTAAAATGAAAGACTTAATTTCGGTGAAATTTACTCCGATAGCCGACCGAGACACAAAGACTGCACTTATTAGTAAAAAAGACCGCTGGATGTGTGCAGTCACCCACGACACTCTTGGCAACTCTGTACCTGTGGTAGTTTTACGACCCACTGGTGACGTTGTTACTACAGACTGTGTTGAAAGGTTAATAAAGACAAATGGGATGAGACATCCTATTACTAATGTAATTTTAGATGAGAAAAAAGACATTATACCTTTGCAGAGAGGTGGCACAGGGTTCTCTCATACCAATGAAGCTCTTGATGTTAAAAAATATAGACCATCTATGCATGTGTAACAGTGATTCACTGTTTTTGAAATTTTGAAAAAAAAGTTCAAAAATATTTTGAAATTACTTTAAAGAGGTTCCCGGTTATTGGGAATACCAACGTCTTGGGTTTGAATCCTTTTAGGGATGCTTATATTCGAGAGGTCCGCTTGACGCCTCGCCGGTGCAGGGTGGTTCACGTAAGCACTGCTTACGGCTCCCTCCACCAACCATGTCCATGCACAAATGAGTAAAAAATGAGTAAAAATGTTGAGCCAAAACCTTCACCCCAGGTTCAGAACTGATGCCTTCATGAGAGGTTGTGGTTTGCCTTATGGTTAAGCTGTATTCTCAGCTTTCCTCTCCCGTAGAAAACGAATTCCTATCCTTATCAGGCATACTTGACCACTTGGGCAGAAAAATTCTTGAGCGTATATCAGGATTTTACTGTAAAATGAATGAGTTTTTTGAAGCAATCAGACAATAGTATATAATTATGAAATGTCTTATGCATTCTAAATTCAGCCGTATTTTTCGGAAGGTACCATTCTGACTTTATTGAAGAAAAACATTGGAAAATTTCCTTAATTTCGTGAAACTGTGTCAATTTTGACAGCAAAAACAAATTATTCTGTTGATTTTGTCCGTATTTACGCAATAATGATAGCATATTTTCATATCTCGCTTTTCTGAAATTTATCTAAAATCAAAAATGTTACTATATCGAATATGTTCCTCCTATTCATTTTGTACATCATTGTTTTCAAGTGAATTGTACAGGACTCTGAATGTAATTTGGCCAAAGGCCAAAATCTCTGTTTTAAGAAAGGTTTGTATTTCCATCTTCATCTTAGCCTACCCGTGGTTATTACACGATCTCAAGGAGAGATTTATCTGTCGCTCACATTTAAGTAAATAAATGTTGGAAAATTTGTATTGTGCTGAACTGTTATGAAATTTTTAAGATATTTATGATATTTTTGCGGGCGCGATGGTCTAGTGGTTAAACATGTTGGCATCGCAGGCTGAAGATCTCAGGTTTTTTCCCGGCTCTAGTTTGTTTCCCGGTTTGAGTCCAGCTCGCTTATCCATGCCCACCACTCAGCCCAGGGTGTAATAACTTGGTTAGGCTAAGCCGGACAGGAAAAGATTATATCTTTCCAGCAATTGCAACCTCTATTACAAGGCACCTCTAAGTGGCACCTCTAAGTGGCCGCTATTACAGGGCCTTGGTCAGGGCGATCCACTTTAAGAAGTGGCTATAAATAAAAAAAAAAGTCCAATTATGTATCTATGTTTTTCTTTTTATTGCATCGTTTCTATAGGTATGTTATCATATTATATTATAGGCTGGTAATTTTATGAAATTAAATTTGCAAAGACAAAATGGAGAAGCAAACTGCTGTTGTTCGAGCAAACCCAACGAGGAAGCGGGTTGGACCTAAATCAAGAATAACAGCCAATCAAATCCCAGCTGAGATACTAGAAGACTCCTCATTGGCTGATGCAATTTCAAATCTGCCTTCGAATTACAACTTTGAAATTCATAAAACCATTTGGAGGATCAGAAAAAGTGGAGCAAAGCGAGTCGCTCTGCAATTTCCCGACGGCCTTCTACTGTTCGCTTGCACTATCAGTGACATCATAGAGGAATTCACTCAAGCCGAAACTGTGATAATGGGGGACACAACATATGGGGCATGCTGCGTAGATGATCACTCGGCACGCGCTCTTGAATGCGATTTCATGGTGCATTATGGACATAGTTGCTTGATTCCGATAAGCAACATGCCTGATATAAAGATGCTTTATATTTTCGTTGATATCAAAATAGACATTGAACATTTCATGGCTACCGTGCGAGAAAATTTCACACGTGATCAAGCACTGTTTCTTGTAAGCACTGTGCAGTTTGTTGCGACGTTGCATGCCGTTAAAACCGAGCTAGCCAAGGAAGGCTTCAATGTGTCCATCCCGCAGATAAAGCCACTGACACCTGGTGAAATTCTCGGTTGCACATCGCCCAATGTAGGGGATGTGAAATGTGACGCTGTGGTATACCTTGGTGACGGTCGGTTCCATCTTGAATCAATGATGATTTCAAACCCTGAAATTCCAGCTTATAAATATGATCCGTACGCTAAGACATTTACTATCGAAAAATATGACCATTTGACTATGCAAGAAGTACGAAAAGAAGCGATTAAAAAGGCTCAAAAAGCTGAAACATGGGGGTTAATTTTGGGTACGCTGGGTCGGCAAGGATCTACAACAGTTTTCGATCATTTGGAGGATCGTATTTTAAACTCTGGGCGAAAAGTTGTTAAAATCTTGTTATCAGAAATTTTTCCATCAAAATTGAAATTATTTCCTAATGTTGGGGCTTGGGTACAAATAGCATGCCCTCGTTTATCAATAGATTGGGGCCTCGCCTTTGACACACCCCTTTTAACCCCGTATGAAGCTGCTGTAGCCCTTAAAGACATTGAACCGTGGGAGGGGAATTACCCTATGGATTTTTATGCTCGTCAATCTAAAGGACCATGGACTCCTAATTATCAACCACCAAGGGAGAACAAAACTGCGAAAGCCTAATTGTTGGCTTTTTAATGTTTTATCATTATCTTTAAAGATATTTGGTTCTGGCTTGCTAATCCATGCCCACCACTCAACCCAGGGTGTAATAATTTGGGTAGGCTAAGCCAAACAGGAAGGATCATATTTTTTCATCAATTCTAACCCTGCCCGTCTATAAGTGGCTGCTTGTAAAGGGCCTTGGACGGGGTTCTCCATTCCAAGGAGTGGCTATAAAAAAACGAATTCAGATTCATTTACCTTCAAACCAGTAATAACTACAGGCTTGCAAATATGTTGGATTAGGAGTTTCTAGAATCTGGCACAAACTCTTGTAAAACTCTTATGAAGGCATCATGAACTTTTCAAATATAAATTCAAGGATGAAAATTGATCCCTTGAGATTTCTTCATATTCGTTGTGTAATGCATTATTGATTCCCTCTAATCTTCAATATTACGCATCCATAGAGTCGTAACAAACTACATCAAATTTGCAAGTCTGAAATATATATTTTTTTATTCCAAATGTGAATATGGTTCAATTTCGAAGAATTGCTGATTATGAAATGAACTTTATTTCACAGTATTCAATTAGCAATGTTTACAATTATATCTGGTTGCGAGATTTATCTTGTGTCTTGCCATTCCATCCTGCGTGGAACATATGAGGAATCAGTGAGGTTATCGAGCATAGGCCCAAGTCAGTGGGCTACAGTGCCTTGCACAGGGGGCACCCCTCATGTATTGCTCATTGAAACCTTTTTCGTTTGTCGATCTTGAACATACTTCATTGGGGTTTGAACCTCCGTTAGGTGTCAGTTTCATCACGCCATTTCATTAGTAATCGTGAAATTCGCTCAAAACAATGCCAGAAGCATTGCCCAATAGGAATCAACTAACAGCCAATTAAATATGAAAAAGCTTCCACAAAATGTAGTCCTAGCAACTGCACTCCAATCTGAAAACATTTAGGTGGGAACTGAACCACTATGATAAAGTGCAGTGAGTGCTATCTGCCTTGTTTTATTAGTTTCATCGATGGCTCCCATCAGATTTGTTTATTGTAGTTTTTGCATTTCTGTATTTTCTATCTTGGGTGATTCTATATAACAGGACTTACGACATCTCGTTTCACGAAAAAAGTTATTTTTCGTGGAATGAGATGTTGTCATTCTGTTTTATTATTCTAAAACTATCGTATTCAAGCATATTGTAAGAAAACAGCAGTTCAATGCACATTATTTCTGGTTTTAATAATTCTATGTAATCCAAGTGATATAATCCAATTATTACTTCATTATATTCGACCCATTGTACAGCATAATCATGAAAAAAATTTGTGATATTATGTACCTATGATACTAGCAGGGGCCAAAATATATTTTGATTTCAGAATCAAATCAAATAATTTTTCAAGATTGAATATTTGAATCTCAAGTCTTATAATAAACAAACAAAGGCATATTTTTATCAGTTCATAATTTATGTAAAAATTAATAATTCGTTGACATCAAATTGTTGTAGAAATTCGATCGAATAATTTATGATTCGAATATTTCGAATTGAATCGAATAATTTGGATGCAATGCAATTAACTTTTTTGTTGAATACTCTCACTGCTAACGTTTGCTTTTGTTTTTTCCCTAGTTTGTTCACTAGTATTTATCATAATAATGGAAGCTGTTGCCAGTAATTTTGAAGCAGCTTTACCAGTGGAGCATTATAAAGAGATATTAAAACTGGATGTCCGACCTGATGGACGCGAACTTGGGGAATTCCGGGAAATGACCGTCAATGTGGGGTCAATTAGCACTGCAAATGGGTCAGCTCTTGTACAAATGGGTAACACTATGGTTGCATGTGGGGTCAAAGGTGAACTTACAAAACCTCCGGCTTCAAAGCCTGGTTGCGGAATGGTTGTTCCTAATGTGGATTTAGCCCCAATGTGTGCAGCACATTTCAAACCTGGTCCACCATCGGAACAAGCGCAAGTATCGAGCCAACTTTTGAATGATATCATCAAAACTTGTGATGTCATCAATCTTGGGGAATTATGCATTTGTAAAGATAAATTGGTCTGGGTTTTGTATTGCGATGTCGTTTGCCTGAGTTACGACGGAAATATTGATGACGCTTGCGTAATGGCGCTCATTGCCGCACTTCAGAATACAACGTTGCCGAAAGTAAAGTTTGATGAAGATAATGACATCATAGAGACTATCGCTGACTCAGAGCAAAGGTCAAAGTTGAAAGTCCACAAAAAACTTGTTTCGTCAACTTTTGTGCAATTCGACTCGACACACCTTATCGCTGATCCGACATTAAAAGAAGAACAATTGACATCTGGGGTGGTTACCGTGGTAACTGATGACATGGGCAAATTATGTCATATGCATAGACCAGGGGGATTCCCCCTCAGGGATAAACAATTAGACAAATGCATAAAAGCTGCGACTCAAAACGGGGAAAAGTTGCATTCAGTTTTAAAGCAATTGGAAAATGGATCCTGAATTTTTTTAAACCTGGGGAGATTTATTTTCTGATCACTCTCACTCAGCTTCTGCTTTTGCTTTTGCAGGTGCACAATTTAATGGGCTGTAGTGCCAATAGGAAAATATGATTTTTTTGTCACAATTTCGTTAAGAATGGCAGGTATCTGGAAAACATGCAATACAAAGTTCACCACATATCAGGGATGTCTAAAAGGAGTTGAATGTTTCAAAATGAAAATATTTGACATAGTAAAACTCTTGATTTCATATATATTTCAGAATAATGTTGAACTATAAAAATTTTTGTTGTTTTTTGCATAAGTTGGTGCAAATTCGTCAAAAAAAATAGTTTCTACCTACCAAAATAAAATTGTATCAAACACCAATAAAAATCGTCAAACTACTTTTTAGATTTGATAATTAATATTTTCACTAAAATGGTTATATTTGCTTTTTCTTTTTGTTCATAAAAAACATGGATTTATAATTCGATATTTCATATCCAGAATAATTTTATCAGAATGTATTCGAAATAGTGAAACATTCGGATATGGCAGTCCTTGCACAGACACCATTCAAGCATTCTTATTAATATCTGATTTGTGTGTTTGGTATGTTTTCTGCTTAGAATCGTTTGTATTACATTCTGTAGCAGTTCTTTGACATTTTAAGTGGCTTCTCCTTTCAGGCACTGATGCCGGTGTCGTTTCAAGAAAGTTTTAATAAAAATAGCTCCCTAAATTTCATTTTGTAGCAAAGTACTTCAGTCGTCACGAGTCTTTGAGCATTTGAATATAGGTATCCAATCGTGGGCATTACTTGCATTTAAATCTCAAAATCTGTATTTTTATTAGTCTTCATATTCCTACTATGGCTCGCTCGCCTGATATATCTGACTACACCGACAGAAATATTTTTTTTTTTTTATAGCCACTTCTTAGAGTGGATCACCCTGTCCAAGGCCCTATAACAGCAACCACTTATAGACGGACAGGGTTACAATTACTGGAAAGATATCATCTTTTCCTGTTCGGCTTAAGCCTACCCAATTTATTACACGCTGGGTTGAGTGGTTGGCATGGATATTGCCATAACATACGGATTTGTACAAAATAATAATGTTTTTTTACTGTGGAGTGATGTTTAACGTCCATTATTAGAACAATCCAGAAATCTTAAGAGTTTTATTTTTTATTGTCACCTCTTGGATTGGGTCACCCTGCCCGAGGCCCTGTACCGGTGGCCACTCATAGACGTACAGGGTTAAAATTGCTGAAAAGTTATGATCTTTTCCTATTCAGCTCAGCTTACCCAAGTTATTACATCCCGGGTCGAGTGGTGCAAATGGATTAACAAACTGGACTCGAACCCAAGATCTTCTTTCTACCTGCGATGCCAACATGTTTAACCACTATCACGCCCAGATTGGTCAATTTTGCCTATTTCAATTCACCATTTTTTTGTGTTCCCGAATTCTGTCATTCTACTTCAATTTAGTTATGTTGGTAAGCAGTAATCCATGGGTCCAGGTGCCCGGTTAGCTCAATCTATAAAGCGTCGGGAACACGGTTCGACCTAAGCACCACTAATATTCTGGGTTCGAACCCCGATAAGGGATGATTATATGTGAGATATTGCTGGATGCTTCGCTGGTGCATGGTAGTTCACTTGAACACTGCTTACAGCTTTCTCCACCAACCATGTCCATGCACAATGATTATAAGAGTGTTAAGCCAAAAATCTTCACTCCCCATTCGTAACTGGTATCTGTGAGAGAGGTCGTGATTTGCCTTATGGTTAAGCTGTATTCTGGGCTTTTCCCTCCCACAGGATAATAATGAAATCCCGTACTAGCATATGAAAAATGTATCAGCGGGAGAAAAGTGATACCGAATGGGGCCTAATCCCCACCTATATTAACCACTGCCAATTTTTTTTAGATTTTACAAAATGTTTAGTTTAAAATCAGAACTCTTCAAAAAGCAACAAGAGGTCACTTCAAAAAAAGCTTCAAATATCGCTACAACTGCAATCAGGAAACAACATAAACTGAAAAATTCGTCGTCAAATTTGGAAGTAAAAGTGCCCGAAAATGAGCGAAATCGAGGGGTCGAGGAGAGAAACGCGAGAGATATTATTGCAACATCAGAAGAGATAGACAAGGAGAAGATGGTGAAGTCTGTGCTTGAGGTAAGCTTCAAAGTGGAAAAGATCCAGTGAATTCAGAAGGGAATTTCATCACAAAGTCACGAACTTCGTCCCACAAATTTTGCACTGTAACCCTGTCTGTCTATAGGTGGCCGCGGTTACAGAGCCTTAGACAGGGTGATCCACCACAAAAGTGGCTCTAAAAAAAAAATAATCAAAAAACACTTTCGTTGTTCAAAGTTGATCAAGAACAAAATAGGGCACAACGAAATTTGCAAAAAGTTATCAGAAAAATCAACAAATAGCCGAAAATTTAAAATATTTGCTTTCAAGGTCTGATAACGACAAAACTACTAATATGCAGCGCAACAGGAATCTATTTTTTTTTAAATTCGCTCAGAGCAAGGCCACAGGAGAAAAATCAAACTTGAAAATTCTCCTAAAGCTACTAAAGTGCAAAGAGTTACATGAAATGCAGGAATAGGAACAAAGGAACCCCATCTCTGATAGATGTCTATTAACGCGACTTTTAAAGCCTTGAAGAATTAGAATCATAACTAATTCTCATGATATATGCTTAACATTAACATTGATACTCATAGATTCAATTCGAAATCCCAGAACTTAATCCCTACTCATTCCCAACCCTGGATCATTTTTAAATCCAAATATCGTACCTGCAGGGCAGGAATTCATTCAAAACCATTATGCCCATTTTTAATTTTTTCAGGCCAAAGCAAAACTGTATGAGAAGATGTCTTCAGGAAACATGTTGCCAGATGAAGAGAGTTCATCTATGTTCCTCGTGGATTTTGAGCAGAAATCTATGGATGCCAGATCAGAGAAAACTAATGCCGAATTGGATGTAAAACCTAAAATTGGAGTAAATGTGGCATCTGAACTATGTGCGTATTTAGCGATTTAGAAAGTTTTTTTTTGACATCTTTCCATTCAAAAAATGTTCAGCTCAAATCTGGACTGCTTCGGCCCTATTCATTATTAATATTTATTGGCCATCCTGAATAAACTCCAGTTCTCGCAGTTTAATGTGGCGTCAAAATGATAAGTTTTTTTCTGTTCAAAACCAATTTTCTGATTATATTTTGTTATTACCTTTCCTATGAGGTTTTGCATGGAGATTAATATGCCAAAATTCTGGTAACTGTTGTTGAAATATCAGCATTGATTGTATGAAAATAATATTTATTGGTAATGCTCTACTTTCGTAAACTCGAATGACATGTCTATCTGGCTACGAGTTCCTTGACTTTAGCGGTTGATATTTTGAGCCAAAGTTGACCATAGCTAACCATAGGGGTTAGCTCAATAAAAAAAGCGTTTCGAATACGCTTCAAGCTACGCATCTCTGATTGTTCTGGTGCGATTTTGAAATCAATGAGGGATGATGATTATATGGGAGAGGCTTGTTGGATGCCTTCCCAGTGCTTGATGGTTCACATAACCACTATTTACAGCTTCCTTCACCGCCCCGGTTCCTGCACAGTAAAAATGGGGAAAATCCCCAACCTGGAGCTGGTATCTGACCGTGAGGCCGTGCCTCGCCATATGGTTAAGTCGTACTCTCGTCTTTCCTCTCCTCGAGATTAAAAAGCGAATCTTATTTTGTATTCTGTCTTGATCACTTTGTGTTATCTTTCAACAGCTTTTGAACTCAAGAAGTCGGAGAATGATTGGGTTGAATATACGGACAGTTTGGGTCGGACTAGAACTTGTATGAGGAAAGATCTGAATAAGATGAAAAGAATGGATGAAAAACTGAATGATGAAAAGAGAAGAAAAATGGAACAACAGGAAAATGGTGAGCAATCTTAAAAGTTCTCCTAAATTTTTTGAACAAGGTCCAAAAGAACTTTGTTTCAACACAAACTTGCAAAAATATTTCTGTATAGAAGTTTGCTATCAGTCAAAAGCAGTGCCTCAAAGGAGCTAATAACAAACACCCAAATTTCAAAGGTAAAGTGCCAGCAACTGCACTCTAAACACAAAACATCACATACACGAATTAAACCACCATAGTAAAGTGCAGTGAGTGGTATCTGCCCTTGGTGATGATAAAACCACCTACCACTTCTTTGTTTCCCTTTTAGCAACATTTAGTAAATATGTTCGAACCATTCTAAAACCCACAGGCAAAGGTACTGATCTTAATATTGATTCCATGAGCGTCATTTAATATTATATCGTTATTCAACGTCCCTCCCACGGTTCAATGTCTTTAACGGCTACAGCAGCTTCATAAGGGGTTAAAAGGGGTGTGTCAAAGGCAAGGCTACAATCTATTGACAATCGAGGGCATGCTATAGATGCGTCATAACGTTGTTTAAAACTTCCTTGATCGACTTCTAAGTTACGAACTAGACTATGACATTTTTTTCTTAGTTTCGTGAACAGTTATTGAATTATTAGGCCGGTATTGAATACATAACTAAGAGAATGGCTCATATAATTCAGAGCATTTCTGTCATTCTGAAACCTGACATTTTTTAACTCAAATTTGCATGTTGACAAAAATTTACTGCGAGTTGATCTGTTTTCTAATTACGTTTTCATTTTTATCAGAAAAAACTCTTTTATCCGACGACATGAGACGAGAGATGAAGCGGGAAGAATGGGAGAGAGAAGCAAAAGAAGAGCTCAATGGACCGTTACATTACGAGAACTTACGAGCAGGGGAGGTGAGAGAGCTTGGTGTTGGATATTTCGCGTTTTCAACCGATCAGGAAACGAGAGATACACAAATGAAATTGTTAAAAAAAATGAGAGAAGAAACGCAGAAGGAGAGAGAAAATGCGAAAGAAAATGAGAGAAAAAAGCGAACTGCGCTGCAAGCGAGATTAGAAAAAGTTCGTCTGGGGAGGATAAAAAAATTAAAAGCGCAAGGTAAAGAAATTCCTGAAAAGTTATTAAAACCAATCGAACTTGCTCAGTCGGAACCGGAAAAAGAAACTATTGATACTAATAATGATGTCACAGTAGCTGAAATCACAAAGCGTGATGATAAAGAACGCAAAGAGAGAGAATGGGATAAAGGGAAAGAATGGTCGCCTGCGGAACCATCAAAGCCCCCTAAAAGCTGGAAAGATCCACACGATGACCGACCGGATGAGTTTGCTCCACCGTCATTTTATTATAATGCCTCCAATCACAATAAAAAGAAAACCGCTAATCAGAAACAATTGTTCGGGTCAAATTCATCGAAATCAAATGATGGCGACGCTTCTAATGACATTATAAGCCAAATAAAACAAAATGTGGACAACAGAATAAAATCTGGGATTCCTAGCAGTACGAATGTTTCAAATTATGATTCTATTCAACCACAATCTAATTTTTCACAAAGTTCGTCAGTTTCTAATGACATACAAGCAAGAACTGACAGAATTCTGGAGCATGTTTCAAATTCCAATGTCAAATTACAGAACTCTGATGGTTATGACCCAAAATCAGGTTTAAAAAACTTCGATTTGGGTCAAAATAAGCTAGGTCTGGGACAGAAAGGAGAATCTTCGAAAGAAGAGAATGAATCTAATATTAATATGTTTGTGCCTTCTGATAAACCAATCACCATGAAAATTAAACAAATTCCTAAGAAATCTAAAGTTTTATTAACAAAATCTGCATTCTCCGATCAATGATTTTTTTTTAAAGAGTTTTGTTATACATTTTTGTAGTAGTGGAACGATCCAAGATTGTCCTCTTATATTTCCTGCATACCATAAAAGGCCACTAAAAGTTAGGGTTGGTCAAAATATTTTTTTTCTTTATTGAAATTCACTTTGAGCTAGACAGGAAGCAGAGCCTAAAAGGAACCAACCAACGGCCACTTAAAGCAAAGAGCTACTAAAAAATGTAGTACAAGCAACTGCACTCTAAGCGGAAAACATCCCAAACAGAACTGAACCACCATGGTGAAGTGCCGTGGGTGGTATCTGCACTGGGCAGTAGTAGAACCATTTACCACCACTTCGCTTCCTTTCAATCACCTCTTACGACACGCAGGAAATATGTTATGACTATTCTAAACCCCGTACCTTCAGGGCTCTCGGCCAATGCTTTTGGCCTCGCTCAGAGCAAACTGCTATAAAAAACATTCCATGAAAAGAAAAGTTACCAATCGGCAAGTATTAGAAGATGTAAATGTATTTTTTTGAGTGTCTGTAGAGAATCAAACTGTAGAAAATAGCAGTGTTGATGGTTTTGAAGCTTTTTGTAAATTCAAAGAAAATGACATACATATTTCAGACACCCGAAGAGCAAACGAGATTATGTCACCATTGCTCTGTGAATATCATTTCGTGGTACTATGATATTACTGTTTTATCTTCTGTGTTAATTTTAATTTCACTTCTAATCTGTTGTTATTTTTACAGAAATTCTTAATAGATAATTTTCTCTGATCTGAGTTCAATAAGTAGTTTTTAAAATGGAAGAGATGTCGGATTTAAAACCTGTGAATGCCAGCGTTACAGTCAACTTTGAAAATTTACATGCAAATATGGCATTGGATGGTTCAGTTGGGGAGGAGCCAAAAACAATTGACGAAGAGTTGGGAAAAGGGGATGGTGTGGGACAAGAACTTGAAAAAGATACAGACATTGTACAGCATGTTGATTCATTAAAACAAACTTTTGATCATTCATTTGGCGATGACTCAGCAAAACAAATTGATGACTCAGCAGAAAAAGTTATTGAAGTTGATGATGGAAGTGCTGAATCACTGTCATTTAAAAACAAAACAGACGAATCAGCAGAAAATGAAGTTGATACCGATGCGGAAAATCTGGCATCTGTGGCCAAAGAAATTATAAAAAATGTAGTTGACGGGGCAACGCAGCAAGTAGCCTCAGAAATTGATAATTCTTCGCCGAAGGAGAGCGTCAAGAAAGAAGAATGGTTGGATATACTTGGAAATGGATTATTACGAAAGAAAATCTTGAAATCTGGAGAGGGGCCTAAATCGAGGCCCAAACGAGAGGAGGAAGTTACTGTCCGATATGTGACTAGGTTGGAAGATGGTACGATCGTTGAAAAAGAGTCTGATTTAGTTTTCGTTCTGGGGATGCAGGATGTACTTGATGCGATCGATATATCAGTAGCGTTGATGGAACGGGGAGAACATGCGATCGTTGAAAGCGATGCGAAATACGGTTATGGGGACGAAGGGAAGCTACCGTATATCCCTCCTAAATCAAAACTAGTGTTTGAAATCGAAGTTCTAAAAATTCAAGATGGTCCGTTTAGTAGCAGTATTGATTTGGAACGAAGGTTAGCCTGGGCGGATGAAAAACGCCAGAAAGGTAATATGTTCTACAGTGCGAAAAAGTACGCAGAAGCAACAATGACGTACACTAGGTGCACCAAAGCGCTTGAGAAAGGTTGGATGTGTGAAGAATCGGAAGAAGGGAGGATACGCATCAATGGTTTGAGGATAAAATGTTACAACAACCTCACGGCATCACAAATGAAGCTAGAAAATTGGCAGGACGCTTATAAATCGTGTAGAGCAGCAGAGAAATTAGAACCTGATAATGTTAAAGCTCTTTTCCGCAAAGGAAAAATACACGTCATGCTCGGAGAATTGGATAAGGCTGTTGAGGTGCTGACAAAAGCCGGCAAACTCGAACCAGATAACAAAAGCATTGCTAATGAAATTGCAAAACAGAAACGGAAACTCGAGAAACAAAACGAATCGCAGAAGAAAATGTATCGACGAATGCTGGGAACACCAGAGCCGGGAGCAGCTGAGAAAAATGAAGATTTAAACAAATCTTTCATGCAAAAGAACTGGGGTAGAATGCTTGGTGGTACTCTTGCTATCGGTGCGGTTTTAGTTGGAGTTTATTTGGCGCATCGTAACTAATTTATTCTTTTTGCTTTTGAAGCACTTCAGCGAAGACATCGGGCGCTCGATCAGACATAACCGTCCCCTAAACCTGATGAAAAAACAATACTTAAAAAGAACTCCAACGAAGTGTTTTAGGTTCTGTTGGTTTTAAGTAAAATTGGAGGAGAAAGGTGAATTTTTGCTCACCCACGGTGCACACTCGTATTTTTTTGTGTGCTTCCACAAGTCCAATCGTTTTCCTTGTATTTCATTGTTACAATAATTGCAAATAAAATTTGATATTGCTGTGCGTAAATATTTGCCGTTGCCAACCACTGCTTTTACGTTCATATCTATTCACTGACAGCACCAGATTTTGATTGCTCCTGGCTTGTAAAACTTTATTGATCTATTCCTTGTATTGCATTGGAATCCAAAAGATGGTGCTTGGGCCGTCAGTAGGGCTGGGCAATTCGATCTGGTGATTTGAATCGATTCGGAGAACAGATTATTCTAATCAATCGTGAATTGGTCATAGGAACAAAAGCTTGCTAAATGAAGTGCATTTTCCCATTTCTAACTACAAAATGCAATTTTTGTCAAATTTGACGAAAATCGCTTGTATTTTGTCGTTAAGATGAAAATACATCACTATTAAGTCAGTTTATGCTAATATATGTAATTTGTGACTGTATATTTCCTAATCATCATAATGGAGACTATAGAAGTAATAGCAAAAATGGGATATTTGTTATTTTTTTGAAATCAACGATTCGATCCGAATCGAAAAAATTGGAATCAGATTTGAATTCCAAATGATTCGGTTTTGCCCGGCCCTAGACGTCAGTGAGCATCATGGAATAAACCAAGATTATATTTCTGTTTGTATTCCAAATTGAGACATTTTTTATTTGATATAAATATTTTTTTCAAATAACTGGTAATAGGAATTTGATTCAATCTCAGTGGGAGCGATGGCCTAGTGGTCAAACATGTTGGCATCGCAGGTTGAAGATCTCTGGTTTGAATCCCAGTGAGTCCGGCTCCCACTTATCATTTTGTGTAATAACTTGGGTAGGCTAAGCCGAACAGGGAAAGATCACAACTTTCCAGCAATTTTAATCCTGTCCGTTTATAAGTGGTCGCTGATGCAGGGCCTTGGACAAGTTGACCCACTCTAAGAAGTGGCTATGAAAAAAAAGGTACGGTATATGTCATTATTTTATCTCTCAAAATTTGACACAAACCTTAATTTTGCTTCTCGTTGTGTATACAGAGATTTTTGAGCTGTGAATTTTTTGAACGATTCGATTTTCAACATGTCTATTGAACCACTGATATCGCGTTGATTTTATGTTGTAAAATCTTTCAAAAATCTCGATTTATTAACAAATTGGGTAAAGGAAGTTATTGAACTTATAATTTCAACAATCAAAAATGTGGCGTCCATTGTAGCAATACTAAACCATTGTACAATAATTTATATTTTTTACTTTGATTTATTTATTTGTTGTCTTCCATCGTAATTATCTAGTTTTTTGACAAACGTTGTCTCGTGTATGACACTCGAAACTGGCATTTTTTTGGTAATATTGTTTATTTCAGTTTAATGCCACTTTTTTTAGGGAGGGGGTATTATATCTAAAACTTTGCTTTGTTTTTTTTTTATTGAAATTAACTCTGAGCAAAGCCGGAAGGAACCGACTAACGGTCACTTAATAGCAAAGAACTACTGAAAGATGTAGTACCAGCAACTGCACTCTAAGCGAATAACATCCCAAACGGAACTGAACCATCATGGTAAAGTGCAATGAGTGGTATCTGCCCTGGGCGATGGTAGAACCATCTACCATGTCTTTGCTTCTTTTTAGTCACCTCTTAGGGCATGCAGGAAATACGTTAGGACTCTTCTAAAGCTCGTACCTACAGGGCTTATTAACTAACATTCTGCCAGGGTGAAGGTCCTACCAGACTTGTAAAATGCCAGCTACTACTCAGACACTCAAAGAAGATGGGTTCCATCAGAATTTATTGAACTTGGCGGTGCGTTTCATCAACAGTCCATAATTGGCAAAACAATTCGATTTCTTTGTTTTAATATCAATTACTGTGAAATAGCGGTAATTTTACTGCAATTTTGTTACAGGATCAAAAATTTGATCAGAGTTATTATTATATTTCTACCATAAAACTTCAGGCGATGTCATTTTTGACTTGAAAATGAAGTGTAAATCAATGATGTATTGTCTCTAATAGTTTATTTGCATCAATAATATTGAAAAATTAGTTAAAATTTCCTGAGGTTTGATACTTGGAGTTAAATTGTAATACACTGTAACAAAAAATTCTGATCGAAAATTTAGCGAATAGGGATCTTTCATGTGCTCAATCTCTTGCTAGAAGAATAAAATTTTTTTTTCCTTGTCATGTAGCAAAAAATGTAAAAACAAAAGGTTCAAAATCATCAATACTGCTATGAAATAGCAGTGTTGATGATTTTGAGGCTTTTTTTTCATCCGAAGAAAATAACATGGACATCTGAAAAACCATGATTCTGCTGCCCTGGGTAAAATCATTCTATAAACCAGCAAACTTTTCGATTAGAATATATTATCTCCATATTTTGATTATACTAAACTGATAACTGTGCAAATTTATGGCCAATATGATTTTTTTTAATTTATTTCCGATTTTGTGTTTTTTTGCAGAATTTAGTAGAAATTGTAGATAATTTTTTATTTATTTACTTGGAAGACAAAATATTCAAGGTTAGTTACTACTTTTTTGCAACTGATATTGATACCGATATTTTGACATTTTTAACCATCGATAACGGATATTTATCTTGCGTGAAACCCATTGAAAAATCTGCGTTACTAGACAATTTTTTTTACATCCCCTGCAAATAACATCTGCTGGTGATTCCCCAGGTAAAAGCCAAAAATATTGCGCAATTTTGCCATTTGAACAAAAACATGTTATTTTAAAAGAATTGCAAATGTTTATAAGTGTATTTCGGTTGGCCGATATTATCAGCCACTTTTGTGATCTGCCGATATATCGGTAAACAGCAAAATTAGGCCTATATATCGGGCTCTATAGGTATGAGCATGTATAGCACTTCGGATAAGCTGGAATTTTCAATAATTTCCATGGACAAACAGAGTGGGACAGCGTTTTATAGCAGATACCACTCACTGCACTTTTCGATGGTGGTGAAATGTTTCTGTTTAGAGTGCAGTTGCTGGCACTACATCTGCATCGTTAGTTGGTTCTTTTTGGGCACTGCTTCCGGCCTTGATTGGATAAAATTTAATAATAAAAAGACGATACCTTATCTCTTTAACTCATTTATCTGGACGGCTAGATATTCTGAAATTTGATTAAAATCTGTCTTTTTTCGATTATTCTAAAAAATGGACGTTATATTTTGCAAAAAAACATGAAAAATTTTTTATTGTGAAATTAGACATAGCGATAAATCATAATTTTCTTGTAATCAACAAATATTTTTACATTTCTTATTAAAATAATTATATATCGTGAACATTTTTAATATTTTACACAATTTTAATACTTCCTAATAATAAATAAGAAAGTTTATTTCGACTCCATAATCAGCAATCGACAGACGATGGTGAAAAAGATGATAAAACTTACCTAGGAGGTCAGGAAAGCGAGTAAACGTTCAACCTAACCCTTGATTAAGTTTAAAATTTTGTTTATTTGAATAATATAAAAACGCAATTTCTGACGCAGCTAGACTCAGTAACTCAATTGAATTAAAGGGTTAATTTTCTTCGTTTCAGATGGGTTCAGTTATTTCCTCTCAAATGGGCTCTGTTATGGATGAAAACATGAAGAAACAGCAGGATTTCATGCTGAAGAATCAACAGATTATGATGGAAAGGAATATAGTCATGCAGGTAAAATGAATTTTATTATTAAATAAGTGTGAATGGGCGCACAGCCAGCGCCTTGTGAAGTGTTATTATTTGTCCGATTCGTTTTGAAAAATGGGTGACGAGAGAGGTGGCAAAATAGTCAAGAATAGTCAGTTTTTGGATCTTTTTGGTAGCTGTCTCTTGCATTGCATGGAGTGAACTTCCTAGAAATAAACCAACATGGGGAGTTCTTACACCAGTGTTAATTGCGGCAATGTGATTAAAATTTTGGGTCGCGCTTTTCAAGGTTATAAGTAGGGCTGGGCAAATCCGAATCCTTTGGGATTCGAATAATTTTTTCGAATCTGATCGAATCACTAATTTCATGTGAATAACAAGTATCCCATTATTACTATAACAACTCGTCTCCATTGTGAAGAGCAAGAGCAACAATTTTCATTTTTTAAAAATTTCATGATTTTTACAGAATGAGATGAGAGAACGTCAGATGGCTATGGGTATAGCAAGAGCTCGTGAAATCATTAAATATTACGCTGGATTTTACAGTTTCGTTCTCGCTGGAGGATTGATCGGGTGAGTTGATTTTTCCTTTTTTTATAAATTTGTGCGTAAATATATGTCTTTTTGGATTTCTTTATTTTTTTTTACCAACGGCCACTTAATAGCAAAGAGCTACTAAAAGATTTAGTTCCAGCAACTGCACTCCAAACGGGAAACTTCCCAAATAACTGAACCATCATGGTAAAGTGCAGTGAGTGGTATCTGTCCTGGACAATGTTAATACCATCTACCATTTCTATGCTTCCTTTCAGTCTGCTCTTACAACACGTAGGAAATACGTTAGAACTATTCTGAAGCCCGTTCCTACGGGGTATAGCTTGATAGTAGTAACTCAAACTAGCAATGGCAAAGTAACTTTATTCACCGTAAATAAATAAAAAAATAGGTTTTTGCAATTAACAATGTATAAAACTTCATGAAATTTGTCTTGCATCTTGCCATTTCATTCGTGTGGATCCGATCTGGAACCGGTAAGGTTATCGAGCATTGCCTCCAGGGCACCTCGAGCTATTATTCCTCTTTTAAACATCTTTTGAATATCATTACTTTACCCATAAAAAACTTCTAAAAACAAAAATTACCATAGCTATGAGAGGCAAGCCAGTCCATTAGACATTATGTTTCACATTTCTCACCCTCTCTTCATGCTACTGCAGCCCTATTCTCAAAAATAAAACAAAAAAACTCACTTATGGGCGTGATGGCCTAGTGGATAAACATGTTGGCATCGCGGGTTGAGATCTCGGGTTCGAGCCCCAGCGAGTCCGGCTCGCTTATCCTTGCCCACCGCTCAACCCAGGGTGTAATAACTTGGGTAGGCTAAGCCGAACAGGAAAAGATTTTATCTTTCCAGTAATTGTAACCCTGTCCGTCTATAAGTGGCCACTGTTACGGCCTTGGACAGGGTGATCGACTCGTGGCTTTTAAAAAAAAGCAAAGCAAAAGCGGCACCTAAAAGAAACCAACTAACAGCCACTTAATAGCGGAGAGCTACTACAAGATGTATCATCAACTACACAAAGCAGAAAGCATTTCTAATTGAAGTAACCAGATTGGTAAGGTGCAGTGGGTAGTATCTCCCAAGGGCGACAATAAAACCATCCACACTTCCTTGTTTCATTTTACCCACCATTTATGACACACAGAAAATAATGTTAGAAAAACACTAAAGCCCACCCCACAATACACATGAAGTTGTCTTACCAATGCGTTGCGTTATGTTTTGAGTAACAAAATAAAAACGGCAATAGACGTCTGTATTGCTTTTCTTCAATCGTGTTCACATGCGTACAAATCACAAACGCACGCAGCGACACTGGCACTTTCTGCTAGCTTGCATAACAAATCGTTCTGTTTCATTGGAAAAGGTAAGGAAATGCATGCAGAGCATTGCGTTTGCATAAAGCGCGGAGATAAAATAAAACAAACCTAGAAAATACGCAACCTATGCAAACGTGTAGCGCGACCTTAACAGGGCATTTTATTAATATCAAATATTATTTCTCAATTTTCAGAGCAATGAAAGGAAAACCAGCGGCAGCCATTCCACTTATTCCTTTTTCATTTATTCTGGCATTCCAATACGACGCAGCATACGGTACTTTACTATCAAGGGTCAGAGGTGAGGTGTTAGGGTTTCCTTATAGTTTAGTTGTTTTTTTAATAAAATTCACTCTGAGCAGGGCTGAAGCAGTGACTAAAAGGAACAAACTGACGGGCACTTAATAACAAAGAGATACTAGTAACTGCACTCTAATTGGAGAACATCCCAAATGGAACTGAACATCTTTGGTAACGTGCAGTGAGTGGTATCTGCTCCGGGTGATGGTGTCGCCATCTACTACATCTTTTTTTTTAAGCAATATTCAAAATTTGCTATATCGATAGAATGTTCCAGAATTTCAAATCAATGATGATGCTGATGAATGACCATACTTTGAACCCGTGTTACAGAATCTTGCTTTTCTTCTCGGTGTACGAAATGTCAATGTCATTTATTGGGCACGATGACCTCGCGGTTAAATATTGTCGTAATGCTCTTTCCATCAAAAACCTGGCTCAATGTATTCGAAATTTCATATTCGAAATAGTGGAAATTCAGTTTCGACCATTCCTGACTTGACTATAATTATTTTCACTCTTTCCGACGGAGCTATTTGATATAGTAAATTTTTGTTTTTTGATATATTTCAGAATAGTTGCCTACAAAAATATATTGTTTTTATCGCATAAATCCGTACAATATAAACTGACGACTCCATTTATGCTCTTCAAATTGATACACCTGCTTAAAACAAGGGAAATTGTTGACTCTATTCATAGTTCCCTAGATTTTGTAATTAATATTCTATTTTAAACAGTAATAATTCTCTTTTTCATAAAAAAATCAGCTGAATTTGAAATCTATTCGATATTTCTTATTCAAAATTAATTTTTCGAAATAGCAAAAATTCGTTTTTGACCATTCGTGACTTGACTGTAATTATTTTCAATCTCTCAGACGGAGCTAACGACCTCCTCCAAAATGAACATGATTTACTAGGATTACCCAAAGGTCTACCAACATTCGAATCAATAGAAGAAGGAAGGTTGGCAAGGAAGCAATAAGGAATTATGAATAATTTTTTGTTTTGTCTATTATCAAGTTAGGGATGCTTTATTGTTACATTGTGTTTAGAATCAGAGATTGATTTTGATATTTTTGAAAACTGATTCAAGAGAAATCAAGATCTTGACTCTGGTAGATAATCCGACCTCTATTTGAGTCCATGACATAGAACATTGGGGTGGGGTTTTTGGTTTTCTCTGGTGTCCAAAATGTTTTTTTTTTCAGATAGATAAAAGGGATTCGAACCCATCAACACTGCTATTGATTGAGCAAGATTGATTATTTTGGTTTTTTGTTGTTGGAAATATTCATATCATTTTGTTTGGATGGACAAGAAAGCTTCCAAACCATCAGCACTTCTGTTTCATAGCAGTATTTATGGTTTTGAACCTTTTTATACAATTTGTACTTCCAGACACTCAAAGACATTCAAATTCTCTTGCCACAGATATATCATGAAATTTACTAAATTTTCTTCTGATGGAACTCATTTTTTGGGTGTCTGAGTAGCTGGCACATTGCCGGTCTGCACCGGGAATGAGCTGAATCCAATAAAATTTGAATTAAATTTAATTTCGATAATGATTCAGTTTGAACACTGGCATCACAAATTATCTCCGTAATACTCGATAACTTGTATTTTTTAATTAATACCTAATGCCCAGTACTACATCATAAGCACGATAATTTAAAAACCATAGGCAAATCCCTAAAAACATCATCAGACCATTCAAATTCTAATATATTTTTCATTTATTCATATTTTCCCTATTCATTAGTACAACCTAATATGTGCTCAAAATATTGATTTTGTTGTTTTTTTTTCAAAATTTTGAGTCTGAAAATAACATAGTTTGAACGGGAATAATCTTTTTTTTTCAAAATAACTACAAGCAAGACCATAAGCAGCATATAGAAGTAATCTACTAATGTCCAATTATATGGCTGAAAGCTTCTATAAAATTAAGTGCCAGGAACTCCATTGTTTATGTTGAAAACATCCCATTAATTGGAACGAAAGCCCTTGACCTCAAATTTGAACCAAATCGCTTTCCTGTTGCCAGATTCAACCTGTTGCATCGATTGCTTACTTGCTATTTTATATGATTTGTTATGTTTTTTCAACATGAGCCACAGACAGGCCGCGCTGTTCAGATGCGACCTATCTGTGGTTCATGCTTAATAAAAAAAAATTTTTTTTTAGTGGAGATATGACCTCACAATAATTGTTCATTTCTCATTAATCATGTGTCTTTGTGGAATGATTTTTGTCTTTTATCAACGTTCGCAATTTCTTGTTTTCATAATCAGTGGTTTTTATAGCTGGGCCAATTAGTGTTCTCAGATGATTTATATTACATGTGTGCAGGCTTGTAAATTCGTTGTGGTTGTCGAGAATATAAATTTTTTTATCTCCTTGTAAAGTGTATAGTATAGTAAGATAAAGAGGAATCAATACTGGAGTAAACAGGAAATATGCAAAAGAAATCTCAAGAAATTAATCTCTCATTTCAGAAATGAATATTTCAAAATATTCAATATTTCTGTATATTATAGTAAAATTAAAAGGAATCAATACTGGAGTACACAGGAAATATGCAAAAAAAACAAGAAATTAATCCCTCATCTTAGGAATAAATATTTCAAAATTTCATCATGGATTCGGGAGAGTTTTACAGAAGTCTGTACGCGATTCGTGAAACCCGTAACCCCGCGAATTTGCAAGCCTGTGTGTGTGAAGATTTTTTCCTGTGTGCGAAGATTTTTTCCTACCTTGTATGAATATATAATTATTGCCATCAAAAACCTGCCGGGTATTGCTTTAGGATGCTATTATATCCTGTTGGGGAGGGAAAGAGAGGTGGTAGGTAGAAGATTTTGTTATCGCCCAGGGCTGATACCACTAGCTGCACTTTAACATAGCGGTTCGGTGAGTGCTATTTACAATGTATTCACCAAGGTGTATCTGTTCTATGTTACAGCTACCCTCAGTGCCTTGCTGAAGGGCACACTCGGTGGTAAAACCATATAAACTACAGCTAGCATGGCAGTAAACTCCAGGATAGGATATCATTTTTATCCTGCAGGAGAGGAAAGCCGAGAATACAACCTAACCATATGGCGAACCACGACCTCTCGTGCAGATACCAATTTCAAATCGGTTGGAGGTTTTTTTTAGATTGTCGTATTTCTCCAGTGCATAGACCTGGTTGATGGAGGAAACGGCAAGCAGTGCTTGCGTGAATCACCGTGCACCGGCGAGGCGTCCGGTAGACCTGTCACATATAATCATCATCCGTCACGGGATTCGAACCTGCGTCTTGACGGTCAGACTTGCGTAGATCGGGATGAGGGCGCGCCGAGTTGCGAACAGCGGCACATAACGATAATATGGTTAAAGCCTAGGCCACAATACACGTGAAGTTATCCTACCGATGTAAAATAAAACAAACCCAGGAAAAATGCAACCTACGCAAACGCGCTTATCAGGACTGGGGTTAGTGGTCATATGTTTTTTTATCGTGATACGTTTGGTTGCGATGGGGAAAAATAAAATTTCTGTCCTTTTCGATAATTGCCAGGATCACTGCCTTTCCAGTGTAGCCTAATCGCCGTATTCTTTATAATCGTTCGCCTATATACGGTATAACGGCCTAAGCTGCCAAGGATATTGATAGGCCTAGGTACGGTACCGGTAACTTATATATATAAAAAAAAGATTTGATCTTTTCCTGTTCGGCTTAGCTTAGCCTACCCAAGTTATTACAGCCTGGGTTGATGGGTGGGCATGGGTAAGCGAGCCGGGACTCGAACCTGTGGTCTTCGAACCTGCGATGCCAATATGTTTAAACACTATGCGATCGCGCTCACAAACCGCTACAATTGGGGATAGGATATCATTTCACCCTGTGGGAGAGGAAAGCCGAGAATAAACCACGACCTCTCGTGCTGATACCAATTCTGAATCGGGGCGAAGGACTATCATATTCTCTCGCATATAATCATCATCCCTCACGGGATTCGAACCATAACGATCAGAGATGCGTAGCTCGGAGCGTGTCCCCATCGCTCTACCGATTGAGCTAATCGGGCACCTAAGTCTCTAGGTAAGTGAGTCTTTTGATAAAGTACTTGGATGAAATGGAATTCAATTTTCCTTGTGTATTTTGTAACCTCTGTGCTCAAGGAATATCCAATTCATTGTCACTCAATTCTCAGAGATTGTCATCATTTTTAAACTCTTTGTTGCGACACAATCCTTGTATAGTGTTTTTCATGTTGAAGGCAAGAATCAAAAATTAACGCCAAGTTGTTCAGATGATGGTGTTCTTTCGTTAGTTAGCTGTAAGGTGAGTTGGTTATCATTATGAAATACACTAAAATATAGAGATGTAAGTGGTCTAGGACATTCCGAAAACTTTCGTATATTGTTGTTAAGTATTAAAATGCAATATTGAATGAAAAAATGTGGCAATATTAAAAAAATCCTTTAATTGATACCACATGAGTAGATTGATGAGTAATTTTGAACAGATCTAATTAATATTAGGGTATACTAACATAATATTGTGTGCCCGGTTAGCTCAATCGGTAAAGCGTTGGCAATATGCTTCGAGCTACGCATCTCTGATCGTCATCGCAGGTTCGAATCCCGTGAGGGATTATGATTATGTGGTTCACGTAAGCGCCACTTACGGCTTTCTCCACCGACAAGGGCCATCCATACACAGGAAAAACGAGAAATACGATATCAGAAACCTTCACCTCGATGTCAACTAAAGTGAAATTTTTAATATAAATATATTTCAGAATACATTTTATACAATACAATATTTTATACAAGCTGACAGAAAATGAGCAGGTTTCGCGTGTCCTCATTAATGTTATTCTATTTTGAGTAAAATAAATTGCGGCCTATACTCGCATGAAGTAGTGATAATGTTGTTCTCTTCAACCACATGGCTGGCGTTAGAAAGTATTGGATAGATATTTCTATTCCTAATATTTTTAATAACATAAAAGAAGTGTTAAAATATTCGATTCGGGCATCCCTGGTATGTGATTTTGCAGTTTATCTTCAATTGAATCAAAGCTGTAAGATTTGTGCTTATATTTATTAGGAATTACTAGAAAATATAGGTGAGTAGAAATCGTGTCACGTTTGCGAGGGGTGCAGCGGACCATATTGTTTGGTAGATAAAGTTCGGCCAACTCCTCCTCATTCGCTTAGGATTCGGGCCTGCGCACATGGCTACAAAGGTGCGTCGTCGGAGCGCTTTCCTTGCCGATAATTAGTAATTACCCTGACACCAACGACATGATAGGTCAAAAAAATGCCCGGGGGAAAGGTTTTTTTCTTGGATTATAGTATTTCTCATTTTTCCTGTGCATGGACCTGGTTGGTGGAGGAAGCCGTAAGCAGCACTTACGTGAACCGTATAGGTTTTGTCTATTTTCCTGTTTTTTTTTTCACATTTTGTGTTGTTGCATAGCAAAAATCGAAATAAACAATACTATACCAGGCTTCAGATAAGTGGGGGCCGCACGTCTTCGTTGCTAAAAAATTGGCCGCATTACCGCTAGAAGCGCAGTGAATAATGTGTCTAGATAGAGGTTTCAATACGAGCCGTAGTTTGTATAGTGGAAACGGTCAAGCATCTGACAATATCGGCCTTTCGGACAATACGAAACTATTATGTGATCCAATAGCGCCACATAGCGGTGACTAACTACGCAGTCCACGAGTTTTCGTTCATAGGGTACAACGTGGGTTATCAGCGTAGTCGCTGCCTTCGCCTTCTGCCGTGTTATTGGTTTTATTTTGAATGAGCACTAATTTCTGGTGCGTATAGTAGACGTTAAAGATGGATGAATCAATAGATTTAGAAGATGATCAAATCAGCATTACTTCTGGAGGAGTATTCAGCGATGTCGCGAGTGTTGTTACAGAATCATCTGCGCCGACGAATCCGAAACTTGATGAAATGTCACAACGGGCTGCTGCCATGTTGTCAAAGATTGGGAATAAGCAAAAAAGGTATACTAAGGGATCATAATTTTATTCAATATTGGATCCTATAGCTAATGATTTAAAAAAAATCTACCATAAATTCAAATAGGAAGTCTGGATTCTCCCATGGCATTACAACCCAAGTTATTCTATCATTTTTTCTCCAAATTATCTGTCTTTTTGCTCTTATTTTTACATTTATATAGTCGCTTGCATAGTTGAAGATGGGTTCGAGTCCTGTGAAAGTAGTTCATGTGTGAGGAGATAACCTCACACCCTTTTCGGCCATATTTTTCAATCAACTTAGCAGGAAAATCTCAAAAACAAGGCGTATTTCCTTTTGGTTTTCACCTTTGAAACACTGGGAGTTAACCGGTCAAGTAATATTGGTTCCTTGGCATGTATATACTCATACCTACTCGATCGATAAAGCGTCAAAAATAAGCTCACAGCCATGCATCACAAATGTTCTTTTCTTATGAGGGATGATTCAGTTGCTGTAATTACTGAAACAGAAAATTATATGTCACAATGAACATCACAAAATTTAAAAATTGCTTTATTTAAATGTGTCAAATAGGGGATAAATGTCAATTCAGAATCCCAGAGGGTCTTTTTCTGTAAAAAAAAAACCTATGCGGTTCCACTCGTGGGGTCTCATGAAGTTTAGTACTATAAATCAGATTATCATAATAATTTCCCATGTTGCAAGGCACTCATCCTAACCGGGAGACAATGCCAGATGCTTGTAGCATTGGTGCCCTCTAGTTAGGATGAGAATATTCTGCCAGTTTTTATTTTAATGACATTCGAGAATATGGTACTAAACTTCACTAGACCCCAATCCTGTGGGTTTTGGCTCGTTCCTGTCCGTTTCAATAAGTATAGGAACCCGGGATGATTATATGCGAGAGGTCTGTCAGATGCAGTGTGGTTTGCGTAAGGGACTGCTTATAGCTTCCTGTAATAACGGAAGCAGTCAGGAACGGACCCACTGAGATTCGAATGGACCTATATGCTCCTTTTGACACATTTAAGTGAAGCAATTTTAAAATTTTGTGATGTTTATTGCCATACATGCCATTATGTGGAGTGATGTTACTACAGTAGGTAACGTGATCTTGCCTCGTCAATACTTCTATGAAAAAACTTTTTCTCCTTTCGAAGAAAATAGCGCTAACAATTCTGTCACTTTAACCCTTGCCACGAACATGCCATTTCTTTTTAATTCTCAACAATTTATAGGTCAGAAGAATTCCGTAAATTTAAGACTGCGCAGAGGAAAGAAAAGATCAAACAACGGAAACAGCGACAACAGGAACGCAAGGAATTAGGCGAAGATGCTCCCCCAAAGATGTTGCCGAAAACTATCGAGAATATGAGAGTCAAAGATGAAACGATGGTAAGACGCTCAATCTGAAGTGACATGGTCGCATCTGCTTTAGACGCTGGCTAAACCTCCACTCCTTTGTTGCCTCTTATTATGACATCCATAGCGTTTTCCTGCATGTCGTAAGGGGCGACTAAACGGAAGCAAAGAAGTGGTAGCTGGTTCTACCATCGCCCAGGGCAGATATCACTTACTACACTTTACCATTGTGGTTCAGTTCCATGTGGGATGTTCTCCGCTTGGAGTACAATTGCTGTTACTACATCTTTTAGTAGCTCGTTGCTATTAAGTGGCCGTTAGTTGGTTCCTTTTAGGCACTGCTCCCGGCCTTGTTCAGAGTGAATTTCAATAAAAAAGAATCTGCTTGTACTTTTCTAAAGCCTGTACCTTCAGCCGCTAAGCATAACATCTAATGAATGACATAGATTTGATCACCATTTAAGAATGGATACTGGGTACAGGGTTTAGCATAGTCCTAACCTAAGTATTTCCTCTATGTCGTAGAAGTTGACTAATAGGAAACTAAAGAAGTTGTAGATGATTTGGAAATCGCCCAAGGCAGATACCATTCACTGTGCTTTACTATAGCGGTTCAGTTCTGTTGAAATGTTTTCATCTCGGAGTGCAGTTGCTACTTCTAGTAGTAGCTGTAGGTACGGGCTTTAGAACAGTCCTAACGTATTTCCTGCATATCGTAAGAGGCGACTAAAAGGAAGCAAAGGAGTGGTAGATGGGTCTGCTATCTTCCCAGGCAGATACCATTCACTGCACTCTACCATGGTGGTTCAGTTCAGTTGGAATGTTTTCCGCTTAGAGTGCACTTGCTGGTTCTGGCTCAGAGTGGATTTTAATAAAGGAAAAAGTGGCCGTTAGTTTGTATTAGTTAATCAGTATTGCTTTGAATTTTGAAGAAACAACTTTCTCAGAAATAATAAAACGGCAGTATGTCGACAGAGGTGTCAAAATAAAATACGACTATATGACTAACTCGCAGCAGTGGCCAATATCCTACCTCATTTTCTTTTGAGATGAGCAAACTTATCTAAAAAAAAACGGTATTAATTCTTTTACTTATTTTTTCAGGTTAGTCCACTGGATCAGGAGGTTTTATTCGATGAATCAATTGATGAAATGGCTTCATATTTCAATCGAGAAAAAACTCCAAAAATACTGATCACCACGTCCGAAAACCCACGATACAGAGTCATGAAATTCGTCAAAGAAGTTCAAGAGTTTATTCCGAATTCACATATTTATTATAGGTAAGATCTTTTTGTTTGTACACGTCAGCGCTGCGAAACTTGTTTTCCTTTCAGTGTTTGAGATGGTTTAGGACCACCAACGCTGCTGCTTCATACTTCATAAGCAGTGTTGATGATTTTGAATCTTTCTTATACAGCTGGGTTGATAACATACACTCAAAGAGATGTTTGAATCTTTTGGCTAGAGATTCATGGGCGCAATGTGGTTAAACATGTTGGCATCGCAGGTTGAAGATCTCGGGTTCGAGTCCCTGCGAATCCGATTCACTTATTCATGCCCACCACTCAACCCAGGGTGTAATAACTTGGGCAAGCTAAGCCGAACAGGAAAAGATTATATCTTTCGAGTAATTGTAACCCTGTCCGCCTATAAGTGGCCGCTGTTATAGCGTAGCGCCTTGGACAGGGTGATCCATTCTAAGAAGTGGCTGTAAAAAAAATATCATGTCTATTTGGTAGTGTTGAGTATGTGTTACTGAAAAATCATGTGAATAAGATGTTGTCCATCAGTGGCTCATGCTTGACAAAGTACAAAATCGGACTTGGCAGAATTGTAACTAAATCTTAATATTTTTGTTAAAAAAACTTTCATTTCACTAATCTTACTATTAAAAACCTTCTTCATCGTAAGTTTAATGTATTGGAAGTCATCAAGAATGTTTTAAACAATTGTAAAAGAAATTTATGATCATGCAGTTATTCTCATTTATGAAAAAAATTGCTGTTTACAAGAGTATTTGAAGACTCTTGTACAGGTCTTTGCATGTGAGCACGTATGCGAGTTAGGCTCTTGTGCTGTTATGTTATTTTGCAACCCTCCCTTAACCCCTTGTAATTTACTTGAATTATCTTTCATTTTTTGCAACTTCTATTTCAGGAAAAGATTAGCGTTGAAGAAAATCATACCTCAATGTATTGCGAAAGATTTCACAGATTTGATCGTTGTGAACGAGGACCGGAAAGTCCCGAACGGACTGATTCTATGTCACCTTCCTGATGGACCGACAGCTCATTTCAAAGTATCGAACGTTAAGCTACGGAAGGAAATACGTCGTAGTGACGCACCGACTCCACACAAACCAGAAATTATTTTGAATAACTTTGGAACACGCTTAGGACATCGTGTGGGCCGTATGTTTGCTGCATTGTTCCCTCATGACCCAGAGTTTAAAGGTCGTAGGGTCGTGACCTTCCATAACCAAAGAGACTATGTATTTGTTCGACAGCATCGTTACGTATTCCGTAACGAAAAAAGAGTTGGGCTTCAAGAACTTGGTCCAAGATTTACGTTAAAATTACGGTCTCTCCAGGTCGGGACTTTCGACTCGAAATTTGGTGAATTTGAGTGGATTCATAAACGTAAAGAAATGGACACGAGTAGAAGAAAGTTTCATTTATAAATCACGATTGGAGATCAAAATCGAATGATTTTTTTCGAATCGAATGGATTTTGAAATAAAGTGAATTTTGTAAATCCGAAAATTTCAGAAATTTTCATGAGATAATTTACCATCAGCAATTTTCACGAATACAGCAATTTTCAATAAATTTCAAATATTATGTTGATAAAGAGAAATAGAACTTCTTTTTGTATATTGTTGCTGTTGCCAGGCCTTTTTTTTATCAAAATTCGCCCAGGGCAGGACTGCAAGAGACATAATCATACTTGAAAAGTTTCATGAATCCACTAAAGTGCGAAGAGCTACATGAAATGCAGGGTTAGGAACTAAGGAACCGCCATCCCTGGCAGTTGTTTATTGACGCGAGTTTTAAAGCCTTTTAGATTAACACGATCAAGAAAGCAGGGAGGTCTAAAGTTTAGGGATTCTTGGAAAAAGCTCCTTGCATAATGTACAAAGAGCCACATAAAATGTAGGAACAGGAACTGAGGAACCCCTATCCCTGGCAGTTGTCTATTGACGCGAGTTTTAAAGCCGTGTAGATCAACACGATCAAGAAAGCAGGGAGGTCTAAAGTTTAGGGATTCTTGGAAAAAGCTCCTTGCATAAAACTTCATGACATTGCAACGAGCTTTGTAGACAGGAAGAAAGTTTAGGGCCAACCGCATTAATCGTATACTGTTGCATGCGGTCGAGCATGCCGAAATGTGACAGCAATATCCCATGCAGGGTAGAATCAGTGATTTGTACAAGTGGAGAATGATTATGGGAGTGAGATTATAGCGGGCACAATATAGAAAACAGACTTTCATTGAGGCTTGTCCTCCTGAGATTTATATCTTGCTTCGACCTATGTATTGTTTTTTTCCCGATCCAATTGCGAGTTTTTTTTATATATACGAGAAGTGCGACAAATTTACGGCAGTAGGGGAACCCAGGTCATTTTGTACTTACTTATTTTGTTTCATAGATTTTTACATGTTCATGTTCTCTCAAATGTTAAATACATCACAAAATCCCCCTGCGCATTGTCTAGCCATCATATTTTACAACGGGGTAAACGTATAAAGACTGTTTAAATTTGAATAAAGCGATTACATGAAATTACTCCCAATATTCCAGTGTCCATAAAAATTCTCAGAAACTTTCCTCTCCCTAGTCAAGCAGGTGCGATCAATCAGTGACGCGTATTTGACAAAACACATTTCAACAAAATTCCCTTGGCTTTCCTCACATTAAACTGGTAACTACTACTCTAGGGCTGTCCTAAAATTCGATTCTATTTCTGCGGCAATTCGAAATCAACAAAATAATAATTTCAAATTTTATTCAATAAATGATTACAGTGCACCAGACAGAAACCATAAAAATAAAATGATTACAGTGCATCACACAGAAAACATAAAAATAAAGAAAAAGAGAAATATATTGAATTAAACGTTTTTGATACAGACTGAGGGGTCGCGACACGACCTCTCGGTCATCATAGTCATTACATGGTCTTTGATTCGTAAAATCTATTCGATTCGATTCTGAAATCGAAAGATATTAGATTTTGGTCACGCCTACTTGTCCCTCGCTGTGCAGAACGGGCTTCTGGTGGTGAATAACATGGACGGCAATAAAAGATAGTTGAATTTTACATACCTTGCGGTTTTGAAATATCTGACAATCAAAACGGAGACTGGTTTGTTCACGCAAGTTTTTCCAGGGCAGATACCACTCTATGCACTTTACTATGATTCAATTTTACTTGGGATGATTTCTAATTAGTGCAGTTGGTTTTCTAGTAGGTCTTTGAGTGAGGGGTTAGTTTGCTTCTTTCAGGTGCTGTGGCCCCAGTTTACTACGAGCGTACTGTACTACCTTTAAATCATTAGGGGCGGCAATGGATATACTAGGCTTGCAAATTGCGAGACGGCAAAATTTTTTACATCTACTTATAGGAAGTGTTTCATAGTAGATTAGAAGGAACCACACATGAAATAGGCAAATGAAAGCTCAGGTATTCAATTTCTCATCTTTGAAATGGAATTTTTTAAATTTCATCATGGTTTTGCGAGATTCTAGGAACCGGTAATCCAGCGAATTTGCAAGCCTGATATACTTACTGACAAATATATATTACTTTGGATATTCTACATAAAAATATAATATAGTGCAATCTCAACAATAAATCTAGCTGCATATTTTTTGCGGTACAAAATTGCTAAAATTAATCAAACACTGAGTCGAACTGTTGTTCTCGGTGACTCACATTTGTGATAAATTGTATAAAAAGGGAATGAAAGAAACCATACAAGTCAAAACAAAACCAAAATGATCCACGAAATTATAAGTCTGTTTTTGAGCTTTCGTTAGGTCATAACCTAACTTTCTCCTGACAAAAACTAGATATAACTTATTAAACAGCAAATAATGTCGGCCTTATTCACTGTTTTACTTTTTAAGTACACAGTATTTTGATTGACACTTTGATAGAACCCTCTCAAAACCACTACTCTCCAAAGAGCTACAGAAGTGCTCAAATGTAAACTAAGGAATCTTCATTCTTAGTATAAAAATGATAAGGGAAACAAAATGAAGGCAACCATACAAGTCAAAAAAAAACATTTTTAGCATTAAATTTTTGTGGAACTTTAACAGGAAATGGGTAGCCAATCATGTGGTCCAGTTAAAAACTTTGTTAAAAAAACTCAAAAAACAAAAGTATGCGAATAACGCGAAAAGTATGAAAGCAATAATTTCGTCCACAATAGCTTGAAGGCCATTACAAGCCTCCAAAGATTTGTTCTCATCCTATAAGCTGAAATACAGAAGTGCATTCCTTCTGCAGAAAACATTCACAAGAACTGGATCTGCTTAGGTGAGAAGCAGTGAGTCTGGCCTGGGTAAATATAATTTTGCCATAGAATGAAACACCTATTAATTATCCACCTATTAAGCGAAACAAATATAAAAATTCACAGTGTATTTAAACATAAAATATAGAAGATTATTCAGTACTCGTGCAAAGTAGCAAAATGACTAATGCAAGTTTGGTGGCAATATTTAGAAATCTGGGATGTCCAAAATCAAATATTTTGTCAGACTCAGTGCAAGCAATTCGTCTGAGTGCTGACATTCTTCCAGTCTGCAATATGCCTTCAGGCATCGTCACTATTCACATGCTATGTTTCATCCTTTATTTCCTCCTCCCTTTTTTGAACGTCATCTAAAAGCTTCTCAGCTGATTCGTAAGGATCGTTGGTATTGGATCCACTTCCAGGTTCTGAGTTCTGTTCAATCATGCGGTCTCTGATGACACCAGCAACTAAAGCGGTCGAAAAACCCATTTGAAGAATGAGCTGCACAATATCAGATCTCACCATATAGTCTTCAACCTGTTGTCTCAATCTCTGCATTCTTTCCTGAGGATCGACTATCTCAATTCTATCAGTATCTGCTGGTTCAACAAATCGATCAAGTACGCCACCTCTTTGGCGCGGCATGATTGGTCTATTGACATGCGGGTACTGCGATAAAATCTGATCCACAAATCTGGTACCTTGACTCTGCAACAAAAATTGGCAGAACGGATAACCCTTTGCATGTTCAACCCAAGGATCCTGGCCAACTTCGAAATCTTGTATTCCCCCATTACAATAGAAGCATCGCACACGATCCTTATCTCCAAGATAGAAGAAGCCTGCGCTAGAAAGCAGAGATGGGTCAGCAGGAGATGATCTCGGCCAACGATGATCAAATGAGTTCAATCTGTCCCTTTCGTTACTCATAAATGAATAATAAGGAAATAAGCATGGATATTGCTGAACGCGCTCGGACAATGGTACGTCTTGTATTCCAAGGTTACGATGCTCAATCCCACGTACGATAGAGCACTGAGGGAAATGATAATCATGAAGGGCGCCAACATTATCACCCCTATTCCAGTTCTGTAGAACACCAGAACAAAAAAAACATTGGGTCCTGTCCAAATCCCCTAAATAAAAGAATCCTTCTTTAGCCAAAAGTGCTGGTGGAGGTGAACGATCACTCGAAGGCCAGTTTCCAAAACTTGCCAGCCTGTCTAATTCTCTTTCCAGATACAACCTATTTAAATATCTTCGGTGCCTTTGCATGCGCAAAGTACCAATAGATGAAACATCTCCTGTGGTTCGATTGGAGGAGTCATTTCCGTGATTTATACAAATTTCTCTGACACTGTTCCCTCTGCGATACCAACAGTCATCTGAACTGTGAATGCCATCTGGGATCTGCTGGATCTGAAATCCTAGTGAAGTTTTCTGTTGCTTGACCACAACCACTGCATTCTACTGCCCGGCGATTACCAGTATAGTACAAACCGGACCTGGCCAGTGCTCTTACAGTCGAATGATCCAAAGCGTTAGAAGAAGAAGGCACTGACGCGTTTACCGGACCCACTGGGAATGATTCCATTCTTGCTCTCTCTGAGATAGTGTTAGGGTTTGAAGGTGGCCCCCGGACATTAGAGCCCAAGAACGACTGAAAAGTCGCTGCTCTGTAATTTTCCTGGCGATGATCCCCAAGTGGAACGTGATGAGCGTCCTCATCAGGAGCTTCTCTGGGGTGGTTAGTTGTCCTTCCACCATTGCATGTTCCAAAGACAACTACAATCGCGAAGAAAACTGACCTAAGCTTGAGCTGGTCCATCTCCTGACTTCGCTGCTCTGATGTCTAGTTCATGTACAGTGCACAGTATACAGTACAGTGTATTAAGCTTACGCAGAAAGGGAAAACGTGCGCACAGTATAGAAGTGGGCGGAGTTGTTTGTATGCAGCGGTGCGAAACGGTGCGATGGCTATGGTAACTTCGGACGTTTTTGTAGTAAATCTGACTATCATTCGGCCATTTTTTATCCAAATAACACCAAATTTGGATGATGGAACAATGCCGCCACGACCGCACGATTATAAAAAAAAACAGAAGTCGTTGTGTAGCATATATTCTATTAAATTCGCTTGAATTTGGCAAAATGCAATGCTTTTTCAAATGGTATCATGGCAAATTTATGATATTCTAAATTATATTACATTGTCACGATTATAGCGCGTGGCTAATTAAAAACAAGTACGAACGAAAATTATTTTATTAAGCCTTCAGGGCAAGTTTTGGCCAATTCAAAATGACCGTATAACTTGTTTTGTAAGGGCATAGAGGACGGAGCTACGAACGGGCGTGCAGTAAGAATTAACAGGCCCTTGGCCATCTGGCCAGGCGATTTTACTTTCATATTGGATTCGTATCAACTATAATTTTATCTCAATAAATATGTCAAAATACTCTTTACCCTACATTTGGTGACGCGGCAAACGAATTGCGCCTTCTTGAATTGGAGTCAGATAACAAAACCGTTGTGACACGGATAAAATTCAAAAGAAAAAAATAGCAGCAAAACAACAGGTACAAGTGTAATGGTCAAGAAAGATAATAGAACGCATGAAAAATACGGAAGAAAAGTAAAAGTAACACGAAAATACAAAGAAAGTGAAACAGTAAATGCTTGGATAGACAATAGAAAGACGAATGAATGAAATAAGAAAGAACAAACAATAGATGATTAGAAGATAGAAAAAAAGAAGAAACGAAGGGAGAACGACAAGAAGATATATAAACGAAAGATCAAAGAAACCAAAGGAATAGTATACAGAGAGAAACGAGCGGAATGAATTCACGAACAATCAAAGCGTGGTTTAAAAGACTGTTATAGAATGAACTGTGCGTGAAAATATTAAACTTATTTTTTGCGAAAACTGCAAAAATTTCATATATTAAAAAACGCGATAAGCTGAACGACTTGACGTTGCCAAGTATGACACAAAGAAGAAACGCTCTCAAAGAAGAATAACGCCCGCGAAAATGATATATAAAAATCGCGCGTCCGATGTTTTATTATTGTTATTATTATTTTTGTCAATACACCATGGACACACACTCTTGAACTTTACAGGTGAACATATTTTCCTTCTTTCTCTTTTCCTTTTTACATGCGTATGTATTTGGCATTCAAGACAAAACGTGATTGAAATTGGCAGATCCGAGAAATTTGTTTTCATTAAATAGATTATCGTTGATATTGTTACACTTCAGAAGATGATTTCTGAAAAAATCACACTTCAAGCAAACGTCAACTAGACGTCAAAATGCGTGAACTATGCATTCGTCAAATGCGAGTGTCGTCAAATATTTTTTATTATCAAACGCCCAAAAGAGGCCAACTACACTATTACAGCCAACAAGGCTCAATTTATACGCGCAAAAGACGCGTCTAAATACAAATCGCAACAAGCGAACATTTTTTTTATTTTATACACGCATATAAGTTATCAATGTGAAACGAAATATATGAAATTAAAACATTTGCAAATATCTTTCATACTCAATATTATTTAAACATACGCATCAACTTCTTTAAAAACATTTCACTTTCACACACATCTTTTGAAATTTCTTCTCAATCTAATTTCAGTGTACTATTATATTGCGTATATATTACAGTGATTGTGTTTATTCACCACCTTTTTTTAAACAAATATTACTGCACGCAAATTCTTTACCCCGACTTCCAGTCTCGCGAAGGGAGTTATGTAGCATATATTCTATTAAATTCGCTTGAATTTGGCAAAATGCAATGCTTTTTCAAATGGTATCATGGCAAATTTATGATATTCTAAATTATATTACATTGTCACGATTATAGCGCGTGGCTAATTAAAAACAAGTACGAACGAAAATTATTTTATTAAGCCTTCAGGGCAAGTTTTGGCCAATTCAAAATGACCGTATAACTTGTTTTGTAAGGGCATAGAGGACGGAGCTACGAACGGGTGTGCAGTAAGAATTAACAGGCCCTTGGCCATCTGGCCAGGCGATTTTACTTTCATATTGGATTCGTATCAACTATAATTTTATCTCAATAAATATATCAAAATACTTTTTACCCTACAGTTGCGATATTTTTTTCTTCCTAATTCCCCGTTTTTATTAATTTAACATACCTCGCGATAAAAATTATAACTTCGGATGCCTCGTTCTGTCTCTGTTGACGCGACGTCATTTACGTATTAATTTGTCTTGCCTCTAGATAACGTAACTTGAGGTCGCATATTATCTTGTTTCATTGAACATGGGCCACTGATAAAATACCAATTCAAAAATCATGAAACGCAAGAACTAAAAAATGTCAGCGATAATGAAGTTAAAGATAAATGAACCGATAAGTAATAAATGAAAGCACATTTCGGTTGCCATATGTAAATGTGACAAATAAATTTGACAACGGAATTGGTCGTCGGGCATTTGATACTAAATAATAAGTCCATAGCGTTTGATTTCATATTTCAAATGTACATGATGCATTTCTATACGAAATTATTCAAAAACGAATGCTATGTCACCTACTCGAAGACGAGAACGATGGGAAAATTGACTATCGGCCGCACAAAGCTTAATTTTTTCCCGGCATAACATCATAAAATTTTCCTAATTATGAAAATATATCATCCTCGGCGTTTATCGAGTACGGTTCATCTATGGCTCATGGTCATCGAGCAATATTTTTGCATTGGTCACGGCGAACAAGGGCGCCACGATGTCCGTTTCCGCTAGCGCGGCAACATCACAGACCGGCGCAAGCAGACTGGCGACATCAGAGACTGACGCAGAGCCACGTTGACGCTACGCAAAGAGACTGAGAGATAATGAAACGACGTCATGCTGACGTCGATCTTGACGTAACCGGGAATTTGGGAGATTTTCGTCAATCTAGAAAGAACACTTTTTCACGGTCCTACGTCGATATCCAACGACCACTCAAATTGGTTCACCACTCAAATTATTTTGACATTGAGCACTCCCTCTAGCGGAATCAACAATTTTTGTACGGACATTACATTACTACGGTACATTACGGTTTTGAGCCGTTTGAAACATCGCGCTGTATTTTTAGGAGAAATTACACGTTTCTAGTGATATAAAAAGGCAGGGGTCACGAGTAATGTGTAAATGTTTAACATAAATTAGTATCTACAAGAAAAACATAGACTGACCCATTTACATGGCATATTTAGTTGTTTATGGCCATTTTGAAAAATCGTCCGAAGTTACCAACTTTGACGGTAATATTGGAAAATCCTAACAAAGCACGCGTTTCCTGCATACAGTACTGGGGTTATTGGTCATATTGTTTTTTTCGTGGTGCGTTTACTCTGGCATGGATGTATGTGTGTATGTTTATTCGTATCAAAATAAATGCATAACCAATATACAATAATAAGAAACACATTATTGTTTCGCCTAAGACACAAAGTTCCACGTAAGCCTGCTAAAAATAAATTTTCTGTACTTGTCCGTCCTCATCGGTATTAACCAGGACGGCTGCCAAAGCACAGCGGACATCTCAGTGTCAGCCTAGCCCCCTGCATTTTTGCAAGCTGTCCCTTATCCAGTGTTATTAAGTATTTGTGATATAAAATAATTTCGATGAATTCCAAAAAAATACGATGGTCAGGGGCATATTGCTGCCCAAACTATGCCGGAAATGGACATATTTAATACACAGTTCCTGATGGAAAGGGGAAAAGATTTGGGGTTCCAACCAAAGAATGGTCGGAAAGTTTCCATAAAGTAAGCTAAGATTGTTTTTTTAGAGACCATCCTGTAGCAGTGTTCAGTATTATGATTAGGCAATAATATTAGTTTTTAGAACTTCTGATTTTCTGATATCGTATTTCCATCCATATTTTGTGTGTAAGTTAAATATTTGTGCATAAGTCTTATCTCAGCTTGGTGGATTGTTATGTTTGCAATTTGTATATAGTTGTTGTGTAATTGTATATAATTTGTATGATTTTATGGCCGATGGTGCCGCTTGCGATTTGGATGCACACGTCCCGGATACGATGGCCGACGGCTACAAGTTATTTATCTCTCTACAATTGATATAAATAGCTGCATATAAATATTTTAACAAACTACAACCTAAATTCATACAAACGTATATATTTTCAATGATTCGGTAGTACCAATAACCTACTTTGTACCGGTAACGGTGTCAGGTGATATTACCAAATAATACGGTGTTGAATTATATTCCCAGCCCCAGAGAAATCGATTATTAGTATCCACCCTTTAAAAACCTTACTAACAAGTCAATACAAACGCCAAAATATGCAAGACAAATCAATCAGTCGTACGGCTCTACAAACTTTGCCGTAGCAGCAAGAAATTCAGCCGTGCCAATCGCATCGGACAGCGAAATCGGGCATGCATGTATTGGGAATCGGCGACAACCGACGTAAGCCGTGCATGTGTACGGTGTGTACGTGCATGTGTGCATCCCCCTTTACGCTGTACGGTAGCAGGTAAACGGGTCTTGTGCGTTTGGCTTTTTATGACGTCATGGTATGCGGTGTTACAGGGTGCCGCATAAATTTTTTGCTGCCTTAGATTTTGGATCGGAGATGGGAGTCAATCTTTTCAGTGGGTAGCCGCTGTCACCAACTAACAGTCCATCTACTTCTCCATCTTCAAAGCTGTCGTGAATTATGCTTTTCAAGAAAATTCTCCCGTCGTGGGTGGCCCCAGGCCATCTTGCCACAACATTTGTGAAAATGCGGTCTGCTGTACATATAGGCCGCACATTAATAGGAAAAAACTTTTGCGGCTCCTGAACATCTCTGCATCATCGCCACCAGGTGAAGTTATGGGTATTTGGGTGCAAACGATTGCACCAACTATAGATGGGAAGCCGCTTGTTTCATAAAAACCCTTTTTTTTATTTCACCCATATCACAGGGGTTTGGAAACTTTATAGGGTTTGCCTTCCTTGTTGATATGCATCTCGAGATTCTGTGGAATGCTCTGTCGGCGGTAGTCCTGTCTACCCCCATTAGGCCTCCGTCACTTTGCTGGAGGTAGCAAGTAGCAAAAATCCTTAAATCCGTGTGTTAATGTGTAGAAAAGCCCTCGCCCTTCCCGTCACTTTGTGCACATGTTGTCTCCTTCCCGCCGATCAGTGTACAATGTTTCCGCCCATGTGTTGATGTGTACAAAAGGTTTCGCCCTTCCCGCCATTTTTTTGTTTTCCTGTTTTCCCCCATCCCGCGTTTTAGTTTTCCAAACTCAAAACGTTGACAATACGTAGCTCGAAGCGTTATTCTTATCAGCGCCTTATTCCCTGAGCTAACCGGGCACCCTGATGTAGCGATGTATGTATTTATTTCGCCTTTTAGCATGATAACAGTAGAAAATATACATACTTTTATAAAAGGTGAGGGAGTATGTACAAGACCTCGTGGGCCTAGGACAGTGTGCGGCATAGACCCCAGAATCAAAAAATAAAATAAAGTAAAAAACACATAAAAGGAAAACGAATAGAGGAAGCGGGAATGCGATAAGAAGAGTGAGTTTTTATTCTGTCAACCAGAAAACATATACAAGCATATGGTTGAACAAACAATATATAGAGTTTTCGACACAGACTGGATGGTGACGATACGATCTGGTCTTCGAGTTGTTCACCACTCAATTTGCAAGTTCATAACATTATGTTGGATACACGATCAATTCTGTCAATTCAACTCACACTCTCGATTTCGAACTATGAAGACGGTCCTGCTACGGAATGCATAATTTTTTAAACAAAATTTGATTATGGATTGAACTGTGCATATTACCGTAATAAAATTTGAAAAATAGAGGACTTGAGTTTGATACATACAAAGTTTTTTTAGGGACTGTGGTGGGCTTCGCGTGGTTACTTTTAGGCAAATGCACCGCAAAATGTTTGCTAATTTTTGAAATACTTTGTAATTTTTCCCGAAATCCCACTCCTATCGAACTCAAAAGCTAGAAGGGGGCTCTTTAGCGTAGGTCAATTGAAAATACACTATACAGTATAAATTTCTTCATTTTCACAATGGGGACAAGTTATAAAAGTCAAAATGGGATTATTTGTTATTCACAGAGGATTAGTGATTCGATCCGATTCGAAAAAAAATATTCGAATCAAATTCGAATTCCAAATGATTCGGTTTTGCCTAGCCCTAGTTGTGATACAGTATAGTCGAAAAATTTGGATATATAAGAAAGAATTGTGAATAAGGATGCGAGTTATGAATATTTTGCTGATTGTGTTGATTTTACAAATGGGCGCAACAAGATGAGCCTAATAGTCGACCACACGTTTGCATAGGTTGCGTTTTTTCTTTTACTCTTGCGTTTTACGCAAGCGCAATGCTCTGCATGCCTTTCCTTATGTTTTCCAATGAAACAGAACTGTTTGCTATGATAAGTAACGCAGAGAGCTTGTTTCGTTTTTTTATGTTTTTATGTTTGTGCTTTGTACGCACGTGACAAGATTAACACAAAGCAATGCAGGCGTGCATTACCGTTTTTATTTTATTACCCGAAACGTAATGCAACGCATCGGTAAGATAACTTCACGTGTATTGTGGCCTTGAGACATCGCCAGGAGGCCAAATATATTTGATGTGTTTGATTTCAGTACAGAACTGTACATGGGCGACATAATAAGAATCTATTAGTGATTTCTTTGTAATGTTCGGAATCCATTGTAAATTCTAAAACTTAAATCCGTTATCTCGAAGAAAATAGGAGATTTTTTGACGCAGGGCTAGCTACCCAACATCCTTGGTCTTGGTCTGGGGTGCCCAGTTAGTTTAATCAGTGATGCGTTTAGAATGCGCTTCGAGCTACGCGTCACTAACGTCCTGGGTTCGAATCCCGTGAGGGATGATTATATGCGAGAGGTCGCACTGCTTTCGTGAACCACCGTCTATGTCCACGCACAGGAAAATATGAGTATAAATGTGAAGATAAAACCCTCACTCCGGATTCGGAACTGGGGTCTTCACAATCTATAGTGCGCGATATTTTCATGTCTTACGAGAAAATTTGTCGCTTCTTTTTTTCGGGGGGTTAAATTTTTTTGCAAAGATTACGGGGGTGAAGGTTAGGAGTTATGTACGTTATAGTATTTTGAACAGGCGACTAATGATGAAAAAAATTTTCAACTTTTTCGTGATAAAAAAAATTTCAAATCACTGCTGTTTATATTTAACAGGCGACTAATGATGAAAAAAATTTTCAACTTTTTCGTGAAAAAAAAAATTTCAAATCACTGCTGTTTTATATTCTTACTATAGCATCTTCGCGTAGAGGATACATATCTTACTGATTAAAATACACTGTAACAAAATATGCAAACAAAATCATTGGTCTTTGACAGTAATTTTACTTTGTGGTATCGAGAAAAAAATTTAAAATTTACATTTTCGGCCAAATATGGGGTGTTGATGGAACGCACCTCGAAGATGCGGTCCATCAACAGCCATTAATTGGAATAAATACAATCAACATGGCGTTTTTTAACTTCGAAAATATGCAATCACTGCAAATGACCAGTGAATTTACTGTACTTTTGTTACAGTGGAAAATTTCATTTTTGTTCTTCAGAAGATGAAATCCAAGAAAATGGCTCAACCATGGCCTCGATTATCGATTTTGATGTCGGTTTTTTCAACGGACATCGAGCAAGGCCGAAGAAAGCGCCCAAAAGGAACCAACTAATTAATGATCACTAACTAGTACAAGATGTAGAACTAGCAAACGCACTATGAGCAGAAAACATCCTGTAGAGTACTGAACCACTACGGTAAAGTGCAGTAAGCGGTATCTGCCATGGGCGACGGTAAAACCATTAACCACTCCTTTATATCACCTCCCAGGATACATAGGAAATACATCTCGACCTATAAAGCCTTGTTGTGATTTAGCACCAGGATATAATCGCACGGCAGGAAGTACTCATCAACAGAGACAGATCATTTTCTGCAAGATTTTTTTGTATCAAAATTCGCGAGGCCTGTCATACATAAAAAGAGTCTCTTGGACCCGTAGAAGATAGCTACATGAAGGAAAAAACACTAAGGAATCTTCATTCCTAAAAGATATTTATCGATAACAATTTTGAAGCGATGTGAAGGTAGTGAATTTCAAGGTTCAAAAAAGAAATCTTGCACAAAATATTTGACGAGTTTTTGAGATACTGCACTCTAAAAATTTTCGATACCAAAATTCAGTCTATATATAACGCTATGATGAACCTAATTTTTTACGAACGAGCCATAGATGAATGTCCCTCGACAGCTACGTTGCTCATCCGTAATTCCCAAGAGAAACAAACCAGACTTCAATAAATCGCTACAATTTTATTATAAAAACATAATGAGATATTTTTACAAAATGATGCAATAGAACAATAACAATAATATGACATTAAAAATTGGATGAAATAAAGACTAATATAAACTGAAAACAGACGTATATGATAGTTCAACTTACTACCGGTGGCAGCGGCGAGAGATCTCCCAAAGTTTGGGGTGAAAAAGTAAATTAGAAGTTTTAATCAAAAGTTAAAATCATTCCTAATATCTGGGTCCTTTTACAAAAAATTATGACCGGTGGCAGCGGCGAGATATGTCTAAAGTTTGGGGTGGAAAACTAAATTAAAATTTTTTCTAGCGATAGAGCTGGCCTGAGGGGGGGGAAATAATTTCTGGGTCCTTTTACAGAACATCACGAAATTTTAGCTGAAAAACACCATCATAATGATATAATTTGTCACAAAATGTGAAAATTAAGAAGTTTTTCGCAATGGATCAGGGAAAAATTTATGAAAACTCACCTAAATGACATATTCTACATTATTCTGCACGTCAAGTATCAAGTATAAAAAGTCGAAACCTACTAAGTACGAAAATACAGAACATTTCACTATAAAAAAGGGATGAACTTTTTAGTAAAAATCTACTGTAATACTGAAACTATTCTAAAAAAAAACTATAACTAAGCAAGAGACATTAGATATATATGGATAAGTCGGGGGGAGATGGATTAGGTAGGTATACCCCTTTCATATATATTTATTTTTTGATCGCATTGTGAATCAGAGTGACAGAAAGAACGTCAGCTATTCTGCTACTCAGGACACACAAAAGAAAATGGTTTTCATCAGAAGAAAAATTTAGCAAATGGGCATTATTTTATGATAATTCTTTTGCTAGGAAAATAAAATATCCCTCTTAAATGTCAGGAAGCAACCAAACTGTATAAAAAGGTTCAAAATCATCAATACTGCTATGAAATAGCAGTATTGATGGTTTTGAAGCTTTTTTGACATCGGAAGAAAATGACAGAAACATTTCTGACACCCGAAAAAAACCAGATTTTGTCTCGAATTACAAATTTCATTTTAAATCAAATCTTTTTCGGAATCCGATTCCTTCATAAATTTCCGGATAGCAGATTGTATTTGCAAATAAATGTATCAAAAAGTAAAACCTCAACCTCAAATTTGATTTAATCATGAAAGATTGATCAAAAAATTTACGGTTTTTAACTATTGAACGCATTAACAGCATTTCTAAGGGAAAGGGCAGATACCACTCACTCTCTTGATTATAGTGGTTCAACTGCTTCAAACGTTCCCTGCTCGCACAGCAGTTGCTGGTGTTACATTCTGGAATAGCTCCTTGCCAGATAAATAGCTGTTTGTTGGCTTCTTTCAACGCTACTTCTGGCCTTGCTCAGAGTAAAATTCAATTTAAACGGCACCCGATAGATGTCGTGGGTTTTATCATCGCCCATGGCATATACCTCTTACTGCACTTTATCGCAGTGGTAGATACCAAGATGATAATACTGGGCAGATACCACCCACTTTACCATGGCTGTTCAGTTCCATTTGGGATGTTTTTCGTTTAGAGTGCAGTTGTTGGTACTACATCTTTCAGTAGCTCTTTGCTATTAAGTGGCTGTTAGTTGATTCCTTTTAGGCACTGCCTTGGTCAGAGTGAATTTCAATAAAAAAAAAAGTTGCTGGTACTACATCTCGTAGTGGCTTTTTGCGATCGAACGGTCATAAGGTAATTCTATCTAGGCACTGCTTCTGGCCTTGCTTAGCGTGAAATTCAATCAAAAAGGGTACTTTATGTTAAAAAGGATACATATTGTCAGGTTTGTTCGGTAGAAATAAAACAAAAAAATTTGATTTCTTAAGTGAAAATAAAAAAATTGAAAAAGATACAAATAAGAATTGAAATAAAAAAGTAGATAAAGAATTCTGCAATCGAAAATATTACAAATTCAACGTTAATTTGAACATGATACTTCTGACTGACAATTTTTTTTGTTCAGGGTGATAGAAATTTTTTTCTTGGGGTTTCTGATCTATAAAATTTCTTCGGATGGGCAAAAAAGCTTCAAAACCATCAACACTGCTATTTCTTAGCAGTGTTGATGATTTTGAACCTTTTTTATACAGTTTGGTTACCATCAGAGATTTAAGAGGGATATTTTACTCTACTTTTATTCTGGTTGCAACCACACATTCAGGGACATTATTATCTTCTGCCAAAAATATTATTATGAAATATTGCCTTTTTGAAATTTTTTTACCTGATGACGGCCGTCTTTTACAGAGGGTTCAGATATTTCAAAATTCTGAACAAAAGTAATTGTTCTTTAATTCACTCTTCAAATTGATCCATTTTGATATGAAAAATGCTGTATATTCGGCAAAACATAGGAAAATATCAGCTGTTTTGTTTATCTGAAATATTGGAACATTATTAGTTGAACAACAAAAGATCAGAATCTGATTCCACATATTGCTTAAGTTATTTACCAAACTTTTGCTATGGACGTGGTCTAGCTATGTCAGGTAATTATTGTATTACACAATACCAAGCTAGACCATGTTCTAGCGAAAGGTTGGTAAATAAAATCTTGTAATATATAGAATAAGATTCTGATCCTTTGTTGTTTAACTCTCTATCTCATTTTATTCAAGTTCCCTTGCGGCCTTGGCCGCACACGTATCCATCTGCACAAAAGGATTGGAGTAGAGAAAGGAAAGTTTCCGTTTCACAACACCTAACGAATCTCTTAGACAACTCTATACACTGAACCCTGACTGACAAACATTGTTGACACTAATCCAGACCAGTCATAAAAAGGTAGATATATATATATAATTTGGAATGATGGTTACTTGTGACAGCATTATAGTCTTTTTACTACACTTTATGACATCACAAATACCCTGCTATTGTCATATTATGACATAATTATCAAAGATGCGAGTTGCCATCTTCAATTTTTAAAGTGACGCCATTGTGAGCGGTTCCGTTGCTCTCTGGCACCATCTCGGGGCTTTGTGTAACAGATTGATTCACAACACTACTGGGTGATACAGAATTGAGTGCATGATGACCCAATTTACGTTGTTGATATGTCAAGCTTCGGTAGTAGAGATGAATCTGAATAACAAAAGGTTAAAGGTTAAAAACACATAAAATAATGGTAGTATTAAGGACACGACTCAATATTAGTTGAAAAACGATTAACAGAGAAATGAAACGAAGAATGCAGCTATAGTATCTGCCCGGGTTGGCCCTTAACCTTTTCATTTTCACGAACATTTCTTGACTGACAAAGAAAACAAAATTTTGTCACCATAACAACATGGTTTCACGAAGGAAAAATAGAAAAACAAGAAGCCAAACGAGACTAGCTAACAATAATTTCACTCAGAAATTATTGTAAAAGGATGGAGCCACCAAATGAAAAAGCTTTTAGGCTATGGTCTAGAGATAACATTTTTTTTAATCAAAAAAACAGGGGGGGGGATAAGATAGACTCTATGTTCGTTTCAAGTAGCTGCTGGTATCCAAATTGAAAATTCTATTTCTTGGGCCACGGATATATATTTAATGGAAGTTTTTCTGCTTAGATAAACCTTTTTTGATGAAATTCACTCTGAGCAAGGCCGGAAGCAGAGCCTGAACTAAAAGATGTTGTACCAGCAGCTGCACTCCTGAACCGGCATGGTAAATTGTAGTGACTTGCTCAGGCTGTTCTCTTCTGCTGCTATGGCCGTTCAGAAATAAAAAGTATTCACAAATTCTATTTAAAAATGTATGGTTACAGTTGATCCGGGCACAGATAATAGGTTCGAACTCACAGTTCGGAATACACTTCGTACCCTCTTTTGTTCAGTAAATGGCCGCGATGGCCTAGTGGTTAAACATGTTGGCATCGCAGGTTGAAGATCTCGGGTTCAAGTTTCAGCAAGTCCGGCTAGCTTATCCACGCCCACCACTCAAACCATGGTGTAATAACTTAGAGTAGGCTTAGCCGAAATGGAAAAGATCATATCTTTCCATGACCATAAGTGTCCATGTCGATAAGTGGCCGGTGTTGCACGACCTTGGACAGGGTGATCTACTCTAAGAAGTGGCTATAAAAAAGGATGGGATACTAAAGTGTAGAAGAGAAGCTTCTTAAACTACAAAATGAAATAAGATAATTGCGATTATCGTATCTCAATTATAAATCCACAAAAAAATGTTTTCATGATAAAATTGCAATGTGATTTTCGTGCTTTTGTTATAATCAATGGAAAAATACAGCATTAAGCAAACTGGACAACTTGTATGCTTTGGATGTCAATATTGAATGATTATTTAGGAATACAGAATTATGATGTGATTATCTTAAAAAAGTTAGTCTGTTGCAAAATATGATATGAACAACAACATAATAATTTAGATACACAGTCGAATCAGATTAGAATAAAAAGAGGTCAAAATTATTTGAAAATTTTGGATACCAATAAAAATGACTGCTCTTTAGCATATTTTTCCGTCATGCAGCTAAATCAAGATATAAGTCGAACTTTTCCCAATAAAATTTGACTTAATTCAAGATTGCGCTGCTGAATCATTTTTTTTATCTAAAATTTGAGAACGAATAATGTTCAAAATAATTTGATCAAAATCGGATAAAACCTGACAATTAGGACAAGGACATCTGTACATAATGTGTTTGTGGGGAGTGAATTGTGAAAAGAAATCATGAACAGTGCAAACAAGCTGCAATTAGTTAAACAAACAGCAAATTTCTTGCGCCACCACTACTTTGCAAAGACATTCACCACATGCAAATAAAGTCATAGCGGCACCTTGTGGCAGAGTTATCTGGGTCAGATTCATCACTAGGTGCTGATAAAGGGCGGAGTTGGTCACTTTCCCCATTGTTGTAACTTCCACCGTTACGACAAGACAATTGACAACCTTTTCGCTTTTTATTTTTCTGTTTCGCAGACTTTGAGAATTTGCACATCTGGGGTAAGATATTTTGAAAGATGGAAATTAAAAAGTCAAATGCCATGGTTTAAATTTTGTCCAGGTAAAGTAACACGGCATTCAGCAAGACACGATCTGTGCAGCTGAAACATATTTACAGGAACCCATAAGGTGCTCAGCCAGCTTAATCGGTAAAAGCATTGGAAATATCTCAAGCTATGCATTTCCAAGCGTTCTACTCACAGATTCAAAACCCGTGACAAAGGCTGCCCAAAATATTCGATTCAGTTTCTGCAACAAATCGAAATCAACAAAATAATAATTTCAAATTCTGTTCGTAAATAAGTGTTAATTTCACGTAAATTATAAGCAGATAAAAAAATGTCTTTGTTTATTTACTGTATAACTTCTGATTCGGATATTCGATTCGAATATGAAACAAAAAGATACTCAATTTTGGCCTGTGACTGATGATTATATGCAAGAGAATTGCATACTCCTCATCAGCAGACAGGTTCAGATGATTACTGGTTAGGGGTCCACTAACCATATCCATGCCCAGATAAATTAGTTAGAAAAATAGGCAAATATTTAAATCAATCTGGACGTTGGATCCGGATTTCTGCATGACAGGTCATGGTACGCCACATTCTCGGATCTTCCCCCCCACAAAATAAAATCTTGTTCTAATTCATGTTCTAGTAAACTAACATGCCATTCATCAAGACACAATTTGCATAGCTTAAATAGATCATAGCAAAGAAAAGTTACCAACTAAATTTTTTGTAAAAATCTTTTCAGGAAAGACATAGAAATCTACGAAGCACAATCATTAACTTCCATAAGAAAAAAAATTAATCAATCCAACCTAATTAATAAATTGGTCACAGACTAAGATGTGGTAGATGATTCTACCATCGCCCAGGGCAGATACCACTCACTGCACTTTGCCGCGTGGTTCAGTACCATTTGGGATGTTTTCTGCTTAGAACGCAGTTGATGGTAATATATCTTGTAGTAGGCTCTTTGTTATTGAATTATTGTTATTTATTGTTAAGTGGACGTTAGTGGGTCCTTTTTGGCACTACTCCCGATCTTGCTCGGAGTGAATTTCAATGAAAAAATATAATAAAATCAGACAGACAAAAAATTTAATCTCACTTTTGAGTGTCTGGTTGTAGCCAAACTGTATAAAGAGATGGCCTAGTGCTTAAACATGTTGGCATCGCATGTTAAAGATCTCGACTTCGAGCCCCAACGAGTCCGGCTCGCTTATCCATGCCCACCACTCAACCCAGGGTGTAATAACTTGCGTAGGCCAAGCCAAACAAGAAAAGATCATTATCTTTCCAGCAATTGTTACCCTGCCCGACTATAAGTGGCCATTGTTACAGGGCCTTGGACAGTGTGATCCACTCCAAGAAGTGGCTATGAAAAAAGCCATCAATACTGCTATAAAATAGCAGTGTGGACAATTATGAAGCTCTTTATTTTCATCCGAAGAATATAACATGACATTCGGACATCTGAAGAAAACCAAAATTCTGTCACCCTGATTAGTGGTTCTCAACCAGATTCAACCAGAATTAACCAGATCTCAACCAAGATTATGTTACCCTGATCAGCCACACAAAATATTATTAATTGCGAATTATTAACGACACTGCCGTAGCTTGTTATTTGGCAGAACATACTTTAGTTTAGCAGTGCTTTGCAGGTTATTACACCCTGGGCTGAGTGGTAGACGTGGAGTTATAAATGGTGATTCTAATCGCTCAACCGGTGAAGTGCAAACGAAGTTTTTATTTTACGTATTTTACCAACGTTTCCAATGTCTACACAGATGTTTTTCGCCAGAGCAATGGAACGTCGAAACGTTGGCAAAAATAGAACATCATCGCTTGAGCAATTAGAATATCCCTGGTGGCAATCACTCAATCTTTGAGGTTGAAAATTCTGAGAAAGATATCTTTAATTTTATATTGAAATTTGCTCTAGATAAAGCCAGAAGCAGCAACTAAAAGGAACCAACTTGGTGGAAGAGTCATTTCAAAATGTGTTACAAGAAACTGCTCTTAGAGGAAAAACATCCTGCACCGAAGGTAACAGCTATAATAAGGTGCAGTTAATAGTATCTTCCCTGGGTGATATTAAAGTCATCTACTCATTCTTTGTTTTAAGCTATCTCTTAGAGAATGAACCCTCTTATGAAATGCAATGGAGCTCGTGCAGGGATCTGATTCGAATAATTTTACCGAATCTCATCATTGATTTTTTTAAAATATCAAATATCCCATTTTCCATATTATAGTCGCCATTATGATAATTAGGAAATATACAGTTACAAATTACAAATATTAGCATAAACTGACTTGAAAGCCATGTATTTTCATTTTAACGCCAAAATACAACTGATTTTGGTCAAATTTGACCAAAATTGGTTGCATTTTGTCGTTAAAATTGAAAAAAATACACTTCATTTACCATGTTTTTTGTTCCTATGACCGATTCACAATGGTTTGTGTGCCATATTATAAGATCGCATTCTTGGCTTTCTTCTCTCAAAAGATAAAAACGGAATATTATTCTTAGGATAGGATTGGATACGACTTAACCATATGGTAAACCACAATATATGTTCCAAGTTGGGAACGTGGTTTTTGCATTGAAGTATATTCCTAACGATTTCACCAACTGAACTAACAATGCATCTTCGAGGTCTTAATCCGAGAAAAATTTTTAAAAACAAACCCTCCCCCTCCTCCCCACCCAAAAAATGATATCTCGATAATCAAGATCCAAATCAATGGCAATGCTACTTAGCTTGACAGTTGACAATCAATAAACTCGATCTAAATAGATAACACGCCTAATTTACGAGAGAATGGCACAGAGTAATTGCTTATGCAGCAGAGAACAATCAATACGGAAAGGATTCAGAGCCAAAAATATCACAAGTTTTTTCTTAAATCCAAATCAGAAATTTCATTTTGTCAAGCATGAAGGACACAATACACGTGTAGTTGTCTTACCCATGCGTTGCATTACGTCTCGGGTAATAAAATAGAAAAAAAACAATACACGCCAGCATTGCTTTGCGTTAATTGTGTTGATTTTATGTGCGTACAAAGCACAAACGCAACGAAACAAGCATTCTTTGTTAGCTTTCATAGCCAAACTGTTCTGTTTCATTAGAAAACGTAAGGAACTGCAAGCAGAGCATTGTGCTAGCGCAAAACGCAAGGTTGAAATAGAACAAACAAAGAAAAAATGCAACCTACACAAACGTGCGACCTTAAGTCCCAGAAGTCTCATCGTCGCGATCCATCCGTGACTCATGCTTACATAGAATAGGATTACATTTTATCCTGCAGGGAAGAGAAGCCGAGAATACAGCTTAATTATATGCTGTACCGACGCGGTCAATCTATGGCTCATGCTCGACAAAATTAAATTTCGTTTCTCCCCGTCTGAGAATTTTGCAAAGAGATTTCATTGTCAAAACAATATGATGAAGCACAGACTAGCTGAAATATATAAACAGTTTACATTTTAAAAATTCCAAAAGCATTCTTATCATGAAATTTTCTCATAAATATAGGTAAATAAGGAATTAAAGAATCATCTGATAAAATATAGACACTTGTTCATCTCAAAAATATTCGAAATTTTGGTCACAATTATTCCAAGTTACCATCTTTTCAGTAATTTTTCTTATGAAGGAATGCATTTCCTGTTTATGCATAGGCCATGCAGTACAACAATTTCTAATAGTCTGGGAATACCATATCCCATTCCTAAATGCCAGCATTCAGAATTTAATCCGGCGCCAAACAGACTCCTAAAAGTTACAAATGATGTCTCCTTGCTCCTCGGTAGTGTAATTTTGAGGAGGCTGTATCCTCACAATCAACAGATGCTATTAGAGCTATGTGCTATCGGCGTGAACTTAGCAAATGTTAATTAGCGATCCAATCCAGCTATCCGATTTAAATATAAATTTTGGATTCAAATACTTTATTATCCTGATATTTTGAATCGCTGGGCCCATCTGTCGAATTTCTAATCAGTTCCTTCTAGTCTGGGAATATCTCAAACAGATATTCATTGTCAAAACAATACGATAAACTACAGAGCAATGAAAAATAAATAAATGTTAAGTTTCAAAAATTCCCAGAGCGTTCTTATCGTGAAGCTTTGCTAAAATGTAAATAAACTATTCAAAGATGACATCAGCTGATATTAAACAGGATGATACTGTCAAATATTTGCCTTGTTATATTCCACACAAAAACTAATTTTATCCAGCTGTTGAAAGAGGCGTTCAAAATAAAAACGCAAATTACTGGAAATAATCGCAGAACAAAATATATATATATATATATTATATTCCACACAGAAAACTAATTTCACCCAGCCGTTCAAAATAAGAGTTCAAAATAAAAACGCAAATTATAGGAAATAATCCGAAACAAAATATATATATATATATATATATATATATTATATTCCAAACAGTAAACTGACTTTATCCAGCATTGGCTCACTGCAGACTTCGAAATAGATTTTAATCGTCCGATAGGTAGGGCTGGGAAACTTTATTCGAATCGATCAGAATCACAAATTATTGGAAATAATCAATGCGATGGTTTTGAACCATTTTGTACAGATAAGCTGCAACCAGACACATGAAAAGAAACATTTATATCTTCTGGTCACATGATATATTACATATATCATGAAATATTGACCATTTGCTAAATTTCCTTGTGATAAACCTATTTTCTTCGGGTGTCTGCCATTCTGGGTGCCCGGTTAGATCAATCGGTAAAGCGTCGGGAATACGCTTCGAGTTACGTATCTCTGATAGTCATGACGTCGTGGGGGATGATGATTATATGCGAGAGGTCTGCTGGACGCCTCGCAGTTGCACGGTGGTTCACGTAAGCACCGCTCACGGCTTCCTCCACCAACCAGGTCCATACACAGGAAAAATGAGAAATACTATTATCAAAAAAAACCGTCACCCTGATTCGGAACTGGTATCTGCACGAGAAGTGGTGATTCGGCATATGGTTAAGCTGTATTCTCAGCTTTCCTCTCCCGAAGGATAAAAACGAAATCCTATCCTATTGTTCATTTATGTAGCAAATTTTGAATACTATTCATGAACCCAATAGAATTCTACGAGATAAATTCTGCTGGGAAGATGTCAATCAACCTGTTCCAGACACACTATTGACATTTTCCCGATTTTCAAGAGCTTTAAAGTGCTTACTAATGGGGCCAAGTGATTGTTAATGGAAACTTCAAAGCTTTTTATCTGAGCCACAGATTTAACATAAGTATCTCTAATGAAAAATTTCATTTTGTCATGCATATGCCACAGATAAACCGTACATATGTTGAGAACATTTCCACTAGATGGAAGATTTAATATGATAACTCAAGAGAAATTTTTTTTGTCATGCATGTGCCACAGATGGATCTTACTTAGGCATGGGATACAGCGCTTTTCCACTAAGCTGCAGGCCTAATATAAAGCATCTCACAAACGAAATTTTATTTGGTAAGCATGAGCCACAGATGGGCCGTGCATCTACATTAAGCTACAAGCTCTAATATACAAGCAACCCATACAAAAAATTCCATTTTCGCCAAGCATGATCCATAGATAAACCACACTTTGGTGGTTTATTTTGACAAGCATGAGCCACGGATGGGCTGCACATCTACATTAAGCTACAAGCTCTACTATACAAGCAACCCATACAAAAAATTCCATTTTCGCCAAGCATGATCCATAGATAAACCACACTTTGGTGGTTTATTTTGACAAGCATGAGCCACGGATAGACCGAGCCTACGAGGCACGCTCCATCAGTGATATATTCTTGACAGAATGTCTTCACGTAAAAAATTTCGAACCGGAAATGCAGTGTTTGATAAACAGCTGATATGCTGAGCAAATACAGGACAAAATGATTGGATTTCGAGTGTGAAAATCCTGTACAAGTGGTGGGAACTCTCACACAATCACAAGGAAAATACCAGTAAATCAGTTACAAAACCTTCCTCCGGGATGGCTGGATGACAAAATCTTGTTTTCTCCGGGTGTCCAGAACGTTTATGTCTATTTTTCCGATGAACAAAAAAACTCATTTCTTAGCAGATGAGAAGGTGTATTATGGATGTAAAACTTCATAAAAATGGGTAGTAACAAATAAGTGTTTGATCGAGGATGACAGAATTCTGTTTTTTATTCGGGTGTCAAAAATGTTCATGCCATTTTTTGCGGGGAGAAAAAAAACCTTTACGGTGCGGGCCATCAGTTGACCCATGCTTGACAAAATAAAATTCCAGTTGCAACAGCAATAAATATTCCGGAGAACTTCAAAATTTCCGAGCCTCTCCTCATCTCGTTTAGGTACGTTCCATGTGCGGCACATGCTGGACAAAATAAATTCAGATTCAATAACAAAAATTCCACAAAACTTTTAAAAATTTTACGACCTATCCCTATTTCTCTGAAATTAACCAAACATAACCTTTCAAATGGTTTTGAAATAGAATTTAGAGTGTTTACTGTAAACGTAACGTCACGCTCTAAAACCGATGATTTATAACTGATATATTTTGACCATTCAAGTGGCAGAGAACCAGTACTTTGGTGCCCGGTTTAGCGCTATCGGTGAAGTGTTGGGAATACGCTTTAAACTACACATATCTCTGATTGTCAAGATTAAAGTTCGATTCTCGTGAAGGATAATATTTATATGTGAGAGGTCTGCTGAATGCAGCGAGTGGTATCTGTCCCGGACGATAGCAAAAAAAACATCTTTACACTTCTTTGTTCCCTTTTAGCAAGTAAAAGCTAAAGACAAATCGTGTCCTATCTAAATGACCATTTCCGCCCCATGCATGCTGAAAATAGATTTAGTGATTTAATACCATCCCCTTTTATTTTGACGGATTTTATCAAAATTTTTTAGTGTATTTGCGGTGATAAACAAGCATTCTTGACGTGCGTTCAATGGACCGTATATTAATTTGGAAATCGGAGCATGGTTAATTTTTTTAACCGAACACAGAACGAAACGTGACTGATATTTTTATTTCTATTGTAGAAAAAAACATTATGGATTCATGGTGCCTCAGTTCTTAAAATAAAGAAATTTCACGGCACAATTCTTCTTACAAGTAACTACAGGATATTCGAAGCTAAATCCTACTGTTTAAATGAAAATCAACGTCTGCGTCAACATGGTAGAGCCTTTCTCGCACTTTTTCTCGCTTTTTAAATTTAAAAAGCCCCTTCAATGCATGCTACCCTGTACCCATTACTGTGACAAATTTTTTTTGTATTTGTGGTGATAATCACTCCTAATGTGGAACGAAACAAATGTTATTTAACTTGGAAATTCAAACATGGTATTCCTTTTTATTGAGCTGTCATAACATGGTATAACTTTAAGGCCCTTTCTTGGAGCGGATCATCCTGATCGAGGCCCTGTACTAGTGGGCACTTACAGACGGACAGGGTTAGAATTTCTGGAAAGATATGATCTTTTCTATATGAATTTCCTGTTTGGCTTTGCCCACCCAAGTTATTACATCTTGGGTTGAGTGGTGGGCATGGATTAACGAGTCAGACTCTCTGACACGTTAATGCATGCTACCCATTATTTTGACAAATTCTGTTGAATTTTTCGTGTATTTGTGGTGATAATCACTCCCAATGTGCAATGGACCAAATATCAACTTCAAATTCAAACATGTAATTCCATTTAATTGAGTTGCCATAACACGATGTATGAACTTTGATTTTAGTTTCATTTTACTTCATCTTCTTATTGTTTGTGGAATCACAGTGGTTTACCGTGGTTTTAAAAATAAGGATCTAATCCCACGTTTTCCCCGCACGCAACTACGGAATATCCAAAGCTAAATCATTCTGTTTAAATAACATTCAACATTTACGTAACGTTGGGATGCGGGTGGAGCTAGAATTTCAAGGGCACAATTTACTAACCCATTATTTTGATAAAATTTTCATGTATTTTGGAGATAAGCACTTTAACAGGCGTGCAATGGACCAAATAGGCTAATATGGCTAATAATAATACCAATAGGGCTAATAAAATATGATCTGATTGATTGATTGAAATATCAACTTGGAAATTTGAATAAAGTTATTATTTTTAAAATTTGAGAGTTGCCATAACGTAGAATATGAATTGAAATTGTTATTTATAAATTTACCACTAGTCTCACAAGCTTCATTATGTTTTTTAAAATAAGCAATTATTACCAGCCATAATTATTCTTGCAATCAACTATGAAATATCCAATACTAAAAGGCAGAATTCAGGCTATTCTGCTACCCAGACACCTGAAGAAAATTCAGTAAATGGGCAATTTTTTCATGATATACATCTGTGACTAGAAGATTGAAATTCTCTCTTCAAGTGCCTGCTGGCCACAAAAAGAAATGACCATGCTTGGCTTTACAGCCATGAAATTGTCATTAAAATTGTTTTTTCATGCTAAATACGCTCTCCTTATAGACCGTAATGTATTTGACCCGGAGAGGAGTGTTTTCACCCATAAATATCATCGCGCGACCAAAATTTGCAATACCCAACTTAGAATATTTTGTAAATGTTACGCTCATAAATTCAAAACCATATCAAAAACATTTCATCAAGTTCTAACCGTACCGCGCCGAATTTATGTTCTTTTATGGCCACCTCCAATTGCTGGAAACGTTTCGTCTAAACGCTAGGCCATCACACCCACTTACTTTTTTCAAATTATGCAGGGTTGTCCAAAATATTTGAATCATAAATTGTTCGATTCGATTTCTGCAACAATTTGGAATCAACAAAATAGTAATTTTGAATTTTTTGAAAATCAAGTGTGAATTTTCACGTGGATTATACTGTTAATATCTGATAAATTGATTTGTTCGTTTATTTTATGACTTTTGATTCGAATATTCAATTTGGAAAAATTATTCAATTTAATTTCGAAGACAAAAAATATTCGATTTTGGACGCCTTTAAAATTAAGCCACGATAATATAAAATACTCTGATAATAAAACAATACTCAAATACCTAAACAAAAGCCAAAAAAAAGAATAAAGTCCAATTGTTTCGGCAATTAAAATTCTACGATTGCTACTTTGGAAAAGGTCAAGTGGGGGTAAATACATTAACGAAAACAACACTAGGAGAAAAGAGATTTAGCAGCATAGTGAGTGGTATCTGCCCTGGGTGACGGTAAAAATATCTACCACTTTTTTGCTTCCTTTTAGTCACTCTTTTATGACAAACAGGAAATGTGTTAAGCGAGTTAACTACTTGTCAGCATATTTCAATTTTGTAGATAAATCATAATAAACGCCAAATGAAACTGAACCGCTGTGGTAAAGTGTAGTGAATGGTATCTGCGCTGGGGGATGGTAAATGCATCTACCACTTCTTTGCTTCCTTTTAGTCGCCTCTAACGACACGCAGGAAATGTGTTAAACTCCATATCAGTATATTTCAATTTTGTAGATAAATTATAATAAACGCCAAATGGAACTGAACCGCTGTGGTAAAGTGCAGTGAATGGTATCTCAACTGGGGGATGATAAAGGCATCTACCCCCTCTTTGCCTCCTTTTTTCAATTATGTAGCGAAATTATGATAAACGTCTTATCATTATTTTGGAAAAAAAATACAATTCAAATTCTTCGATTACTACTTAAGATAATAAGGTCAAGTGGAGTCAACTATTGTGACGTAAATCAAGCGCAGCGAAGAGCGTTTTAATGACCAATTGTTTATCAAGGAATTTATAAATAGCTGGTTTGTATGGAAATGACCTTAGCTATGGGAAGCCAATTATCTAGTGATAATGCGAAAACTACATTGACAAGAATTTTAAATTCCAAATGTTTAGTGAACGCATGCATTTTTTAAGAAAAATTCACTTTAACTTGTCACTTTTTCCCGAAATAAAATACAAAAAATGAGAAAATTAAAAGTATTTGTTTAGATTTGATATTGGAGATATGAAATATTTTGATTTGCTCCATATCTCGAAGTCCAAGGTAAATAATCCAGCATTTTGTTTCTAACATTCTTACGAAGAACATATACGTGACAGAGGAAAACATTTTAATTGCCAATCTTCAAGGAATTTATGAACAGAAATTTTGTATGGGAAATGACCTTAGCTATGGGAAAGCCAATTACTCAGTGATAATGTGAAAACTACATTTACAAGAATTTTAAATTCCAAAAGTTTTGAGAACGCACACATTTAAAAAAAATGTCACTTCAACTTGAAAAAATGTCACTTTTGCTTCGAAATAAAATACAAAAAATGGAAAAATAAAAATATTTGTTTAGATTTGGTATTGGAGATATGAAATATTTTGATTTGCTCCTTATCTCGAAGTCCGAGGTGAAAATCAAAATAATCCAGCATTTTGTCTCTAACGTTCTCACGAAGAACATATTCGTGACAAGGAAAACATTTTAATTGCCAATTCTTCAAGGAATTTATAAATAGAAATTTTGTACGGGAAATGACCTTAGAAACAGAAAGTCAATCACCCTAATAATTAAGTGAGAACTACACTTACAGGGATTTCAAGTTTGAAGTGTTCAGGAACACAAAAAAAAATTTGATAAAGGTCCATTTAGTTTAAAAACTCGAAAAAAAAAAAAAAAATAAATACCAAATGAAAATAATAATAAAAAATTACCTAGTTATTATGGGAAATTTATGTTCACAAGAAAATTTCAAACTTAGAGCGTTTGAGAAAACAGAATGATTGAGAGAAAATTTACTTTATTTGTATTTGTATTGTATTTATTTATTTGGTTTGGTATTGATAAAAAAGTACCAAAAAATCATATTCCCTCAAAACTTTTTTCAAAGTTGAGCTGTGGGAAAGCCAATTACCTACCTATGTGAAAGCTATGCTCACAAGAATTTTCGTACATACGAAATTTTGCGAATAAAATATGCTAATATAGAAAAAAAAATAAAAACATTCATTCCAAATTTGTACGAAAATGATCTAAGTCGTGGGAAACCTATGTATTAAAGGGATTAATGGAAAAGCTGTCATTACAAGGATTTAATATTTCAAGTATTTAGAGAA
>OZ023147.1:5575599-5703629 GCA_963675895.2 Styela plicata
TGAACACCGTACTTTCCAATACAGTATTCGTTTAGAACTGGCACCGATAACGGGCTTTGCTTGGCTGTTTCGCTTCGATGATTGATCTCTCGTATAAAAGAACAAATATTTCGTTCTTGTGCTGTAGATGGCAAGTATCGTGTCGACTGGATTCGACCAACCACCAGAACCCATTTTTTTTCCAAGGTTTCCCGGTCGCACCAAAACAGAAATAGTATTGTATCATTACTGCTTTGTTAAGCTTGAGTCACTGATGGATCGCGCCGACAAGGCGAGGAGGTCCAATCTGTGTCTCATGATTAACAAAATAAAATTTCTCAATTGGGACTCGAATGTTAAATACCCTACTCTACCGAGCTGGTGGGAATAGTATTACACCCCATCTGAACCCACCCGGTACAATGTGATGTAACTAAAGAACGCATAGTCATCGATGATGAAAACGTACGTGTGTTCATCACACGCGTTGTTTCCTCACCTACGTCGTCGTTCTACATGTTCGTCCTTCAATATCTCATCGACATCGGGAATTTGTGACGTATCCAGTAACGACGGCAACGATTTATATTCCTTTTCAAGTTCGTAAGTGTTATTGAAGACTCGCCGTTACCTAGCAACGGGTCGCGACACAATCGCATCTTCGCTCGTACGTCGTCTTTTATCGGTGACATCACGCATCCGTTGCTAGAGACCGGATGACGAAAGCATGTGAAATTGTAGAGTTTAATGTGGTACACGATGCTGATAGTTTTTTTTCGCGCTTTTTGTGTTTTCGTCTATAGGTTTTTTTTCTCATTTTCCAAGCACGATCCTGACGGTTTCCACCCAAAATTATTTTTAAATAATTATTGGTCAGTCCCGTAATCGGCTGTTGGTTCTGTAATTCGGAAGTTGAATTTTGCGGTTTTCCTTTAAAAATTTCTTCTATGTTGTGTCTTCTATGTCTTGTCTACGTCATACAATAGCTATGACGTCATTAATACAGTTTATAAGCCTCTGTGCTTGTAGCCTTTTGCATCGTCATCCGAAAGCAGATGACAATTCGTCGACTTCCTTTATTGCGTTCACTATCATACTTAAAGAAATCCGTTCGTCTTTCGAAGGCTCAGTGTTTTTCTTGATGAGCGAAAGGGCTGGAAAGAAGAAATAATTTTTCAGCAAAATGAAGAAGGAAAATGCCTAAAAATGAAGCGGATTGGACATTGGTGTTTTTTTTTTTCATATTTTATTTTTAAGAAATTTCGAATGCAATTGTATCGGGGCGAATTTCTTTTTTTCAAAAGTTTTTTCTTAGTTCTCGATTTCTAGTTCATTATTCATAACAAAGGGAAATTGCCGCTAATCCAAACAAGTTCAAAAGTTAAATTTTTAAGGGAGATTCATTGCAACAAATTCTTAAACACATTTATGCTGTCCGTTGATTATGATCATCCACCATATGTTCATCCCAAGACAATGTTATGGTTCTATTGTAGAATCATTACATACTAAATGTATCAGTATCTCTAAAAATTTTTCCAAATTTCACATTCAACATATGTGGCCTCTCTTATTACTGAATAGTGACGTCACCTCGTACCATCTTCGGCGTCTTCTTCCGCGCTGATGGTAATTGTGACGTATATATAGTCCGACTAAATCCCCGCCCCCTCCAGGGGCGCCGTTTGGATCCTGGGGTGTTTGGGTGAGTACATAGACCCTGCGCCGGTTGTCGAATCGGATCTCTCTCGCAGTTCATAACTGTCTCCCGTTTGTGTTGATTGTGCCTAGAAGGTTTCCGGATACGAGACCGGGTGGCTGGAATAGGAAGTTGTATTCAAAATAAAAAGGTAAAGGGGGAATGAAATAGGTTGTGTTTAGACAAATAGGGCAAAACGAAATGCTTCATAAAATACTTTTCCTTTATGTCGCGGACTTTGTTTCGATGAATCATGTCCAAAAAAAAAATACGTTATTAGCAAATCGCCGACTCGGTTTGCTTCAGAGTACTTTCACCAGGAGAGCGTGCTCTTAAGCAAAGGATCTTCACTGGTAGATGTGTACATAGAAACAGATTCACAGTCACGATATAGATCCATGCCTAACGATTCGTTGGGATAATAAGCACCGTCAGGTTAAGGACAGGCCATAGCAAATAATTCGACGCGAAAATTCCTAAAAAAGATTTATACATAGTAGAACCATTATATACAGTAACTACAAATGTCTGTGCCTAACAGTAGTGGGTTATAAGCCCCTCGGTAATTTCACAAACAGGGCCATAGTAACATAATTCGAAAAACCCTAAAAAGCAGAAAATAGAGTATTAATTGAGTGACATTCACAATTGGAGGGTTCTTTTTCTTTGTTTGTTTCGCTATGTATAATGTCCTCACATAACATGGCACATATACCCAGAAATCTTTGGAGATCATTGTCTAAACCGTTTATGTATTTCTGTAGCCTGTGGTTTCAGGTATCAGCTTTCAAGTTTTATCAAACCTTTGCAGTGTGAATCAATCAACATCGAGCCGACGAGGTACATTCCTTCGCACTGAAATTCACTTCAAAAAAACCAAGGCTTGAAGCTTCTCTTAAGCCTAAGAGAAACTAAGTGACATACCATTAGAAACTTTTATTAGAAGCAGGTTACATAAAAATATTGGCATACCATTGGCCTACTTCGTTATCCACTCATGAATTTCCCGTCCGTGAGGTGGCGCTCTCCGTCCGCTGTAGGGCACTTTCCGAAAATTCGGAGGGCTTGCAAAAACAAGAAGTCTAGTCCCACCTTATAGGGCCGCCAAGCCCACAAGGCGATTCGCGCAATGGAGGGAAACCTTCTGAGCTTGCCACCATCAGAACAAGACCCGCACTTCTCCACACTTGAATATTTTGTATTCTCTGTGAGTCTTTTTTCGATCTAAAGGAGAAAAAGGACTATATTTTTGGTTCCCCCCCCCCCTTTAGGATATGTTACAATTTATCTTGTTAGAAAAGAAGGGCTGGAAAATACGGCTTGATCAACGGCCAGTTCGTTGCATTTTTCATTGGTTGTCCCTTTGATATCATTTTTGTGCTCTGTGAGAGGAAAGTCGAGAATGCATTTTAGGCATCTTTTATTGAGATTCGCTTTGATAGACAAGGCGGAAGCAACGTCAAAAGGAAAGAAACTAATGGTCACTTAACAGCAGGAGCTACTAAGAGTAGCAACTGCGTCTAAACGAAAAACATCCAAACGTAACTTAACCCACCTAGTAAAGTGCAGTTGTTAGTATATGCCCTGGGTATTGGTAAAAAACCGCAATAGGCAAACGCTTTGTTAAATTTCACTCCTTGGGTTTGGGGTAGCAAAATCGGGATATTGTTGTAGCAAAATTTGTAAAATTCCTGAACATCATAAATCAACGAAATATATTGTTTTACCCACAATCGTGTACCAAAATCGATGTTTAATCTGGCTATATGGATGTTTATTTAACCTTGAAAAATTTCTTCATTATCATTGACATCGCTGGAAACTTTGATAAATTTGGCCTAATTAAGTGAATTTCAATAAAAATCGGCATCTATTGGGTTTTGATCAATTCGAACTATACCAGGGGAAATCCTGATTTCATGCACAGTCTGAATTCAGCATATTTAATTTTGCTTCTGTCTCTGCAATCACGGAGTCCCAAATTTTCTCCCCGTATCGAATCTCTCTCTATAATATATCAAGTTATTTACATTCGTTTTTACTTTACACCACGATTAGGAAACAAAAACCCGAAAAAAATGGGTTCCATCAGAAGGAAAATTTGGCTAAATGTTAATATTTCACGATATATCCTCCCCGAGAGATAAAAATGATTCTTTTGCGTGGTTTAGCAGATATAAAACTTAGGAAAATGGTTAAAATCATCAATACCGCTATGAAATAGATGTAGAGAAGATATAGAGTAGTAGATGTACGAATTATGTATGTCCATCTGAAGAAAATCGCACGAACATTTAGGCACCAGAGAAAAAAATCCAAGAATCTGCCTCCTGCCACGGGCAGCTACTTAGAGACTAGTTGTGTTGTGTGTAGATGTGTGTATTGTGATAGTTGTGTCGCTTAGTTTTTTGTATTGTGCAGATTTTGGAATTTCATCCTAGAAAATTATGGTTTTATTTCATGGTTACGCTGCAAAATGAGGTGGATCTAGCATAATATCGATGAATATCACAGGGACATGTGGTTTTACTCGACATTTGTGTCCACCACATTCTATAGGCCAATCCTGATTTCGCTGCATAGTTTGTTGTATTAGACGAATCGCGCATATCCATCTGGGTTTCTAAATTTCTGTAGGTACGGGCTTTTGAAATACCTCTAACGTTTTTCCTGCGTATGTAAGAGTACGACTGAACAGAAGCAAAGAAGTTGTAGATGGTTTTACCTCGCCCAGGGGCATGATACCACTCACTACTTTTTCAAAGGGGTTCAGTGTAATGTTTTCCACTTAGTGGCATGCTGTGGTGCTACATCTTTAAGTAGCTTCTCTTTGCTATTAAAGTGTCCGTAAGTTGGTTCCATTAGGCACTGCTTCCGGCCTTGTCTCAGAGTGTATTTCAATAATTAAATGAGCCTGACTCTTTCTTACATATGCGTATTCATTATAATTTTCGTAATTTTTTTTTAATTATGACGCGGCCAAAAAAAACTAATATATGCTAAATGTTTTACCAAGTATGGTTTCAATGCGAAGTAATAGGATCTATTCTGGTGGAAAAAAGGACTAAAGTTTGGAGTATCCGAAAAAATTGGTAGTCGCGTGATTTCACTGTGCACTTTGGTCTTCATTAAATCATTGTGATTTGGAACATTTTCATTACGTCGGTTTTACAATCATCAGGTCCACAAATTTCTCTTCTTCGCATCGCATCATGTCAGCCGGTGGTGGAAGCATTTCTCGTTTTTGATTATGTTGGTTAGGTTCGGTAAGCTGTGAATTTCGTTACGCTGTAGAAAAATCGATTACATATGACAAAAATATATAAATGGTCATGATTGTACTGCGAAAATTGAATCACCGAAAATTAAAAGGAATTTAACTTTTTTTAAAGCATAAATTATTCCGAGTTTTGCCAAATTCCTATAAATAATTTTCCTGGAATTCCCGTTGCATACATTTTTTGTTTTTATAAAAACAATTATAAAATCAACGAATATTATTTGAACATTTGAACATTTCCGTTAAAAATAGATATCGACCTTTCATCGTCCCTCTACCAAGACCCCGGGTTCTGTATTTCTCCTCCCCTCGGTACTCGGGCAATCAGTGTCACTCCCCATAGGAATGAAAAGAACAAGTCTCGTATGTTCATGTAACAGCAGTTTTATATATCTTTCAATGCAAATCCACTGGGTCCATTTCCGCCTGCATAAATCTGTGGAAAGAATTGTGTTCGTAGTTATTTCAAAAATATGCGCTGAATACATGGCTTTTTTTTCCCCTGAAAGCTAGTTTTCGCGGGGTAAGCCTGTAAACAGATTAATACAGCACACTGCAAAGGGTTTGGTAACCTATGGGTTTTTTTTTTTTGTTGGATAATGATTCAACGGACAAGGCCCATAGCAAATAATTTGAAAAACCATAAAAAGGGGATTTTTGCCTCTAAAGTATGATCCTGCGATTGGAAAACATAGAGGTTGGCAGACCCTTTTACCGATTAACCCGTGGCATATGTTAAAAACCACTTACTGTGCACATTAATAAACTATAAAATATGGTGTCCCCCACTGGCAGGGAAAGGGTAAAAAATGCCTCTTTGCCCCTAAAACGCTTTTGGAAAGATGTGGTATTCGAAAGGAAGAAAAAAATTTTTTTCGGCGACGCAATGAACGTGCAAAAAGTCTTATCGTTTTTTTCTTCAAAAAATGGTACAATTTTTCTAAATAAAAAGGTGAAAAAATATTTCCGACTGGCCTTCGGCTCGCCAGTTATTTTCAACCAATAACATTTATTTTTATGTCTCTGTGCCCCAAAAATCTGACCCCCTTTCTACTCCCTTCTCCTTTCCAACCTTTTTAAATATACCAGCTCCCCGGTGACTTTCATAAAAAAAAGCGTCCGATTTCGTTAACTAAACAAAATTGATTTACCTCTATTTGTGCTAAGATATTTTTGCACGCGAATGACCGTGTGTTTGCCAAAGTACAAAGCTCTTTTATGACCTAATATCGCGTGACCCTATTTTTTTTGAAATCGTGATCAACATCGTTTGTGATGTAAAAATGCGTTTTGCACTAGGCGTTGACGATGCAGGGACGTGGCCGCATCGTGTCAGTTTCAACTTTTTAGATAATATTTTCAGGATTACTCCTTGTCTCAAAAAAAAAATTTATTTTTTGTCAAGTAAGAGCCCACAGATGGACCGCGCCCTCGCGGGCGCGATCCCTCCAGTGACTCAATACTTAACAAAAAAAACGTGTACGTGGTACGGCTCCGATCCTCGTCGGCGCATACGGATCCACCAAGTGATCCCTCAACGGCTCATCATCAGTGACTCATACTTAACAAAACATGTGTACTCCTCGTCGGCGAGATCCGTCAGTGTGGCCTCATACTTAACAAAACAATATGTACTCCTCGACGGCGCTATCCAAACATATGTACTCCTCGACCGCGCGACCCATCATACAACTCAAACTTAAAAAAAACATATGTACTCCTCAAACGGCGCGATCCATCAAGTACTCTCATACTTAACAAAACGTATGTACTCCTCGACGGCGCGAGTCAACATATGTACTCCTCGACGGCGCGATCCATCAGTACCTCATACCTAAAAAAAACATTATTTAATTCTCGACGGCGCGATCCATCAGTAACTCATAACCTTAACCTAAAACACGTGTATTCCTCGGCGGCGCGATTTTTTCCCTCAGTGACTCATTACTTAACAAAAACACGTGTATTCCTCGTCGGCGCGATCCCTCAGTGACTCATACTTAACACAAAACACGTGTATTCCTCGTCGGCGGCGATCCCTCAGTGACTCACTTATACTAACACGGTGTACGTCGGGCAAAAACACGTGTACTAAAACACGTTCTCCTCGTCAGCGCGATCAATCAGTGACTCATACTTAACAAAAGACGTGTATTCCTCGTCGGCGCGATCCATCAGTGACTCATATAAACAAAAACACGTGTACTCCTCGGACAGCGCGATCAATCAGTGATCTCATTCCTACCGAAACAAAACATGTTTAACTTGTTATAAACTTTGGGACGTTTCCGTTAAGTGTTGTCAATTTAGAACTTATTTGTAGTTTAATCGATTTTTTTATTGAAAATATTCACCAAACAAGCCAAATCCGCGTAGAAGGCGCAAAAAAAAATTTCTGAAAGACTTGGGGCTTTTGGGGCCTGAAACATGGTTGAAATATAATGTATCATCTTTTGCGTGCCGAAGGTGCGGGGGAAATTCTTGGGTGTCTTACGTTTTAAACCCCTGAGAAGGTTATTCTGCAATTTTTTTTTTTGTTTGGCGAGTGTGTGGGAAGATGGCACACGCCCCAAACCCTCTAAAAAAACTAGCCAGTGCCAGTAAAAATACCTCACATAGTTCAGGTGAAAATTAGGTTGCCATCAGTAGTGAGGAGCTACTTAAAATGTAAAAAATCACCATCTGCGCCCAAAGCAGAAAAAAAATTGTTATAGAAACTGAACCACTATTGTCGAGTGATGAAGTGTCTGGTATCTGCTTTGTAATCTTTTATTCCCAGATTTTGGAACGTGGGGAGGAAATCAATTTTTTCGACGAGACTCTAATCCTTATTAGGCAAAGTGAATAATTTCACAAAGTAAAAAAACATGACAACGGTTATCACGAGTTATGAGGGAAGGAAGTGACGTTTAGATTGATTATTGTCACGTATTTCCTGTTTTTCGTTTCGGCATAAATATTCCGCGTTGTCAGGTGCATAATGATTTCATAGTGGTTTGATTGCATAACTGGAAGTTTTCTTTCGTAAAGCATGAGCCACAGATGGGTCGTGGTTCGTCTTGGCTACATTGTAACACAAAGGTGCAGTGAATTTACTGGTTATTTGCAGTATTTGCCATATTTAAGAGTTAAAGAGGAAAACGCCATGTTGATGAAAATTTATTATCAATTATGTGCTGTTCATGAACCGCAACCTTCGCGGTGCGTTCTATCAACACCCCATATTTGGCCAAAAAAGTCAATTTTGAACTTTTTTTCAATGTCGCCAAGTAAAATCACTGTCAAAGACCAGGGTTTACAGTGTGCTTACATTTATATATAATCAATTTAAATTGGGAATAGGAGATGTATAATTTCACTGTTATTATACGTGTTAGAAGGACATCTGGAGCGCGGAAATGATATCTACACGAGAGGTTATGTTACGCTATATGGTGAAGCCTTATTCTCGGCTTTCTTTTCCCCTGTAAGATAAAAATGAAATCATATATACTATTCAGATCAAAAACCCGACTTGCCTGTTCTTGAAGTACAATTTATCTCTCTCTGTGACGTCACACAATTCTTTCCCCCGCATTCGATGTTCTTGCATCTTTATTACACGCCATCGGCGCATTTAATTTTTTCTTGCATAAGGATCCCGGTAGTACTACAGTTTGCATTGTCATTAAAATCCAATTGTTTGTTTTTACACAAGTTGCATTTTAAGAATTTAAGTCGGTGGGAACCAATCGTCTGTGGACGTCAACTATTGTCTGATTGTGACGATGATAACTCCATCTCCACTTTGAGAATATACTCCATTGAATACGACAGTGAAATTAAATCCAATACATGTGAATCCAAGTTTTTTTCGAAATAACATAATTAATCGTTTTTAACGTAAAAATCTAAATCTGAAAAAAAATAATAATAATTTTATATAAAGACTGATACCGTATTATTTTCTATTTACTTTATTGAAACATCCATGCATTGTTGGAAACTTCGCTCAGGAGGAACCAACGACCAAATGACAAAGAGCCACATCACATTAAATACATTATGAAGTAACATTACAGAGTTGGAACGTGGCTGTGATCAAGGTCGAAGTCGAGAAGATACACTGAGGAGTATCTGCCCTTGAAAGTATTATAACAAAAACCAAGTCTTTTTGCTGTCTTTTAGCCTAATTTTGTTTATAGCTGGAACAATTTTCTCTCAGCGCCAACAAATGCATTGGTCCACGGGCTCGTGACACAACAGGGAAATAGCCCGCTGTCCATGATTCAATGCCTAATTATCAACAACCAAACCACAACTGTGACGTAATCGTTCAATTTCCAACGAATATTCCCTATGCATTGTCCCAATGAAACAATAGCCTAAGCTGTTGGTTACGGGCCAGGCGACCGCAAACTTTACACAAATTTAATTTGAAGAAAAATAATTCTGAGAATAATTTACGAGCATGACCGATAGTAACCCCGCGTTATTTAACGCGGGAATACTATCGGTCATGCTTGGTAGATTCAACTCCCAACTGCACAATGCGCGCGCGCGCACGCGCAGACTCATGAATAAATAATAAACTGAGTTCCCAGAAAAATCAATTATTTTATCCAATTTATGTTTAATAAGATGCAAAGGAATTTCCGCCAAAAAGTCGGCGCGGAGGGGGGGTAACCAAAGGTGAGAGGTCAAATGTTGGTAAAATAGTCAACGTGGGAGCGAATTTTTTCAAACTGACCCTGATGGTGCGGGGTTCAGATCAGTTGACTTAATATAATTTCGGGGTAGTCGTAGGAGTCGACTAGAAAAAACAAAGAAATATTATATGATTCAATCGTCACCCGGTGCAGATTACCTCTTTGCACCACACTCTAATATAGAGGCCATATTATAGTTGTGAACATGTTGGGGTGATATGGTGTTAACATCCAAAGTTTTTTTTTTTTTTGTTGCAGTTTATAATTTTATGTAAATGGAAATAGAGATATTTAAAACTATAGCTTTTTAAAAAAATATGGAAAAGGATTGATTATTAATACCCTGAGTTACGTTTTGAAGCAATAGGGACCGGCGTTGCCAACGGGAAACAACAACGGGTATTTGTTAATAAATGTCTGGAAATAAAATTAAATAAAATAATAAATGAAAATAAATATTAAATGCAATAAATGTTTGATAATTAGTCGAGCCTTGTTCATAGTTTGTCCTGATTCGGTAAGTCTTTTGAAGCATAAATTAGTTTCAGAAAAATGTCTACCACAGATTAAAAATGAATCCACCAGAAAAAAAATTATCAAATTGGCAACATTTCGTGAAAATATCTTTCAATGGAGGATTAAAATACCTCGGATATAGCGAATGAACTGTATAAAAAGGTTCAAAATCATCAATACTGCTATGAAATAGCAGTGTTGATGGGTTTTTAAAGCTATATTTTTTTACCCATACGAGGAGAATGACATGAACGCTTCGGACACCGCTCTACCACAGAAACCACAAATCGATTTCCCTCGACCTCGCCAGTATTTGTCCACCAGATTTAAAATCAAATTGTTGGCGCATAATTGAAATTTCGGAAAATAAAAGGCACAGAAGAACCAGCGAAACTCAACAGTTCATGTTCGACCAAGGCCGGGTTTCGGGGGTGCTCGACACCGAGTCAAGTACCAAGCATACCAGTTTTTTTGAAACAATGATCGGTTTCCGCGCCTTCAGCGCAATATCTCATATGCTTTTCTTTATTCTATAACTTCATTTGTATGTTTGTTTAGAAAATATATGCGATGCAAAGCAATACGACGCCATAAACTTTTCAGAACCTGACCTCCCATTGTTTATCATTATTTCGCGCCATCGCGGCGATTTTAGAGTGTTTTCTCGTGATAAGATATGAAAACGCTAGTTTTCAGAAAAAATTCCTGTTAAATAATTTTACCGCGAATATTTTTTCAACTTTTCCCCCTCTCCCCCCTCTTTTTTGAATATTTTTTTTTCAATATGCCAATGCTTATGACAACCTATAAATCCATAATCCTTCTCCCCCATAGCGAATCTCGGGAATTTCTTACCGTACAACTATACTAATCGATTTCCCTCGACCTCGCTCGTGTCTGTTGACAAGATTAAAAAATCAAATCTTTGACACATAATTGATATTTCGGGAAATAAATGGGTACTTTTCAACCGTGTTGCACAATTTAGTTAATAAAACACTGAAGCAAAGATACCATTTCCAGATTTAAGATCCGGATCGATTTAGAGTAGACACCAGGCCGTTGTTTTGCGAGCATTAGGCCTAGATGAACAAATAGGTCGGTATTTAGACTTATTCAACACTGAGAACCAGGCTTTGAGTTTCTACACACGCAACATTGGCCCTTTTTTCGCCTTTCTGCGCAATTTTTTCGTAGGCTTTTCCTAATTTTACAGTTAATTGACCCACGACAAGATTACGATTTATTTGATCGTTAAAATACGAGCATTAATCTTCATTTTACAATTTTTTTCGTTTCCTATGGACGTACACTGTAACAAAAATGCAAATAAATCACTGGTCTTTAACATAAACTTTACGTTATTGAAAAAAAATGCAAAATTGACTTTTTTGGCCAAATATGGGTTGCTGATTGAACGCGCCGCGAATGTGCGGTCCATTTAACAGCCCATAATTGGCATAAAACTCATCAACATGGAGTTTTATTACTTTTAGAAATATACAATAACTCGAAAATGACCAGTAAATTTACTGTACTTTTGTTACAGTTGTATCCAAAACTAATTTGAATAAATCATGCTTCTGGTTAGCGATGGCAACCTAATTTTTTCTTAAAAACGAAAGTAAAGTAAGACAAATTCACCACAAAAACTAGTCAAAGTATTACTGGGTAACCTAGGTTCCCTTTCAAATCCAGGTGGAACAGGTATAAATATAAAACAGGGTGAACTAGGTAACTAGGTTCAACCGTCGTTGTCTGCATTTTTTGGGGCATTTTTTTAATAGGTTTGAAGCTTAAATTTTCGAAATATTTCTGGTAGTTTTAATTGGAAGCTTGTTTTTTTTTCAACAGGTTTCAATTCAACAGGTAAAATATCCCCTACTATCTCTTCCCCTACTGTCGACTATACCCAGTTCAGATCCATAGATTTATTCTTATATGACCATGTTTGCTCATTAGTGGCGCGATCCTTCGGATGGCTTTACTCTCATGAAACGTGTTTTGATCAATCAAGGAATGGATTAAAAACCAATTCAGTGTTGCCAGATTCCCAGAGGAATTTATAACACGCATATTCTGGTAGTTTTAAGAGAATGAAAAAAAACACTTTTTTTTCAGCAGATTTCAATTCAACAGGTAAAATATCCAACACTGTGAAAAGTTCAACTAGGTGAATTATTTTATTCTTGAAACTAGGTAAAAAGCACTCGGAGAGAAAATAAACTCGGTGAACTACATATACTTCATTATATTTGAAATTTACTCTTAATGAGGCCGATAGAAGTACCTTAAAGAAACCAATTTTTTTATTTTCTTTTACAGCCACTTCTTAGAGTGGATCGCCCTGTCCAAGGTTCTAAACAGCGGCCACTTATAGGCGGAAAGGGTTACAATTGCTGGAAAGATATCATCTTTTCCTGTTCGACTTAGCCTACCCAAGTTATTACACCCTGGGTTGAGTGGTGGGCATGGATCAGCGAGCCGGACTCGCCAATTATACGGCTGTCAGGTTAACAAGGTACTTTTGCCCAGAATTTCCAACATCACTTCGGATCGATTCGATTTACCGAATTATATTACCCAGTCCCACCCAAAATCCCTCCTGGCCTGGAAGTCATAATTTTCAAAACAACACACAAATCGATTTTTCCTCGGCGTCGCTCGTGTTTGTTGACAAGATTAAAAAAATCGAATTCTTTGACACATCAATTGATATTTTGGGAAAATAAATTTGTAAATCGCGAGGAACGAATGGAAAAGCGGGGTTCAGGGAGTGCTCGTAACCGAGACACAATTCCACAAGCTTTTCAATTTCAACTATGCTACCAATATAAGTTTTCGCGCCTTCAGCGCAATAACAGATGCCACTCATTGCACTTTTCCCTGGTGGTTTAAGTTCTGTATGGGATCAGCGATTCGATCCGATTCGAAAAAATTATTCGAAATCAGATTCGAATGTCTAATGATTCGGTTTTGCCCAGCCCTCTATAAATACCAAAATATCTCATTTCAACCAGTGGACATTTGAGTGGACACGGAGTAAAGTGGCTCGTTTCTAGCATTGCTTGTAACACACAAAGCGATTGATATTTTGAAAATTAATTGTATTTTGCCAAACATGAGCCACAGATTAAAACGCATCTCAAATAAATCACACTCGCCGAAGATGTTTCATTTTTCATGGAGAAAGAAAAATTTATTTCGGGTGCGAAACAATAAAAATTTGCGGTAAAATTTGATTTTCGCCCCGAGAGCGCGCAAAAATTTATCCTATTTTAATGAAATTTTCATACAAATATCCAAAATGTTGGTTGGGTCTAAATCCTCCGTTCACAAAATTTGAGAGGAGAAAACGAACGTCTCTTCCACTACTGTCGACTATACCCAATTCAAGATCCATAGATTTATTCTTATATGACCATTTTGCTCATTAGCGGCGCGATCCATCAATGGCTTTTTACTCTCTATGAAACGTGTTTTGATAAATCAAGGAATGGAATTAAAAACCAATTCAGTGTTGCCAGATTCCCCAGAGGAATTATAACAAGCATTGGATTTACCGTTGATTACACATAACGATATTTTAATCATGTTGAGAGGACAATATGGCAACTGCTATATCGAAGATTTTAATTTGCCAAGCATGAGCCGCAGATGGACCGCGCCCTGGTGGCGCGATCCATCTTTGGCTAATGCTAAACCTTTGCCCTATTCAATCTCAAGTTGGCTTAATATTTCTTCAATACGCCTCTCAATAAATAGATCCTCCTGAACAAGCCTTTCTGATTGTGTTGACCTAAATGACTTTAAAACTCGAGTCAATAAATATTTTTTCGAGTTGAACATTCTTTAATCTTGAATCGCAATATTGAAAGGCGGACCTCCGACCTCCTTAAATCCGCAAAAAAAATGCGATATAATTTCGAAAAAAAAAAAAAAAAAAAACGAACTTTTTTGCGCATTTGCTGCGATCTTTCCTTTTTCCATCGTTTGATGACCAAATTCTGGACATTTGAATATATTTTTCAGCTACAATTTAATCCGTATTTAGCAAAATAATTCAAAAATTTGCACGTCTTAGTCAGTCGCCCCCCTCCCTTTCCACCAATGCAGGAGATCTTCCCCCCATTGGTCGGAGAGATTCATATTCGGATATTTGTAGGATGTACGACTCTGACAAAATCCTTTTAGGTAAATATTATCCCGTTATGTTTTGTTAAGTAAGAGTCACTGATGGCGCGATAAAAATGTAACCCAACACCCGCTTTTAGACTATAATATTCCTTGGTGTTATAGAGATAAACCGTAGAATCGCATTTATTCGCCACTTATGGGCCGTCGATGGAGCGCAGTGCCGAGGGGCGCGTTTCATCAACTGCTCATACTTGGCATAATTCTCATCAACATGGCGCTTTTCCACTTTGAGAAATTTCCCATTACTGCAAGTATGACCAGTAAAATTTACTGTACTTTTGTTTATTTCAGTGTGGCTCGTGCTTGACAAAATACAAAATTATTTATTACAGCTGTTTCGTTCGACAGGTCGTTGACCATGTTTGCCGATTAACGGTTTCTGGTATAGTTCACTGTCAGGGTTGGTACGATTCATATAATTCCGAATTCTCTATTAATTTTCCTGGTAGTTCCGTAGTTATGCTTTGGGCTTAATAATGGTTGGAGATGAATAATAATTAGACCCATGTAGGTACGGGTAGATATCACTGACTGCACTTTACCATAGCGGGTTCAGTTCCGTTTGGGATGTTTTCGATGTGAGTGCAGTCGCAGGTACTACATCTTTGCGATTAAGTGACCGTTAGTTGGTTCCTTTTAAGCACTACTGGAAAGCTCAGAGTGAATTAAAATGAAAAAAAAACGGAGGCATTCGTTAACAAATGTATAGTATAGCCCCGATTAAGTACGAGCCACAGATGGATCGTACCACTGAGGGCGCGATCCATCTGTGGCTCATGCTTGACATTGAAAACCCCGATTTGACACTTCCAATTTGGATTATACTTTGGATGCAAATAGCGTGACTATACCCTTGATCAATTAAATACACAAAGACCCTGACCACAAAATTTTATTTAGACAAGCGACAACAAAAGCGGTTAAGATGAGCGTTCTAATCTACTGTATATATGTATATATCAGGACCACGATACGATTTTGAAGGGGGGAGAGGTCTGAAGGGTCGTCAAAGTTTTGAAAAGAAGTTCGAGTTGCCCCCCTCACGGTTTAAATTCGGTGATCAAATCATTTATGACTCGTGTTTGACAAGAAGGGGATGCTGATTTGACACTTTTAAATATGGATTGAAGTTTACGGGCATAGCGTGACTCCTCTACACACTGATCACTGAATATACAAATGTTGCGACCGCAGTGTTTACTCCTTTATAGCACTGCAGCGGGATGCGATGTGTGTTTTTTTGTGCAGGGGGGGACAATCCGAACATCATTGAAGCTTCGTTAAGGGGATTTGTGTTCGGAATCGGAAGGGGAAGGCGCATGGTCCTGAAATATCATCTTTTACGTTATTGGGATTTTCTCGTTTCAAAAAATATTATTGGGCTCGGAAATCTCTTGAAAATACAGTTTTCGTTTTCAAATGTTCATAAAAAATTTCTCTGGCACTCTCGTCCCATCCGTCGATCGTGCTTATCAGAAAAATAATTCTAATCCCCCCTTAGGAAATTGTATTCTGTCACGCATGAGCCACAGATGGACCGCGTCTCATCGACGCGATCCATCAGTGACTCATATTCAACAAAAGATTTTTTTCCTATTTTTTCGAAACATTTATTTGTAAATCATAAGTATAATTTATGAGTGTAGCGTGACAAACATACACGTTAGAATACCAGAACCCGACCGCAGTATTTACTCCCCTCCCCCTTGTAGCAGCGCGGTGGAGTGGGAGGGGTGTAATCCAAATATTATTGAACGATAATAGTACCGCAGAGAAGGGATGCGTTGGGGCATGTCCAGCCATTTCAGAACGAGGTGGGGGGGGGGGGGGGGGGCGTACCCTTCATTACTTATGTCTTTTCGAAAAGGCAAAAGAAAAGGGCAAAAAGTGTGGACCTGTCATAGATTCATGACCTGTCATAGTAAAATTCTGCAGGAAAATAGTTATAACATTTTTCGCGGCTTCGGCGCGAAAGATTTTTTAAGGCATTCAAACGTCTAAATTTTGATAAGGGGTCGAGGATCCCCCTCGCGGTTTTTATATTTTATTTAAGAAAATATTGATTGAATATACTTGACACAAGCTCTTCCACCGGCCCATCTATGGCTCATGCTTGGTGGTAAAATCCTTATTTCCATATTTCTAAATCTTCACGTATACAGCGTGACGTCCTATCCTATCAGGGAATTAATTATGCCGAGCATGTGCCACAGATGGACCGCGTCTCATCGACGCGATCCATCAGTGACACATACTTGTCAAAAGATGGATCGATTAATTTTATCTGAATACGCGCCGATCACTAAATAGACAGACGCTTCAACCGCGAATTCTTTTTCATGAGTCAGCACGGTGGAGATAGGCTCCTATCCTAAACGCTCACGTCAGGAAAATATCGCCCAATTATCTTTTTGTTAAGTATGAGTCACTGATGGATCGCGCCGTTGAGGCGCGGTTCATCTGTGGCTCGTGCTTGACAAAATTAAATTTCTCACTGTTCACAACGGATTCAACCAATTGATGGTCAAAACAAACGAAAATTATGGCTCCTACGGCTTGGATTTTTCAAAAACGATATTCCATAGTCACTCAGCGATATGGATATAAAACTATATATTCGAATTTTATTTTTTTAGGCTATTACTGGACTGTTGATGGAACGCACTGAAGAGAACTAATTAGTGCTGGCAATCCTGGGTGAAAGTATCGAGATTAACTTGTTTGCCGAACTTTTACCTGGATTCACGGATATCTAATTTACGTAGTTGAACTTCTACCGAGTTTTTTGTTTGAAGTTTCACCTGTTCAATTTACTGGGTAAATTTACTTGAGAAAAAAGTTTCAAGCTTCAAAAAAGTAGGTAACTAGTAGAAAAACTAGGTAAATCAATCATTCGTTGTTAAAATGATTTAAAAGTGAATAATTCGGTGATTTCAACCTTCAAATACATTGGAAACTGTAACTGGCGATGAAATAGTTTACCTGTTTTCTTATCAGGGTTCTGCCAAGTCTTGAAAGTAAAGCTAGGTTACCTAGCTATTCTTTAATCTAGTTTTCTGGTAAATTCGTTTTACATTGCGTGGCTGAAGTTGAGTGAGGCGCGATGGCCTAGTGGTTAAACATGTTGGCATCGCAGGTTGAATATCTCGGGTTCTAGCCCCGACGAATCCGTCTCGTTTATCCGTGACCACCACTCAACCCAGGGTGTAATAACTTGGGTAGGCTAAGCCGAACAGAAAACATCTCATCTTTCCAGTTACTGTAAACCCTGTCTATAAGTGGCCCGCTGTTACAGGGCCTTTGGACAGGGTGTAATAATAAATGGCTATAAAAAAAAAATAGGTTCATCGAACAGTCTTGGGTGGAAATCTTATTAACAAGGCATTTTGAAATTTCAGAATAACTGGCAAATTCGCTGCTCTTTTGCTACAAACTTCGAACCCAGGAAGTATCAAACTATCACCCTCCTCTGAACATTTTTAATACAGAGAAAAATATGCCAGATCCTCTTTCTGTTCTTAGTACATATTCTCAGCTTTTTCTCCTACAAGATATAAATTGAAAATATAAATTGAAATTCTTTGCCTTCTCGCTGGTTTCTAGATCGTGTTGACCTACAAGGCTTTTAAAACTCGCGTTAATAGACATCTATCAGGGATGGGGGTTCCTTAGTTACTATTCCTGCATTTCATGTAGCTCTCTGCACTTCGGTGGCTTCAGGAGAATTTTCAAGTATGGTTTGTCTCATGTGGCCTTGCTCTGAGCGAATTTTAAAAAATAAAAAAAATAGTTTTATTTATTTATTACTGCAAATTTACTGTGAATTTACTGCGTATTTCTCGTAGTGTTGCTTTTCGTTAGTCGACCATACTTAAGGCCACAATACACGTGAAGTTGTCTTACCGATACATTGTCTTTGCGTTTCGGGTAACAAAATAAAAACGACAAAACGGCGTATCGACATGCGTTACTCGTATTCACATGCCTACAGAAGCACAAACGCACGCAACGAGCACTCTTCGTTAGCTTGCATGGGAAACCGTTCGATTTCATTGGAAGCGTACGTAGGTAAAATGAACCAATCTAGAAAAAACGCAATGTACACGAACGTGTAGTGCGGCCTTTAGGGTAAAAATATCAATATTGCACCTTATTCAAAGAAAATACTTGATAATGTGTTTCGATAGCGTCACTGCTAACATAACTATCACTTGATCACACAAACGCTTTGACCGCAAAATTTATTTTTTGTGTGAGCCAATCAGACATTATTTTTTATCAAGCATGAGCCATAGATGGACCGCGTCGCATTGAGTGCTGCTTCCGACTTTGCTTAAAGTGGAAAATATCAATATTGTGCCTTATTCTCAGGTAAAAGCTAATAATATATTCAAAAGCGTCAGTACTTATTTACATGTCTGTCACTTGATCACATAAACGCTTTGACCGCAAAATTGATTTTTCATGTGAGCCAATCAGAAATTTTATTTTATCAAGCATGGGCCACGGATGGATCGCGTGGACTTATACTTGAAAAAATATGATTTGACGAACTTTTTTTTGTCGGGGTAGCGCGATGGAAACCACCTTCTCGATGGGTGTAAACAAGTAGAAATCCTGTCGCCGTGAATGTGGTTTTTTCGAAGTTGTTTTTTTTCAATTTGTGGATGATTTTAACATCGCCCAAGGCAGAGATACCACTCCACTGCCTTCGCCGTAGATATTCAGTTCCGTTCGGGAAGATTTGCGCTTAGAGTGCAGTAGTTGGTACTATTTCTAGCAGCGCTTTGTTATTAAATGACCGTTAGTTGGTTTGTTATAGGCACTGCTTCCGGCCTCGCTCAAAGTAAATTTCAATGAAAAAACGATATGCAATAAACAACTAACTGAAATTCCTGCAAATACAAAGTCCTAAATAAAGGTCAATATGCGACAATAGCTGCGCATGTTTATTTCTACACCATATGTAAACTGCAATATCATAAATTTGATCATTGAACCTTCGTCAGAGGGATTGTGTTCAGAACAGGAAGGGAAGGTGCATGGTCCCCACGAATTTTGAAGGAGGGGTGGGAGTAGCAAAAAGAGCAAAAATATTTATTTAATAAACCAGAGAGAGAAATGAAATCGTTCACGCGCGGCATGCCTCGTTTAATCATTTTTCAGAGCAGTTGAATGTGTGGCCGACATAGATCCGGACAGAAAGTCTGAGAAAATAGAAAATTTCTAAAAAGTTTCATTGTTACGTAATAAGCCATTTATTATCACGTGATTAAAAGCTTGGTACCTATGGTAACGGTGATGAAAATTTTCCAATACTAGCACCGATACCGATACTTCAAAAATCACCGATACTTGCCGATTCCGATACCATAGCCCATCTCTATAGATGGAACAAATTTATTGTAAAACTGATATTTTTGTTCTTGGCGATAATATCACCTCATCATTATTTATATGTTAATGTTTGGCAAAATAGGTGATTTTCGAAGTATCGGTACTGGTATCGGAAAATTTTTATCACCTATACCGCCGATCCCGATACCGGATACGTCTTTTTACGACGGAGCATGCGAACAATCTTTATTTACGCGATAATAGATGGAAAGGCAACTGTTTTAATACGCAACAATGAAATTCTCTTTAGAATACTATTTGCTAATCTATTTGCTCAGAACAGAACCATTATAATAGAGTGCACTTCGGTATCCCAACAATATTCAGCCTTTCAGGTTCAGATTCAGTTTTCACCCCAATCAACGATTAACCGTTTGAAGTGAGATAGTACGGTTCGAGAGGCCGAATAACGTTCGGATACCAAAGTGCTCTATATTATAATGGTCAGTTCTGTTTAAACGCAGGCGCGATTTATATCTAGAGCCCAAGCACAACGAAAACGAAATTTCCTTACTAGTACGACTTATTAGACGATTCAAAATTCAGGCGATAGTATATTTAGTTACGTCATCATTATTTACAAACCGATAGCTTGAACACACAATAACTCAGGTCGCAAAAATTCTCTTCCGCGTGGGGACAACTCTCGGCCATAAGGCATGTTCGTATAAAGTACGGTTGTATTATTCAAAAGGTCAGAATACGATGTTCAATCGTGCAATCGGGTGCCGTTCAGCCAGATACCTCAGTTGTTGCTGAAACACTTGGATATACCACCACATACCATTGTCCATTTACAGAGGGTGTAACACACTAACAAAATTACGATAAATTTACTGGTCATTTGCAGTAATTGCATATTTTCCAAAGTCAAAAAACGCTATGTTGATGAGATTTATGCCTAATTATGGGCTGTTGATGGACCGCACCTTCGCGGTGCGTTCCATCGACACCCCATATTTGGCCAAAAAAGTCAATTTTGAATTTTTTTTTCAATACTGCCTGCTGCCGAGTAAAATTACTGTCAAAGATCAGTGATTTTGTTGCGTTTCGTTACTGTGTGTAATCTCTTAATTAAAAAGTTCACGTATCGACTGTGGTGAATAGGATAGGATTTCACAAAGGAAAGCCGAGAATACGGCTTTACCATATGGAAAACCACGACCTCACGTGTAGAATCGTTGTGAGGGTTTTGGCTTAACATATATTTTTCATTCTTCAATCTTCCTGGGGATCTTATTTGTGGAGGAGGCCCGTAAGCAGTGCTTGCGTGGACCACCATTCACCGGCGAGGCGCCCAACAGACTTCTCGCATAAAAACATCATTCCTCGCGGAATTCGAACCCAGGAAGATCAGAAATGCATATCTCGGTATGTGTTCGTTCCCAACGCGTTACCGATTGAGCTAACCGGGAATCGATATAGTCAACTATGAGCCCTAACGGCGCGATCCATCGGTGGCGCATACTCGATAAAACTATCTAAGCTCGATAGTCATATCTCTTCTGATTGTGATACACTAATCCACTTCAAAATTCAAACGATAATAACGTCATCATTATTTACACGTCGATCGCTTGAAAACACAATAACTCAAACCACGAAATTTATCTTCCGCGTGGGAGCAACTCCCGTCCATAAGTTCGTATAAAGTACGGTAGTATTAGTCAAAACCTCGGAATACCCTGCGTAGCTGGCAGAGGTGGATAAAACCGAATAACTTCTGGTTTCAGAATCGAATCGAATAATTTACCCGAACCGAATCGAAGTCATGTAATAAATAAACAAAGACAAATTTATGAAAAAAAATTGAAATTATCATTTTGTTGATTTCGAATTTTTGCAGAAATCGAATCGAATAATTTATGATTATTCGAATATTCCGAATCGAATATTTTGGATAGGCCTAGTAACTAGGTGTTATTCAACAAGGCTCTTCGTCGTCAGCTTAAACACTTTGATACACCACCGCCAGTAGCGTACTTATAACCTTGCATAGCGTGAGTCAATATTTTAAAAAAGCTTTCGAGACCAAATTATTGCGTCATAAAAGGCGCCGTGAGAGGTAAAGTCTCTGAAAAATATCGTTTTTATCTTTAGTACTATAAAATCCTTCCGAAGGGCGCAGAAAAATTTATGTAAGTGCGTTGCTAAATAGATTGGCGGTGACCGAATCCTCTCGATTTCGAATCACCGAAGCAATCGAATCTTGAATTTCAGACAACCATATTAGTGGAACATTTACGGCAACAAATCTGGTCAAATCCTTTCTTCCAGTTAAACTACTCCAATTCGAAGTTCCGTTTACTTGAGTAACGTCATTGTTTACTCGCCGTTCACTGAACTTACGATAACTCAGTCAATCTTATGCCGGTACAAGGTACAGGAGACAAAGCATACTTGAAAACTCTCCTGAAGCCACTAAAGTACAAAAAGCTACATGTACTGCAGGAATAGGAACTAAAGAAACCCCCACTCGTATTTCCTACGTGTCGTCAGAGGCGACTAAAAGGAAACAAAGAAGTGGTAGATGGTTTTATCATCGTCCTGGGCAGATACCGCTCACTGTATTTCACCATGGTGCTTTAGTTCCGTAGGGGATGTTTTCCGCTTAGAGTGCAGTTGCTGGCCCTTTATCATCTTGAAGTAGATTTTTGCCGACCGAATGAGAAGTGTAGTGATGGCATTCTAGTTTTCGCTTAATTACGTGAAGTCGAACGAATTTACTAGAAAAATTTGATGAAGAATTACTAGGCAAACTAATTTCACTTTCCAAACTGAGTGGTACTTTGGGCTGAGCAAAACCGAATTATTTGGAATTCGAATCTGATTCGAATAATTTTTTCGAATAGGATCGAATCAATAATCTATGTAAATAACAAATATCCATTTTTTACTATTGCAACTTGTCTCCATCGTGGCTATCAGGAAATTGATAGTTTATTGTGTTTAATTCACACTACATTGTCTAAAAGCAACAATTTCCATATTTTAACGCCAAAATGCTATCGATTTTGGTCAAATTTGACCAAAATCGATAGCATTTTGCAGTTAAAAATGAAAATTACAGTTTATTTAGCAAGATTGTTCCGGATAAATTGTGCATCGAATCGATTCGAATCACCGAATCAAATTGTCTAGCCCTATTAGTACCTTTATTAAAATTCCAGTAAACTACGTAATCGCCGCTTTGCTGCATTTGAGACATTTTTAGTAGATTTGAAGACTGAAATCACAGAATTATCTGTCTCAAAAACATACTCACCATGGATATTTGATTTACCCAGTTTTTCACTCTAGCTGCCTACTTTCTTAGGTACCTAGTTAAAAAATACGTAAAATTACCTATTTTACCTAGTAAATCAACTAGGTAAGACTTCAAACAGAAAACTCGGTAGAAGTTAAACTTAAAAAATAAGATATCCGTGGAAATAGGTAAAAGTACTTTAAAAATAAACTCTGTAAACTAAGTAAACTCTGTACTTTTAACTATATTTGCCAACAATGGAGGAGTGATCAATAGTTAGCTCATTTCAAGCGCTGCTTTCTGCCTTGCTTGGAGTGAATTTCTATGAAAAATAAAATATTGTTCAAACTTATTACGTCAAGCATGAGTCACTGATGGATCGCGCCCCCGAATGCTTGATATAATATCTTTTGTCAAGCATGATTCACTGATGGATCGCGCCGCCGAGGCGCGGTCCATCCGTGGCTCATGCTTGACAAAATTAAGTTTCGTGTTGGTAATGACTCGACCACAAAATTCGTTTTACGTGTGATAGCGACTGCCAGACCCGGAGACATTTTATTATCGAAGTCAACTCAAAGCAAGGACGAAAGTAGTTTCTAAAAGAAGACAACTGAAGAGCACTCAATCGCAAAGAGCTACTGCGAAATATATTACCAGCAACTGCACTATGAGCAAAAAACATCCCAAAAGGAACTGCGCCGCTATTGCGAGGTGCAATGAGTGGTATCTGGCCGGGTCATTGGTAAAACCATCTACCACATCTTTCTTTCCTTTTAGTCTCATCTTACGACGCACAGGAAGTACGTTGGGACTATTCTAAAACCTGTACTTACAGGGCCAAATAATTGAAGTTCACCTAAAAGAAGTCAACGGACTGGTATCCACTGACGAAAAGCTATGACAAATGTAGAACCAACAACTGCACTGTATTCCAGATGAATCTGAACCGCCCTTGCAAGTGGGTAAATGCCTACGGTTTTAGATATATTTATTTTCAAAATCTAATCTCGAATCCCAAAACGAACGCGCCGCCAAGTCGTGGTCCATCTGTGGCTCATGCTTGACAAAATAAAATTTCTGATTGCGTATTATTATCAATTATTTATCTAAACTATAGTCAGAATAGTCCTTTCCTCGGTTAACAAATAAACCTACGAATGAGATAACAAAAAACAGCGTTTTGCGAGGCTACGGCACTATCACTCTCGTCTTAGCATTCTCAACACAAAAACAAAAATATAGGCTCATCTTTCCGTGCTTTTCTCTGCTTTCCTCTCCCGCAGGATAAAAATGAATGCCAGACGCTGTACCGCTGTATCTCGCTGTACCGACGACACAGAACGAAAACCGAGCGCACAATAGATCTAACCGCGTTATTGATTTTCGTGTGACGTTGTCTCGATGCCTGGTTTGGTTTAACACGCATGGGCCATATATAAGCATGCTAATGAGGATTATATTCGATGAGTATGCGTCATGGATGGGCCGTACATGATTAAGGACACTCAATTTAATATGTATGAATCACACATATGGGCCGTGCATGATCGAGGGAATTTATTTTAGTAAGTGTGGGTCATAGGACGTACATAATTAAAGCTCTCTATCTCAACAAACGATGAAAAAGATTTCACAAGGTAATTTCCTGTTCTCGGTTGTAGACGAACAACAGACGGTGTTTAGCCCTTCATAAAGGTGCGAAAGTTCACGGTTTATACCGTCTATAAAAAATCATGGACGTAACTCGTGTGCGATGGCTTAGGGATCATGTTGGCATTGCAGGTAGAACATCTCAGGTTCGAGTCTTGGCAAGTTCGGCTTGCTAATCAATGCCCATCACTCAACCCAGGGTGTATTAACCAGAGTCGGGGAGACTTGGCTCAATTACTCGAATCGAGTCTATTTTGTCAGTGACTTGAATCCACTCTCGATTCGTCTTAGCTAAATAACTCGACTTGACAAAAAGCAGACGAGACTTGGAACTTCATAAAGATTGAGCTCGAGTTTGAAATCACCATTTGAAAAATCACGTTGCCTGCCGTTGCGTGAGTTATCGGAGACGAAAATGCGCCTCCCAGAAAGATAACCAACATGCAATGTACCCTGCTATAGAATCCGTGTTCGTCTACCCAATATTGACCAGAGGGTGGTTCTGAGATGTAAATGAGAAGTGGCAAGTAATCTGCCATCACTCTTGAATAAATTTAGAAATCGACTCGTGACTCGACTTTCGACTTGTAAATTTATGACTCGACTTGTGACTTGAAAGTACAGGGACTCGACTTGACTCGAAACTCTAAATTGAAATTTTGGTAAGATTTGGACTCGACTCGCAACTCGTGTATTCTTCGACTAGACATGAATTGGGACTCGAAGTGAAGTGACTCGTTCCTAACACCGGTACAACTTCGGTGGACTCGGCCGAATCGGAAAAGACCATATAACCTTATATGACTGTAAATAGTCACCAGCTCGTAGGCATCCTTGTAGGGAAAATTTCGTCATATTATCTTTTGTTATATTATCTGAAACGCCGAGGCGCGTTCCATCTGTGGCTCATGCTTGGCAAAACTGAATTTCTGATCGGGAGTGACCATTCACTGATCTTCGGCTACTTCTACTCACAGAGAAGAAGACGAACTCGTAGGACCGTGATATATATTTTTTTTGTTTGTGCTGTTCCAGCTTATTGAAAATGGCCATGTTGAAAGACGCATTATGCTTGATATAATATCTTTTGTCAAGCATGATTCACTGATGGATCGCGCCGCCGAGGCGCGTTCCATCCGTGGCTCATGCTTGACAAAATCGAATTTCTGATCGGGAAAGTCCATTCACTGATATTTGGTCTCAATGTTCAATATTTTATTCGTCATTCAGCAAAAAAATAAAATAAAAAATTCGAGCGATAACCCTAATTTCATAAATAGTAACACAGAGACAATAATAAAAATGGCATTGGTCAAATTTCGGCGAAATCGACTGGTCCCGTGGAAAAACCAGCAGGGTTATCAAGTCTATGACACCATGTTCATAGGAAGAAATCAGGAAGCACGAAATAGACGATTGCACAAAATATATCCTTAAGAATCTCGACTATTTCTACTAATATTTTTAATATTACCACATTATCAAAATGATATTTTTCATTAAAACAAATTTTCTCTAAATCTGGCTTCTCTTAAAAAAAAATTTTACTCTGAAAAAGGCCATGTTGAATGGCGCGTATTGCTTCTTGGCGATCATCGAAACACACAGATTGTGGTAGTCGGTTTTACAAACACCCAGGGCAGATACCATTCTTTGCATTTCATTAAAACAGCAGTTCTGTTCGGGACGGTTAGGGTGCAGTTCCTTGCGCTGCGTAGCAACTCTTAGTCATTTGAGTTATCGTCAGTTGGTCCCTTTAAAACATGTTAGCATCGCATCGGTTGAAGACCTCGGGTTCGAGCCCCAGCGAGTCTGACTCGCTTATCCATGCCTAACCACTCAACCCACGGTGTAATAATCTGGATAGGCTAAGCCGAACAGGAAAAGATCATATCTTTCCAGTAATTGTAACCCGGTCCGTCTATAAGTGGCCGCTGCTACAGGGCCTTGGACAGGGTGACCCACTCTAGGAAGTGGCTATAAATAAATCTAAATAGACAATTACAACACAATTACTTCGCGTAAAACAAATCTCCTACTGAGTACAAACTATATACTATCGACATCCTCAGGAAAAGTAAAACTCAACCGTAAGGCGTACGTGCTATTGGTCTGGGGGACGTGGACTAACTACTTATCCTTCCTCTGTGCCTTCGTGTTTGCGGATCTGTATGCAATACATGCAAGGATACAGTAGCAAGAGTAAATATGACTAACTAGAGAGATTCAAAGTATTGCTTCACACTTACACAAAGTTATTTCTGTAACGTTTCGTCTGACCAAGGTGAAACGTTACAGAAATAAATTTGTGTAAGTGTGAAGCAGTACTTTGAACCTCTCTCGTAAGGTGTGCAGTTGCACTATTCCTGTCGGTAGTTGGGCTGTGTCAATTTGTATATTGATTTGTCAGTGCTGTTTCAGCTACCTAAAAAAAACCATGCTGAAAGGCTCTAAGACTGGACTAGCCTTTGATCGAAATCGCGTTTAAATCGCGACTAGGGCTGGGCAATTCGATTCGGTGATTTAAATAGACTAGAAGCACGATTGATCCGAATCAATCGAAAATGGTTCATAGGAACAAGTGAACTTGGATTTTCATTTTTTAACGACGGAATGCAATCGATTTTGGTCAAATTTGACCAAAATCGATTATATTTCATCGTTAAAATATTCAGATTGTTGCTCTTTGTGTGAATCGAAAATACATTACAAACTATAAATTTCTTTATTTTCACAACAGGGACAAGTTAGAATAGTAAAAATGGGATATTTGTTATCTACAAAACATTAGTGATTCGATGCGATTTGAAAAAAATTATTCGAATCAGAATCGAATGATTCGACCAGAATTTAGCCAAGCCCTAAGCCTGACAATTAACAGTGTAAATTTAACAAACCAAAAACGTGGATATATCATGAATACTCAGGCCATGATCATAAAAACAACAATTTCGGCTCAAACCTCAGAACATAATTCTAGTCACGGAAAATTAATTTCAAACTGATTTAACCTATTTAAAACTAGCGCCCTTCCCCACCACCCTCGCCTAACAAAAAATTCAAATGGAAAGAAAGAATCGCGCTTAACTATGTCGAGAACCTGCCTACATTTTCCCGATGTAAGTTTCACACGGTTAAAATGTAAACACATATCCTGAATACTCCCAAAAAAGCAATTCCGTCTACAAAGAACTTTGAAATACAATTCCATCGCGTAAAACAAATCTTTAACTCAGTTTAACAAAGAATTAATCACCTAATGTGTCCAGTAACATCATCGCTCAGTACTATACCCTAAAAGCAAGTAAAATGTACAGACATATAATGAATAATTGCAATACCAACAACTTTCCTCTACAAAGAAGAATAAAACCGTCGACTTCCTCACACAAAAATTAACTCAAGCCATCGACCTCGGGCGTACAGGCCTAACTGTATCCTGGTTCAGATTAGACGCAGCAGTGTATCGAACGTCACTTCCGGTCTCAGACGCGCGCAGCGCTCATGCATTGTGATTCATAATAACAAAGTGAGGTAATTAATGCGTATCTCCGATTTTGTATGGGCCAAGGGTGGTGATGAGGGCAATACAAATGAGGAATTCTATTTTATCAAGCATGAGCCACAGATAGGCCGCGCCTCGGCGGCGCGATCCATCAGTGACCCACACTTAACAAAAATTTTGAGAAGAAATTTTTTGAATTTGAAAAGTTTACCTTGGCTTGATCTGGCGAGCATTTGCCGCTTCATAACGTATGAAATATTTTCTGATTATTCTTGATAAATTTCTTTTCACTGTTTATTCCGTAGACATTTGCATCAGTGCCTGTCCGTCTGAGTATTTCTGTTTTGTGTAGGATAGTGTTTCATTCTATGCTAGGAAATCCGAGGGCATGGCTTAGCAATGTGGCGTACGGAGACTTTTCGTATTCCTATTGTTTTTTTTATCGGTTGAGCTAACTTGACTACCACGGTTTCACAAAAAAAAGTCAGACCACAAGGATCACAAGAGCGAAATTTTAAAAGACCAATTATGACGTCACAACGATCCTATGGAGTCGAGCGAACCAAGATCCGAAATATTGAAGAATGTAAACAACCTCATGTCACACAAAATGCCTATTTTCGTACTAAATTTTAAGCGCGGGAGGCCCGTAAAAAGTTTTTTCCTCGAAAATCCACCATTTTGGAAAAAGACTTTGTGTTATTCCTGACTGCGCACCACAGGCGCGCGAATATTTCGCTTATTTTTGAAGATATTTTTGTACAAAATTGTTGGACGGGGCTACGTTCTCTCCCTTGGCTACGTTCTCTCCCTTGGCCACGCCAACATTGATATTATCGAGCTACATTCCGTAGAATCTTTCTGAAATTTGATTTTACTTAAAAAATAAAAATAACGAATTTTCGCAATAAAGGGACAAATTTTTTGTGCGCTTTCGGCAAGAAATAATCGTTACTCAAGCAGAATAATCTGACTAACATTGATACCGTCGCCGCTAATATAAATATATGATTCATGTAGAAAATACGCATCTCTGCTTACATTATGACGAGGCCGACCTATGACTCACGCTTAGCAAAATAAAATTTCTGGATGGTGGGGAGCCAAAATCAGCGGTGTTATATGATTCGACAAAGATTATCTGCATCCGAAAATCCTGACGTATTCATTCAACCCAAAAGCCTAATAACTGCGGAACGCTCGTTCAAATCACAAAAATCAAATCTTTCCAGCACTAAAACACTAATCTACTAATCTTGATGGTCTATGAGTGGCCACTGGCACGGGTCCAACGACTAAGCTGGGCCACTCAAGTAAAAGACCAGAGAAAAAAAGCAGCGTGAGAATTCAAATTGGAAATTCCATTCTGTCAAGCATGAGCCACAGATGGACCGCGTCTGTTCGACGCGATCCATCAGCGGCTCAAACTTGGCAGCAATTGTTTTGACAAATTATTGATGGGTTAGTCTAGACGGAAAAATCAGGAAGCCGACTTAGTCTTGGTCAAGATTTGAAATCCTGACCTGTCCTACAAAAACCACCCACCTAACTCGTACCACCGACCCGGCCTGCTACCTATTCCACCTCTCTATATCCAGCGCGTCCTCTCGCCCAAAACCTGTCATTGGCCTATCTAGCACAACCCTCACTAGTCCTGGCACTGCCCAACCGGCCGCAGCATACCCGACCTACCCTTCCTGCATCTGACCTGTCCCAGCCAGGTCTCAGCTTTATATACGACGCGTTTGAGCCAAGAGAACTTTTGAAGTTGCCCTGCTCAACATCTTTTTTTCTCTTTTGCACAAAATTAGTAGGAGTAAGAAGAGAATGAGCAAATGTTGAGAATTCTTTAAAAACTTATCTTGGCATAAACGCGTCCTATATAAACGCCAGATGTGGCCATTGGCCAACCCGGGTGCCCGATTACCTCAATCGGGAAAGCGTTGGAATCATGCTTCGAACTGACTGGATGACTCGTCGATGCATTGACATAGTTGTTCACGTTAGCTCTGCGCTGGTTATAGCTTCCTTCATCGAACGGTTTTTTTGCACATGGGTTCGGTGCAGAAGCATTATTTACTATCAGGCCTACAGCGTCCTCCATCAAAACAGGTTTTTTTTACGGGGGGGGGGGTCGTCGAATTATTTACTATAGCCTGGGTGAACATACGGGGGGGTTCTACCCAAGAACCGTTAGGTACGAACCTTTATAATGACTGTTCTATGTTACAGCTACCCGCGGAGTGCCTGGATGAAAGGCTCATTTCTATTTTTCGTCAATTGCGACTCAGCAGTGACATCTCGAGGAAGTTGAGTATTGAACACGAATATTCGTGAAGCCACTCATTTGCTTAGTTAGTTGCCATATTGATTCATTTTGAAAGTTTGGAATTATATACTAGACAGCAAATCTTAGGGAAAACATTCCTTTTTTGTAATTTTTTGCGTTTAGAGACATATTGTTCTATATGAATCGTGTCTAACATATGCTGTATGTTTTTTTTTTTCTGAACTGGAACAAAAGATGATAATGAAGTTTCCAGTAAAATATTTTCGTTATCTGGCATCTGTTTTTTTTTCTACGCTCAACTCTCTATGTTAAGGTTGATAGGCTTTCTTGTTTGTGACGTCACTAAGGCGTAAACAACATCAGCTGTTTTCAGGGGAGTTTTCTGGAATTGAAGGAGGCGTTGTTGTTTGTTGGTAACGTTAGTTGTTTTGGGTGAAAATATAACTTTTAAATTTTGTCCAGAACAAGTATGGGTCACTGATGGATGCCGCCGCCTAGGTCCATCTAAGGCTCATGGTTCACGTTCTGCGTTATGTCACAATGTAGAATCTTCTTTCTGTTTGGCGTTGTTTACCGGTATCAGTTCAGAATTTGGGAATTTGTTGTTTTCAAAGAGGAGTTGTTTTTCTGAATTCCTATGTTGTTATGTTCTAAAAGTCGTGTTTGATTTTCTTTGTATACATTGTACAGTGTAGTAGTGCATAGTGTATAGTGCAGAACAGAGAGAGTGTTCTCCAAAATGTCTGGAACTCAGAATTTGTATTTTTTATCACAATGGTTTAACAGATTAATTTGTTTATTAACCTGAGAGCTGTGTGAGGTTCTGATGCTAAAATTTTCACGGTTTGGATAAGCAGTCACTATAGTTGGTGGGTCCCATGGTTCTGAATTTGATGAGACCCTCAGGAATGTCCGGTGGCAGTCAATTCGTACCTTGGTCATTTCGAACCAGTATAAAACTCTATTAAGAGCGATTGGTCAATTTGCACCCTTGTTCGCCTATTGTTCACGGGAACTTACCTCTTACTTTGTAAATTTATAGCTCAAAGTGAAATTCGCGGAAATTCTTATCATTCTGCCAGTCTTGATATTGATGACTTTCAATAATACTAAATTCTGCGACACCCTATTATTGGTCCCAAAATTTTTTCAGGTTTGCAAAACTTGTCTCATTTAAGCTACGTTGCCTCACTTTGTTTATTCGGGTCTAGTGGAGTTTAGTACCATATTCTCGAATGTCATTAAAATAAAAACTGGCAGAATATTCTCATCCTAACTAGGGGGTGCCAATGCTGCAAACATCTGGCATTGTCTCCTGGGTTAGGATGAGTCGCTTGCAACATGGGAAATTTTTATGATTATCCGATATATGGTACTAAACTTCATGAGACCCGTTCATTCCATGTATATTACAATGGCCTTTCTGTTTTTGTTTATCTAATTAAGTATGGAAGTTTAGCAGAGTCACAAACAATTTTATACACAGAATTTTTCCCCTCAAACTTCTTTAACTTTGAAATTGTACATAGACATAGTTTATTCTGTATTTCGACACTTCTGTCGACACAGAAGGTGACACAAATAACGATATCATATAACAGATATATCAGGAAAGCGAACAAAACTTTAAGTAAGAGTAAAGTTGGAAATGTATCAGAGAAAAAGTTCTAATATAAGACTTAAAGAGAGAGACACATGTTTGCTTACCTTCGCATTTGCTAAGTAGATCTACATAACTTTAGAACCCGACCAGGAACTATATTTTGGTTAAAAAAATATCAGTTTTCGTTACTGCTTTTACGCTATGTAGCTCTCTACACCACAACACACTCGTATATGTTATGTATTGTGCAGCCTTGTTTTTAAGCGGATTCTTGTCTTTCCTTTTTTGCCGCAAGATGAAACTTGAAATCTATCTCAATGAAAATTATTGAGTAACTCATTTCAAACAAAATTTGATAAAAATATATTTTACAATCTTTTTCACTAAAAAAACATTTCAAAATTTTACAGATTTTCAGGATGGCTGGTGATTTTGAAATAGAGCCGAGTTTGCAGCAGGCCTGTATAAATGCAATCGCAGATGAAATTGATGTTTATATACAAAAATATTCACCAAAAATCGCTACTACGCAAACCCCATGTCCAGATGGTGGCGTTAGTGGGTCGGTGATGATGGAAACCTCTACTGCCACCAGTGACGAAGCCATGGAATGTGAGTCACCTTGCTTAACTTCTGATGACCCGAATTTACAAGAAAAAGGAGATTTTAAAGGACTCAAATCGGACACGAATTTTAAAATGTTAGAAAGCATAGCATCCCTTGAAATGAAATGTCAACACGATCCGCCATGTGGAACCAAAAAACTTTCATCGTGCCATGATCGTGAACCAGAAATTTTTATTCCAAATCCGATGTCCGAAGAACTGCTAAAATGTGTCTGTAAAAAAGGACGTATGAACAATTCTGCTGCGGAATTTTTCTCAGACAACAACAAATTCCGTATTCGTAGATTGTACCTCAAAAAAGCCGGGCATCTTCACGCTAGCGGTCTAAAACAACTTTTAAACAAACATGTTTTATCGGAACTAAATGCCGCAAATATAAACGAATTACGTGAAAACAGTCCTTATGATTTCGACAGCGATAGGGTTCGAATCACTGTAGGAGACGTTGTATCAAGTTTAAACTCAGCAACGAAAGAAAGATTAATGTCGTTGAACGTTTCTGGAATTCCGTCAGAAAAAGAAGATCTGATGCCGCTCGCAATTTACGTTACTGTGAGTTTTTAAATGTTTAAAATTGCAATCTTTTAGTATTTATGTCAATTTTTGCGCATTTTTTTATGATTTTTCGGCAAATTTAGCTTTTTTATGATGTAAAAATAAAATTGGAATGAATATTGATAAATAACATCAGCTTACTTGGCTTTTTGAATAATGACATCAGGATTGTTGTAAGGCTCTCACGCTCGTTCAATCCTTGAACAATTTGATCTCTCCTTGAGTAATATTACTCTGGATAACATATTATGTTGGATATTAGCTCCAAATCGAGGGGGGAGGGCTTTTGGCTTAACATATTTTTAATTTTTTAGACCTGGTTGGTGAAGGAAGCTGTAAGCAGCTACTATGTGAACCACTGTGCACTGGCGGGCGAGGCGTCCAGCAATCCTCTTGCATTTAATCATAAGCCAACTGGGCCCTACCTCGCTTAAATGACCATGAGTAGCTTTAAATTTTGATTTCCTTTTTCAGGTCAGCCAATTCAAGAAATTGAGCGTCCTCACAAACATTCGTCATCTCAACGTCAGCCACACAAATTTTACAGACACTGATCTGAACACTGTGATTGCTGTGAGTATCGATGTAACCATTGGTTACAGTATCCTCCACTTTTTCCATCAACAATATTGTTAGGATACATCCTTATTGTCATTATGCGTGACTAAAACCAAATATCTTGTAATTTCAGAAGCGAATAATTTTCCCAGATTTGAATCGAAAGTCATATAATAATCAAACATCTTTTCATTTTTCATGTTTACATAAAAATTCACACTTATTTATGAAAAAAAAGTTAAAATTATCATTATGTTGGTTTTGAATTGTTGAAATCGAATCGAATAATTTATGATTCGAATATTACGAATTGATTCGAATATTTTGGACGGCCCTAGTTGTGATTAAATCAATCTCTCAAAAATCTTGCAAATTATTATTTTTTCTCATGTTTGATTATGTCTATTCCTAGGTTAGGATAAAATTTCACTTTTTTTATATGTTTTTTTTTTATCTTTATGTGGTAAACCAGTACCGCTCATGGAGTTACCTGCTCCAAGTCAGGTGTGAAGGTTTTTTTCCAATCTTTTTTGTGGCATAATGGCCGAGTGTTTGTCATGTTGGCAATGCAGGTTGAAGATCTCAGGTCCGAACCTGGCTCTTTTTTTTTTTCGTGGCCACCACTCAAGCAGGGTGCAATAAATTTGGTACCATAGGTTAAGCCGAACTGGAAAGATCACATCTTTCCAACCACTGTAACCTTGTTCGTCTGTAAGTGACTGCTGTTACAGTCCTCGGTCAGTGTGATCCACTCCAAGAAGTGGCTATAAAAAATATTTTTCCTGTGCATAGGCATGGTTGGTGGAGAAAAGTAATGTATCATTATGCCAACTGTTATAATATACGTGATTCGTTGATATCTTGCAATGAACTACCTATCCCTCGTCCTTGTTTCCTTAAAATTCTGGATCCGTACGTGAGACAATTCACGAGGATACACGAATGAGATAATATCAAGTTAATATACAGAAAATATCATGTTCTAATTCCACAGAAATATAATTTTATTGTAAGCTTTCGTTAGAACATAGTCTAACTTCTTCAGACAAGATCAAAGTGCAAAGAATCTGAAAATGACTAGATTTATACTTTTGTTTGTTTGTATATATCGATGTTCTGTTTGTTCGTTTGATAACTAACGCCATATTGTTCTTGTTTGTTTGTCACAATATTTTTGTTATATTGTATTTCCAAAAAGTGCGTAGCACGCCTCTGTTTTTTTTTTTCAAAAAGTTATACTTTTAATCTCTTTATTTTTCCCAGTGTATGAAACACCTCCAAAGCCTCGACATCTCCAAAACCTACGTTCGTTCAATATTATACCTCGGTGATATGCACGCTCCCAAACTAAAGAGTTTAAATATGAATAATCTGGACAAGCTGAACATGCCTAAAGAAAGGTTTGTTGGATTTAAATAATTGTTTGAGAATTGATCTTTTTGTGATTAGGGCTGGGCAATTCGGTTCAGTGATTTGAATCGATTCGAAGCACAATATATTCGAATCAATCTTGAATCAGTCATAGGAACAAATACTTACTAATTGGACAAGAATTTTCATTTTTAACGGTAAAATACAATCGATTTTTGTCAAATTTGACCAAAATCGATTATATTTTGTCATTAAAAAATTAAATTGATTACATTGTAAATACACTATAAACTATAAATTTCTTGGATTTCAGAATTGAGACAAATTGTAATAATGTGAAAATGTGAATTTGGTGAAAATGGGATATTTTTTATTTTCATCGAATTCATGATTCGATCCAATTCGAATTCTAAATGATTCGGTTTTGCCCAGTTCTACTTGTAATTCCTATATTGGCTCGGTATTTCAGCAAGTTATTTAAATCTAAGAGCAGAGAAGATTCTTTCGTTCACCAGTTAAAATTTGGAAATTTGAAGTTATTTGAATTTTCATTTCTGTGATTTAATAAGATTTAAAAGAGGCTTTAGTTGCAAGAATATTTTGACTGTTCTAGTTATGTTTTTACATAACATATTGTAAAGATCAAAATTACCTATTCAGTACATACTTCGTTCACTCAATATTACCTGAGCTGGAGTGGTTTCGAGAGATTCGCTGTAAGATTTAGTGTCCAATTTTTGCCAATATAGATGTCTTATCCCAAAATCAGTTGTATTTTATTATTTTTATTTTGCTGTCGAAAACTGATATAGGACAAATTTTACGATGATTCTGTATAAAAATGCCTTCGACTCTGCTGACTTTTCTAGTTCTTACACATCCGGCTTCAAAACTTTTCGACTCTGACCCATAAAATACTGAAATTGGTATGAAGGAAACACATACTAGATTCTACTGTCGTATTGTTTATTTGACTCATCATATATTTGCTATTTTAACTGCAGCATTGTGAAAATGTAAAAAAAAATTTCTGTTGTAAGGTTTGACATGACACGACTCTCAAAATGGGCAGAATATGGAGAAATATCAGTAATTAAGGCTGCACTACACGTTCGCGTTGATTGTGATTTTTCTAGGTTTTGATCTGTTTTACCCTTAGTACAATGTACAATGCAATAACCCTTAGTACTTAGTACAATGCTCTGCATGCCGTTCTTTACGTTGTCAATGAAACAGACCGGTTTGCTGTGAAAGCTAACGCAGAGTGCTTGTTTCTTTTTTTGCGTTCATGCTTTGTACATATGTGAACACGATTAACGCAAAGCATGTCGGTAAGACAACTCCACGTGTATTGTGACCTTTAGTTTTTAGTTGCGTTCTACGCTAGTGCAATTCTCTGCATGCAGTTTCTTACGTTTTCAATGAAACAGAACGGTTTGCTATGTAAAGCTAACGCAGAGTGCTTGTTCCTTTTTTGTGTTTATGCTTTGTCGGTATGTAAAAATGTTTGACACAAAGCAATGCAGGCGTGTATTGTCATTTTTATTTTGTTATCCAAAACCAAAAGCAACGCATCGGTACGATAACTTAGCGTGTATTGCCTTTAGTTTGTCTGAAATATTGAATTATGCTATTTATATAATGGATTTTTAAGGCTTTTACTGGACAACTTTTATTGCAGATGAGTATTTTAATTTCCATTCCAGTCTCTTCGATGTCTTCTGCAAGATGACCGAGCTCCAGCACCTCGATATCTCGACAGAGAGCAAAAGTACGTCTCGGACTCCCGGCACCCCCAGTAGTATTAACGTTGCGATAAGCATGGTCATGGTCGGCGGATACCCGCTTCCGAAACTGATGTCATTGGATATTTCTGGAAGGTGAGTTTGGTGCAATGTCATGCACTATCATGATGTTGCCCATTTGTGGGCGCGATGGTCTAGTGGTTAAACATGTTGGCAACACAGGTTGAAGATCTCGGGTTCGAGCCCCGGCGAGTCCGGCTTGCTTATCCTTGCCCATCACTCAGCCCAGGGTGTAATAACTTGAGTAGGTTAAGTCGAACAGGAAAAGATCATATCTTTCCAGCAATTGTAACCCTGTCCGTCTATAAGTGGCCGCTGTTAAAGATATGATCTTCACCTGTTCGGCTTAGCTTACCCAAGTTATTACACCCTTGGTTGTGTGGTGGGCATGGATAAGCGAGCCGGACTCGTGAGGACTCGAACCTGAGATCTTCAACCTGCGATGCCAACTACCCAAATAATTGAGCAATAACCTGCTCCCGGCCAGCTGAACTAGAAAAAGTTTAGTCTCAATAACTACTCTACTATCTAGCATTTATATATTATTTTCAATTTTTGGCGGAACTGAAGCTTTCTGCTCTACTTCCTTCACAAAAATCCTCAAAGGACAAACACATTTGGCTTCCATTTTGCATCCATTTACTGTGGAGGTTCCACAATGTTACAAACCGTTTTATGCCAGAAGATTTCTTTCTCTAATTTCTAAACTTTGAAATTCAATACCTTCACATTGCTTTCCTGATTGTGTTGACCAAAAGGCTTTAAAACTTGTCAGTAAATGTCTTTTAGTGATGAAGATTCTTTAATCTTCCTTAATTCCTGCTTTTATGTTGTTCCCTGCATTTTAGTGGTTTCGGGAGACTTCAAGTGTATCCTGTAAGTGTCTCCTGCAGCCTTGCTACAAGCAAATTTTGATATGAACAGAAATACCTGAAAGCACTTTTTTATATAGCCACTTCTTAGAGTAGATCACCCTGCCCGAAGTCCTGTACTTGCGGCCACTCATAGACGAGGAAGGTTCGAATTTCTGGAAAGATATGATCTTTTCCTGTTCGACTTGGCCCAACCAAGTTATTACACCCTGGGTTGAGTGGTGGGCATGGATTGCCAAGAGGGGACTTGAACCCGAAATCTTCAAACCCGCGATGCCAACATGTTTAATCACTAGGCCACTTGCAATGTTAGTGGCATCTTAAATGTTTTTCTTTCAAACAGGGAAGGTATAGAGGAAGTTGAGTTCCTGAATTTCTACTCGAATCACCCGCAACTAACATTCCTCGGACTTCTGCACACAGACCTGGACGGACTTCCATGCTTTGTAAACGAGAAGACAGAACATTATAAAACCTCATTTAAAGGTCTGTTGGTCATCTTTTTGTTCTCATCCTTATTTGCCAATTTTTTCTAGTAAAATTAGATTGGAAAGTCTGAAATATTTTCTTTATCGAAATTCTACCATGAAATGTAGTACAGCAACTGCACTCTTCGCAGAAAGAATTCCCAACAAAACAGAACTGCTATGGTAAAGTGCAGTGATTGGTATCTGCCCTATGCAATGGTAAAACCATCTGCAACTTCTTAAAAATGCTTCAGTTTGTGAGAATAAATCTGGAATTTGATTTTTGTTTTTAAAATTCACCCCAAGCAAGTTAGTAACTAACTAAAACGCTCATTAATACATGTGAAACCAGCAACTGCACCCTAAGGGAAAACCAAGACTCTTAGTAGAGTGCAACTGGGGTCTCTGCCCTCGGTTGCTTAGATAATCACTGCTTCCCTATCTATAATAATCAGTAACGCCTCCCAGTCTGTTGCGCGATCCATCAGTGACTTATGCTTGACAAAAGGCAAACAATTTTCCTAGTAAGTTATAGGAATTAACCTACGAAACTGTAGGAAGGTGGATGTTCTGGATGAGTGTGGAAATGTGTGTATAAAAAGATTCGAAATCATCAATACTGCTATGAAATAGCAGTGTTGATGGTTTTGAAGCTTTTTGTGTCCACCCGAAGAAAATGTCATGAATATTTTTGGACATCTGAAGAAAATCAAATTTGTACACCCTGGTAGCAACAAAACATAATAAAAAGATTCAAAATCATCAATACTGCTATGAAATAGCAGTGTTGAGGGTTTTGAAGCCTTTTGATCTATCCGAAGAATTATTATTTTTTTTTGTAGCCACTCCCTGGAGTAGATCACCCTGACCAAGACCCTATACCGGCAGCCACCTATAGATGAAAAGGGTTATAGATGTCTGATCGGCTCAGCCTACTGAACTTATTACACCCTGGGTTGAGTGGTGGGCATGGATTAACGAGCCGGACCCGAACCCGAGATATTCAACCTGTGACACCAGCATGTTAACCACTAGGCCATCGCACCCACTTTACTGTCTCACTCTTGCTTTTCAGGTGACAGGGGATCGAACTGAAGCCCAAATGATGGAATCGCTAACAAGATACTATCGTCGACCGTTCTTCGCAAAAGAGGCTTTATTCTCGTTATTTAATCAAACCCAACTCGCACCACAGTACAACAAAGAACAACTGGAGGTAATGAGGTTTCGAGTTGAGTACCGTATTTACTCGATTGGAAACCGCGCATCATAAAGTTTTTTCCCATCATGTTTGCGGCTTACATTCAAGAGCCGCTTACATTTTTTTCTTTGCAATGCCGATAGTCCGTCTAAACTTTATCGGTCAGCTTTATCTGTCATAAACCCATATAAGCACCGACACATTACCGGTAAATGCGGCTTACATTCAAGGGCGACTTTACATTAAATTTTAAACACTATCACATGCGGCTTACAATCAAGGGCGGCTTACATTTTTTTCTTTGAGACGCGAATACTCTGTCTAAACTTTATCGGTCAGTTTTATCAGTTATCAACCCATATAGGCATTGGCACAATACCAGTATATGCGACTTACATTAACTTTTTAACACTATCACATGCGACTTACAATCAAGGAAATATGGTATATATATATATATATATATATGTATATAATATTATTGGTCGTTCATCACAATTAAGTTCATTATATGATTAGAGGCTATAGAGCCTAGTTAGTCTAGTTTCTAAAAGCGTTAGAGTCTGCTCAAGCTAAGTATCTCTAACATCTTGGGTTGGAATACCATACGGGATGATTGTAAGATAGAGGAATGGTGGGCTTTTTATCAGTACATGATAGTCACTCAACTGAAGATTACAGTTTCCTCCTCTACCCAAATTTCCATGCATAAGAAAGATCGGTTAACTGTTTGGTAATATCCTCACCTCGCTTTGGGACTGTATTGACAAAAGAGGTCATGGTTTTCCATTCTATCCAAATCCTTTTGTATTTTGAGCGACTTAAATTTTCGCATAAATTTTACCTATTCAAATCGAAATGCTTTATACTGGCTTTGGAGCGCTTGCTCAACTTCGCATGTCATTGGACACTAAATACCAACATTACGCCGATAGTATAACCATCATAAAAGTGGACCATAAATTTTCTTGGTAGCTTTTCTTCTTGTGGCAGCCATTTTTTAGTGTCTGCTTGTATATCTTTTAATTCTGTTTGTTTTTATATGGAATGACAGCTTTTTCTATTTCGTCTGCTCATGTTATAAATTACCATCTTTCGATTTCCAACTTTATAAATTAATTGCTTGTATTGTGCAGCAGGTGTTTTCTGCTATAGGTTTTCTTTTTAGTTTAGTTGATGAAGAAATCAGAATATCAGTCACTCTTTTCATAAGACATTTAAAAAAAGTCAATGTTATCTGCATAGGGCTGGTCAAAACCGAAGCATTTGGAATTCGAATAATTTTTTCGAATTAGATCGAATCACGAATCTTTTGTAAATAACCAATATCCAATTTTACTATTATTACTTGTCCCCATTGTGAAAATGAAGAAATTTATAGTTTGTAGCGTGTTCTCAATTCAAGGGCAACAATTTTCATGACCAAAATCGATTGCTTTTCGCCATTAAAAATAAAAATCCCAGTTCACTTAACAGGTTTTTGGTCCTATGAACGATTCCTGTTTGATTCGAATAAATAGTGCTTCGAATCGGTTCGAATCACTGAATCGAATGGCCCAGCCCTACATCTAAAGCAATTTCACCAAAAAACTAACATATTCAACAGTTTATCACGCGAAAAAAAAACAAGGCGCTGCCATTGGTAACTCCATGTCTCATTTTGAAAATTCTTTTAATAACTTTTCTGTCATTTATTTCTAGCTGGTACTCCGTTGCATGAGAAACCATCGAACTGATCTAGACATCTCATATTCCGTTCAACTGGCCGCCACAGCTTGCGTTTATAATTTAACAAACAGAGAAACTGGTCTCAGGATCCCGGCACAAATGCTGTCTAAGGTGAAATGATTTCTTTAGGTTAAATAATCTATAAGCGCGTTTTTTCTTCAGTTTTTCATATGTTTGTTCAAAGTAAAATTTCAAGAATTTAGATCCGAACTGGATTTCTCCAAAGTCCTAACTAGGGCTGTCCAAAATATTCGATATGATTCGGAATATACGAATCATAAATTGTTCGATTCGATTTCTGCAACAATTCAAAATCAACAGAATGATAATTTTGAATTTTTTCTTAAATAAGTGTGAATTTTGGCATAAATTATAAGCTGATATAAAGATTTCTTTGTTTGTTTATTACATGACTTCTGACTCGAATATTCAAATCGATTACGTAAAATTATTCGGTGCGATTCTGAAAACCAAAAAAAATTCGATTTTGACCGGCCCTAGTCCTAACATCATCACTTTAGTGGCTCCAGAAGAATTTTCAAGTTTGATTCTTCTTCTGTGTCCTTGCTCTGAACGAATTTCAATGAAAAAAAATATATATATATAATTGCGTCGGTTGAAGGACTTTAATTCATGCCCTTGGGGTTCGCAGTTACCCTTCTGATCAAAATCTTTGCATTGAGGCACTTCCACGTTGACTCAATTTCTGAGCACCCAATGAAAATCTAGGAGAAGATTTCACCCTTTTTTTCGATGATAGGCTTGAGGAATATTTTCTGCGTAGTATGTAGTATCTGGTAGTGGCTCTTCTAGTAACCAGACGCTTGACACTTTACCAGGCCTTGTTTGTACTAATGTTTAAAAAAAGTATTATTGCTAGTGATGTGAGTTTCAAAATATTTTTTTCGAATCGAATCTCTAATAAAATAATTTGGAATTGCATCTTTTTGAATATGATTTTATTTATGAAAAACTCATTCCCTACTTTTTTATGATACTGTATTAGTTCAAACCAAAATCATATTTTTTGTTCAAATTGAAACGACACTGGACAAGAACCAAATGTATTGTTTTTATGACCGAGCAAAAAAAATTTGACGAAAAGTCAAACAATTTCAGATTGTTCGCTTTCAAGGTCTGACAACAACAGAACTGCACATAAGCACCTCAACAGGAGTCTATTGAAAATACAACAAATTTTCTTTAATTGCTTGGATCAATTAATTTTAATTCAGATCAGTCCAATTCGAAATTCTAAAACTTACATTTCTATTCATAGCTAATAATCGGGAATTGCTTATGATATATATTTATACACAATTCTTATTCATAAGTATCAATCGAATCACCATCATATTCACAGGTTGTTAAAGAAACTCTGGCAACCATGGAAAAATTCCAGGATCGTCAACAGTTACAGAAGAATTGTCTGATGACTTTGTGTAGTGATAGGATCTTAAAGGAAGTGGTAAGCTCGGATGTTTGTGTTTCAGTATCAGTAATGTCCTGTGTATTTATTAACTAAAAGATGTAGTACCACCAACTGTATTCTAAGCGAAAAACATCCCAAATGGAACTGAAACGCTGTGGTAAAGTGCAGTGATTGGTATCTGCCCTGAGTGGGGGTTAAATCATCTCTACCACTTCTTAAATTTGTGTTCTCTTCAAATTGTAGTTGCTGGTACCAGATTTTGAAATAGCTCTTTGTGCGTTATAAATGGCCGTTTGCTATTTACTTTAAGGTTCTGTTTTTTAGACTTCGGTTAGAGCAAATATCAGTAAAAAAAAATCTGATAGTAGCCATTCTTCCATGTGGGTCTGAGTAGCAAAGAAGGTGACATTAAACCAATGTGTTAAACATTTCTAATACATTGGTATTAGTAATTATCAATAATTTTAAAAACATTTTTTAGACTTTTGATTACTTCAAGACGGCCAAACTTGTGATGCAGTGCTTGTGCACTAACGAAGACAGTGCGATGCATCGTATGTCGGTCGCGATCATATCGATTCTTGCAGCGAAGATTTCAACGGAACAAACAGCGATACTGGGATGCAGCAAGTACATGAAAGTGGGTATTGTGTTTTTTTATAAAACCAGTGACCAGTCTTTTTTGTTTTGTTTTTGGAGTTGATCACCCGGACCAAGGACCTTTACTAGCGGCGGCCACTTATAGACAGACACAGTTGGTTTTTTTGGAAAGATCTGTCCAATTTGACCGAAATCGATTGTATTTTGCAGTTAAAATATAAAAATTGTTGCTTATAGACAATGCAGTGTGAATTGAAAAAACCCTACAAACTATAAATTTCTTGATAACCATGGTGGAGACAAGTTGTGTTGGTATAAATGGGATATTTGGTATTTACTTAGAATTCGTGATTCGATTCAAAAAAATTATTCGAATCAAATTCAAATTTTAAATGATTCGGTTTTGTCCAGCCCTAGTTATTGGCATTGTCTTGCGAGTCGGACTCTTAAATTCTTCAATCACCGATATCAACATGCTGGTCACTAGGCTTGTGCTAACGATTTGCATCAAAGCGGAAATACGGTGTTGAAATTGAAATGAATGCAAAGCGACTGAGAGGAACTTTACAACTTGCACTATTACGCATAAGTCCCTGCACTTTACCATGGCACTTCAGTTCCGTTTAGGATGTTTTCTGTTTAGATTGCAGTTGCTGGTACTACATCTTTAAGTAGCTCTTTGCTCTTAAGTGGCCGTTAGTTGGTTCCTTTTAGACACTGCTTCCGACCTTGCTCAGAGTGAATTTTTATAAAAAAAAAAGTGTAAAACACACACTGAACTGAAGGCACTCTATGCAGAACTGCCAGTGGAGTTCAAAAAATTTGTGATAAGTTATCACCTGATTTACTTGATGTCAATGAATTAACACTTTTTCTCTATAACTAGGTTTTGCTTCAAATTGTAGAGAAGAAATTAAACGCAGAGCATCTGGATTTGACTCTGAAATTCACACTGAGTGCTCTGTGGAATTTGACAGACGAAAGCCCATCAACATGCCAGAATTTTATAGACAATAATGGATTGAGTCTATTTGGCAAAATTTTAAGTGTAAGTTCCTTTTTTATTTTCATTGGAAATTCACTTTTAAGCAAAATAAACCATACAGACTGCCAGAATGTCAAGCTCTGCTAGTCAGACACCCCAAGAAAAGCGGTTCCAATAGAAGAAAATTTATAAAATAGGCAGCATTTCATGATATATCTCTTGCAGCAGCCAAACTGTAGAAAAAAGTTCAAAATCATCAATACTGCTTTGAAATAGCAGTGCTGATGGTTTTAAACCTTTTTGTCTATAACATCTGTATATTGCTACTCAGTCACCTGTTTTCAAATGCCTGGTAGTAACCAAACCGCAGGAAAAGGTTCAAAATCTTCAGTATTGCTATGAAAATTATTTGATTCGATTCTGAAGCCAAAAGATATTCGAATTTGGCCAACACTATCCAAGATTCAGAACTGCTGCTCATAATTTCACTGATCAATAACTCTCTTGTTTCAGGTTAATGATGATAACCCTTGCCTGCAGACCAAAGTGCTGGGACTTTTGGTAAGTGGACAGGTAATTTTTACCTCTGAGAATATGACGAAGTGAAGCTTGGTGTAAAACCTACCCTGTTTGTGCCTGGTTAGCTCAATTGGTCATTGTTTGCCATATGGTTAGGCTGTATTCTCAGCATTCCTCTCCTGCAAGTTAAAAATGAAATCTCGTCTATTCTAATTTCTCTTGGTCAGGCTAACCTGGAACTAACTACTACTTATCCTTCTTCTTTGCCTTTGCGTAGGTGGATCCATATGATATAGAAGGAGAATACAGAAACAAATTTTCGTATGCGTCTGAAAGTTTCTTGAACCTCTTGTCTATCCCAAAAAAAAATTTTTTTACTAAAGCCTAACAACTCAGCTCATTTCTGTGCATTTTCATATTGGTGTCGCAATGTAATTTAGGGCAGTTCTGTCTGAAACAGCGTGAATCAATATTAAAACTAAGAATAAGCTATCTCGACTTAGTTTGAAATCAACTAGGATTTTTTACCCATGTCGGTGAGTAACACACCCAATGCCAAAAATAGCATTTCTTCTGAATCATTTTCTAAGTGGGTGTGATGGCCTAGTGGTTAAACATGTTGGCATCGCAGGTTGAAGATCTCAGGTTCTAGCTTCGGCGAGCCCAGCTGGTTTATCCATGCCCACCACTCAACCTAGGGTGTAATAACTTGGGTAGGCTAAGCCGAACAGAAAACGATCATATCTTTCCAGCAATTGTAACCCTGTCCGTCTATAAGTGGCCGCTGTTACAGGGCCTTGGACAGGGTGATCGACTCTAAGAAGGGGCTATAAAAAAAGTAAAACTCAAGAAAACTGGTAAAAAAATTTGACCATTTATTGCATTTGGTTACTTTTTCGCGACAAAATTTGGCGCTGGTTTCAATATTCTGAAATTTTTATAAATAGTTTTAACAGATAATTGTTGTACTATCAAATTTGTTGCTCTTTGCTCGGAAAAGAAAGAAAAAATTATTATTCACTCTTTTGAAAGAAAATATTCAATGCTCTTTTCAGAACAATCTTGCAGAAGTGCCTACTCTTCGCTGCCATCTACTGAAACATGACATCAGATTAATTGAAGCCATCCAGAAACTATTACGCTCGAAGCATATCGAGGTGAGTTATTTTGTGTTTGTGACAAAACCAGCACAGAATGCTTAATATTTCTAATATTTACATAAAAAAATGTTCATTTTCCTAACGTAAATGTACTAACTTTTATATTCTCATCTTTCAAGGCATTTGAGGCGATTTGCATTTAATTTGATTCTGCATGCAATTTGTGGTTTTGCATTAGCCCAGGGCAGATACCTCTTATTATGCTCTACTATGCTTGATGGTTTTGCCTTAGCCCAGGGTAAATATCTCTCATTGCGCTGTGCTATGGTTAGTGGTTTTGCCTTAGCCCAGGGCAGATACCTCTCATTCAGCTCTACTATGAATGTCTTCAGCTAAAGAACATATGTTAAATATCATCTGTCATCACCAGTTGGGTTGGTTTTTTGTTCAGTTGTTGCTTCCAGAAATGATCAGTGTTAGCTTCACTTATAAAAAGCTGATATATCGCCTTTTAGTATTTTCTTAATTTAAGTATTATTATTACGTAGTTACTTTTACATTATTACGTCGTATTTACTAAGATACTGTAAATATTAACATTCCTGGTCCATGCAAATTTTTGCATGATACATCCCTAAGGGATATATGTTTGCATCGATAACCCAGTACACATGCTCTATTAGTATATAAGGAACCTCGAAAGTGTGTCATTGAAACAAGAAGTGATCAAAATATTCAAACCAGTGGGGCGCGATGACCTAGTGGTTTGAAGATCTTTGGTTCGAGCCCCGGTATTTTGATGACCGATATTTCATAATATAGCTTCTGGCAGAAGAGTAAAATGCCTCGTTTTGACTTGATATCAACAAAACTGTTTAAAAAGGTTTAAAACCATCAATACTGCTATGAAATAACAGTGTTGATGATTTTGAAGCTTTTTTGTTCATTCGAATAGAATAATTTTCCTGAATGGAATCGAATATTCGAATCAGAATTTTTATAATAAACAAACAAAGACGCCATATAGTTGGTATAAATGGTTTACCATATAGTTATACCGTATTCTCAGCTTTCTTCTCCTGCAGGATAATAATGAAATCCTATCATATTCTCTCTGCTTCAGGTGAGCTACTTTGCAGCCGGCATCATTTCACATCTTGCTATACTAGATGCAAGTGAATGGCATCAGCTAACATCTGTTGAGAGTCTGAGGGAAGCCATGCTGATCGATTTGGTACGTATGTTGTCTCTTATTGGGATTATATTTAGTACCTGTACTTAAATATGGGTGTATCACGTTGAATATAATTTAGTTTTTTAAAATGCATTTCGCCTCGATCTTTGCAATGTTGGTTAGCATGACACAGGAACTTCGTTTCATGCCGTCAAAAACTGTTTCAGCTTGATATGATTTTGCGACAAAAACAGGCGTTCAGCTCACATCAGCTTTTTTTTATAGCCGCTTCTTAGATCACCTTGTCCAAGGCGCTGTAATGGCGGCCACTTATAGGCGGCGAGGGTTACAATTTCTGGAAAGATATGATCTTTTCTTGTACCGCATAGCTTATCCAAGTTATTACACCCTGGGTTGTATGGTGGGTATGGATAAGCGAGCGGGACTTGAACTCGAGATCTTCAATCTGCGATGCCTACATGTTTAACCGCTAGGCCTTGACACAACTACCCACTAACATTCAGAGAATATTGTAATATACGGTTATTTTTTTTAAAAAGGGTGTGCTTCACACGCCTCTTTGAAACGGCGCAATAGCCTACTTTTCGATGGCTGAAAATGTGTGACATGCCGGTAACACCAGCGTTTTGGTGACGATATATGCCTGTAGATAATATAGTCAATGCCGCCCAGATCTACCTGTACTGTGATTGCTTGTCACCCATCTTACATTGAAATGTATTAAGTTATCTTGATAGGACATTTTGCTATCAGACTTTCAGACTTGTATTGTTTGGATTTTTTTCATCCATAAACAATATTTCTGGGAGATTTCAATCAAACGTTCATGAAAAACAGTGGAACACAACTGAAAAAATTTCCTACTGTTGCTATTTTGTGCGCCCAGTGTTGGCATCGTAGGTTGAAAATCTCAGGTTCGAGTCTGGCCTTTTAATCCATGCCCATCACTCAACCCAAGGTGTAATAACTTAGGGAGGATAAGCCGAACAGGGAAGATCATATCTTTCCAACAACTCTAACCCTGTCTGTCTATAAGTGGCTGCTGATACAGGGCCTTGGTCAGAGTGATCCACTTCAAGAATCGACTATAATATATACAATAAGCAATTTTCAAACTTTGTTTTTTTTCCTACCATTTAGAGAGTCTTTGCGAAACTGATGCTATGGTTGTCTAAACAATTCTTTTTAAACCAAGATATCAGTCTAGTATGTGTCACTAATGCTTGAAAGATAAAGTTTAAATGGGTGTGGGCCTCTACCTTTTCGTTCATCATTTATCTAAAACTTTTTTTTACAGTATGATTGTGTATTGAAATGGAAGCCACCACCTGGAGAAATGGTCGCTTATCGGACATTCAAACCCTTCTTTCCATTGCTACAAAGACACGATACTCCAGCAATGCAACTTTGGGCTGCATGGGCGATACGACACGTCTGTCTTAAAAATGGTAACCTTATATTTCTCAGTAAATGACTTTTCTCTCAAGGAATTTGGTGCTAGGTACAATCGATAAATGTGTTTAAATTTGATATTTTCATCAAAGCACAATAAAAAAAGACTCTAAATATGCAAACACTTAATTATAGAGGTTCAGTTTTATTTGGGTTGATTTCTGCTCAGATTGCAATTTTATAGTAGCTTTTGACACATTATTAGTCATTAGATGTTTTTTTTTGCACGCTGCTTCTGGTCTTGCTTGACTGGATTTAAGTAAAGAAAAACACTGGATTATTTTATTGAATTTATACTTTCAGGCGAAAAGTACCAAGAGATGTTGGTAGCAGAGGAAGGAGTACAATGTTTACGAGAGGTTCAGAAAAATGAGGAGTTGGATGGAAACGTTCGCGAATTGGTTCGGTTAACCCTGGAATTTATCGAAGAATCTCATCCCGAGATCAGGGACATTCTTTAAAATGGGAGGGGGAGTAGTGGCCCAAAAAAGTATTATGTCAGCTAGAAGTTTTAAATATAAGATATTAACAAGTGTCAAGTTCAATTGGTCAAGCCTGAGCCACTCATGGTTGGTGCCTTACTGGTGGCCAATGCTTTACAAATGATGCCGTGACCAAATTTAACTACCGGTAGTTGGTTGAAGTTAGAAAATTTGTTAAGAGATGAATAAAAATGTTCTATATATGGTAAAAGCCAACAAATGTACAAAGCTGTCTTACCGGTAGTGCTTCAGGTGAAAAAACAAACACAGCGATACATGTCTGCGTTACTTTGCATTATTCATATTGCATTGGACAAAGCACAAATGTAGCAACAAAATTAGGACTCCATTTTAGCTTCCATAGCAAACTGTTAAGTTGCATTATGAGATTTAAACAAACGCACATGCAGTGTTGCTATAGCGTAGAACGCAAAGTTAGAAAAAACAAACCTAGAAAACCTGAATTGCGCCAATACGTATGTATTTCGACCTTATGACTAAAAACCAAAAAAAGTATTGTGTTGTTAAAACTGCCAGAATTTTTGGGAATCATCGTTATTTTATCTGGTGTCTGCGTAATGAAGATTTTATTTTGTCAAGCATAAGCCACAGATGGACCGCGTCTCATCGACGCGATCCATCAGTGACTCATGCTTAACGTAGCTGCATTCTGATATTACATCAGATAGATTTACGAACAGCCATATGTATGTGTGCGGTGATGATCAAGGCACATATTACTATGTAAATAACCCCAAAACTGCGTTCATCAAACCAGAAATTAACATATTAATTTAAATGGGATATCAGCCTGTCGTTAAAAATGGATAGTGGTCGCGAAATAAACGATTGGAAGACGGATGATAAAAGCAATTTAAAGAAAAAAAGGATTTATAAAGCTTAATTATGTATGCGTCTATTTTGTGCGATTCCGCAGCCAACGTTCAATTCCGTTGTAACGTAAATTCAGCCGACTCTGGGTAGGGATATGCCATCTGGTGGATCCGCATTACCGACTTTCCTCTTCCACAGGATAAAAATGGAGCCCTATCCCTTCCATTCTCCACTGCATGTGAAACACCAGTCTGCCATGAACTTTATTCCATTCTGCTACTCAGACACTCGAAGATAATGGATTCCATCAGTAGAAAATTTGGCAAATCGGCATCTTTTTTATGACATATCTCTTGCTAGAAGAATAAAAATTTTCCTTTGTGTGCCTGGTAGCAACAACCAAACTGTAGAAAAAGTTTAAAAACCATCAATACTGCTATGGAATAGCAGTGTTGATGGTTTTGAAGCTTTTCTGTACATTCGAAAAAAGTGACATTGCCACCCGAAGAAAAGCTCAATTCTGCCATCCTGTGTAGTTCACCCTCAATGCTCCGTACGCTTATGCTTGGTGATTTTTTTTTATATAAATATTTATTTTTGTGAAAGTTTCATTTTTTTTGTGTAACGTTGTTTTGTTTTACTTTATTGTATTTAATATTAACTAAAAAAACGATATCAGACAAGTCATCGGTGGAATTTTTTTATGTCCGTGTTGTCCTCGAAATATACGGATCAAACATCATCTAAGCAAACTAATTATCATTTGGAGCAGAATGTGAATTCAATTTTTCCTTTTGGGGTTTGAATTCGCCATGATTTTCTTAAAAAAAAGTTATTAGAGTGAGAGATATACGCTGGGTCGTGGGACTGCCTTATTGGGCCTTTTGTACACTTTAAATCGAAACAAAATTATTTGAATCGACACTAGAGAGGTCTTTCAATTGTATCAGAGTTGGTTTGCTTGATAAGATTTTTTGAGTATGATTTTAAAAGTTATCAAATTATTTCTTTTTGTTTCCCGGATTGTGCCAGGTACGTTAATTGAAAACACTTCAATTATATTCAATTTTGTGTGTAAAATAATGTTTTAAAATTGTTGCGTTTTGAACATATAGGAATGCAACATGATTTTTTGTGCAAAATAGTCATTTCAGAGCACTGGTTAATCCAGAAAATATTTTTGAGGGGGCACTAATTTTCTTGTCAACTTTCGAACAATATATTTTTTCCATAAAAATTTGTGCTGGAGTCGTAGAAAATTTTTCCAACGGTGAAATGTCATGGCATACACAAAATTGAAACGTAAATGCACAAGAATTTCTCTACCTATTTTAATTCTACCTGAATAATAATTCAAAATTGTTTTGCTCTGTTTAGTTGAGTTTTTTATACACTCTTAATTTGCCGAAAAAAGGTTTTATTGTGGGAGGAGGCACATGCTCTGATGCCACCTCTTGATCCGACAGTGTTTTAGAAAAATTGTAAAATCAAATCAAAATGATTGGAAGTGATGTTATATCTTTTGCACATTTTTGGAATGTTGATTCTCTGTAATTTCTTCTTGTTGTCTGATCAACTGCAAATGTGTATTCCATATCAATATAAAACGAACATTTTGAATTGCTAACTTTGAAAATTCACTCTCAAGCAAGAATGGAAGTAGTTGCCAAGAGGAACCGACTGGCGGCCACTTAGAGGCAAATACCTGCCCGTTCCAACAACTGCACTCTAAGCGGAAACATCTCAAATGGGCCTGGACATGCAGAGTGCCGGCTAAAAAAAGAAGTAACGAAGTGGTCATCAGGGCATTCTATACAAGACAAGATATTGTACCGGTACTCGAAAGATACCAACATTCCTCCACTCCCAAACAGAAAATTTTAGTCAAAAGATCTTTTGTCAAGCATGAGCCATAGATGGCATGCGTCAATGAGACGTGGTCCATCTGTGGCTCATGCTTGACAAAATATATTTCTGATTAAGACATGTTTGGTTAAGCATAAGTCAAGGATAGATCGCACCATCGAGGCTCTGTATGTCTGTGACGCATGCTTGGCAAAATAATATTCCTGATTTGGCTAATATGGTTCGGATCTAAGTACAATGTGGAACTGGAAATTGCGCCCCATGCAGGAAACGTTCCATACAAACTGACGTGCGATAGTAAAGTGCAATGAGTGGTGCCCTGGACTATGGTACAGTCACCACTTTTTTGCTTCCTTCTACAATCAATGTGCGATGTTTTGTTGCTTTTCACTCACGTCTAGGGCTGGGCAACTGAGTTCGGTGAAATGAACTGAAACACAAATTATTCGGATCAGTTGTTCATCGGGACAAATGATTGCTGTACAAAATGCAGTTGATTTTTGTTAAATTTGATCTAAATCGATCGTATTCTTTCATTAGAATATTGAAATTTCTGTTCCTATGACATGTAGTGTGAATTAAAAATATATTCCCTATTTTATTATAATGTTAGTAATTCGTAATTATAAATTTTCTTGATTTTCACAAGGAATAAAAGTTGTGATTTCTAAAAGAAGATTTGTTATTCATATGGAATTAAATTTGATTAAAAAAAATTATCCGACTCTGATAAGAATGCCATATAATTATTCAGTTTTGTCCAGCCTACTCATGACATATAATTTTTTTCATACAAGCCATGTTATGGAATTTTGTTCCATTACATATTTGTATATTCTTGCATTTATTTAAATCGTACTCCTTGGTTCATTTTGTATAAATTTTTCGTTTTGTTTTATTGGAATAAAGTATTTATAGCTTGTGTAATATCCTGGTATTTTTATGCAGAAGGTTAATCAGCGGCGCTGGAGAATCTCAAATATGGGGGTTAGATCTTCGACGAAAATATTAAATTGAAAAATTCATACTACAAAAATGTGTGCCGAATGCGGGCAAGAATTTTCTTAGTAATTTTGCAAAACATGGCAATATTTTAGTTGAAAAAGATCTATTAATGATGCAATTTGGTCATAAAAACCCTTAGCCGAATCGTGCCAAAGCCGTAAAAATTTAGCGGTTTACCCCATTTTATCATATTCTTTGCTGACTGAGGGGGATAGGCCCCTAATATTCATTATTTGAGGAAGTCTAACTCCCTCCCCACTTCTACCGCCAATGAGGTTAACATCAATGAGCTGCTATGTTATTTTGAAGCACAAACCACAGAAAGAGTGCGCCCTGTCAACTCAATCCATCATTGACTCATACTTCACAAAAAGGCTTCGATAAAACTTTTGCTAGCTGGGACCCAGACTGGGAGCATCTATTTAAACTATTTTTGAGTTGGAATTGCAATTTCGCATACTTTGTTACCTTGATATTGTGTATATTATGTTTATATTGTCAAGCATGTGACACAGATGGACCGCGCCTCGACGGCGCGATCTATCAGTGACCCATGTTTGGGAAGAATATGTTTATACTTCATACCATGGAGGCTAGTAAGGCGTGACAAAAACTTTCACGCTTGACTGCACATCCAATGTTTTCGTTTCCTGCTGTCTGGCGCACATTTCGTAGCAAAATCTGGACCGATTTGGGGGAAAACTGAGGTTAAGAACGACGTTATCTATCAGAAACAACTGCTTTTAGAAAGAACTTCTCCCACTTGTGATTTGAAGTGTGAATACTACTAAACTAACATCTTTTTGGTAAGTTTTTAATAATTCCTCTAACTAATTCTTACTGCTTAGCGTTTTTTCACAACTTGGCTGAGTTGAAGTTTTTCGCTATATATTTCAGTGTCTGCACTAAAACATTAGTGATGTTTCTGTAATAATTATTTTCAAATCCTTCATAACATAGATTTTATCACATTTTCTGTTCATTGGCTGGGTTTTAACATTTTCTTGACACCAGCGGGGTAGGAACCTCATTTCAGGTTTTGTCTGCACCTACCTGCTTACCAGCGTATGGACCTTTCCCTGACCTTTGACCACTATCTTTTTAGCCTATACTCTACAATGGGGAAAGTTTGATAAGAATGTTAGAATATTACAGAGTTTTGCTGCGTAAATCTGGGCAACTCTGATTTCATACAAAAAAGAAAATGAACTGAAAACACAACTAAGCCACAGTCTGTGATTTCCGAATTGTACATAGTCTATTGTGGTAATTCCTCCCTCGATATATGGATTTCATCTTAATCTATCTTAAAATGATTTGCAAACAAAAACCCACAAGAATTTTATTAAATTATAAAATGACGATGTGTTTGCAAAACAACCTGAAAACCTGTCTGCGCGATCTTAAACTTTAAATGTGCATTGTTAGGTCAAGGTCGTGGTTCGCCATATGGCTTTCACGGTTTCACATATTCACGGCTTTCCTCTCCCGCAGGATAAAAATGATATCCTATCCTATCAGCAATTCAATGAAGGCTTCTAGCCCACAAGTAAACAGGAAAATCAATGATAGAAAGGTCCATTTGATCTCATTGCACATTTTTTATAATATTCTTAATGAAACATGTTTTTATGACGAGAAAGACATAATAAATTGATCTATGAAGCTTTCTGTCAGTTGATCAGTTTTGTTGTTAAAAGTTAAAATTGGTCGGAATTTGTTCAAAATCGTTCCCAATTCGAATATTATGGTTGGCCACTAAGATATTTAAGAGAGAATTAATATCTTACTGGCAGAATCCAACACATATATATCATGAACCATTGCTCATTTGATAAATTTTCTTCTGATTGAACCCTATTTTCTTGGAGTGTCTGAGTTGCAGGGATTCTACGAGTCTGTCTCAACTACGCTGAGCGGACAGCTTGTGCAACTATCTTTTATTTCTGTATCTTCAAATTTTATATGGATTATTACGAGGCGAATAAACATACATACATAGAAAATATCTTATTGAAAGTGGATGGCTATAATCTACATAAGGCCATGTAGTTACGGGCTTTAGAATAGTCCTAACGTTTCTCCTGTGTGTCGTAAGGGGTGACTAAAAGGAAGCAAAGAAGTGGTAGATGGTTTTACCATTGTTCCGGGCAGATACCACACACTGCACTTTACCATGGCGGTTCAGTTTTGTTTTGATGTTTTCCGTTTAAAGTGCAGTTGCTGGTACCACATGTTTTAGTAGCTCTATGCTTTTAGGTGTGCGTTAATTGATTCCTTTCTGGCACTGCTTCCAACCTTGCTCAGATTGAATTTTAATAAAAAAAAGGGTATGTTGAGGAGAATATGCCCTGGGCAATGGTAAAATCATCTTTGCTTCCTGTTAGATGCTCCTCATGGCATGCATGGTAACTGCGCTCTAATGTTGTTCACATTAACGTGCCAAACCAAAATGCTTTTGCAACTAAACTGAATTTGCCCAGAGATCAATTAGTTTATTTTTTATGGCCATGCTTTTCCATCAAAAAAGGTTGTTTCATGTAATAAATGGAATAATGAAAAAAATTTCAAAACTTTTTGCGGAAAAATTTGAAACCAATGGTCATCTATAGATATTGTAATATATAGCTTATGACGTTTCTTGTAACTAAGTTTTGTCAAGTATTGGTCACAGATAAACTGTACTCTTAAGGTACAGTTTATCTGTGGCTCATGCTTGTCAAAATTAAACTTCTAATTGGGGCCCCAATTATGTTATCAATATAGATTTGGGATCATTTATAATGTATGGATCCACTTTTAAAGGTTGAGTTCAATTTAGTTTCGATCGAATGTCGATACATTGAGATCAATCAAAAAAAGAAAAAAGGCTTTTGAAATAAGTGTTTTTTATTTTTTAAAATAGCGCTTCAGGGTGAAAGAATCTTGTTTCTTGCAGTTGTCTGGATTTTCAGTTTTTTGCATTTACAAAAAGCTCTAACTAAAACTATCAATACTGCTATTTCATTTTGGATTCAATTTAGATATTCTGGAATAATTCTGGAATAGGGAAGTATTCTGAATTGCCCATCCTTACACAGAAACAGCTCGTTTGTGACTGCCGTCTAATATAATATAATTTTCAATATAATATTATAATTTTCTTCTTAATTTCCCTAGTGTGTCTAAGTAGCAGATTTTTTCCCGTCAGCTCTAGGGAACAACCTGAAATTTTTCGTTTTAAAAGAAGTTGACTCTGAGTAAGGCTGAAAGGAGCGAGTCTAGTGAGTTTAGTACCACATTCTTGAATGTCATCAAAATTGAAACTGGCAGATTTTTAACATCCTAACCAGAGGGCATCAAGGCTGCAAGCATCTGCCAAGGTCTGCAGGTTTACGACGATTGGCTTCCAACATGGGAAATTTTTATGGTTATCGGATATATGGTACTAAACTTCATGAGACCCAAAGAAGCCAACTAATGACAATAGATTGGCAAAGAGCTGCTACAAGATGCTGTGCCAGAAACTGCATGCACTTTAACGCGAAACATCCAATATAGAAATGAACCCTCATAGTGAAGTGCAGTAAGTGGTATCTGCCCTGTGTGGTGATGTAATCATCTTCCACTCTCTTACGACATGCAAGATATATAGTTTTTTTTTATTTTTTTTTAATTGAAATTCACTCTGGCCAGAAGTAGTTCCGAGAAGGAACCGACTAACGGCCACTTAGTAGCAAAGAGCTATTAAAAGTTGTAGGAAAACATCCCAAACGGGACTGAACTTCCATTGTAAGGATCATAAAGTACGTAAAGTGATTGGTATCTGCCCTGGGTGATGGTAGAACCATCTACCACTTCTTTGTCTCTTTTCAGTCACCTCTTACGACATGCAGTAAATATATTAGGACTATTCTTACAACGTTTTGCTGATGCTGTAAATTATTAACCTACATTATACTGTGTGATGCATGAACTAAATAACAAGTGTGAATAACACTCAATCCAGATTAAAAATATTATTTTGTCAAGCATGAGCCACAGATGGATCGCTCCACCAAGATGCGATCCATCAGTGACCCATGATTGACAAATGAAGTTTGAACAAACTTTTTCTGACCGGATAATAGACTTGTGCAATAACACTTGAGACAATGAGAAGTCAGTTTTGAGTTGACGTAATGTTATTGTTAAGGTAGAATTGGAGCCGTCAGCTTGGAAAGCGGGTCAAAGAATTCTGTGAATACCTTTGCTGTTTATTAGGTGGCATTTAGATGGTTCCTTTCAAGTGCTGTTTATGGCCTAGCTTGAAGTGAGTTTTAAGGAAAAAAGTTATAAATGAATATCAACATGGACAAGTACAAGTATATTCTTGTCATGTTTCATCTGCCCAAAGTCAGACTTCCCCAGAAAACAACAATACCAAAAGTTACCCAAAAGTTACCCCGAAACAAAAAATACCAAAAGTTACCCAAAAGTTCCCCCGAAACAAAAATACCAAAAGTTACCAAATTAAATTCCCGATCCTGTCCATTAGTTTTTTTCTATAGCGTCCCTGCGTAGAGTATACAGATCCATTTGTAGAAAGGCATAGGAAGAGGATAAATAATAGTCCCATCTAGATCGGACAACAATAACATACAATATCACTTTTTTGAAATAACACTTTTTCGAATTCCCTCTATTTTATATTCTTTCAAATATTCTTGACTAATTATGACTAATACTATTATAATAACAAGGAACAAAGGTTCGTTGAGGCATCAGAAACAGGAAATCTTGTGACCATTAGTTAGTTTCTTTGATGGAATACTCTATAGGACGCGATGTACAGATTTTCAGCTGATAACTCACTTATGGATATTTCAGTTGTCAGGTTAATTCGTTCTATACAGGATAGGATTTCATTTTTATACTTTGGGAGAGGGAAGTTGAGGATACGGGTTAATCTTATGGTGGACTACGGCCTCTCGTGCTGAAACCAATTCTGAATCAGGGGGAATTATTTTGTCTTATCATAATATCTCATTTTTCCTGTATGTGGGCTTAGCTGGTGGAGGAGTTTAGTGAGTACGATGGCCTAGTGGTTAAACATGTTGGCATCGCAAGTTGAATCTTCTATTTTTGAGGGACTTGAAATCAACAGATGCAAAAAAGTATACATTTCCAAAAAAATGAATGTATATTTTTATGCATTCTATAATTTTTTGATAAAATGTATTTTTGTTTATTTATTTTAATGGTTTTTGATTCGAATTGCTTTTGACCCAAAAATTCGAATCAAATTCGTAAAAAATTATTCCATTCCATTCTGTATTCAACAGATATGCGATTTTTGCCAACTTAATAGACCACTACTCCGAAATATATCCAAAATCAAGAGCATTACTATAGCGGCAAATATGTTGATTTTTGAATGAATTCGAATAATCCGTTTATTTTGGAAATCCATAAGTAAGGACTAGCTCACAGGGTTTAAACCTGATAGAACACTATACAGGAAATCAATTTGAGAAATGAGAGAAAGAAATTGAAAGTGTTATGCACAATAGCCTTTGAGAAAAGTTGAATGACAATAAATCAAGAATTTTTTTGCTGTTTTCAAGATAAAAATAATATATATTTGCATCTTTGGAAATATTGTGATCATCCATAGAATCTCTGTGCGGAAAAAGTGAGTATTATATGTGTGTATAAATATTATTTTTCATAGATGTGACTATCCTAATCAGAAAAATTTTGTCTCTTGTTAAGTATGTGTCACTGATGGATCGGGTCGATGGGACGCTGTCCATCTGTGGCTCATACTTGCTTACATGCTCAATATTGTCGAATTATTCCAAATCACAGTTAGATGAATGTTCGAACTACCTCAATCGGACGTATAGTCGAATTAATTTGAACCTTGAACCTAAAAGTGATGATACTCCATTTAAACGTTGACCATCAATGGTTTAATTTTGGCAACTTAAACTGTTTTAAAATTATATGGTCAAACAAGAGTATGAATTAAGTGGTTCAAAGGTTTAAAATAAACTACCAACATTAGAAATTTGAGGCCGCTATGGCGTGATGAAAGCGTCGATAGCTGCCAAACGTAACACCTGATGAATGACGTGGGTTCGAACCCTGGCAAAGTATGGCCAAGGTCTATGAACCGAAAAGGCTTCATAGGGCAAATACATGTGGATACATACTGTAAACCACAGCCTTGGGACGATGCTCGATAACCTTACCGATTCCTCATTGGTTCCACACTGGATGGAATGGCAAGACGCAGGATAAATCTTGTAACCAGATATAATCGTAAACTTTGTTAGTTGCATACTGTAAAATAAAGTTCATTTCATTTCAAACTTTTGCCAGTAATAATTCTGTGATGCTGGCAGTGGCATATGGTTTGATATACATTTCTAACCAAATTTGCAGATACAGCCAAATACAATAAACCCATACTCCAAATATTTAATCCGAACCCCGGGTCAAGCAATGCAACAAAAGTCTCGAGGCGCCAAAACTAATTATATATATATATACAAACTTCCAAATTATTGACAAAAAATTAATTAGTCAATATGAACCATTAACGTCTATAAAATATCATCGAACTGGAAAAATTTCAGTTATTAAATGTTAATTGCTTTGATAACAATCCAATCTTTTGTTCTGTTGTTCGTGACGAGAATTGAAAGTTGATATTGGATCGTTCTAAGAATCTTGTCATTTAGAAATGTTATTGCTTCCTTTTTCATATATTTTGTTTGAATAAGGATACAAAGTCAGTGTGTTCAAAACTTAATTGTAATTTCCTGGGCATGGATCTAGGATTTTTACAAAAGTTTCAAAATTCAATAGCTATGTTGTTGATTTGAGATTTTAATTACTTATTCTATTATTTTAATGAAATTATCTGATTACCCAAGACACCCTTTCGGGTGTTTAAATCTTTCATATAATTTTCTCAGTGTGATTCAAAAGATGTCATGTCATCAAAGTCTGCAATTTTTTTCATTGAAATTCACTCTGAGCAAGGCTGAACGTGAGACCTAAAAGCAACTAACGGCCACTTTAGCGGAAAGCTACTAAGAGATGTAGTACCAGCAATTGCACTTTAAGCGAAAAGCATCCCAAATGTAATGTGGTATCTTCTCTGACGATGTTAAAACCCACATTTTTGCCTCTGTTTAGTCACCTCTTACAATATGTAGGAAATATGTTAGGACCAAGTACTAAAGTGTTGGTGATTTACAACTCCTGTGAAATTTTATTGAGCTAGACTGTTCGAAAGGGGTATGACTGCAAAGCTTCTAACGAGTATTTTCTTTAAAGTTGGGTTTCTTCTGATAGACCATTTTCTATGGTTCTTCTAGCAGAGTAGCTGACATCCTGCAGTTTGTGTTTTGGGCAGATGTTGTGTAATATACAGTTTGTGATAAATTTTTTATCATTTTTGATCAATTTATTGAGCAATGAAATCATGATACATTGAATATAGCATGTTTTGAAGCTTTATTTATTAGACGGCTTGAATTTCAGATACTGTTTGAACAAATTGACCCGAGCAAATTCAGATATTGCACTCTATTGTAGTCTAAATGTTAAATATTTTCTGCTTAGAATGCAGTACTTTTAGAATTCTATTTCTTGGATTATTAGGAATCATGATACATTTCAAGCTTTCATTACTTATTAAGACACTTAGGAAAAGATGTGAAGTTTAATAAATTGTTCAAATTAATTGCCCAGAGCAAATACCATTTACTATAGCATTTCGTTCTATTTGAAATGTTCTCCCATTCGAGTGCATTTGCAGTATTTCCATGTAATTCATACCTTTGACCATTAGTGATCTTTAGTTTCTTTCTTGAGCCGCTTCATTTAGAGTTGATTCTGTTCGGGGGAACTTTTGCTACATTGAAATGATGATGAATTTTTTTTTTTACTTCAGGTAATTCTGCTATTAGTGTTCTGCTTCACCAGGCAGTGTTGCTGGCTAAAGGCGACAATACATGTGAAGTTGTCTTACTGATGCGTTGCATTATGTTTCGTGTAAGAAAATAAAAACGGTAATACACGCCTGCATTGCTTTGCGTTAATTGTGTTCACATGCGCACGAAGCACAAACACAAAAAAAGAAACAAGCACTCTGCGTTAACTTTCATAACAAACCGATCTGCTTCATTTGAAAACGTAAGGAAATGCATGCAGAGCATTGGTCTTGCGTAAAGCGCAAGCATAAAATAAAACAAACTTAGAAAAAACGCAATCTACGCAAACGTATAGTGCGACTTTTACTCAACAGCAAGTTATGCTTATTGCTCAACTCGACAAACATGTTCTATGTAATTTCCAATGATACCTATTTCCAAATATTTATCTGTTCTTACCCAATCAGAAATTTTTTTTAACATTGTTAATGTTAAATATGAGTCACTGATGGATTGAGCTGACGAAGCGCAATCCATCAGTGACTTATGCTTGACAAAATAAAAATTTCTGATTTCTTTTTGAAGTATTGTTGTTTTTAAGTATGGGTTGCACTGACAAGTGCAATCCATCATTGACTTGTGCTTGACAAAATAAAATTTCAGGGGCTCTAAATTCAATGGCTATCATCCATCCCCATACAATTGAATAATGTATGAAGGGAACAAACAGGAAACAGCCCGCACAGTTTAGTATTAACACAGCTATTTGGGATACTTCCATACTAGAACATGTTTGCCAAGCACGGGACCCTAGTAGACTAATTCATTGATGCATGGCCCAAGCATGACAAAGGGATCTGATGTGATATTGATTTTTATTTCTTGGCGAAAATGTTGGATGGAGTTATAGACTGGCGAAAGGTTGTTGCATGGTGGACTATATTTATGTGAATTATAAGTGTTTCATTTATTGCTTTGATGAATCTTGTCTGGAGAGATGTTTGAATGCTGACTGACGAACCACTATTGCTGTCCTAGTAAAATTGTAACAAAATTATATCAATTGACTAAAAATCACACCTTCGCTCATTATATTGTTTAAATCTTGCATATCTGCGCTATTTTTGACTGAGATTTCAATCTGTTGCTATACTTCCCAGTCCCAATTCGATTCCAGATCTGTGTGTTGTCATTAAAACTCACATTTGGTTTCTCTGACTTGGATGGCCTGTTGGTAGGTCTATTTTTTTATATCCACTCCTTATAGTGGACCCTGTTCAAGGCCCTGTAACCGCAGCCACTTTTATACAGACAGGGTTACAATTACTCGAAAGATATGATCTTTTCTTGTTCGACTTAGCATACCCAAGTTATTACACCCTCAGTTGAGTGGTGGGCATGGATAAGTGAGCCGGTCTTTTCGCGACCCCAGTCTATTACAAGCAAATCTAATATTTCATACATTCTTTTCATTTCAGTTGTTTTTTGCTTTGTTTGATGAAATAAACTAGTAGTGATTATGATGTTACATAGCAGCTTATGATAAAATGAATTTAGCGAAATCCATGTATGTTTTATTATTTCCTAAATTTCTACTATAAGCCTCTAGTTCCCTTGGTTCGAGCGGGGTTTCAATAAGATTAAGTTCTTCATCTTCATTTTTTTTTTCGTCAATTATAACCAGGGCACAGAATCTTGTTCTTCTTCGGGTGTCCAAAACTGCAGATTATTTTCTTCAGGTTCAGAAAATTTCATAATAAACACTGTTATTTCATAGCAGTATTGATGATTTTGAACCTTTTTGTACAGTTTAGTCGCTACAGGACACTCAAGAAGATATCTGTGATAAATCTTTTGGCATGATATATAAGATAAGATATATATAATAGCAATAACATATATTATGAAATATTGTACATTTGCTTTTCTTCTGATAAACCCATTTTCTTCGGATGTCTGAGCAGTGAAGAAGTTGACATTCTGCCCATCTGATTGTTGTTACGGTCGAAATTCATGAATTTAAAAGAAGTGCAGGAAGTAATCAATAGTAATTTATTTAATTGAAAATCAATTGAAAGTTTTGCTGACCAATCAAGTCTGAATTATGTTGGCTTCTGAAAGACCTCAAAGTGCACGTGTACCGTTGCGACGATCATTTTGAATTAGATTGCAATACCTTGGTTCCGCGACGTATTCTTATTTCCTTAAATATTCAAAATATTATATTTATTAAGTAAATAATGGAGTTCAATTTGAACTTCTGTGATGCAGAAATTTGCATCTTGTTGAATTTTTAATTCGTAAAATAACAAGGAAAAAAATTCAATTTTTTTATGTAATTATTCGCCGAAAATATACCATAAAATCATTTCCCAAAACAATACAATGTCATTAGAATCAAATCCTATCATTCCTATGAAATCGTTGTTTTGGATTCGGATAGTTTATGATTCCAGATCAATTTGGTAGCTATTTCCAATTGCTCATCCCTAGTCCAAAGTAGCCCAATGTTCATTTTCTTTGGGCTTAAATTTTAAATCTTCATGTCATTTGCTTTTTATTTAGTTTGGTTACCACCAGACTCTTGAAGAAGGTTTAAATCTTCTAACCATATATATATATCTTGAATTATTGCCCAGTTACCAAATTTTCTTCTGAAATATAGCAGTGTTGATGATTTTGAACCTTTTTATTTAGTTTGGTTACCACCAGACTCTTAAAGAAGACTTAAATCTTCTAACCGTGGACATATCTTGAATTATTGCCCAGTTACCAAATTTTCTTCTGAAATATAGCAGTGTTGATGATTTTGAACCTTTTCATTTAGTTTGGTTACCACCAGACTCTTAAAAAATACTCGAATCTTCTAACCACAGATATATATTTTGAATTATTTCCCAGTTGTCAATTTTTTTCTGATGTAACCCTATTTTTTCAGGTGTTTATGTAGCAGAATAGTAGCTGGAATCCTGCCAGTCTTCCCTAGCAATCAGACGCATTCAATTTTTGGCAACGCCACCGGGACCTTTATTATTTTTTAGTTGTCTGTGACGATAACATTGATATTCACTTAACCTCACTCGACATTTGATCTTTTAGTTATTTTATTTTTACCCTAAATGGTAACACGATTAATAATATGAAACGATATCCCTTTTTTCTGACGTAATTGATGACCGAAAATATAACAAAAAATCATTTTTCGTTCCAAAATTTTATATTAATTATAATAATGTCTAGAAACGACGCCAAAAATGTTAATTTCTTGCTCTTCATGTCTAAATTTTACTAAAATTGGCAAATTCGACATTTCGGAATTTAGTAATCAATAATATTTTAACCGATGTGAAATATTTGTATTTCATCAAGCATGGGCCAGAGATGGATCATGCCTTTTAGGCATGGTCCATCTTTGACTCATGCTTGACAAAATAATGCTAATATGCCATGGTTTCTTTAATTAACAGTCTGGCAATGGTCTTTATTTCAATGGGGAAAAAATAGCTGTCATATAAAAGCAATAATAAAAAGTTTGGAACAATTTTCGAAATTGAACTCGTAAAAATGGTTTGCTATAGTTGAGTTGAAAATTTTCTCAAATTCGAAGAAATAGGTTTTGAAAATAAAGCCTCAAGTAGGGTCGCAGATTTTCAAATTTTTTTTTCGAATTCCGTATTCGAAAAATCTGCAAAAAAATTTATTTATGTGAATTTCTTAATTTGTAAGTGTATTGGAATAAATGTTCCAAATTCAGGAAACCTATAAAAAAAAATTCGAATTACCGGATCTAAAGTATTTTGGAATAAATGTAAACGCTTTTCGATGAACTAAACAAAATTTAAATGATCTGAATCGATTCAAATTTTGTTCCAAAAATGACCCCTCTGGAAAGCAGATCAGCAGTAGACATCTGAAGAAAATGGGTTTCATTGAACGATTTAACAAATCGCGTCACAAATTTAACAAATAGGTGTATTAGATTTGAGGCTAAAAGATCCAAATATTTTTCTTTGAGTGCCTGGTAGCAACCAAACAATACAAAAAGGTTCAAAATCATCAATACTGCTATGAAATAGCAGGGTTGATGTTTTTTTTGAACCTTTTTTGTTCATCCAATGAATCGAAAATGGCTCAATTATTTTAGACACCCGATGTAAACTGGAGGTTCTGCTACCCTGCCAAACCATACCCTTAGAGTTCACGACCACCGAAACCGGACAAACACGTCAAGAATTTGTTATTTACAAAAAATTCCCAATTTTAATTATTGACAAACATCATTATTATTGATGCTTAATATTGCATTTAATTAAAGTTGTCTGGTCGAAGTTGCAGAAAAAATAGCAGCCCTTTATAAGGACGTTTTCAGTCGTGCATCTTTTTTGTTTATTGATAAACAATGTAAACAAGTGTGCTTGTATGTTCATTTTAACGATGTTGTTCTATGATAAATAGTGTAACTAGGTGTTTGAAAAAAAAGTGATATAGGTGAAGTATAAATACTAGTATGAATAGTAAAATTTGATAATATTTAATAATATATGGTCGCGGTGACGTGATGAAAGCGACAATAGATGCCAAACGTAATAACTAATGAATGGCGTGGGTTCAAACCCCCCCGGCAAAGTATGGTCAAGACCGATGAATGAAAAACCCTTCAAAGAGCAATACATGCGGGGTGCCCTTGGGCAAGGCACTGTAACCCACAGCCTTGATACGATGCTCGATATCTTTAACGGTTCCTCATTGGTTTCACACTGGATGGAATGGCAGGACGCAAGATAAATCTCGTAACCAGATATAACTGTGAACATTGTTAATTGCATACTATGAAATAAAAGTTAATTTCCTTTCATTAATCTTGACCTTCAAATGCAGTGAAAACTGGTTACATTGTTTACTTTGTTACAATTGAAGTACTACCAGTACCTAGTTGTACAAGTGAGACTAGAGTACATAGTAATGCTTTATCTAGTTCTGTGATGATATCTTTACACTTCACATATCCCAGGTCAAACACTCAAGGTTGTTACCACAACAAGTGAGACTTCCTCTTACCTATTGATACTTACCTAGTTTTGCTCTCATCTCTGTTTCACATATGGGGTACTTCTGTAAGTAGGACTAGATTACCTTGTGTTGTGAGGATATCTTTACGCTTTGAAAGTTTTGAACTAGACTAGGTGAAAAATAAAGATACACTCACAAAACTAGGCGAAGCCTTACTATGTAATCTTCTAGTCTCACTTGTAGAATGAGGTTAAAACTCTGAAACAGAACTGGAACTGCTATAGTAAGGTGCAGTGATTGGTATCTGCCCTTGACAATGTCTACCACTTCTTTGTTTCTTTTTTGTCGCTTTTTATGACACGCAAGAAATGCAATAGGACTATTCTAAAGCATGTACCTACTTTGTTTTTAATCAAAGTTTTACCTACTTCTGTAAGACTGATTTACTTGGTAATATATCACCTAGTCATAGGATAGGATATCATTTTTATCTTGCGGGAGAGGAAAGCCGAGAATAAAGCTTAAACCATATGATGAACCACGACCTCTTGCAGATACCAGTTCCAAATCGGGGTGAAGGTTTGTGGATTATCGTATTTCTCATTTTTCTTATGCATGGACCTGGTTGGTAGTATATATATATATATATATATATATATATATATATATATATATGATAATATATTTCTATACTTAGCTTAGGTCAAAACGAGGTTATTACTACTAATAGGTACAGGTGCTATTTATATCAAAATCAAATATATGTGTTTTATAAAGCATAAGCCATGCTTATCTATGGCCATACTAGTCATTATTTGGCTTTGTTCTAGTGCTATTGATAAATAGTTGAGACGGAATTCTCAGTAGTAGGAGGTATGAACTTTGTCTGTACCTTGTTGACTTTAATTACGAATAACCCTTATTTTAAACACGTTTTGTCAAGTATGAGCCGCAGATGGATTGCACCTTGGTTGGTGCAATCCATCTGTGGCAAAATTTGTACCGGATATTTCTGTGACAATATTTTGTTCTAACTAACATTTATCGCTGATGGACACAACAAGGATACAGTTCAATCCATCTACGGCCCATACTTGATAGATTATAACATGCACCAATTCAAGGATGTACACCTAGCAGGTTTTCTTGTCCGCACTTACTGATGATATTAACTTTTGTTGCATTATAATGTAAACCTGATCGCACGAGAAATATTTAAGAGAATATTCTAATGGATGATAATGATATATGATTTCGTAACCATCATCAATGGCTCATTCTTGATTCTATACACCGGAATGTTGTCCACTTAGGGCCCAGTTGCTTTTTGCTGCAATACGATGTTCCATTTTACTTAATCTCCCTCCCTTATTAAATATACAGCGTTGTGGAACTGCTGCCCCTTCTTACGGTAACCACTGACACGGAAACCATTTTGGTCATTTTGTGGTTAAACTGTGGTTCACTATGGCAAAACTATGCTCAATACCTTCATTGCTTTTTTCCATTATTATTATTATTTGTTGTTGTGAATTACGTATATGTCTATGTATTGGCCGAGGGATAATGTTCCTGACCTTCTGACAATTTATAGCGATAAGTCTGGCCCATCCTTGATGGACAGAATTTCTATTTAATTACAACCCTGCAGACCGATACCCAAAATGGTAACTAATGTAATTAAAACCATTACAGTGTCTACTGTGTTATTATGGTTTTGATTGATCAATTATTTTGGTCATTCTACAACTTTGGGTCTCTTGTTTTGTAATTTCTGTAGTTTATATGAGTTTTGGAACCATGAAAAGTAAGTGGGAATATTTTTAGACTTGATTTTGTTGTCATGTTTTTTTTTTAATTTAAATTGAGCTATAAACTATGTGAATCATGTGAAATTTCAGGGCTTAGAACTTGATTTGTATGTAAGTATTTTTTTTGCAAGTTATTATGCAATATAAGCATTCATGGGATTATCAAAAAGTATAATAAGATTCACTATTCATTGCATTCGATTATTTTGTTCATCTTACAACTAAGGGGTTGTTTTGTGTTGTGACGTTTGTGATACAAGTGATAATTTGAGACTATGAAAAATAAGTGAGATATTTTTTAGGCTTAATTTTGTTATGTTGTGATTTTTTAAATTTAAATTCAGCTATAAAATTTATGATTGATGTGAAATTTCAGGTCTTGGCGTGTGTTATCATATACTTCAAAAATTCTTCACAATTTATCGTAGATTTAAAAAAAACAGTACCGGTACATAGATTGAAGTATAGGTCTTAAGAGCTACAATTTTAGGAAAAGTAGCGACTCATAGTTGAAATACGTGCTTTTAATCAGTTGTAGTGACTGGCCCGGTAAGGAAATATTTGTGTCAAACTGCCCCCATTGAAATTGGGCACATATTACAGCTTTTCTGCTGAATAAGCCTTTTTAAAAATTGAATAAACGATAAAAAAAAGAAATAATTCAATTGAAATCTCTATCAAATCATAGTACAGTGGAACATATCAAATTTTCGACATCACAGCCTAATCAAACATTCTAAAAACACTTATAAAATATTTCTTTCGACTTTAAATGTATTCAAAAGAATAGCACGTTTAGCATTGCGTCATACAATAGAGACAATAGATTCTAATTTTCCCATAACTGGAGCCAATTGAATCGGAAACAAAATCAAAGTTGGCAAAACATTCGAAGTCTTATTACCAAAACGGAAGTCTTCCCTTGGGAACAAAACCTCTAATATAATTTTAGATCTCAAGTGACGTAAATATACGAACCTTTCTGTGGCGTACGTTGAATATATATTTGTATCAATGCTTTGCAAATACCCAAACAGCTTTATGGCAGAACCTTTTTTTCTAGAACTTCTGAACTTTGAAATTCATTACCTTCACATTGCTTTCCTGATGGTATTGACCCAACCGGCTTTAAAATTCTTGTCAATAAATATCTCTTAGGGATGAAGATCATTTAATCTTCCTCCATGTAGCTCTCTGCAAACTAGTGATTTCAGGAAACTTTCATGTATGATCGTTCTTGTGCAAACTTGCTTAGAGAGAATTTTGATAGAAAAAACTCTCATTCCGACTTCGACTATCTCTTTTGTGATTTATTATTAAGATTCAGATAGCTTTTCTTTTTTATATATTGATTTGGACGATTCGATTATTTTTTAATTATTCGGTCGCAAAGGACTAAAAGGAAGTGAAGAAGTCGTAGATGGTTTTATCACCCCCTGGGCAGATACCTCTCATTGCACTTTATCAAAGTGGTTCGGTTACTTTGGGATGTTTTCCGCTTAGAGTACAGTTGCTGGTACTACATCTTGTAGTAAGTAGCTCTTTGTAACCAGGTGACTGTTATTGGTTCCTTTTAAGCTTTGCTTCCGCCCTTGCTCAGAATGAGTTCAATAAAAAAAGCTTTAAATTTGATACTTCTTCTCAGCAGATGTCTAGAGCTGAAATTCTTGTTAATAAAATATATGAATGTGTAATTTACTTATTAGGGGTTTTATTTTGTCGCCTCCTTCGTGTGATTCATCAATGGCCCACACTCGGTCTAATGATATGTTTAATCAGATGTATCCTGTGTTGCCAACTTAACTTCCCTCTCGGGATGTTTTGATTTGTTTCTTTTGTTCATTGTTTCAATATGGGTATTGTTGTGGTCCCAACTCACTTTGGAACTTTTATTTTGTTAAGCATGAGTGACAGACGTACCACAAACCATTTACAGAGCAATAAATTACAGTACAAATTGAAAATTTTCTGATGTAATGGTTTCTATTATGCTTTTGAAGACTCTAGGCATGTTGCCTTGGAAATCACATTCTTCACTATATCTAGGTCCAGGTGGCTTGATGAAACCCGCCCCCACATTCTTTGCCGTCAATTCAAAATATGTATCTAGCAGTTGTGAAAAGTACAAATAATTAAAAAATTTTCGGTTTTAGTCGACGTTTCGTCGTTTTTTGTATTCCGTCGTTTTTTTTATGATTAAAATGCAAATCTTGTTATGCTTCGAACTAAATCAGTACCGTAATCTCATTAGGAAAATAAAATGAGGTCGAGAATTTTTTGATGTAATATTTTTTCAACATAAGATCAGAATCTCATTCCACATACTAGAATGTGGAATAAGATTCTGATCTTTTGTTTAAATAACCCTCGACCTCATTTTATTCAAGTATCCTTGCAGCCTTGGTCATACATGGATCTGTCTTCACAAGAAAAGTGGAACAGAGAATAGACAGTTCGTTGCACAACATCTCTCAATATATTTTTTTGTGTTTCAATTTCAATGAGCCTGAAGTTATATGTGGAATAGTTCCCTTAGAAACTGTATAGCATATCTTCCTGCTGTAACTACCTAGGTCTGCCCCACCTTTTCTGTTCTAGTTCCAAAATATATATTTCCTCATTCTTAGTTTGTCTTTTGTTTATTATTACAATATGGGTTTTGTTTTGGTTCAAAATAATCTGTAAATTTCTTTTTATCAAGCATGTGCCACATATGGACCGAGCCTCATTGTCCATTCATTCTTATTCTTTGGAAAACCTTTACAATAGATCACGGTATCGATTAAGATTTTTATGATGTAATGTGTTTATTTTGTGTGTTTCAATGGGCCTGAAGTTATATGTGGGAAAGGTTCCCTTAGAAACAGTAGTGTATGTATGTATTTCTGACATTTTTTGGATTCTGTATTTGGGGAAGCCCCCATCCCCTCACCCTTTGATTGATTGATATATTTATTTCACCATATACGAATCATGAATGCAATAGATAAAATCATTATTTTATGGCCTATAGACACAGGCTTTAGAATAGTCTTAACGTATTTCCCGCGTGTCGTGAGATGCGACTGAAAGGAAGCAAAGGAGTGGTAGATTGTTTTACCATCACCCAGGGCAGATACTACTCGCTGTACTTTACCATGACGTTTCAGTTCCGTTTTTGATGTTTTTCATTTAGCGTGCTATTTTATAGCAGTATTCATAGTTTTGAACCTTTTTATACAGTTTGCTTGCAACCACACATTCCCAAGGAGAGATTGGAATCTTCTTACAAAAGATATATCATGAAATTTTGCATATTTTCTAAATTTTTTCCAATGACATCCATTTGCTTCGGGTGTCTCAGTTGCAAAGTAGCTGTCATTCTGTCGGTCCGTAGGGCTGGGCAATTCGATTCGGTGATTCGAATCAAATGTGAATCGGTCATAAAACAAAAACATGCTATAGACCAAGTGCATTTTTTTATTTTTAACAACAAAATGCAATTGATTTTGGTCAAATTTGACCAAATTCGGTTGTATTTTGTCGTTAAAATAAAAATGCATCGCTTTTATGTCTGTTAATGCTAATATTTGTAACTGTATATTTCATAATCATCATAACGGAGACTATAATAGTAATAGTAAAAATGGGATATTTGTTTTTGTATGAAATCAACGAATCGATCCGATTCTGAATTCCAAATGATTCAGTTTTGCGCAGCCCTACTGGTCCGGCATTAACCAGGCCTAATTACCCTGACAATTGACACTTAAGTGTAATAGGATCACATCTCGTTTAAGGCATCACAACTATGCCCTCGGGCAGTTCTGATTTCAAAATACATACCTTTTACGACACGGTATGTTATGTTTAGGAGATTAGAGGTTTTGTTCAGTCACCTTTAATATTAATGTGTGAAGTGTTTTGACTTGGAAACTGCTTCTCAATATGGTAGAATGAGCCTATTCGAGCTATTTTTAGGAATTTTTGTTTTTTGTTGTTTTTTTAATGAAATTCACTCTGAGCAAGACCGGAAGCATTGCCTGGAAGGATCCAATTACCAGTCACCTAATAGCAAAGATCTGCTCGAGCTGTAGTACCAGCAACTGCGCACTAAGTGGAAAATATTCTGATTGAAACTAGTCAACATGGTAAAGTGCAGTGAGTGGTATCTGCCCTGGGCCCTGGTAAAACCACCTTCCACATCTTTGCATCAATGAGACGCTGTCCATCTATGGCACATCCATGACAAAACATTATTTCTGATTGATTGGGGAGGAGGTTAAAGCCATCTAAAGGATCGAATTTGATATCATTTTTTATTCTCTGGTAGAGAAAAGCGGATAATAAATGCGGCAAACCACAACCTTTTGTGCGGTTATGAATGGACATGGTTAGTGGAGGAATCTGTAACCATCGGTTACGTGAACAACAATGAGATGTCCAGCCATCCATCCAACTGATCTCCTACAGGATTTGAACCTCCCTCATGTGGACAGATTGAAGATACGAAACTCGAAGCGTATTTCCAATGGCTTTAACCTATTAAGCTAAACAGGCATCTTCAATTTACAAAATTCCCTTCTTTCACAGAGTATTGATCAGATCAATTTTCACATTCTTGTTGAAAATTAGTCCAAATGAAACTGATTTGTCCTATGGAATACCACTTTCATGCAATATTTGAAAATCAATATTGAAATTACATTTTAATATTTCGGAAACTTTTTCGTATTGCCGAGGTAATGATGGATCATGTGTTGACCATGGTTGATTTTTCGATGGACTTTCTTTCATATTAGATTGTGTTATAGATGATAGGATAATGAAAAACATTAAAGACTATTCTTACTTTCGATAATGTGTGTTCCGGCGAAATAAAATTTATCAAGTCTGAGTGAAACAAGAATCCGTCATTTGGAATATCGCTTCATTTCAATATTCAAATCCATAACGAAATTTTATTTTAATTTTTCAAAAAATTTGTTGGTGCCTAACAGCACAGTTCATCAATAGCCCATGCTTGGCAAGTACATATTTGGGACATTATCTCCCCCAAGTATGTAGTTATGAGTTGTTATGATTCAATAGAAAAACTCTGGGACGACCGCTGTTATCTTATCGTTATGTATTCATTGTGAATGTTATTATGATAATATAAATCATTTATAGATATTTTTCTCTGGTCTTTAGAAAAACTATTTTCATAAAACAAAGCTGAATATTCTTAGTTACTACCTATTTATATATGGGCCATGTTTGATCAATCGAGGCTCAGACAATTATCTTTATCACAAGTTAGATCATATTATGATTTAATAAACGTGATAGGATGAGACATAAAATGTATTATGACATCATAAATATAGTTTCAACAATGTATCAATAGAATAGATCATTATTAAATGGTGTCGGTATCGGGCTACATGCCTGCATTTTCGTTTAGGGCGTTTAGGTTAGGAATTATTCCAAGCAAGGCCGCTGTATAGGCTTAATTAGATTAGAAGTATATCTGTTATGATGGTAGAAAAGTATTGGTATTAGTACCTGTAAATATTCTCTTCCAGCTTGTGTTGAAAACTTCTTCTTTTAGACAAAAAGTCTAAACTCAGTGTTCTGTATTATGAAAGCAAACTTATACTTTCATTCTTCTGGCAAGGTTTTTTCGTGAAGTAAAGTTTTCATGAAGTATTATTGCCCAATTTTTGACTATTTGTCAGTTGAATATGGTATTTATTTCTGGGTTATGTCGTTGTTGTGGTTTAGGCAAAATTTAGGGAAAATTTTATGAAAACAATTTTTGTTAAGTTTGAGTCACTGATGGATCGCGTCGCTGAGACGCTGTCCATCTGTGGCTCATACTTGACAAAATGCAATTTCTAATTAGGTATATCTTATGAATGTCACCATGGGACACAGATTGTACATACCAGTACTATGAGATTGAACAACGAATTTCCAAAATCCAATGATCTTATAACATAATCGACCACTGTGAACGTTCTCGTGTATAAGCGAGGAATTTATTCATGAGAAGATAAGCTAATTAGAATTTAGACTTAATGGAGGTTGAAAATAGCATTCAGTATATTGTAAAGTGATTTTTTTTTATTGAAATTCACTATAAGCGATGCCGGATAAGCGAAGCGAAGAGCTACTTGGGATATAGTACCAGCAACATTTTAAATGGATCGTCATGGTAAAAGTGCAGTGAGCTTTATCTGTCCTGGGCGATGGTAAAACCATCTACCACTTCTGTAATTAAGAATGGATTCTTGTTTAATGTAGTGAGTGGTATCTGTCCTGAGTAAATGGTAAAACAGCCTCACCACTTCATTAAAATTACTTGAGCAGAGAAGCTAACTCTTCATAGCAGTATTGATGATTTTGAACCTTTTTATACAGTTTGGTTTCCACCAGACACTCGAAAAATGGTAATTCTAGCCGCAGACATGCCGAAGAAATATTGTCAATTGGCTAAATTTTTCTCTGGCGACAGCAATTTTCTTCGGGATGTCTTGAGTAGCAGCAGAGTACCTGGCATTCTGTCAGTCTCCTCCTGAGTAGAGGACACTCTCACAGTTTTTTGTCACTGATGGTTGCAGATGTCCTTGAACGTATAATCAGTAGCAGAGTTTATTCCCATAATGTGAAAAAAACATAAATACAATAAGAAAACAAAGATGAAAGAATCAGATAGATTGCTTAAGTCACAAGTGTATCAGTACTCTTAATATTTATTTTGAACCCTGGTTCAAACATTCTTGTATTTATGTAGTGAATTTTAAATACTGTTTAAATAAACTTAAACTATTATCGTAATAAGGACAATGATGACTGCATTTCAAAGCACAATTCCATCTGTGCTCATCCGTGATAATATACAACTTTAATCAGTATAACTGACTTAGCAATGTTACGAGTTGTCTAAAATGATTAGTCATCAATGTATTAATGCTGACTCATAAAGGAAATGAGGTTTTTCCTGGTCGTTGCCAACTTATTGTGATGTCACTTTTATACAGGAGTTTGTGTTATGATTTCATAAACAGTGAATCAGTGAATGTATTGATTTTTGAATTAGTTAGGTTCTAGTAGTTGAAGTTTGGTTTTGCTGACTCTTGTTTTACTTTGAGTGTCTAAATGTTCCTGTCATGTTCTTTGGATAAAAAAAGCTTCGATACCATCAACACTGTTATTTCATAGCAGTATTGATGATTTTGAAACTTTTTTTCTACAGTTTGATTACTACCAGGCACTTAGACGTTTTTTCCTTACAGCAAGAGATAAGTCATGAAATGTAACCCAATTTACCTCTGTGATAGTGTTGTTTGTCAGACAAATATGCAATAAAAATAGAGTTCAGTACTAAACTCCTTAGTCAATAAATATTTGCTCCATTTATCAGTTTTATAGCATTGAGTGGATCCGTCTATAGAGATATGCTAATAGAATTTTCTTCGAGTGTCTGGAATCTTCTTCGGATAGAAAATAAAGCTTCAAAATCATCAACACTGCTATTTCATAGCAGTGTTGATGGTTTTGAAACTTGTTTCTACTTTTTGATTACTACCGGACACTCGAGACGTTTTATCCAAAAAATATATTATGAGATATTGCTCGGTTAAGTACAATGATAGTGGTGTTTGTCAGGCAAATAGGCATTAAAATTGAATGCAGTCGTAGCTAATACAAATTTGCCCTATTTCTCAGTTTTATGAGCATCTAATTGGTCCATTTATAAAAGCTATGAGGTCAGGTCCTATTTATTTATCATTGAAGTGGTTGTAGAGCACTTAGCTCTCACCCAGGGCGGATACTTCTGATATGGTCTTTGGTATGGCTGTCTAAAATATTTGATTTTATTCGCAATATTCGAATCATGAATTATTTTATACGATGTAAAATTTGAGATAAATCATGACTTTAGAGAGATTCAACGTCTTGCTTCACACTTGCATAAATTTATCCCTGTAACGTTTCGTCTAACCAAAGTCAGACTTCTTCAGACAACCATTTTGAAAATGTGACAAAAAGAAATCTACATGGAATATAAAGAGAGGAATGCTTAAAAATAAATAATTAATTAAATTGAATATGTCCATTAAACAGTGGGAGAGTGATGGAAAGAGTGATCAATTATGGGGCTATCGGCACAGAGAAAGGATAAGTAGTGAGTCCACGTCCCCCAGACCAATAACAATCATGACTTTGTCTCAAAAAATGGTCAAATATCAGCAATTTAGTCTGCTTTAAAGGTTAAAATATAATATTTAATAATTCTTTATATAAACAGAATTTCAAAATCGTTTCAACTAAGCTGTGAGGACTAGCCTCGTTTTCAGTTATTCTACATTAAGCATACGCTGCAAAAGATAACATATGCTGGAAATCATGCTTCTGCTGCATGACGAGAGTTCCACAGTTCCCACTTTTTTGAATTCTTTGTTAAAATAAGACTGGGACCTTTTGAAAATATACCAGCACTCTGTTTTATTAGTTTTATGTCTTCCTGAGCTATAAAAGGCGTGAGATTTTATTGAGCTGTCTATTATTGGTTTTATGGTACAAGGAGTTAATAAACCACTATGTCCGTGTGTCATATAATATAGTTTAAGAATAATCAAAAAAACCAATTTCTCTTAATAAGAATTTTCTAATACCTATCTGAATATCCTGATAACGATATTCTTACATCAGATGGGCAGAATGCCAGCCACTCAGACACCCGAAGAAAATGAGTTTCATCAGAAGAAAAATTAGCAGATGGGCTGTATGATATATCTATGGTTAGAAAAAAAAATTCCGAGTTTAAAAGATATTTCTACAACGAGTTCCATAACTAGTTTCGTCCATGGTCATCATTGTGAACACACACATATTATCTTATGGTTTTGTTATTGGAATTCGCTCGAAGTATGAAGGGGAAACTAACAGTTACTCCAATGGTTAAGGACTACTGCAAGAAACTACGGCCTAATCGAAAAAAATTCTGTCTTTTTTGAGTCTCTGGTTGTGATTAAACTATAGAAAATGGTTCAAAATCATCAATACTGCTATCTTGGTCTTGGTCAGGGTGATCCACTCCAAGTAGCAGCTATAAAAAAAAATATTTGAGAACTTTAGTGACATGAAATATAATTTTGAAATGCTTGTCTGAAGAAGCTTGACTTTGATCTGATGAAACTTCACAGAAATAAATTTGTGTGAGTGTGAAGCAAGACTTTGAACGTTAGTCATAGTTACTCTTACTATTGTATGTATCCTTGCGTTTACTGCATATGGATCGCAAACACAAAGGCACAGATGTAGGATAAGTAGTTAGTCCACGTCCCCCAGACCAATAAAACATGGGGATAGATAAAACTGAAACAAAATTGCTTTTAATTAGAATTTTTGACTATTCGGATGAGGACATCTTTATAAGCTTTCTCGATTTATTATCTTCTGATGGCACCAATTTTCTTTGGGTGTCTGAGTGCAGGCTTGCAAATTCGCGGGATCACGAGCTAAACTTATACAAACCCATGAAATTCATTTCAAGGAGTCTGATTCCTTGAGGTTTCTTTTGTTTATTACCTTCTAATCTACCATATTACGCTCCCTATTAGGAGATTAAAAAATATTTGGAATCTCGCAAATCGAGCGAGTTTAAAACCCTGTGATAGGTTGACATTCTGCCAATCGGTTACAGCGTTATGTACTTTTATTTTAGCCCAAATCGAAAGTGACTGTGTATATTACGAAATGAAAGTTCTCAAATTCAGTATAGATTTATGATAAGAAATATTTGCACTGTTGTTGACCTACTGTGATAAGGGCCTGATTGGAAATTTATTTTGTCATACATGTGCCACAGATGGACCGCATCTCGTCAACGCGTCTCATCCTTTGATGAAATTTTTCTGATGGAGGGCCACAAATATTTGTATTGATCAAATTGATCCTTCCAATGACTATCTGGGATTTCCGATACTTTACTTGTACGCTTTGTAGGTACAGGCTATAGGACAGTTCTAACATTTTTTTTTCTTTAAGTTCACTCTAAGCAAGGCCAGAAGCAGCTCCAAAGGGAACCAACCAACGGCCACTTAATAGCAAAGAGCTTCTAAAAGATGTAGTACCAGCAACTGCAGAAAATAATAAAAAAGAAAATAAGAAAAAACAGTAAACATCCCAAACGGAACTGAACCTTTTTTTTTAGGTTTTCTATATTATTTGCTATGGCCTATCCGTAAACATACCGAGAGGCTTATACCGAACAACGGTTAGGCAAGGACCTTGTGACTATGTTAAAGCTTCCCACGAAGTCCCTTGCTGAAGGGCACGCTCGGTTGTGAAACGGTCAAGCATGAACCATCTGCCTTCAATACAATACGATCGCGCTTAACCGACTAAGCCACCGAGCCGCGCATATATCATGTCGCTCAAAATTTGATTTATTTGACATTTTTCAAACACATTCTCTGAACCAAATTTCATTTCAAATAGCGAATTGAATTGAATTCTTTCAACATCTTAAGCCTAAGTCAAACTGGCAGCCGAAAGGCAGATACTCTGCTTTTTAGACACGCGTAGAAAATAGGTTCCATTTGAAAAAAATTTAGAACATTGGCTGATTGATATATCTGTGGCTAAAAGGTTTAATGTCTCTTTTTTGGGTGTCTGGTACCAACTAAACAGTAGAAATAGTTTCAACATCATCAATACTGCTATGAAATAGCAGTGTTGATGGTTTTGAAGCTTTTTTCATCTGTTTATTCACCCGAAGAAAATACCATGGACAATTTGGACAACTGAAGAAAAACAAGATTTTGTTTATCTGACCGCAATGTCATGAAACGAAACTATTCCGAGTCCTTATTGATTTATGATAAGAAATATTTGCACTGTTGTCGACCTACTGTGATAAGATGCCACAAATATTTGGATTGGTCGAATTGATTCTCTGTGCAAGAAATATTATTTTCCTTGCAAGATTAACGTGGGACTAACTACTTATCCTTCTTCTATGCCTTTGTGGGAGGGAATCTGTATGCTTTGCGCAAGGATGCTATCGAAAGATGAGTGAGGCCAAAGTCTCCTTGCTCAGACAAGCATTTTAAACAAATGTTATTTGTTTAAAATGTTCATCTGAAGAAGTCTGTCCTTGGTCGGACGAAACGTTTCAAGAAAAATTTGTTTACGTGTGTAGAAAGACTCCTAAACCTCTTATCGAGAAATACTTGTAGGGTGTAATAACTTACGTAGGCCAGGCCGAACAGGAAAAGATCATATTTTTCCAGTAATTGTAACCTTGTCTGTCTACAAGTAGCCGCTGTTACAGGGCCTTGCTGGACAGAGTGATCCTCTCTAGCAAGTGGCTGTAAAAACAATCATTTCACTGTTAGGGCTTGGCAATTCGAATTCAGTGATTCGAATCGTTTCAAAGTACAGATTATTCGGATCAATCTTGAATTGGTCATGGTAACAAGAGCTTGCTAAATGAAGTGGAATTTCATATTTTTACCTTCAAAATAAATCAATTTGGGTCAAATTTGACGAATCCGAGTATGAAGTAAACAAACTGAGAGGTTTCTCAGAAAATTGTAAAAAAAAAACTCTAAAAATGCATACTTTTTTGGATAAGTTGATTTGGGATGGCTGAGAAAATCGAATCAAATAATTTATGATTTGCGAATCAGGAATCGACTCGAAAATTGTATTATTGAAAGAATTCACTCTCTTGTGTTCTTAAGTTAGGGAGGTTGGAAATGAAACTACAGTAAATAGAGGAAAATTGATAGAAATATTTACTTCCAAACAGTTCTTGTGCGTTTAGTTATCAGATAGGAAATTGAAATATTGTTTTCGTTATATCAGTTCGAATTTTGATTTGCCAAGCATGAGCCACTGATGGACCACACTTTGAGGTGTGTGTGAGATGATTGCTGGACGCTTCGCTGGTGCACGTTATAGTTCACGCAACCAATGGTTACATCATCCTCCAACAACCATGACCATGCACAGGAAATATCTACAAACAGTGTATAGGCATAAATCTCATCTCAGACTTGGAACTAGTGTTTGCACAAGATGTTGTGACTTGACATATGATTAAGCCATGCTCTCGGCTTTCCTCTCCCACAGGATAAAAATGGAATCCTATCCTATCAAAAAATCATCGATATATTAATAGTCCGAAATTTCAACTTCTTTTTCTTTATTTTTAACAGTGGAAGTGTTTAGCTGTGGTCCAATAATGTCGAAAGGGAATCTCCATTTAAAGTCAGTGTTCAGTAAAGAGCGAACTTTCCGTCCGAAGAAAAAGTTTGAACCGGGAACTACGAAGTTTCAACTTCATAAGAAAGCACAAGCCAGCTTGCAATCTGGTAAGTGTACAGGTGCAAATTCGGGTCGCTATTCTCAGTTACATTTATATTATTATCGAACATTTTGAACAGATTGTTATCGAATCTGATTAAATCTTGTTATTTATCTTTCAGGATCTATTCGAAGAACTGATAAAACTTTCGGAAAGATTTGGTATCTAATTTTGATTAAAAACGGAGGTGCTGTGACCTACCATGGCAGAGTGTAGTCTGCAGTATCTGCTCTGGGCAATGCTGAGCCATCTACACTCACTGTTTTTTCTTACACACACACTTTTTATGATGCACTATAAATAAAGATTGGTGGATTTTAGGATAGGATGTCATTTTTATCCTGCAGGAGTGGAAATCCGAGAATACAGCTTAATCATAAGGCGAACCACGACCTCTCGTGCAGATACCAGTTCCGAATAGGGCTGACGATTTTTGATTATCGTATTTCTCATTTATCTTGCGCGTGGACCAGGGTTGGTGGAGGAAGCTGTAACCACCATGCACTGGCGAGGCGTCAAGCAGACCTCTCGCATATAACTATCATCCTTCACAGGATTCGACACTGAGTCATGACGATCAGAGACGCGTATCTCGAAGCTTATTCCCACCGCTTTACCGATTGAGCTAACTGGACACCCCAAAGCAGAATCTCAATTTTTTTTTCTAGGTCTCGACTTGAAAGCGATTGTCAACTTACCAGAAGGTGAAGATTTAAATGATTGGATTGCCGTGCATGTTGTAGATTTCTTCAATAGAATTAATTTGATTTATGGCACCGTGGCTGATTTCTGCACTGAAGAGGTAAAATCTTGTCTTTGTTCAACGGAGCTTTCTGCTCTCGTTCCTCCGAACGAAATATTCAATCGATCCACTCGCTTTGCTCTACCAATTCCCATCTATTCACTGTGTAGGTTCCACAGTGTCACAAACAGTTTTTTTTTCATTTTTGGTTTTTTCCAAGAATGTAAACTTTGGAATTCCTCACTGCTCTCATGATTGTGTTGATTTGCATGGCTTTAATTAAAACTTGCACCTCGAGACATCTATCAGGGATAAGGGTTTACTTAGCTTTTATTCCTGCATTTCATGTAGCTCTTTGCACTTTAGTGGTTTCAGGAAACTTTTCAAGTATGATATGTGTCTTGCAGCCTCACTTTGAATGGATTTTGATAAAAAAAATCTCATAATGAGAGATCCTCCTGTGAATTTGGGTGTCTCGATATTTAGACGGTAAAAGCGTTAAAAACACGCTTCTTAGCACTTTCGCCACAAAACAATTTCATATGCTGTATTGCCTTGTTTCTTGGTTGACTCTCCTCTTTTTTGTCATTCACACGAATTGTGGTTAATATCATTTGATTTCAGAATCCAAGTAATCCATCGCTTTATTATTTTTTGTTGACATTCATTCCAGGTTAGACAGTGGATACCCAAAAAGAAAACAGCTTAAAGTCGCACAAATATAAAAAGCTGCTTCAAAATGTAGAACCAGTAACTGCACTCCACGCCAAAAACATTTCAAATAGAACTGAGCAGTTATAGTAAATTACAATGACTGATATACAACAGATTCAACTCAAAACTTCTTCAACTTTTTTTCTATTTTCTCAGGCGTGTCCAGTAATGTCTGGTGGTCCGAAGTACGAATATAGATGGCAGGATAGCCATAAGTGAGTTTCTTTCTTGTTTTGTTTATATAAATTAACTCTAAGCAATGTATAAAGCAGTATCTGCAGGGAACTAAGCAACGACTACTTATGTGACAGAGTTTTTTTTATTTAAATTCACTCTGAGCAAGGCTGGAAACAGTGCCTAAATAGAACCAGCAAACAGCCACCTAATAACAAAGAGCTGCTGAAAGTTATACTTCGAAATGTAGTATCGATTGCACTGCACTCCGAATGGAAAACAACGTAAAGTGAACTATGTAATGCTATAATATAGTTCAGTTAGTGATATCTACCCAGGGTGATGGTAATCCATTAATTCTTAATCCCTCTCAGCCACCATTTGTTTTTTCCTGGCATGACAAAAAGGAATGCCCAGGCTGTATAAAGAACTTTCTCTCCCCAAACTGTTTTGTTCTGTGTTGATTTTGTACCATTTCTAAGTCCTGTGTGAAGGAAAGTCTTCATGGAATCTTAAACATATGGATTGATTGTAGCAATTAGTACTACGATGGTTCATGCTGCCTGTGAAACCCTATTTTGTGCAAGCTTGTTTGAGAAGATAATACTTTCATTTGTACTCATTAAAATATCTAAGCTTGTTTCAGAAGAAAATACTCATTGAAATATCTTATTTCTAGATACAAGAAACCCACAGTTCTGCCAGCCCCTCACTACATACAATTACTGATGGCTTGGATCGAGGATTTGATCAATGATGACTCAGTATTCCCTACTAGAGTTGGTAAGTTTCATGTTCTGTAGCTGAGGGCTTTAAAATAGTCCTAACATATTTCCTGCGTGTCGTTGGGGAGTCTAAAAGCAAAAAAGTGGTAGATGGTTTTACCATTGTCCAGGGGAGAGATGCCACTCGCTGCACTTTACCACGACGGTTCAGTTCCGTTTGGGATGTTTTCCGTTTAGAGTGCAGTTACTAGTAGCTCTTTGCTTTTGAGTGGCCGTTGGTTGGTTCCCTTTTGGAGCTGCTTCTGGCCTTGCTTAGAGTGAATTTCAATGAAAAAAAAAAAAAAGTTTTGACATTTACGACGGTGAACAACAATTGCTTAGATGTGGTGTTATCATGGTCGTTTTGGGGCTGTTCTCCCCCTGGACTGGATAGAGGGATTTTAATCGGGGAAATTTTTCTTTGTTAAAGAAAGCTTTTGTGTCGTCATGAAGGGTATTTTGTCCGTTCCCTGTTTTTAGTATGCCTGTTTAGGATGCCTAAACCGGATATCTTACGATTTAGAAATTTTATAGAATTACTGTTGCGAATGGATCAAATTAGAGTTGTCTTTTTCTTCAAGATGAGTTATTTTTAACATGAGTGAGAAATGGGAAAAATGACTTAAGGATTGTTAAATTCTTCGCTATTCCAAGGGAGGATTTTCACTTGTTAATGTTTTAACACCTGAAGTATCCGTATTACATAACATATTTTGCAAAAGATTTTCTGTGCTGGTGCTTGGTTCTCATCGTTTCCTGCACACATTTATATCAGGAACTTTCAACAATTAAATATTTATTCCCTTTTTCTAGGAACCCCATTTCCAAAAACTTTTCCGAGTACCTGCAAGAAAATACTGACAAGACTGCATCGGGTTTTCATTCATGTTTATATTCATCATTTCGAAAGAATTCAGGTATGTGCGTGTCAGGTTGGCAGGATGCCACCTAGTGGGCTACGCTCGCTTTTAAATATTGTTTGTAAATATTAATGCAGTCGCTGATGCTGCATTTTTGTAGTGACTCTTTGCAATATAAAACAAGCGGCCCCTTGTATGTTTCCTAATAGATATTTCCAGCCTTGCTTAGATTCATAAATTATGAAGAAATTCTATGGATTGATAGAATCAGAAATTTGTTTAGCCAAGTATGGGCCACAGATGGACCGTGCCTTGTCGGCACGATCCATCAGTGACTCATACTTTTTCTTTATTGAAATTTGAGGATGAAAACGAGGATGGACCAACATATGTAGAATATATAAAGTACAGATGGACATTCCAGTAAGTCAAACGCAACTAGGATCGGATTACATTTTTGTCCTGTGGGAGAGGCTGAGAATACAGCTTAACCATATGGCGAACCACGACCTCTCGTGCGGATACCAGTTCCGAACCAGGGTGAAGGTTCATGGATCATCGTATTTCTCATTTTTCCTGTGCATGGACCTGATTCTAGAGGTCAATAGGTTCACAATCATGGGAGCCTGCAATGTATCAGATGTGTTGTTCATGTATTTGAGCGCTGACGGCTTTTTTATGAACCAACATAGTTTTTATTTTATTGAAATTGGCTGAAAGGAACTGACTCCCGAACATTTAATAGCAAAGAGCTGCTACAAGATGTAGTACCAGCAACTTCACTCTCAGCGCAAAAAATTTCTAACAAAACTAAACTGCTGTGGTAAAGCGCAGTGAGTGGTGTCTGCCCCGGGTGATCCACTTGACAGCAAAGAGCTGCTACAAGATGTAGTACCAGCAACTTCACTCTCAGCGCAAAAAATTTCTAACAAAACTAAACTGCTGTGGTAAAGCGCAGTGAGTGGTGTCTGCCCCGGGTGATCCACTTGACAGCAAAGAGCTGCTACAAGATGTAGTACCAGCAACTTCACTCTCAGCGCAAAAAAATTTCTAACAAAACTAAACTGCTGTGGTAAAGCGCAGTGAGTGGTGTCTGCCCCGGGTGATCCACTTGACAGCAAAGAGCTGCTACAAGATGTAGTACCAGCAACTTCACTCTCAGCGCAAAAAATTCTAACAAAACTAAACTGCTATGGTGAAGCGCTGTGAGTGGTGTCTGCCCCGGGTGATCCACTTGACAGCAAAGAGCTGCTACAAGATGTAGTACCAGCAACTTCACTCTAGACGGAAAAAAATTCTAACAAAACTGAACTGCTATGGTAAAGCGCAGTGTGTGGTATCTGCCCCGGGTGATAGCAAAACCATCTACCACTTCTTCTTTTCTCTGCTCAGTGTTGTTGTTAAGTATCCAGCTTTCCGGCTTGTTGAGTCCACTCAAGTTATCACTCCCCTGGTAGAGCAGTGAACAGTGTTTAACGAACTGGACTTGCTGGAACTAACAGGCTTCTTTCTGGAATCTTAAATCGGAAAGGATATAGGAGGATAGGACATCATTTTAATCCTGCGGGAGAGGAAAGCCGAGAATACAGCTTAACCATATGGCGAACCACGGCCTCTCGTGCAGATACCAGTTTCGAATCGGGGTGAAGATTTTTGGATTATCGGGGTGAAGATTTTTGGATTATCGTATTTCTCATATTTCCTGTGCATGGACCTGGTTGGTATCACTCCCCTGGTAGAGCGGTGAACAGTGGGTCACGAACTGGACTTGCTGGAACTGACAGACTTCTTTCTCCTGGAGTCTTGAATCGGAAAGGATATAGGAGGATAGGATATCATTTTAATCCTGCGGGAGAGGAAAGCTTAACCACATGGCGAACCATGATCTCTCGTGCAGATACCAGTTCCGAATCGGGGTGAAGGTTTTTGGATTATCATATTTGTCATTTTTCCTGTGCATGGACCTGGTTGGTTGAGGAAGCTGTAAGCGGCGCTTACGTGAAGCACCTTGCACCGGCGAGGCGTCCAGCAAACCTCTCGCTTATAATCATCATCCCTCAGGGGATTCGAACCTGCGTCATGACAATTACAGATGCGTAGCTCGAAGCGTATTTCCAGCGCTTTACCGATTAAGCTAACCGGGCACCCAGCATGTTAAAACATTGTTTTTCAAGTATGAGACACTGATGAATCGGGCCAACGAGGTGTGGTCTATCTGCGTCTCGCGCTTCAAAAAAATAAAATTTGGATACAAACCAGGACGTAATGCTTGCTGGCTGCTTATCACAACTTCTTTCAGCAGCAAAATTTTTTTGTACGTTAAGTGTTAGCAGCACTTTCCCATACTCTCAGATTCCCTTGTTTAACAATTAATTTGACCTCAATACTTTTTCTCTCTTTTTCAGGGAATGTGCGCCGAAGCTCACGTAAACGCTTGTTATAAACATTATTATTACTTTGTAACGAGGTATCATCTTGTAGACAAAAGAGAACTGGAACCATTGGTGAGTGGATTGTATGCTTTTTAAATTTTAATTCCCTTCGAGAATAGTCAGAGCAGCACTTAGATAAATTAGCTTGCCATCATAGATAAACAAAGAGTTATATGAAGTGGATAACAAGCAATACTAATATATATAGATATGTTTAAAGCTAGCAAGTTGCTGGTATTTCTTTTTACTTAGCCCTGCTTTAAGGTCGCACTACACGTTTGCGTAGGTTCGTTTTATTTTACCCTTTCGTTTTACGCAAGCGCAATGCCCCAACGTATTTCCTCTGTGTCGTAAGAGGCTACTAAAAAGAAAGAAAGAAGTGGTAGATGACTTAATCATCACCCAGTGCAGATACCACTCATTGTACTTTACCATGGCGGTTCAGTTCCATTTGAGATGTTTCCAGTTTAAGAGTGCAGTTGCTGGTACTAAATCTTTTACTAGCACTTTGCTGTTGAGTGGCTGTTGGTTGATTTCCCTTGGCTTCTTCCGACCTTGCTTAGAGTGAATTTCAATAAAGTAAAGAGTAAAAATGGGATATTAGTTATTTCTATGAAATTATTGATTCGATCAGATTCAGAAAAATTATTTGAATACGATTCCAATCCCAAATGATTTGGTTTTGCCCAGCCTTAATCACAGAGACAAAAAATTTGTTATATTTGGTGGGCGCGATGGCCTAGTGGTTAAACATGTTGGCATCGCAGATTGAAGACCTCGGGTTCGAGCCCCGGCGAATCCGGCTCGCTTATCCACGCCCACCACTCAACCCAGGGTGTGATAACTTGGGTAGGCTAAGCCGAACAGGAAAAGATCATATCTTTCCAGTAATTGTAACCCTGTCCGCCTAAAAGTGGCCGCTCTTACAGGGCCTTGGACAGGGTGAACCACTCAAAGAAGTGGCTATAAAAAAAAAAAAAAAAAATTTTATAATCGTTCTACAGAGAGAAATGCAAGCCAGTATCTGCCACAAGACATCAACTTCTTCAAGGAGTTCGGAAAGATTCTAAGAGGAACGAAAAGACGACTCATCATCATAAATATTGCTTCAAATATCTCAATGCTTTTATACATCCTCGTACTTATCATAAACTTTAAAAGAAGAACTCGAATCGTATGCGCTGTGGATTACGATGATCTTCTGGTAAACACATTGGCATCACCAGTTGAAGATCTCAGGTTCGAGTCCCGGCAAGTTTGACTAGCAAGCTCATATCATGAGTACAGAAATAGTACTGATCAGTAGAACCTATAAACTTCTAAAGTTTCAGTAATCTTCTATATAAAAAAGTGAAATTAAGAAGTGGTAGATGGTTTTACCATCACCTGGGACAGTTACCACTCACTGCACTTCACCATTGCGATGGCCTAGTGGTTAAACATGTTGACATCGCAGGTTGGAGATCTCGGGTTCAAGTCCCTTCAATCAATCCATGCTCACTACTAAACTTGGGTAGGCTAAGCCGAACAGGAGAAGATCATATTCTTCCCAGCAATTCTAACCCTGCCCATATATAAGTGGCTGCTAGTACACGGGGCCTTGGACAGGGTGATCCACTCCAAGAAGTGGCTATCATTTTGAGCAAAGCATCAAAGTGCATTTGTTGTCCTGAAGCAGTCAGTATTCAGACTTATAAACATCGAAGACCCCGATAATAAAAAAAATTGTCACGTCTCACCATAATCAAACTTTCTATAGAAATTTTCATCTGTAAAAATGCTCACAGTACCACCATACTTTTTTTCTTACAAATTATTTATAAAGTGAAATCATAGACTGCCTTAATTACCAAAAATCCTAGAAAAATAATCATCGAACAAAACTTTTCACGAAAAAATACCAAAGCAAATTTGAGTGCATTTGGAAAATAAAATAATATTTATCAGGTAGACGTTCTGTATTCAACAAAGGTTTATCCAAGCATTGTTAACTTTTTCGCCACCATCCAGGGTAGGTACTATTCAAAACTCCAGAAGAAGAACTGAGATCATATGCTCTGTCATTTTTGCGATTTTACTATAGTAATTTAGTTCTGCATTTTGTATATTATATTTTTGTCATCAAGCTGATTTTTCATATGCTGGTTCTACCCTCAAATTTCAATAAAGAAAAAGTTTGTAGCACTGATGAAATGTGCCGACAAGGCACGGTCCATCTGTGGCTCATGATGGTTTCTGCACGAGAGGTCGTGGTTCGCCATACGATTAAGCTGTATTCTCGGCTTTCCTCTCCCGCAGAATAAAAATGATATCCTATCCTAAACAAATTTCTGATTCTAGTAATCCATGGAATGAATCTCTTCGTATAAATCTAAGTAAGGCTGGAAATATCTCTTTGAAAACATACGAGTGACATTTGCACTCCTTCAAAAGAGGCAAACGAGGGGCCAATCACCTTAGAGTCGCTACAAGAACCCATTAACTACACTCTAAGCAGAAAACATTACAAACATAACTGAACTGCTGCAATAGACTGCAGTAGGTGGTATCTGTCCTGGGTGATGGCGAAATCATATGCCACTTCTTTGCATACTTTAATTCCCTGTAAATTCTAAAATCCCTAAAAATCTAAAAACAATGGAGCACATTGTATTTTTCGAAAACTTGTTATTGAGACCTTACTCTGTGTTGAATATTTTCTTTTTATAAATATTATTTTCTTTTTTACTATCATCAATAGAACGTCCTTTTTTGCTGAATCAGCATTTTTGCTGCCTGTTTTAAACTTTTCTTTTTACGATGAGATTTTCATTATTTTTTGCTTATTTCTATCTACATATTATTATTGTTATTATGATACTTTTTTTTTTTTTGTTTCAAATCGATCGAAAATGAGCCAGGAACGGGCCACCCCAGTTGAATTTGCTTGCGGCCGCAAAAAAGCGAAGTTGTCTTACCGCCGCGCTTCAATGCACGTTGTTGTTGCTTGTATAGTTTAGCTTACAAGGTATTCAAAAATTCTAGCATAAATAGAATATATTTCAACATCTCAGATAAACTAAATTGCTTATCGGTATCTGTTGGGTATGGGTCACCGAAGCTCAACTTTTCTGTTATATTTGATAAGACGATGATTGATATCGTGGCATGACCACCCACCTCCCTCTCTGCACTTTGCAAGTTTTGATTTTATTGTATAAAATGAGTGACATGTTAAGCCAAAACCTCTGAGCGGAACTGGTGTCTGCACGAGTGGTCGTGGTTCACCGTATGGTTGAGCCGGATTCTCGGCTTTCCTCTCCCCCAGGATGAAACTCCTATCCTACATACTAAGCGACCACCTCTTTCCTTATCTCCACGGAGTAATTGTCAGATGCTTTTTCCCTCTCGCATATAATCATTTCTCAATGGGATTCGAACACAGGACTGATGCGTCGCTCGAAGCGATTAAGCTAACCGTGCATTAGCTAGATATTCTGATCGCTCCCTGCTGAGGGATTAGTAACTCGAAAAAAAATTGATTGTATATATTCAGCCATATTTCATTTTCCTGTGAATTTTTTTTTTGTTTTTTTTCATATTTGGGAATAAAATTGTACAAATGACCCAAGGTGTATGAGAAATATTTGTTTGGGGGTGAAACAGAATTAGGTAACCATCTCTGTCAGAAAAATCTCGTCTCTTAAACATTTTTTGTTGATATGGGTCACTGATGAATCGCATCAATGAGACGTAGTCCATCTGTGGCTCATGCTCGACAAAATAAAATTTCCAATTGGGATAACACGCACCACAATTGAATTAAATAAAATTTGTCTTTTTACTTAAGGGAAAATATACAAACAATAGTTTCAGATATTTTGAGGGTGATGTTGTAAGATATTCGCTCCATTTTGTAGAATTGAATATCTTTTTCCGGAAATTCGCTCGTCTTAGCTAAATAACTCAAGACACGATGCAGACGCAACTAGACTCAGGACTCGATAAAAACTGAACTAGAGTCTGCGATCAGCATTTAAAAAATTGCAGTATGTGCCATTGCGTGTGACGAAAACGCGCCTCCCAAAAGGGTATAAACATGCAATGTAGCCTGCTGTAAAATCCGCATTCGTTTATCCCATAATGATCTGATGGTGGTTCTAGGTGAGTACTTATAAAGGGAGAGGTGCTGAATTCATCTGTCGTTGCCCTTATATAGATTTAGAAAATTGACTTGTGACTCGACTTGCGGCTTTTAAATGTGTGAATTGACTTGACTCTGGATTAAATTTTGGTAAGACTTGGAACTGGACTCACAACTTGTGTGTTTGTCTACTCTGAGTGGATCGTTCCAACCAAACAGAAAACACTAATACTCTAGTACTGCGAAGAGTTCCATCTAATTTGAGGAGAGCAATCTTATGCCACTTTGAATCTTCCTCCAAATCCTATACTTTGACATGAACTAAACTTGAGGCGTTGCTTGCTTTTCTAATAGCTCCGTTAGCGATATTTTCATCACCTCTGTGTCGACAGAAGTGTTAAAATAAACCGTGTACATAAAATGTATAGAGGGGAATTATATTGAGCAGAGAACATCTTATGAAGAGTATAACACACAGCAGAGTGCAGCAGGTTATATCTGCCCTAGAAGGTGGTATATTAAAATTATTTCATGCTCGCCCTAACTGGCTACTTCCCCTCCACGAAGTTAAAAAGTGCACTTACAAGGATTTGATCTGAAAGGATTTATTGCCACAAATCACACACGCTATCAAATGAGTAAAACCTGAATAACCCGAATAAAATTATGATGCACAAACGACAAAAGATTTGTGCAAGTGAAACAATCCAAGCAGTACAGGGGCTCAAATAAGGATTCCTCTCTAAGAGTACGCCATACTCTCGCGAATTTTAAAACACAAGTATTTCAGAATTAAATCCTAATAATTCTGTTCAAAATACTTTCATTTCTCTATTACACTTACTATTGAAACCTTCATCATAAGTTTGGTGCACTGGAAGTCATCAGGAAGGTTTTAAACGATTGTAAAGAAATTTATGAACACGCAGATACTCTCATTTATGAAAAATTTGCTGTTTACAAGAGTATTTGAAGACTCTCGTAAAGGTCTGCACGCGAGTACATACGAGAGGAGGGCTCTGGTAATCTCATGTCGTTTGCAACCCTGAAGAATGATTGCAATTCCTCCTGGGTGTTAATTTTCTATATGATACAGCCGTGGGGAAATTACCAGGAATTACAGAACGGCAGGTAATTGAAAAATGGTAGTATTTTGACTATGAAGGCTGTACCTGCGGCCCAAATCATGAAGGCGCCAAAATGCATTATAAAGAATATTTCACAAGTCTACACAATATCTCGAATTTTACGCTAAATTGCTACGTAAGAATAAATTTAAAAATAAGTTTTGAAACTTGATTCCTGGTGCAACTATGAATATGATCAAGCTTCTAGTGCTTCAACCAAATTTTATTTTGTCAAGCATGAGCCACAGATTGACCGCGTCTCATGACGTGATCCATCAGTCACTCATACTTTAGACAGGATTTCATCTTATCCTGCAACAGAGCCAACCCAAGAGTACAGCTCAACCATATGACGAACAACGACCTCTCATGTGTGGGGTGCTCGGATAGCTTAATTGGTAAAAGTGATGGAAATACGCTCCGAGCTACGTATCACTGACGTCCTGGGTTCAAATCCCATAAAAGATGATTATGTGCGAGAGATCTGCTAGACGCATCGATGGCGCAGTGGTTCAAGTAAGCTCTGTTTACGGCTTCCTTCACCCTGATTCGGAACTGGTATCTGCAAGAGAAGTCGTGGCTCACCATATGGTTAAGCTGTATTCTCGGCTTTCCTCTCCCGCAGGATAAAAATGAAATCCTATCTTACCATTTCGAAAATGAGATTTTTGTCGCTTTTACCAACTGAGCTCCCCCTACGATGATAAAAAAATCAGAATAGAAACAATAAAACCCAAAAACAATTGAAATACAAGATTTAATCACGGGCAGATCAGATAATCAAGGCAGTGGACAAAATAAGCTAGATACCTGATAAAAGCAGCACTTCAAAATAGCAGTCGAGATGTTAGTGGCAGTAAAACAAAACGAAAAAAACACACTCTCTTCATAATGGCAGTAGAGATTTTGACGGAAGAAAAAAGCGGACAACATGATATTGAGATATAACTAAGATAATGGCAGTTACCAAATCAAGTTAGTAATGAAATCAACTCAGAGCGAGGTTGAAAAGAAGCAATATTATGGTGAGCACTGATATGTGAAAAATTGCTAAAATTGATTGAAATTCACTCTTGAGCAAGGCTGGAGGCAGTGTCTGAAGGGAACTAACTAACGGCCACTTAATAGCAAAGAGCTACTAAAAAATGTAGTACCAGCACTCTAAGCATAAAACATTTCAAATCAGAACTGAGCTGGTATAATAGAGTGCAGTGAATGGTATTTGCTCTGGACAATGGTGAATCATTTAACACTTTGTTTCCTTTTAGTCGCCTTTTGCAGCATGCAGGAAATAAAGTTAGGGCGGCAACTATGAAAGCCTGTACCAGTACATAGGTTGCAGTGTGGTATTAGCCCTGGGTGACGATAATAATACTATACACTCCACAAACACGGATATGCTCACACCTAGCAAAACAGTGATTCATAGAAATTTGGAATCTGTCATCAAGCCATTGAATTCAAGAACTTCCCGTATTCCAACCCACGAATCAACAGAACCTCCGAGTCCAATATTTTGACGTCTTTTTCTTTCAACATGCTCGATTTCCTCCAATTATTTTCACTCCCACATTCAGCACATGATTTTGATGGATATGTCTCCCAAGTAATTGTCCGATGTCTGCATTTTGAACATTCAAAGAACTTCTTCTTTGCACTTCTCCAATTTAAATGGTGTTTCAACTCTTTACAACGATCGTGAGGGCCCCAAAACGTGTAGGAACATTCGGCACATGTCACAACTTTGCATGGTATTTCAAAAGTTTCGGACATTTTCTTTTCCATCATTTCTTTGCGAATAAGAGGGTTAAAATATTTTTCTTCCTCCTCGAGTTGCGAAGTCTCGATTTCGTTCGAAAATGCTGACTTACTGTTCAAAATTTTATCGAATTCTGCTTTACTCATGTTACCATATTTTGAGTTTTTTAGCGATAATTTTTTAGGTTGATTTTCCTTTGTTTCCCCTATATTTGATTCCACTTTTTGTAGAATTTTTAAAACGTTGTCACTATTTTGTACATTTCTAATTTGTTTCAACACTCCCCTATTTGGGTTGCTCTTTTGTAACGCCACATTCCCAGAGTCATTCCGTAACTTTGCAATTGCTTTTTTCTTCGCTAACTCGGCATTCAGTTTTGGGGAGTTGTTACTTTTCGGGGTCCCCCACTCCCCAAAAAGGTCAATTTCATCGCTACATGACCCCTGACCTAATTTCGGAGCACTTGACCCCAGTTTTGGTGAACTTGCATTTTTTGATAACTCCAGTTTTTTCAAACGTACCATATCAGCCGTCATTTTCTTAATATCCGCAGGTGACACATAGCCCCCTCCAGTGGAACTTTGCGTCTTAGTTTTCAAATTGCCAGCGTTACTTTTCAATTGTGCTAACAAAGATCCAGGTCGTTTTTGAGGTTGCTTTACAGCTGGTATGACTGCCGTGGCCTTTTTCGATTTTATTAAATTTCCTCGTTCTTTGAGAAATTCCGCTGCAGTCTGCGGTTTGGATGCTTCCACTTTTTTCTTTTGTTCTTCTTCTCGTTTTAAATTGTTTAGATGATTGAGATATTGACGGGAACCAGCGATGTTATCACCTGGAAAATAGATCTGTATTAAGAAGTGTTTTACATAGATTTGATTTTTAGGAAGCGCGCTGAAGGTAAGGCTTTAGAATAGTCTTAATGTATTTGTCGTGAGATGTAACTAAAAGGAAACTAAGGAGTGGTAGATGGTTAAACCATTGCCCAGGGCAGATACCAGTCATTGCACTTTACTATGGCAGTTTAATCCTGCATAAAATGTTTTCTGCTTAGAGTGCAGTTGCGGGAGCTACACCTTGTAGCAGCTTTTTGCCATTCAAGTGGCCGTTTGTTGGCTCTTTTAGTTAGGCACGGCTGAACTTAAATTGTTGCCCGGGGCAAATACCAGGATGACAGAATCTTTTTTTCTTCAGGTGTCACGTCACGTCATTTTCTTCAGACAGACACAAAGCTTCAAAGCCATCAACACTGCTATTTCATAGCAGTATTGATGATTTTGAACCATATTGCTTAGTTTACTACCAGACACTCAAATGGCATTTTAACCTCCAGCAAGAGATATACCATGAAATATTCTGTATGTCTAATTCCCTTCTTATGGAACCCTCTTCCAGTATTAAAGTCAAAATCAACAAGATATCTTTCCATGAAATTACAAGTCGTAGCCTGACTTCTTCAGACAAAAAAACAAAATATAACTTAGAAAACAGCGAATATTCGCTGTTTTTCTAAGTCATATCTTGTTTTGTCAGAATAAGTTAAGCTACGACTTGTAATTTCATGGAAAGATATCTTGTTGATTTTGACTTTATTAACACTCTCATCCTCAAGCCTCCTTGGGACAAGAGTTATATCTTTTTTATAGCCACTTCTCAGAGTGGATCTCCCTGTCCAAGGCCCTGTAACAGCGGCCACTTATAGGTAGACAGGGCTACAATTGTTGGAAAGGTACCTTTAGCCGTTCGGCTTAGGCTACCCAAGTTATTAAACCCTGGGTTGAGTGGTGGGCATGGATAAGCCAGCCGGACTCGCCGAGACTCGAACCCGAGATCTTCAACTTGGTATGCCAACATGTTTAACTACTAGGCCATCCCGCCCGCATACAGGGTCACAAGTACACAAGGAATGACTCACTCTAGTACAAAACTTTTTAAATTCACGAATTTATTAATAATTCTTACCTGAAGTCAACATTTCCGCAAATGCATCCGAACACCCTGACACTGATTGTTCTTCGTCAATCCCACTGAGTGCTTTCATGACCTTTGACCTTTCCATTAATTCTTTTTTACCTTCTGCAGCAAGATCTGCGTGGTTTGACAGAAACTTTGTCAGTTTCACTTTAGGCTCGATCGGTTTCTTAGAATTGGCAACGGAGTTTGGCGTAGCGCTGTATACTTTTCCACCGTAGAAGAACTGGTCGTTTTTAACCTTGTTCCACATTGAATCTTTGAATTTTTTTGCAACTGGTGCCGCTACAGACCCTTGTAGTTCGCTACGCCTCGCGCTTGACTTTTTGTATTTGCTTTTCATGTGGAAGACGCACACATCTGATACCTGTTTGTTGATAAAAGCCAAGCATTTCCCTGCTGGTTGTTTGTTCCGCCATTTTGTAGCCAGACACCATCCCAGATCTGTTGATAATCCAATATGCATTGTGCGTTCTGCTACATCCACAGTCAAAGCAGGCGTGCTGTCAAATGAATTTTGGGCGTCGTCTTTTTTGGGGGGCATTATCGAGGGGTTTAATAGTCCAATAACGCTGCCTACTCCCATTTGCTTTATCAATTTTTCATGAACAGCTCCGAAAAGAAAAAACGAGACTGTTTTGGTGCAGTCTTCCAAATCTGTCAGATTCCAAATACTGAAAGGTTTCCCATTTTTCGCAGTTTGGCGGTCAAGTTGTTTAGCAACTACACCGATTGTTACCCAATCAGTGTCCTCCGTTATTTTCATGGTTGATCGAATAAGGCTTAGCTTTAAAAACCGCTTCCCTGTCATACGTTGCTGCATTTCGGTACCGGGAACAAAGCATTTTTTCAGCCTAATTCGAGAATATCGTTCAATTTCTACGACAACTGGTTCATTTGCAGCTGTGGGTTTCGCCTTGTGGGGTAAGGCCGGTTTTGTACCCATAGGTGCCCCTAGCAGATTAGCCATGGAACTCATTGGAGTCCGCGGGCCCGGTGCACCACCTCTCAGACTCTCGGTAAAGGGGTGCCTGGTTGGTGCAGAAGCTTGAGAAGCATTGGCAACTCTACGTCGTTTTTGCGGAGGAAGATCATTTTCTGAGTGATTGTTTTCAACTTGACGTTTCGAGCTGGAACCATAAAATGATGATTTTGCAGTTTTCTCATGAACTGGGCTCAAAATTTTCTTTCTTTCTGTTGTGATAGAGTTGGGAGATTTTTCGACTGAACTACCGAAAGGTGCATCTGCAAATGCTGCTAAGAATGAGGACTTCGGTGGGCTGTTTAGTTTCGTTTTTGTTGGCTCTGTGATTTGTGGAAGAGAGTTCGATTTAGGAGAAGAAATATTTTTTGTGCTTTCAGGTGAGTTTCCTTTCTTTTGTTTCATTTTTTCTTTTATTTCTTTCATTTTTCTTTCCAATTCAAGATATTCTTCTTCGAGATGGCTGAAAAATGTATGAAAGATTAATTACGATAAGATGAATAGAAGATTTTCTGTAATAGCCAAAATATCGACATCCGATATAGATTTTTAATAAACACTGCTTCCAGCCTTGAATAAAAAATACTTAAATTTAGGTATAAATTCTTGAACAGTAAGGAATAGCATATTCAGTCTGGGAAAGATGACAGTCTTTGACGTGGTCTATATAGTTTATAGTGTAATTTCGATTCAAACTAAGAGCTACTATTTTCAGAAAGAGCCTTCAAAGAGCAATACACGCGGGGTGCCCTGGGCAAGGCACTGTAATCCACAGCCCTGGGACGACGATGCCCGATAACCTCACCGGTTCCTCATTGGTTCCACACTGGATGGAATAGCAAGACGCAAGATAAATCTCGTAACCAGATATAATTGTGAAAATTGTTAATTGCGAACATTGTTAATTGCATACTGTGAAATAAAAGTTCATTTCATTTTAATGACAAAATGAAAACAATTTTGGTCAAACTCATTTTGTCGTTAAAAATGGAAATTCTAGTTCGTTTAGCAAGTTTTTGACCCTATGAACAATTCACCATTGATTCGAATAATTTTTGCTTCGAATTGATTCGAATCACCAAATCGAAATACTCAAATAATATCCAAGAATACGCCTACACTGTTTAATCCGTCTTTTTTACCTCGTCTCCGCCTCATCATCTTCTTTGCTTTCATTCTGTTCTTCTTCTTTTTCCGTTTCTTCCATCAAAGCCAGCAGATCATCAACATCGTCATCTTCGCAATCTGACATATTCTGTATTGGAAGCTTTTAGCCACGTCACTCTAGTATGTACGCTTTTCTTGAGCAGTGTTAGATTTTTGCAAGTAACAAGTTATTCTACTAGGTTGCTAGGCCTAGTTCACAAGAACAGGGAATCTGAAATTAGAACATCGGGGTTAGATTAAATTAAGGTGAAGGTTATACTGTTTAGTCGCACACTAGTGTTTTAGGTCGACAGGGCCTTGTGCATCTATATTTAAATTTATGTAGCCTTTGCCACTGACACAAAAAAACTAGTATTTTCGGCATAATTGACTCAAAATTGTTTTCTTCCTCATTTACAATTAACAACTATTAGTTTTAAGAATTAGTTTTAAGATGGTTGTTATTGTTGGGTCTCCCTTAAACCAGGAACCTCTTTCAAACCCTGAAACTAGGCACTTTATTAGGCACTAAATAAACGCCTTGACTGAAATCGGGCACTATTTTAGACATCAATTCAGACTGTTAGACATTGATAAATGAGCAAAATGCTGAAAGGAACAGATTGTGTTGTGGAAAGCAGTATCGAGAAGAGGCATTCTTCTTCCTTTAACTTCAAGTGCCTGATATGTAAGTAAAGGTGAGGAATAAAGAGCCAAATTTCGAAAGTGCCTGGTTTAAGGGAGACCTCTTATTGTTTTGTGCATATGTGGGTACCATGGGTGTAGCGGGTGAAATATGTATTAATTCTTTTTTGAGATTTTGCTCTCATTCCTGGTTTCAATCGATCATTTATTATCGCAATATAGCAGACAAAAAAACAGCAAACAAACAATAAAACAACAAACTATAGAAAAATTTAAAAATATGCATAACACACGCCGCGAATAGCCAATATAGGTCATCGGGCGTTTCATCTAACAGAAATATTTTACTTAAGTTTTTTCTTGAGTTTATCAATCGCCAATCGGTATCGCTGGTGAACAATGAGCATTTAATTGCCGCCAGAAAATGAAAACTGTGATAATATTACAAAGTTAAAATGAATTTAGGCGAGGAAATCGAAGCCACAAGACAAATATAGTATTTTGTAAAGTGCGAACTATTACAGTATTTCTACACATATTTCTCCTAAAATATGTACACGAATCCAATAGGTTGATCGACTCGGACTATAAACATATCATATATTATAGAGCATTATGCTCAGTTCATTATTAAGAGTTTATTAACTCGATAACCAACGAGGCGTATCTTAATCAAATTCTTATTTTTCTTGCCTGTTTTGTGAATATTATCATTTGCATTGAGAAGTCGAAATGAAGTTCTGAGTTGTATTATATTGTAACTGATAACTTACAAGGAGAGCATGATCACAGAATGAATCTAAAACCAAATTTTGTCAAGCATAAGTTTGTCAAAACACACTCAGCACTAGATAAAAAAGAATATTAGGTGTATACACTACTTTGGGGTCTCATGAAGTTTAGTACCATATATCTGATCATAAAAATTTCCCATGTTGCAAGTGACTTATCAAAACCCGGGAGACAATGTCTGATGCTTGCAGCATTGGCGCCCGCAAGTTAGGATGAGAATATTCTGCCCGTTTTTATTTTGATCACATTCGGGAATATGGTACTAAACTTCACTAGACTCCTGCTACTAGACTGCCTGAAGTCGTAAAAGTAAAAACAATAAACGAAAAGAAGTAGGCCTAGGACTATGATCAAGCTGCCAATCAAGTCAAAAACATAAAAAAAAAATTTTTGTACCAAAATCCAATGCCGATCCGAATTTGTTTTTATTAGGTTTAATGATGCCAAATGTTTTAACTAGGGTGGTCTACCCAATTTGCGTCCTACGCTAGTTTGCGTCCAACACATTTGTGACGTCATTTCCTATCCTTAAACTTTGACAAATTTTCCGATATTTTGCATGGAGTTCGGCTGGCATGTCACCTACATGTCCTCCAAGTTTCATCTAAATCGACTAAAAATTACCGAAGTTAGACGTCATAAAGCAAAATTAGTGAAAAAAAGCGATTTTTCGCCTTGTTCCGTGCTCCATTTCCCTCTATGAGTAATAGCTCCTAACTCATAAAATAAAAAAGAGAAATAATTGAAACTTTTCACACTGTCGGAGTTTAGTCTCTTCTAACCAACTACGAAAATTCGCGGTCAAGGTATCAAAGAGAGAATAAAAATCGGGCGGGAATCCGACGGGTGTCGACAATTCATTACTCCATGATTCGCGGACAGGCTCTTTTTCAAACGATTTTGCGTCGGTCTTTCGTCAGATGCTTATTACGGCTCGCTCAGTCAAGTGATAATTTTGTTGCAGCAGAGAAGTGCAAATATTAAACATTTTGAAGATTAAATTATGACAGGCAGATATCCTGCCATCGTATTCAAGGGTTGAGTTTAAATGGTTCCACGTCCTCTAAACTGTCAAGTATTTAAACTGTTAAATATTTTTCGTTGTTCTTATTCATTTCATATATGTGTAATCGTTTCGTTATTGCAATAAAAAAGATTATTGTTCGCCATTTGTATTCCGTATGACTGGGGTCAAGGAAACACGTTTTTTTTTGGGGGGGGGGGGGGGCAGGCACAATTTTTTATTGGACAATCAACTGTTTAATTTCTATGCGTAACTATCCACGCGCCGGAGGTGGGCAAGAATTTTGCTATTAGTAATTTCACCTGAATATCCATTCAAAATCGGAAGATTATTTTCCCACATACCTCTGATTTTTTAGATTTTGCTAGTGCACGAAGAGTTTTTATTTAACAAAAATATTAGATAGGTTACCCAATTTTTCAAACAATTGCATAATATTATGAACAAACAAATCGCTGTTACAAGCGTTCGCTATTTGGTATGCAACAGTTGATTCTTTAATTGTGCAGGCCATGTTATTCATATTATTATTTAAAACACAGAAGTTGTGTCAGGTAAGTTATCACACGTTTTCTTCATTTGAAAAACATGGCAAAATTGGTTTTCCGTCGATAAACTTAGTTGTGATGACGTCACTTTTAGTAGTCTCGAAGAAGCTGGCGGCAGACAACCAGCAAAAAAACACTGGTCGCATTTTGGTCGTGACACCGCAAACTCATCCCTGAAGTGTCTTTTTTCAGCGGCCTGTAGCTTTTTAACCCTTTGACGTAGCGTCGATTTTCAAAGTTGTTGATTTGTCAAACATCTTCGTTTGTCGAATTGAAAAAAAATCAGTGGGTTAGGTTTATTAGTTTTCATTTTAGAAGCAATTTAGTGAAAGTGGTCGCAAATTGGGTAACTGACCCTAAATGCAGATTGATTAACCCAAATACAAGCCCAATAATAGACAATAAAATTCGAAAACAAAATATTATTAAACACAAATTCTGAATTCATTAAAAATATTCTCTTTTTTATTCCATGGCTACTAAAATATGCAAACCGGTACAGCCAAAATAAAACGCATGAAAAAGAAAACAAACCATCCATTCATTCATTATTGGTGTATCCATCCAGTCAATCTTTTTAATATCGACATCAATAAAATCCTAAATATCATAGTTTAACCAAGGAGCGCTAACAAAAATCTGAGAGGGGTTTCCCGGACTTATTTTCCCGCCGAATCATTCAAGCAGAATATGCGTCATCGAAGCGTAACGTAATAAGCCTGATATCTTCTTGGTTTTTAAAAATTGTTGAAATATCTTGGCCGAAAGAAAAGCAAGTAACGTAGTATAGGATAGGATATCATTTTTATCCTGCGGGGGAGAGGAAAGTCGAGAATGCAGCTTAACCAGATGGCGAACCACGACCTCTAGTGCAGATACCAGTTCCGAATCGGGGTAAAGGTTTTGGGATTATCGTATTTCTCATTTTTCTTGTGCATGGATCTGGCCCTCAGCTCTCTGTCGAAATATAAATAATTGGTTTTCATTTATAAGAAAAGGTATCTTACTGCTCAATTGAATCGAGACTCTGGTCATTTCATGTGAAATTTTCCTTGAGGGCTGTTCCCACAAACTCTGTGCCGTATAAAGCCAAAAAAGTGTCAAGTCCATATGTTATTGTTATTATGTACAACAATTCTGGGAAATTGTAAACGCTTGTTGTATGTTGAATACAGCCTCAATTTCAATCTTACATGTAAAGAAGTACTGCTAGGTGTCCCAAGAAATCAAAGTATAAATTATGTGCTTTTATTTGCAAGATTTTAATTATACCGATGTAAATTACGACAAACAAAACCTCAGTTCTCAGAATTTTTTTCTATGTTAAAGATCAAATTGTATTGCGAAAAGCATATTGCAATCAAAAATGAAAAAATATGGACACGCTTGGAAAAATGGAGAATTATTCACAATTCTATCGATTAGAAAGATGATTAAGGGCAAATGTTAACTGTGACTGAGATGTTTTTAATAAAATCAAAAAAATAAAATAGCTTTCCCCAAAAAAATTTTTACAATGATTGCCTAAATGAAAATGACCAAATTTTTTATCTGCGAGAAGAAAAAACCAGTGACGCACTAAATCCTAAAAAATAGAATGAAGATCACCAGGCAGTCGGCGTATCCACCACTTCCAAGTTCCTTGTATTTCCATCTGACAATCTCTATTTGTTTTCTCAAATTCATGCATTGCCTATCGCTTTCCGCTTTCAGTGTGTCCCAGGACGAGGCACTGTAACTCACAGCCTTGGCATTGGTACCGCACTGGATGGAATGACAAAAGGCCTTAAAATCCCATTTTTTTCAAAAAATTTGCGCATGTCCGGCGCAATTAGCGATATACAATAAAAATCCCAAATTCGCGAACCTGAATACGCCACTGCTTGTAACCATCATATAAATAGCGAACAGTGCTAATTGCTAACTACGAAAATTTCATTTCCAAACTGATTCTCAATCCCGTCAATTGCGCGATGAGGCCAGACTTTAAGAACCTTTTTCTGTGCTTCCAAATACTTGAATACCAATTCAATTATATCATCACTTGGATAATAATTAATCATATCACCGCGGGGACAGATTGCTTTCCCTTTGCTTGACCATCTGCTCTTTTCCGATAAGAATTTTGTCAAGCTTGAGTCACAGATGGCCCAAGCCTCTCACATAGTTGGATAAATATGTGCGGACAAAGTTTTTTGAATAAAGTTATGACGCGCGAAAAAAAATATAATACATGGCGCCGATCATAAATAATCAGATTTGATTGTATTATCTTTTCACTCGAACGACCCGTTTCCGTTCGCATCTTTTTCCTTTAGTTCGATTATTATGGGAATCAAAATATAGGACATCTCTCCGCCCCTACGTTTGTTTCCTGACCACTGCATTTGGCGTCGAAACTGTGCTACGTTTTGCTAAATTACCATGTATGTGTTGACAAATGTTGACAAAAAAGAAAAAAAGAGGTGAAGCCGCGACAAAAGTGTCCGTTTTTGTATATCGGGAAAATTTCTGAAGATAAAATTCATTCGACGTAAAACCGGCGCATTAAAGAACCAACAAAATCCTATATAGCATTGTATTTGTTATTTTTTGGCTCAGATGAAGGGAACGTATCTGGTAGCAGTTGCTGTTAGGGCTGGGAAAAACCGAATCATTTGGAATTCGAATCTGATTCGAATATTTTTTTCGAATCGGATCGAATCACTAGTTCGATGTAAATAACAAATATGTCATTTTTACTATTACAACTTATCTCCATCGTAGTTATCAAGAAATTGATAGTTTATATTGTTTTTTCAATTCGCACTGCATCGTCTAAGAGCAACAATTTCCATATTTTAGCGGCAAAATACAACCGATTTTGGTCAAATTTGACCAAAATCGATTGCATTTTGTCGTTAAAATGAAAATTCTTGTTTATTTAGCAAATTCTTGTTCCTATGAACGATTGATGATTGATTCGAATAAATTGTGCTTCGAATCGATTCGAATCACCGAATCGAATTGCCCAGCCCTAGTTGCTGTACATGCCACCTATAACAGATATCGCAGTAAAGATACGATCACGATCAAGTCAGCGATCATGCTTGGTACACCAATCTTATGAAAAAAAGTTATCGTATCGCCGTGTACTTGGAACAATGATCACTTGACCCTACCCATGTAAAAATAAAACCTTTGAATCCCATTTTAATAATTATAATTCCTCATAATATCAATGAGAGAGTAACTAGTAATTTTTCTTCAAATAAAAAAATCTTTCATGTCTTCTTCACAGTCGACGGCGGATCCAAAAAAAAATTTACTATTGTAATTTGTCTCCATTGTAAAAATCAAGAAATTTATAATTTATTGTGTATATTCACACTCCATGTCTAAGAGCAACGATTTTCATATTTTAACGACAAAATCGACTGCATTTTGTCATTAAAAATTAACTGTGCTACGTTTTGCTAAATTACCATGTATGTGTTGACAAATGTTGACAAAAAAGAAAAAAGAGGTGAAGCCGCGACAAAAGTGTCCGCTTTTATTTATCGGGACAATTTCTGAAGATAAAATTCATTCGACGTAAAATTAAAGTTAAAATTGACTACGATATCTTTTTAAATATATTAGATAGACTACAGCAACAAACCGGCGATCTAAAGAAGTGACCAAATTCTACATAGCATTGTAGGTGTTATTTTTGGCTTAGAAAAACGATTTTCATATTTTAACGACAAAATCGACTGCATTTTGTCATTAAAAATTAAAATTCTAGTCCATTTAGTGGGTATTTGTTGCTATGAACGATTTACGATTGATTCGAATATATTGTGCTTCGAATCAATTCGATTCACCGAATCAAATTGCCCAGCCCTACTCGTATGTACCAAAACATGATTAAAAAAGTTTGCCCACTTATCGCATTGTTACTTTGTAACAAGACATTTATATACAGCGACAAATTTCTCGACTTGTTTCATCTTATTGGTTAGGTGGGGGGAGGAGGACATTCTGACAAAAATTTTTTGAATGCGATGCCACCCTGGGATTTTGTATAAAAAGGACTATAAAATAAGCAAAGTTTTCGCGCGGTGTGCAATACTTATTCAAGTTATTACGTCCTGTGTTGAGTGGTGGGTATGGATTAACGGACCAGAGTCGCCAGGGACGCAAACCGAGGTATTTAACCTGCGATGTCAACATGTTAACCGCTAGGTTACCGTGCTCACAAATTATAATGTACCTTCATACTGGTTTTATTTCGTCAATGGCGAGCATTACATCGACCGCGCGTCTTCGGCAAGTAAAAAAAATTGAAAGCGACGCCACCATGATATTTTACACGAAAATAACTATAAAATGAGCAAAGTTTCCGCGCGGTGTGCAACACTTGTGGCACAAAGTCTTATTGTTTTTGGTTCTTAAAGGGTGCGTTTTCGCAACGAAAAAGTCAATAGTTTTCACGCGTCTTTGCTACGGAAGTTTTAGTATAAAATAGGGCTTCTTTCTGTAAAAAATGTTTTTGTTCAATAATCTTAGTTTGCTATGCTTAATGATAATTAATGATGATTAAAATGGAGATCAAAAAAATCTTATATATTAAAACTAGATCAGTCTTGCAAATAGGATAGACTCCCTTCCCAATCGGATAAATTTGGTCGCAAAATCTTTTGTTAAGTATGAGTCACTGATGGATCGCGTCGATGAGACGCGGTCCATCTGTGGCGCATGCTTGACAAAATGAAATTTCCCACTGGGTTTTGCCCTGGGGAAGAGTTTGTGTTGTTTTTATTGAAATTCACTCTGAGCAAGGCTGAGAGTAGCTCCCAAAGGAAACTAACACAGAGTCACTCAATAACAAAGAGCTACTAAAAGATGTAGAGTCAAGTCAAAAGCCACGCTTATCCCATTTAATTGCCGCAAATTATCATTAGCCCTTTAATTTGAATATAAATGCAAGATTATATGCCTAATACGAAAAGTCAAGTGTGGATTTACTCTATGCCCTGTAAGTGCGGGCTTTAGAATAGTCCTAACGTATTTCCCGCGTGTCGTAAGGCCACTAAAAGGAAGCTAAAAATGGTAGGTGGTTTTACCCTCGCCCAGGGCAGAAACCACTGACTGCACTTCACCATGATGGTTTAGTTCCGTTTGGAATGTTTTCCGTTTGGAGTGCAGTTGCTGGCATTTTATCTAGTAATAGCTCCTTGTCATTTGCAAAGGATAGTAAAATCCAATAAAATGGAAAACACGATTGATGTTTATTATCTGTAAATCTTCTCTCTGTGATGTGACTTCATGGTAAAGGTTTATGCCTTGTTTGGGTTACTAATTACTGATTGATCCGCATCACCAATTGTGGATAAACTAGACATGTTATTGTTGTCCACCACCCCCTCCTCCTTTAAACGGATGACTTCAAATGCAAAGACTAAATGGTGTAACTGACCCTTGCCAATAATGTTTTACAAATTTTAGGCATCACACGATTAATATATGATTTATATGATTAATATATGATGCAATTTTATTGCATATTTCCGTATAATGTACCAAAAAATCGCAAAAAAATTTCGAAAGAGGGATTTTACGGTAATATTCTGAGCGTGCCCGAAGAAAATGAATCCTAAGGAACTGTAAAAGTATTTTTGGGATTTCTTTCAGTTGGTAGGGTGGAATTGCACCGTGCTCCCCTATAGCAGTGTTTTGTTTAAAAAATGTTATTCGCTTATTCTGCTAGCAGCGATAGAGAGTCACATTTTTCTTGCAAGTCGGGTCGTAAAATAAACAAACAAAAATCCAGATCACGAGAAAAAGTCTGACGTAATTGAGAAAAAGTGACGGTTATATATAAAAAGGAACTTCACCTTTTTGCAGTTAGTCGGTAGTTGGTGAGCGGCATTCGGGGTTAGGCGCTTTTGTCCGGTTTACCTTTTTACTTCGAACTGGTATGATTAGTATACTGTATATCCTTCTTCTGTAGTAGGGTATTTGGGTCTCATAAAAGTTAGTACCGTATATCGTGAAAATTTTCCATGTTGGAAGCGACTTTTCCTAACCATGGAAACAATGCTGAATGCTTGCAGCATTGGTGCCCTCTGGTTAGTATGAGAATATTCTGCCAGTTTATTTTGATGAAATTCGGGAATATGGTACTAAATTTCTCTAGACTCTGATAGCCTGAGAGGAAGGAAACTCAATAAAGAATATGTGAAAAAAATAATGCATTATCACTGACTAACTGAAAATAATTGAAATTCTTTAAAATCAATGCTGTGCGGGGAAAATCATATTGTTTTATCTGATTATGTACAAAAAACGGGTCTAGTGAAGTTTAGTACCATATTTCCGAATGTCATTAAAATAAAAATTGGCAGAATATTCTCATCCTAACAAGGGGGCGCCAATGCTGCGAGCATCTTGCATTGTCTCCCCTGTTAGGATGAGTTACTTGCAACATGGAATTTTTATGATAATCAGATATATGGTACTAAACTTCATGAGACCCCAATTTTCGCCACCCCTCTTCCTTGGCCTATCAATTACTCTTAGAAAACTTCACCTTTTCACAAACTAATTTTGCTTGAATCTGAAAGCTTGAAAGCTTCTGACCTTTGTAGATTGAAATCAAAGATAACGTTCAGTGAAGTTCCAGTCCCTTTTTCTCGATTTCTCACAATTTTGGATTTGTATGGAGATAACTTTACAAAGATTCTTGAGTAAGATAGTATTAGGATGATAAAACAGACTGACAACATTTCATTATGTAAGAAACTTTCTTTTCTTTGAATGTTATGTTATCAGTCTGATTTGTATTTTGGTTTTAAAAAACATTATTCCATTCAACCTTAACGTTATGACAATATACATCTTTTATTCCCGGTTTTTGTATAGATTAATTTTCATTTTGCGAAAACGAGAACAAATAACGAAATATGGGGACATTAATAAGCCGGCAGCATGAAGATTTGAAAAAGCCGATGATAAAACTTGGACTGGATATTTTATTCTTCATAGCGTGTAAGTTACATTTAAAAACACAGATATATTTACATCTGTGCAATATATATATATATATGTATTTTTTTTATTTATAGCCACTTCTTAGAGTGGATCACCCTGTCCAAGGCCCTGTAAAAGCGGCCACTTGTAGTCGGACAGGGTTACAATTACTGGAAAGATGTGATCTTTCCTGTTCGGCTTAGCCTACCCAAGTAATAACACCCTGGGTTGAGTGGGGGGCATGGATAAGCGAGCCGGACTCGCGAGGCTCGAACCCGAGATCTTCAACCTGCGATGCCAACAAGTTTAACGACTAGGCCATCGCGCCACCTATATATATATATATATATATATATATATATATATATATATATATATATATACCGTAATATATATATAAAATAAAAAGTGAACATATATTTTTATTTTGAAAAAAAAAAAAAAATTAAAACCCTTTATTCAACTTCAAAGTATTCCACTAGAACCGAGAAACCCCATAATCTCTCAATTTCGGCATTGTGAAGTTTAAGTCCCATATTTCGAAATTTTTTAAAATTGGAACTGGCAAAATATTCTTTCCCTAATTAGAGCAAGAGGATAATATTAGGCTGTAATGCCTTACTGGTTTTGATGTCAATTGGCAATAGGCTTCATGAGACTCTAATTTTATTCGGGAAAATTTGGATATCTCTTATTTAACAATACTGCGGTACTTAAAACGAACAGAACGTTTATACATACAAACAAACAAAAGTATAAATCTGGCCATTTTCAGATTCATTGCACTTTAATCTTGTCTGAAGAAGTTAGACTATGTTCTAACGAAAGCTTACAATAAACTTATATTTCTGTGGAATGAAAACCCATATTCTCATGAGTTTGTAAGCATTTTCAAGCAAATATTCTTAACATTCCTCTCTTTCTTTTTCAGTGATTATCCCGATTTCTATCTTCAATTTAACGGATCTAACACCTCCGAACATCCGAGGATTCTTTTGTTCCGACAACAGTATCCGATATCCGTACAGAAAAAATACGGTACCATCTCTAACACTGTTCCTCGTTGGAATCCCCGTAGTGGTTGCGGTGGTAAGTGAATTATTTGTCTGTTTGTCCGTTCTGAGTTCAATCTTTCTAAGTGGTGATTTAGTTTCGTCTTCCGCAGCATAATCATGATTTATTTTAAAAAACCTACGTTAAAATCTTTTGTAAAAAAATGTGAGATGTGTTATTACTGCTGTCTTAATTAATCATGTTTTTGAAAAATTGAGGCTGTTTTATTTTGTAGAAAATCATAATTCTTTTTGTCTTTAATCTTGATTTTATTTAAGTGTGTTGTTAAATGTTTCTTCCGATGAACAAAAAAGCTTCAAAACCATCAACACTGCTATTTCATAGCAGTGTTGATGATTTTGAACCGTTTTCTACAGTTTGCTCACTACCAAGACACTTGAAAATTGACACAATTTTCTTCTGATCGAACCCATTTTCTCCGGATGAGTGATAGAGTAGCTTGAATAACACCTTTCTGTCATGAAGTATCCAATGAGTATTTCAAATATCATTTTTTTTTTGTTGAAATTCACTCTGAAATGGCCACAAGCAGTTCCTGAAAGGAACCAACTGACGACCACTCAATAGCAAAGAGCTGAAATATGTACTGAAATATGTAGTATCAGCAACTGCACTCAAAAACGGAAATTGTCCCAAATGAAAGCAGTGAGTGGTATCTGCCCTGGATGATGGTGAAATCATCCATCACTTCTTCGAATGTTGACTCTGAAAGTGGCATTCCTGGTATTGAGAATCGAGTATCAAGGGGGAAACCACGCTGACTTGTGTTTTTGTGTGTTTTATTACTCTGGTCCTGTTTACTTAGTTAATCATTAGCAACTGTTTCATGGGAACTACCACACCAAAGTTTTTTTTCTGACGGCAGCATGATAAATTTTCTATTAATATATATTCTGTAATATTTTCAGTCATAAGAATGATCTTATGGTTCAGAGATTGTCGATTTCTATTAATATATATTCTGTAATATTTTCGGTCATAAGAAGTATTACTTCAAGAGAAATTAACTCACCAGAAAAATAAAATGTCACCTTGCTAAATAAAAAGAATTTAAAATTAACGATGCTGATATGGAGCAACAGTGTCGATGATTTTGAAATATTTTTGTTCGAAAATATTTGCTCCAAATACGAAACAAGGTTATGTTAATTTCCACTTCACGAGGAGAAAACAGTTTATTTGTGTATTTGCTTCTTTTATTATTATTTTTTCTGGTTCTAATTCCCAGATTAATTATTATAAAAGCGTTTCAAGAGGATGTTTCTGCTCACTCCCGCGATGAGAAATTTATTTTATCAATATTAGTATAATAAACAGTCCTGTTTCCAGAAAATGATGGATCGCACCAAAATTAGAGTTATTTTTTGGAAAAATTCTTTTGGATTTTGATATTTTGAATTGTTTGAAAATCTGGCCGAATAATTTAGCTTTTGTGAATTACGAATTAAATCAAATATTTTGGACAACCCCTACTATATGGGTATAGAAATCCCCACGGGCCGGAAATTGTACTACCGCTCAGCTAAGGATATTGTCGTTTTTAGAAGGATGCTTTATTTCCTGAACCGTCTTGTGTAAAATTGACGTTGACAAGAGTTTTGTATTTTGTGGAACGATCCTATATGGTTTTTTTTTTGAGGATTGAATGTTTGGTAAATACTCTATAAATGACTGGCTTTCTTATATTGATCACTGCCCTGGAAAGTTTGCTCAGATGAACCAGAATGGCTGAATCTTGTTTCTCTCCTGGCATCTTTTTTTTGTAGAAATTCACTCTTAAGCAAGGGCAGAAAAAGCGCCTAAATGGAGCCAACTAACGGCAACTTAATAGCGAAGAATTACTGAAAGATGAACCACCAGCAAATGTAATCTAAGCGGAAAAATCCCAAACTCGCCGCTATGGGAAAGTGCATGTATTGGGAGTGGTATCTACCTTGGATGATGACGTAAGCATCTACCACTTCTTTGTTTTCTTTTGGTCACCTCTTACAACACACATGAAATATGTTAGGACTGATCTACTAATTATGTACCTACAGGGCTTGAAGCGTTGTGCCAATTTCTTTGTTTGACCAAAAAGCTTAAAAACTATCAACACTGATATTTCATGGCAGTGTTGATGATTTTGAACCTTTTTACATAGTTTGGTTACTACCAGACAAAAAAAGACATTCAGGCAGACAGTTAAAAGGATACATTTTGTCTTTTAACAAGATATATATCATGACGTCCACTTGCTGAGGATTTCTGAGTAGCAGAGCAGCTGGCGTTCTGCAAGTTCATGTATGAGTAACTCTTATTTTTTGATATTCTATATCGCTAACATCGTATCGCAGAGTAATTTGCATTGCGGCATTTAAATTTTCTGTGAATAGCAACACCTCCACCAGTCTAGACGTTACCTAGACATCAACGCCATTGACGTAATTTTAATTCCTGTTAGTCAATTTGCCTGATGGATAGTGTTTTCCTTGTAATTGAGTATAAGGCATAATATAGTTTATACAAATATAGTATATTTTCCAAAATTCACCACACAAATACAATGATTTCGTCATTTTAGATGTTTTGCTGATGTTTGATGTTTTGCCGATTTGCTGATGTTTGATCATATTTTGCAATGAAGTCATGATTTATGTCAAATTTTACAACGTAAAATTTGGCATATATCATGATTTTGCTGTAAAATGGATCAATTTAATAAGAACATTTAAAAAATGATATTACTTTCCACTATGTAAATGAAATAATGGTTCAACATTTCAAATAAACAAAATTCTTGATAGTTTGACCAAATTTTGACCATTTTGTAGCTAAGTCATGATTTATGTCAAATTTTACAACGTAAAATTTTCGCATATATCATGATTTCACTGCATAATGAATAAATTTAAGAATAAAAACGAAATTATTTTTTATTAGTGCTCGAGAATGCTCGATTATTCGGATGAGGATCAAATATATTCAAAGTGATTCTTGTCTGTTGGATTTTAATTCCGAAACTGAGCTTTTATCAATTCATTCTTAGTGACGGAACTTAATTGCTGATTAATTAGCTTGTGTATCGTTAGGAATACTCATTGTGAAGTTTCTGTATAAATAGGATAGGATTACGAAGAACCACAAATTCTCGTACAGATACCAGTTCCAAGTAGATGACGAGGTTTTGCTTAACCGTTTACAGATTGTTCCTGTGCGTTGTCTTGTTTTTTCTTACTAATTACGTATCTTTCTGGGAATACACAAATATATTTTCTTAGATTTGAACAACTTTTTTAAAATGTATTCCAGGTACTGTAGTAAATGTTCATCATTGACCATAGTAACGGCTGGTACGGGTCTTGGTCGGGGTGATCCTCTCTGAAGAGTGGCTATAAAAAATATCAATGACAAATGCTTAATTAAAATAATATTAAGAACAAAGCTTAACACAAGACTACGTCGTTTTCTTTTATTTGAAAATTTTTTAAAATTACAAACTAGGTGGAATTCAAAATTTAAATTTTATCTGATTTAGTTAAATGTTCATATTATTGGCCTTCCCCATGACGAACGCTCGCTATAAATAGAAAAAAACATTGCGTGAATCTTGGCATTTGCGTCAGGTCGTTAAAATACTTGGCAATCATTGCAGATAAAAACTTTGATTTTGTCAAGCATGAGCGACAGATAGACCGCACCATAGTGGTGCGGTCCATCTGTGGCTCATGCTTGACAAAGTATGATTTGGTGTGAATTTTTTAAGCTTGTCGTACTTGACATCTAATTAATTGAGACAGGAAGTCGTATTTGCTTAAAAATTCAGCAAATATGTTAAGATTAATTATTTACTTCACGAGAAAGGTCATTTGTTTATTACACAAAAGTTACTTTATCTTCTCTTGAATTTCGCTGTAAACAGGGTCGGAAGCAATGCTTAAAAGGAGACAACTAACGGCCATTTAATTACAAATAGAAAATACAAAATATGGTACCAATAACTGCACTCTGCTCTAAGTAGGAAACATTGCAGACGAAGTTGAACCTCCATGGTAAAATACAGTGAGTAGTATCCGCCCCATGTGATTATGAAACCATATACCACTTTTTAATTTCCTTTTAGTCACCTCTCACCATCAGCGGGAAAAAAAATTAAAATTATTTTGAAGATTGTGACTGCATTGGTATATATGTTTTAGAACGTCCCCCTTTACAGTTTATAGTATTGTCGATGACTTAACCATTCCATTGCTCTGATGGAGAACGTCTGTATTGACATTCGAAATGTTGGCGATATATAAAATATCGTTTGCACATCACAAGTTGAGCAATTAGATTCACTATTATTATTTTTGCTGATATCTTGCAACATAAAATGAGCCAATGCCAATAACTCTCCAAATTGCTGATTCATTTCTAGATGTATAGTATCTTAAACCGCAGACTTGTGACAAGTATATTGAAAATTGTGTGCTCAGGTTTATTTGCATGTATTTGTGAAATTGTGAAAAGCACCGATGGTAATTATAAGCAGATGGGGACGCCAAAAACAAATCATATATTTGTTAACATTCAGAAATGAACATATTCGATATTGCCACAGTGTAGTAAATTAGAACAGGTTGAAGGTCTCGGGTTCGAGCCCCGGCGGGTCCGGTTTGCTAATCTATGCCACCACTCAACCAGTGTGTACTATCTTTAGTCAAGTCGAACCGAAAAAACATATCTTTCCAGCAATTTGAACCCCGTTCGTCTATAAGTGAATGATTTGCCTCACAAAATTGACAGAAAAACTCATTTCTGCTTTTCAAAGGAGAGAAAATAGAAAAAATTGTGGACTATAATTATAGTTCTACAGAATTTGTATTTGAAATATTATCGCTAGAAAAACTGTTGCAAATACTTCGTATGCATTCCATAATTTTCATATTCGATGTCATTTTTTAGAATGTATTGGAAATAGTAAAACATTTGGTTTTAACCTCCCCTGTGAAGTGTAAACGGTCAATAATGTCCGCAGTTTGTCATTATTCCTGGAAAATAATAATGATTATGTCATGGTTCTTAAAAAGCATTAAAATTCTTGCTCCTGAGAAGTCTAATAAATGTTTTCAACATATTTTTAACGTAATTACCCATTCACCTTTTGCCCAGAAATCTGTTAATGCTCTTTTTCTAAAAAACAATGAGTTAGATTGACCAAATAGGATTATTTTTTATCAAGCTTGGGTCACAGATGGATCGTGCCTACTCGGCTCGATCCATCAGTGGCCCAAGCTTGATGAAACATAGTTCTAGCGAGTTTTCTTTGTATTATTAATAGCGTTCATCTCTAGACAAAATGCAATTAAGCATCACTAATTATTGTGTATTATTAGGAGTGCGTGTGATGCAATCCGATTCCATTGTATATTCATTCTCACGTTTTTAGGAACTGTTCAGAGAAAATGAATTACCAGAATACCTGTTATAGGTTGTTATGTTTCAAATAACCCGGGGTTTCCAAAATCAAATATCTAAGAATCTAATTGAATAATTTCGCAAATTGAATATTGACGTCTTTCTAGAAAGTTGTAAAATACACCAAGATACGGTCAATATTTCGTGACATATACCTTATATTTTTAATAGCTTTCATTTCTAGACAAAAGGCAATTAAAAGTCGCTAATTACTGTGTAATATTAGAGCTGAGTGGTCTGATGATTTGATAAACCACGAGACTATCTATTTATCATTTCGTATTTCATGAAGATTTTTTCCAGAAAATTTTCGATCTTCAATATTTTCTGAATATATATACAATTCTGCTTCTGTTGATTTAGATTTTTTTGTAGCCAGAGTGGATCACTCTGACCAAGGCCCTCTATCTGCGGCCATTATAATCTAGAAGGGTTGGAAGTTGCTGAAAAGATGTGATCGTCTTTTCGGTTCAACCTAGATCACTCAAGTTATTATCCTGGGTTGAGTAGTGGGCATGGATTAACAGGCCGGACTCCAACCCACGATCTTTAACTTGCGATACCAACATGATAACCACTAATTGCGAGATAAATCAAATGGAACGATTTGTGAAACTGCAAACGAATATTTCGTTCAGCCCTAGCCTAGGAAAAAGAATGTTATCGATGAGCAAAAAAAATCATTTCAAATGTAACTTTCTCAACTTTTTTTGCCGAAATAAACTTTTTTTTCCAGAAAAAAGTAATGACTGAATGACCTTTTACCTTACCTCGTGAAAAGAAAAATATTTTGTCAAGCATGAGCCACTAATGGGTCATGCATAGGCGACTCGATCCATCAGTGATCCAAACTTGATAAAACAAACTTATCAAGATATTCCTCTTTATATATTTATAGTTCTGATCTCTAGACAAAAGGCGATTAAGCATCGCTAATTATTGTACATTATTAGACGTATTACGTACATTGCTCCCAGCCAGAAAAATTTTGAGTGACACACTACTTTTGTCAAGAATGTGCCACTGATAGATCAGGCCGCCTAGGCACGATCTAATTGTGGCTCATGCCTTCCAAAATAAAATGATCGATTTGGATATTTGTTAATTGTAGTCTTAATTTAGAGACCAATTCATAGTAATCATCCGTCTATTGAGATCGCCAAGTTGCTTTTAATTATTTTTATGTTCGAAATAATGGAACAATATAAATCATGTCAACCTGTCAGTTTGACAAATCGAGGGAAGTTTTAACCTTTATTGTTTAAGTTGCTTGATTTAAATGTATTGATATGGTGCTTTTATTATTTATTTATTTATTATTATTTATTTGCGGTAATTTTTGAAAGTATGATTTTTTCATAGAGACTTCTTTGAGTGGCCACTTTTAGACGGACAGGATTAGAGTCGTTGGAAAGATATGATCCTTCCTGTTCAGCTTAGCCTACCTAAGTTATTTTACACCCTGGGTTGAGTGGTGGGCATGGATTAACAACCTGAGATATTCAACCTGCGACACCAACTTGTAAACCACTAGGCCATCGTGCCCACATAGTTGGAATATTACTTTATTGGTATGGGCATCCAAAGCCTTCCTTTTCGAATTTTTTCTCGATTTCTACTTCTTATTGAAATTAAACTCATGGCAAGAGCTACTCAAATGAAGCACCGGTATACCAACTTTTTCTTTTTTTTAAATTCTCTCTAAGCAAAGCTGGAAGCAGCACCCAAAAAGAACTTACCAATGACCACTTAAGTGGCAAAAACTACCGCAAAATGAAGCAACTGCAACTGCACTCTGAGTAGAAAACATTCCAGAGAATACTGAGATATTATGATAAAGTGCAGTAAGTGGTATTTGCCCTGTGCAATCGTCATCTATCATTTCTTTGTTTTATCTCAGTTGCATCTAGGGGTGGCCGAAATTGATTATCCTCTGATTCCAGAATCAAATCGAATAATTTTTGTTCGAATCTAATCGAATATTCAAATCGGACGTCATATATTAAACAAAGACATCTATTTTCAGTTTATAATTTGAGTGGAAATTCACACTTATTTATGAAAAAAATTTAAAATTATGAGTGGGTTGATTTCATTTCATTGCAGAAATCGAATCGAATAATTTATGATTCAAATAATTCATGAATCATCTCACGACAGCCGCGCAATACGCTATGACTATTCTGAAGCTTGTGGGGGAGGAAGTTGGAATTTCGTTTGTTGATTTGATGAATAGAGTCGAGTTTCACTCATAAGTTTCGATTAATATTTGTTTATTTTACGCAATTTCAGTGCTTTGATTCCTACATATTGATTTTTCTGATTTTGAAAATGAATTAAATGTTGGAATATTGCTTTATTGATACAGCGATCGGAAGTGTGTTTTTCTGTTCGTGATTTTTCGCATCATGATTTTCAGTATTCGGATTTCTTCACAGCTTCGAAATCAACAAAATTGAGAAAATATACGTGAATTTTGATGTAAATATTCTGATATGACGTTCTTATGTTTGTTTAACATAACAAATTTAAGCATGAATATTTTATTTCGGAAAAAGACTACAATATTTGTTTCTATATTTAAATAAATTTCAGTTTTACATTTAATTGAAATTACTCACTGCTTTTAGTCATGTTGTAAAAGTTGATATAGTTCATGTATTTACTGTAACGTGGAGTCAAATGTCAGAAACTTAATTTATTTGAATTGTTGAAATATTATTGCATTAGTGGTTCTAATTGCTCAACCGGTGATGTGAAAACGATGTTTTATTTTTACCGCCAACGTTTTGAATGGGTATACAGACGTTCTATATCAGGGCAACGGAAAAGTTAAGCCATCAACTTTAATATATACTGGAAAGGGTCGTTCCAAAATATGCTAGTAAACAGAAGATAAAATACTTCAAATTTCTGGGGTGAGGAAACTGCTATTTCATAGTGATTCTAATTGCTCAACCGGTGATGTGGAAACGATGTTTTATTGTTTTTGCCAACGTTTCGAATGTCTATACAGACGTTCTTCATCCGCGCAATGGAATGGTTAAGTCATCAACATTGATATATTCTAAAAAGGGATCGTTCTATTCCAATATATAGTAAATTTTAAATGCTTTAAATAAATTTCAAATTTTAAATAAACTGAACCAAAAGGTCAACTCTCGTTTAGTTCCACATAAACCTGAATGAGTACTGCTGTCTTGTCACAGATTAAAAGCCAAAAGTGATGAAATATCCAATAAAGAAATCATTATATCATACCCAAAACGTTTGAATCTGGATCATTTTGAAGAAAAAATTGATAAAACGTTATATCATACATTTGAATCAAAATATTTTCATCAAAGTAATATAAGACCAAGCATGAGCTATATGTTGGATTGGGCTATCATATCCCGTTCTAACATATAGCTCATGCATGGTGTGTTTTAAACTGGGGAATTCCCTGGGGAGGTATTAGTTTGTCCTGTGTGGTTGTCGGCACAAATTAATGAAGTCATCATTGATTGCCTCCCATGGGATCGCGGAATGTCTCGTCTTTCCGCACTTTTTGAAGACGCTGGAATGTAACGTTTGATGGACATCTATGTGTTGTAATGGACGCACTATCGGTTTTGTAAAATGGTTTTTTTCTGTCAGCACATAAGATTCAAAATGCGTTTGGTGACGGGCGTAAGCTCTGTATTTCTAAATTGTGGTAAAACTTCATTTTGCGAATATTTTGGATTTAACAGTTCTGTAGTAATATGCTATATTACCCTGTATAAAAATTAACATGAATCATGATTTTGCTGCATAATAGGCTAGAGATGATCAGATTTCTCAAAACACTATAATTTCACAATTCTCTTAATTTTGTTTTTTATAGTTTCGTTCTTTAATGATCAAAAATAAGTCTTTTTGTACTAACATTTGTGGTATATATATATATATATATAAGCTATCCATTCACCGTGGAATTTCCACAGTGTCACGGAAAATTTTATGCAAGAAGTTTCTGATGTATTCAAATTTGTCAATGTTTTGCTCACAATAGCCTTCATGTTACTAGTTTCATGATTCTGGTGATTAATTGGTTTTTACATTGCCGCTACTTTGTGTTTATTATCGACCAATGTAACGTAATATTAGAGAAACTTAACATAATGATGTCCTGTGTTATTATATAGAATGAGAAATGAGAAATGAGAAAAAAGCCAAAACCTTCACTTGCAACACAGAACTGGTGTCTGCACGACAGGTCGTGGTTTGAAATATGGTTATTAAGCGGTATTTTCGCAATTTTTAAAAGGATAAAAGTGAAACCCTTTTCTTCCAGGCACCGCTCCCAGCATTGCTTAGGTTTGACTTCAATGAAAAAGCCAAATTTGATGTATTCAAGTTCCTCGTTGTTTTGATTACAAGAACCTCATGTTACACGTTACATGATGATTAATTGGCTTCACACTAGCGAACTTGGTGTGTTTGATAACGACTAATGTAACGGAATATTAGAGAAACTATCGTGACGTAATGGTATACCATAGCATAGATGGAGCTTTTGACGAGTATCGACTTTAAATGTGTATAAAAGCCCAAATACAGAAATGTGTATAGTTTCGAAGAATTTTCAAAGAATCTCATGTTACATGATGATTAATTGGCTTCACATTGCCGCAACTTGGTGTGTTTGACAACGACTAATTTAACGTAATATTAGAGAAACCATAGTGATGTAATGCTATACCATAGATAAAACTTTCGACAGGTTTCGACTCTTAATTTTAAATGTGTATAAAAGCCCAAATACAGAAATGTGGATAGTTTCAAAGAATTTTGTATCAGTGTTGTTGGTTTTGAATTTATTTTGTCGATCAGATGAAAATGATATGACACCCGAAGAAGAATAAGCTTCTACCATACCAAACACCCTCTATGGTGACAACTACTTATTTTTTGAAAATATGAAATTACAGCGTTCATAGATTAGAATCCTTCTGGTCGCCCGAAGAAAATAGCATTAATATTTCAGATCTCCGGAAAAAAACAAGTTTCTTCCTTCCTGGGATGACAGGTTCTTCCTGTGCTCCTTATGCCTCATTATACAATAATTACGCAAAAGAAACTGGGTTCTTAGTATTATTAATTGCTTCCTGAACGTATTTTGAAGTCATGTGTCATGAATTTTTCTCTTGGAAACTCAGGCCTGTGGACAAGGGCTTTAGAGTAGTCTTAACATATTTTTGGGGTGTTTGAAGGTGACTAAAGGGAAGTAAAGAAATGGTAGATGGTATTACCATAGCCCCGGGAAGATACCACTAACTGCACTTTACCATGGCGGTTCAGTTCTGTTTGGGATATTTCTCGTTCAGAGCGCAGATGCTTGTACTACATCTTTTAGTAGGTCTTTGCTATTAAGTGGCCGTTAATTGGTTCCTTTTACACTACTTCCGACCTTGCTCAGAGTGAATTTCAATAAAAAAAAATTATCATTATTAGAGTCATAATGCAAGCTGACAACATTGCACTCAAAGCGGAGAACATCCCACTTACTAAATAGAAGTGAACTATTATGGCAAAGTGCTGTGAGTGGTATCTGCCCCGGGCGATGGTAGAACAATCTACGGCTTTTTTGTTTCCTTTTAGTTGACTCTTTATACACGCAGGAAATACGTTAGGACTATTCTGTAGCCGGAGAAAACGAGTAAGAGAGATGAGTTCACTGCACGTTGCCAATGATTTCAATAACTTTATTGTAATCTATATTTTTAGTTACTTCTTGATTACTTTCACCTGACACTTTGTCATATAAAACGTGATATTTGTCATGCGATGATGAATAACCATCAGCGTACGTATATTAATTGCGTTATCCGCCGTGTCGCGTACCATAATAATAGTTGTAAGTTTTTGCCTTTTTTGTAATCAAGCATGAGCCACAGATGGACCGTGCTTCACCAGCATGATCCATCTGTGGCTCATGCTTGATCATATTTGCAGTTATTCCATCACAAAGTCTTATAATTTAAATGAAAACAGTGACTCAAGGAATGTGATATACTAATGACGCAATACCCAGGAGCAAGTTTAATATATCATTCAATGCTCGTAATATTTTTTGTTATATCTGAACAACATTATTTTCTGAGGATTTCTTGAGACTTCTAAGACTCTCATAGCTGTCAAAATCGTTTTTTTTTTTGTAACACCCTTTGCTGGTCTTGGTGGGTGCCCAGTTTATACGTTGAAATTCACTCTGAGAAGGCCGTAAGCAGTACTTAAAAGGAACCAAATAACGACTGCTTGATAGCAAAGAGCTACTATGAGATGTAGTACCTGCAACTTCACTCTAAATGGAAAACAGCCCAAACGGAACTGAAATGCTCTGGTGAAGTGCAGTGGATGTTATCTGCCCTGGGTGATGATAGAACCGTTTACCGCTTCTTAGTAATGTGTCTGGTATACGTTTCGAGCTGTGCATGGATAATGCATTTGCGAATCACGAATCGATTAAAATATTACGGACAGCCCTAGTTCATGGTACCTGAAATATTGGAACGTTCTGTTTCTAAAGTGAATTTTTTTAACTTGAAATTCACTCTTGAGCAAGGCCATAATCAGTGCCTAAAAGGAAAATCTAACGACCACTTGATAGCAAAGAGCAACTGAAAGATGTATCACCAGCAACTGCACTCTTAACGGAATACATCCCAAACAGAACTGACCGACATGTTAAAGTGCAGTTAGTGGTATCTACCCTGGGTGATGGTAAAACCATCTACAACTTCTTTGCTTCATTATATTCATAATTTTTATCTTCATTTCAGACATGCTTTATAGAATGCGTTTACTACAAGAGAAGCAATACAACACGCAGAGGAATATTCCATCCACTGGTCATTGCACTTTATAGAGTTTTTGGTAAGAAGGATTTCAACATTCATATTCGCTACATTTTATCCTTTTGGATCTGATCTTTGCAAATATATAATTCTGAATAAAACTAAATGATACAGTTTAATCTTAGATTTATTTCAGAATAGTAGTTTTCAAACATTTCTCAGTCAGTTTATCAACACTTTATATAAATTTATTGGGAAATATTCAGATTTTTAGTCAACTTCAGACATTTCCACAGAGAAAAAGATTTGATGACACATTGTTAGTATTCTTAATACTATTGTAGAATTTCTTTTTCGAACTATTGAGGTCAAACTCTTGACGTTATGCTTGACTTTTTTTTTCATTGAACTAATGACCACTTGATAGCAAAGAGCTATGAAAAGATGTGGCACAAGCAACTGCACTCTAAGCGAAAAACATCCCAAACAGAACTGAACCACCATGGTAAGGTACAGTGAGTGGTAACTGCCCTGGATGATGATAGAATCATTCACCACTTCTTTGCTTTCTTTTAGTCGCCTTTTACGACACGCAGAGAATACTCTATTTATAATGTATTCAATATTCAAATATTATATAAAATTTTTCTGAAGTATTTAAATATTCTCTTTTGATTATTATTGTTGGTCCCATGGTGGTATTTTTTTTCTTCTTCGAGTGTCCAAGATGTTCATGTCATTTTCATCGAATATATTTTTTATAGCCACATCTTAAAGTGCATCACTCTGTCCGAGGTCTGTAACAGTGCCCGCTTTATAGACGGACAGGGTTACAATTACTGGAAAGATATGATCTTTTCCTGTTCGGCTTAGCCTACCTAGATCACCTACCTAGGGTTGAGTGGTAGGTATGTTTAAGCGAGCCGGACTCGCCGGGGCCGAGATCTTCCACCTGCGATGCCAACATGTTTAACCTCCAGGCCATTGCCCCATGCTAATTTATTATATCTTTCCAGGTTATTTCATCGTGGGAGCCACAATAAACCAAATTCTGACAGATGTAACGAAAATAACCGTGGGACGACTTCGTCCAATGTTTTTGGATGTGTGCCTACCGAGCGTACCATGTAATGCATCGGATCAACATATGTATATATTGGAATATGAATGTACGAGAACGTCATACCCAGGTTACAGCGACAAGGAATTTGAAGAAATGAAAACGGACATCAGGTAATATGTCTTGATTTTGATCACAGATGTTTGCTCAGAGAAATGTCTCAACTAAGTGTTCAGTTTATATGGTCATTCAAAAATCAATTCATTGTATAAATAGATTAATGTTTCCACACTTCAGATAAATTAAATTTTTGATATTAGACCATATTTTGCTCTAAAGTGAAGATTTATATAAAATTTTACACTGTCAAATTTGGCATATATCATGATTTCATTGCTTATTGTATCTATTTATAATCAAAAAGCCAAACAGTTCAGTCAGAGTTTTAGAATATCTGATTATGGTTGAGCTTCTTCCATCTACCAAAATCTACCAAAAAATGATGGCATGCTACTTCAAAAGAAATTAAAATGGTTCATTTCTGTCTGACAGAAAATAATTTTTCACAAAAGGGTTGAAAAGTCATCAATTCCCTTTTTTGTTAGTGATACAGGAAGTACGACGTGTTATCAGAAAGCTAGCCCCCCCAAACCACCTCAAGAAAATGTTCGCCAATTTTTAAAACTACATATTTCATTGCCGAAATTTCTCTATTTTATAGAAATATTCCTTTTTCACAGGAAATCGTTTCCATCAGGCCATGCATCATTTGCAATGTACTGTGCAGTGTTTGCTGTGGTAAGTGTTGATGTTTTTATGTTTATTTTATCTATTTGCATCAGATTTTTTTATCAATGTATTTTATTTTTCAAATTTGAAAATAAAAGCTAAGCGAAACGTCGGATGTTGTACAAAGAACTGCTATCCTCTTCCACTTATGAAGATGGATTCTATCCAAATTTTTGCATGTTTTTAAACTTTAAAAGATAAGAATATTTTTCCACGTATTACAAGATTTTTCACCAAGCTTTCGCTAGAGCATAGTCTAGCTTAGTCAGGTATTGTGAAACAAAAACAGATCAGAATCCTGTACCATATTTTACATGATTTATTTATCCTACTTTTGCTACGACATGATCTGGCTATGTCAGGTATTGCGAAACAACAAAAGATCAGAATCCTTTTTCACCTATTACATGATTTATTTACCAACCCAACGCTAGAGAATAGTCCAGCTTAGTCAGGTATTAGGGATTTTAATCTTTTAAAGTCTAAGAACATGCAAAAAGTCTGTGTTTGAATAAGCCAAATATACTGTAAAAACAACGCTTTTTATTGTCTGTAATTTTGAAGCAAAATTCAGGAAATTTCATATGATTGAATATCATTTGAACTAAAATTTGGATATTTTGAAATATTGATGTTTACCGTAGTTTATTTTGTTTTTTTCTAATTTTTGAAAAAGACTCATTTTATCGGTTTATCGGTTATCTAGAATTTTTTTAAAACATATTTTATAAATAAATTGTATTTTAAAATATCGTTCAGTCTCAATTAGGGGAAGCAAGTTTTGAATAATTTTTTTCGAATTGAATATTCTCAAATAGATTTCTTTTAAAATATCTCCTTCCCAGCCGTTCCCAACAAAACTAAGCTTATTTACTCGTCGTTTGAATTCTCGCAACACTGAAAAGGGAAAAAAATTTCTGTGTAATAATTTTAGGACTGGGCATAATAAGATTTACGTGATTCGTTGATATCTTGCAGTGAACTACCTATCCCTCCTCCTTGTTTCCCTAAAAGACTCATAAAGATTTTAATCTTGTCTGAAGAAGTTAGACTATGTTCTAACGAAAGCTTACAATAAACTTATGTTTCTGTGGAATGAGAGCATAATATTTTTGTATATTCACAATAGAATTGTTGAAAAGTTATCATAAAAACTTACCAAATATCACCAAATAGTTCCAAGGTCCTGATAGAACTTTACATAAGCGACTGATGCAAAAGAAATGAATCTATTAGAATCAATGAATTTTCTCAAAATGCTTAAAATTGATTCGAAATTCTTCTTGCATCCCTAGTCTCCATCATAACATCAAACATTTGTAAAAAAAGTAGTTTTTTTGTTGTCTCAGTTGTCTCAAATTTTCCGTATTATTTTCTGATCTGCCTTGAGTTATGATTAAAATACAAAATGCTTCGAACGTTCAGAATTTTTAACCGATTTGAGTCAATTCTTCCATCCCTAGTGTCAATCATAACATCCTTACATCAAACTTTTGTAAAAATAACAGTAGTACTTTCAGTAGTTGTCTCAAATTTTCCGTATTATTTTCAGATTTACCTCGAGCTACGATTAAAATACAAAATGCTTCGAATGTTTAAAATTTGTCTCCAAACTCTCGCTCTCTCTGGCGCCATCTATACATGTTGTACAAGATTTCTCGATAACAAACATCATGCTACAGATATCGTTTTTGGAGCAATTTACGGAACAACTATGGGAATATTTGCTGTGAGTAGATTTCTCGTAATTTTACTAGGTTTGCAGTTTTAATTTTGTTTCGAGAATCTAGTCTGATAACGGTAATTATTTGATAATTTGATAATTATTTTATGCTGTTACGTTACACGATGTACACTCAGACTAATCTGTTCGCATATCAATTTGACGTTTTGCGTGGAGTAACAATTGTGGATCGCCCTGTCCAAGGCTCTGTAACATGTAACAGCAGCCATATATTATAGACTGGTAGGGTTACAACTGCAGGAAAGATACACTAGCCTACCGCAGTTATTACTCCCTGGGTTGAGTGGTGGGCATGGATAAGCAAGCTTCGCAAATCATTAATCGAATCGTTTATTTTGGATCATCCTATTTTGGGTAATTGTGAAAAGTGGTCAATGTGAAAATTAACAGATCAGTTCCAATTTATTTTTCAATATATTTTGAATATTTGAATCGTTGAAGTGTGAAATATCTTTCAAATAGCAGTGTTAATGGCTTGCCTCTGAATGTTTGTCCACAATGCTCCAATGCACAGATAAATTCGGAAAGTCTTATAAATTTTGGGAAATGAATTCGTACATTTCCAGAAAAAACTTAACCGACTTAGCATATTAACAACTGTGTGTGGTAGCTAAACAACAACGTATCAAACATGCCTGGCCCATCTATGGGCTATGTGTGGTAATTAAAATATTTTACGGAAGTTTTTATAGAATATCAAACGATCTTGTGGTTTACTTGTAGATTGTTACATCACAATATTTCCTGTGACTTCAGTTATGACTCCATAACGACGTGGACTCGATAGACATCTCGGCAGGCCAAAGGTTATTGCTCACATAACAAATATTGCATAATCTAATATGGGGATTTTATTTCATCAAGCATGAGCCACAGATGGACCGTACTAGTTTATCTTGTCAAGAGAAGATATTTTAACAAAATTTCATGATATAACTCCTGGTAGGAGAAAAAATCGCTTTTCAAGTGTCTGGTAGTGATGAAACTGTAGAAAAAAGTTTCCAATCTTTTCCTGTTGGTAAAAAAACCTTCAAAACCATCAACACTGCTATTTCATAGCAGTATTGATTATTTTGAATATTTTATGCAGTTTTGTTTCTACCAGGCGCTCAAAAAGAGACATTTTCATCTTCTAGCATGAGATATGTCGTAAAATATCCCCTATTTGTCAAATTTTACTCCGGTAAAACCCATTTTCCTTGATAAGCAGAGTAACTGGCATTATACCTGTCTGTGACTACGGTCCTGATTCCCATTTTTGACCTCAAAGTGACGTGGATAGAATTTTTGTCTCCTATATTGAAACTAGTTTGACCTGAAGCAAGCTTTTGGGGTTTAATAACTTCCTATTGGTTGCCAGTATGGCTGGGGTTCCGATTATTTGGGATCAAAAAGGCAAATTGTTATCTCATAGTGGTTCTCACTAGAAATATTAACCAAAAATGCAGTATCATTTCTTAAATACTGAAATTGAACCTTCTTTTCAAGCGTTTTTGGCAGCAGACTGGCAAAATGTAAGCTCAGACATCTGAGAAAATGGGTCCCAAAAGAAAATTTAGCAAATGGAAAATATTTCATAATAAATTCCTTGTTTGAGGGTTAAAATGTCCTAAAATGTTTCAAAAAAGCAACAAACTGTAGAAAAGGTTTAAAATCATTGATACGACTGTGAAATAGCAGTGTTGAAGGTTTTGAAGCTTTTATGGTTAATTTAGGGCTGAAGAAAATGGCATTGTATTTTTTTAGGCGGCTATGAGATCTAGTCTGTAACGAGTGACGGAAACATCCCTTATTTTGAGTGTGACTCTTCAAAACACATTATTTTTTTAAAACTAACTGCCTCAAGATCAACATCACTGCTATTTGATTTTATAAGTTATTAACATGAGCACGCAGGCTTTTCAGGCAATTTTTATTTAAAAGCATTTTCTCCAAGTCCAAAAGGGTATTTCTGAAATGTAAAAAAGAATACGATCATTTCTAAAATAATGTTATTAACAATGGATGTACTGCGTAATATAAAACCCCTATATTTCGTTCCGTAAGTTTCCAAAATTTCTATGGAATTTTCTCCCCTATTTATTATGTAAACAAAGAAAGAGCTTTTTATAGATCAGTGCACTTGAAAAGATTATCGCCATGACGATGCTTTTGATTTCAAAACCGCAATGAAGACGGTAAAGTCTGTTATGGCTGAAAAACTTCATAAAAATGGGTAGTAACAAATAAGAGTCAAATCAAGGACGACAGAATTGTGTTTTTTGCTAGGGTGTCCAAAATGTTCATATCATTTTTTGCGGGGGGAAAAAAAGATTCAAAATCATCAACACTGCTATTTCATAGCAGTATTTATGATTTTGAATATTTTTCTACAGTTTTGTTGGTACCAGACAGTCAAAATGAGACCATTTTTTTCTTTAGCAATTGATATATTATGCCCATCTGCTGAATTTTCTTCTGGAACCTATTTTCTTCAGGTGTCTGGGTAGCTGAGGTTTTTCAATTCTCTCCCTTATCGTTGTGACGATGCTTTACATTTTCAGACTCCTATAAAGACTGGAAAGTTCTCTATTCTGGAAAAACTTGTGCATTGTATATTGGCAAAAATAGCCTTTAAATTTAGTTGTGAAAATTTCCAGAGTTTTATCGGAAATTTGCCTTTATATTATTATTTGAGTAAACACAGAAGTAGTCTATCTTTAGACAAGTCACTTGAAAAATTTTTCAAGCATAACAGTGACGCTTATGTTTAACCTTATTAAAAATTTAAAAATCCCAATGTCCATTATAAAAACAACGTATTAAAAAACCTCAAATTTCACTGGATAATTTTTAACCTTTAACTCTGTATTGTAAACACGGGACTATTCTATGTATAGAACATATCTATAGAATCTTGTTTCTCTGGGTGTCCAATGTTCTCTGGGTGACCAGAAAGCTTCAAAACCATCAACACTGCTATTTCATAGCAGTATTGATGATTTTGAAACTTTTTTGTATATTTTGGTCCCTACAAGGCACTCAAAAGGCATTTTATTTTAATCTTCTGGTCGAATAGGTAAATTTTCTTCTGATAGAAATCATTTTTTTTCGGGTGTCTGAGTAGCAGCATAGCTGGCATTGTGCCAGTCTGAAGTTTGACCACCCATCTAGAGTGTCTGTACTGTTTGATTTCTGGGGCGTAAAATTGCTTCAGGATCCAGTTCACTGTCTTGAAAAATTACCTTATAATTTAATGTTTGTTGTCTTCAATTAATCTCTCGATATCTTAACAGTAGAAGGTGTGGCTTGTCCCTGTAGATCGCACTTAGGCATTATATTCTGTCAAACATGAGCCACAGATGGACTGTTTCTTGTGGGTGTGTTTTATCCTTGGTTCATACTTAACCAAGTACAAAGAAGTGGTGGATGGCTTTTCCATTGCCCAGGGCGGATACCACTCGCTGCACTTTATTATGATGGTTCTGTCCTGTTTTCATGTTTTTCGTTTAGAGTGCAGTTGCTGGTCCTACATCTTGTAGTCGCTTTTGCTATTAAATGGCCGTTAGTTGGTTCCTTTTAGGCAATGCTTCCGGCCTTGCTGGGAGTGAATTCCAATATAGAAAGTGAGCTTTGGTATATTTTGGAGTCGATTTGTGAGTAAGGCGATATGAGAATCAAAATTTTCTTTTGCAAAATTAGGAATAATATTCAAAATGCAATAATTTTTGTTGCGTCGGAAATCTGGAAATAAATAAAGTTTCAAATCGATGCACTAAATCTCTCCATTTCGACTATTTTGGTAATTTTATTAATTTGGCATATTTTGGTGTTTTTAAATTTCCGGTCTAATAATATTGAAACCTCACACCTCAGATCAAACTAGTGTCGGGAGCCGCGTTAAATTGACCGTATGAATTACGGGATTCGATTTCAGATAATTGTGCTAAATTGGTTGCGTTCAAATCAATTTTTTACGTTAGATATAAAATTTGGATCGCGTAACGGGCAGTGATGCATCCGGGTGGGAGGTTACACATATTTATTTAAAAGATAATGGACCCCCAAGAATTAGAGTGTGTCTTGAAAATTTGTAATAATTTTTTGTTGTGAGCCTAATCCCATTTTTGGAGGATGTTTTCTAACCCAAATTTAATTAAAAACAATTGTATTTGTAAAAGCATTACAATCAAGATACCAATCTAGTTGGTTTCAATTTTGCAACTTTAAAATAAAATTTTATTTTTCCCCCATTTTTCCGGACAAAGAAATTTTTTTTTTCATAATTCTGTATTCTCGAAATACTTGAACTTAAAATTCGTGAAGATGTCTTTTCCATAATTACTAGGTAAATGTACACTGGATTAAGTTGCATTAGACTTTGATATTTCTAAAATCGAGATACCTCTATATTTTGTTACCAAATTTTATTCTTTCTGTCTTCTTTTTGAATTCCAAAACAAAGTAAATTTTTTCTTATAATTCTGTGTTCTCTAAATACTTGAAATATTAAATCCTTGTAATGACAGCTTTTCCATTAATCCCTTTAATAC
>OZ023147.1:5703729-5832024 GCA_963675895.2 Styela plicata
TCAAAAGTCCAATGCAACTTTAATCCAGTGTACATTTACCTAGTAATTATGGAAAAGACATCCTCACAAGAATTTTAAGTTCAAGTATTTCGAGAATACAGAATTATGAGAAAAAAATTTTCTTTGTCCTGAAAAACAGGGGTATTAAAATTTTATTTTAAAGATGCAAAATATATTAACTCGCGGAGCCTTGAATAAAATTTGATACCTTGTTGTTGTTATCTTGTTTGTAACGGTTTTTCAAATACATTTGTTTTTAATTAAAATTTGGGTTAAAAACATCATCCAAGAAATGTGGTTAGGCTCACAATAAAAAATTATTATAAATTTCCAAGGCGCACTCTAATTCTCGTGAGACCATTATCTTTCAATTTATATTAAAATTTAAATTATTATATTCAAAATGAATACGTGTAACCTCAACACCCGGATGCATCACTGCCCGTTACGCGATCCAAATTTTATATCTAACGTAAAAAATTGATTCGAACGCAACCAATTTAGCACAATTATCTGAAATCGAATCCCGTAATTCATACGGTCAATTTAACGCGGCTCCCATTTAACGCGGCTCCCGACACTAGTTTGATCTGAGGTGTGAGGTTTCAATATTATTAGACCGGAAATTTAAAAACACCAAAAAATGCCAAATTAATAAAATTACCAAAATAGTCGAAATGGAAAGATTTAGTGCATCGATTTGAAACTTTATTTATTTCCAGATTTCCGACGCAACAAAAATTATTGCATTTTGAATATTATTCCTAATTTTGCAAAAGAAAATTTTGATTCTCATATCGCCTTACTCACAAATCGACTCCAAAATATACCAAAGCTCACTTTTTATATTGGAATTCACTCCCAGCAAGGCCGGAAGCATTGCCTAAAAGGAACCAACTAACGGTCATTTAATAGCAAAAGCGACTACAAGATGTAGGACCAGCAACTGCACTCTAAACGAAAAACATGACAAACAGGACAGAACCATCATAATAAAGTGCAGCGAGTGGTATCCGCCCTGGGCAATGGAAAAGCTATCCACCACTTCTTTGTACTTGGTTAAGTATGAACCAAGGATAAAACACGCCGACAAGACAAGGTCCATCTGTGGCTTATGTTTGGCAAAAATATAATGCCTAATTGCGATCTACAGGGACAAGCCACACCTTCTACTGTTAAGATATCGAGAGATTAATTGAAGACAACAAACATTAAATTATAAGGTAATTTTTCGAGACAGTGAACTGGATCCTGAACCAATTTTACGCACCAGAAATTAAATAGTGCAGATACTCTAGATGGGTGGTCAAACTTCAGACTGGCACAATGCCAGCTACTCTGCTACTCAGACACCCGAAGAAAATGATTTCTATCAGGAGAAAATTTACCAAATAGGCCAGAAGATTAAAATAAAATGCCTTTTGAGTGCCTTGTAGGGACCAAAATATACAAAAAAGTTTCAAAATCATCAATACTGCTATGAAATAGCAGTGTTGATGGTTTTGAAGCTTTCTGGTCACCCAGAGAAACAAGATTCTATGGATATGTTCAATACATAGAATAGTCCCGTGTTTACAATAAAGAGTTAAAGGTTAAAAATTATCCAGTGAAATTTGAGGTTTTTTAATACGTTGATTTTATAATGGACATTGGGATTTTTAAATTTTTAATAAGGTTAAACATAAGCGTCACTGTTATGCTTGAAAAATTTTTCAAGTGACTTGTCTACAAATCGTTGTGACGATGCTTTACATTTTCAAACTTCTATAAAGCTTAGAAAGTTCTCTATTCTGGAAAAACTGGTGCATTGTATATTGGCAAAAATAGCCTTTAAATTTAGTTGTGAAAATTTCCGATAAAACTCTGGAAATTTTCACAACTAAATTTAAAGGCTATTTTTGCCAATATACAATGCACCAGTTTTTCCAGAATAGAGAACTTTCCAATCTTTATAGGAGTCTGAAAATGTAAAGCATCGTCACAACGATAAGGGAGAGAATTGAAAAACCTCAGCTACCCAGACACCTGAAGAAAATAGGTTCCAGAAGAAAATTCAGCAGATGGGCACAATATATCAATTGCTAAAGAAAAAAAATGGTCTCATTTTGACCGTCTGGTACCAACAAAACTGTAGAAAAATATTCAAAATCATAAATACTGCTATGAAATAGCAGTGTTGATGATTTTGAATCTTTTTTTCCCCCCGCAAAAAATGATATGAACATTTTGGACACCCTAGCAAAAAACACAATTCTGTCGTCCTTGATTTGACTCTTATTTTGTTACTACCCATTTTTTGTATGAAGTTTTTTTCAGCCATAACAGACTTTACCGTCTTCATTGCGGTTTTGAAATCAAAAGCATCGTCATGGCGATAATCTTTTCAAGTGCACTGATCTATAAAAAGCTCTTTCTTTGTTTACATAATAAATAGGGGAGGAGAAAATTCCATAGAAATTTTGGAAACTTACGGAACGAAATATAGGGGTTTTATATTACGCAGTACGTCCATTGTTAATAACGTTATTTTAGAAATGATCGTATTCTTTTTTACATTTCAGAAATACCCTTTTGGACTTGGAGAAAATGCTTTTAAATAAAAATTGCTTAAAAACCCTGTGTGCTCTTGTTTACAACTTATAAAATCAAATAGCAGTGATGTTGATTTTGAGGCAGTTAGTTTTAAAAAAAATAATTTGTTTTGAAGAGTCACACTCAAAATAAGGGATGTTTCCGTCACTCGTTACAGACTAGATCTCATAGCCGCCTAAAAAAATACAATGCCATTTTCTTCAGCCCAAAATTAACCATAAAAGCTTCAAACCATCAACACTGCTATTTCACAGTCGTATCAATGATTTTAAACCTTTTCTACAGTTTGTTGCTTCTTTGAAACATTTTAGGACATTTTAACCCTCAAACAAGGAATTTATTATGAAATATTTTCCATTTGCCAAATTTTCTTTTGGGACCCATTTTCTCAGATGTCTGAGCTTACATTTTGCCAGTCTGCTGCCAAAAACGCTTGAAAAGAAGGTTCAATTTCAGTATTTAAGGAATGATACTGCAATTTTGGTACAACACTGCATTTTCGGTTAATTTTTCTGGTGAGAATCACTATGAGATGACTATTTGCCTTTTTGATCCCAAATTATCGGAACCCCAGCCATACTGGCAACTAATAGGAAGTTATTAAACCCCAAAAGCTTGCTTCAGGTCAAACTAGTTTCAATATAGGAGACAAAAATTCTATCCACGTCACTTTGAGGTCAAAAATGGGAATCAGGACCGTAGTCACAGACAGGTATAATGCCAGTTACTCTACTTATCAAGGAAAATGGGTTTTACCGGAGTATAATTTGGCAAATAGGGGATATTTTACGACATATCTCATGCTAGAAGATGAAAATGTCTCTTTTTGAGCGCCTGGTAGAAACAAAACTGCATAAAATATTCAAAAATAATCAATACTGCTATGAAATAGCAGTGTTGATGGTTTTGAAGGTTTTTTTTACCAACAGGAAAAAGATTTGAAACTTTTTTTCTACAGTTTCATCACTACCAGACACTTGAAAAGCGATTTTTTCTCCTACCAGGAGTTATATCATGAAATTTTGTTAAAATATCTTCTCTTGACAAGATAAACTAGTACAGTCCATCTGTGGCTCATGCTTGATGAAATAAAATCCCCATATTAGATTATGCAATATTTGTTATGTGAGCAATAACCTTTGGCCTGCCGAGATGTCTATCGAGTCCACGTCGTTATGGAGTCATAACTGAAGTCACAGGAAATATTGTGATGTAACAATCTACAAGTAAACCACAAGATCGTTTGATATTCTATAAAAACTTCCGTAAATATTTTAATTACCACGCATAGCCCATAGATGGGCCAGGCATGTTTGATGCGTTGTTATTTATCCACCGCACACAGTTGTCAATAGAGGTTAAGTCTTTCCCGAAAACGTACAAATTCATTTCCCAAAATTTGTAAGTTATTTGTCACAACCTGTGCATTGGAGCATTGTAGACTAACATTGAAAAGCAAGCCATTAACACTGCTATTTGAAAGATATTTCACACTCCAACGATTCAAATATTCAAAATATATTGAAAAATAAATTGGAACTGATCTGTTAATCTTCACATTTTACTCAAAACTAGGATGATCCAAAATATACGATTCGATTCATGATTTGCGAAGCTTGCTTACCCATGCCCACCACTCAACCCAGGGCGTAATAACTTGGGCAGGCTAAGCCGAACAGGAAAAGATCATATCTTTTCTGCAGTTGTAACCCTACCAGTCTGTAAGTGGCCACTGTTACAGGGCCTTGAACAGTGTGATCCACTCCAAGAAGTGGCTATGAAAAAATACAGAATATTCAATTTTATTTCTTCATTGGTTTGAAAACAATAGAAGGGGAATAAAAGAAACAATTGTTACTCCACGCAAAACACGTCAAAATGATATGCGAACGGATTATTCTGAGTCGTCGTGTGTGTGTGTGTGAGTCGTCGTATCGTGTAACGTAACAGCATAAAATAATTATCAACTCAAAATTAATTACCGTTATCAGACTAGATTCTCGAAATAAAAGTGAAAACTGCAAACTTAGTAAAATTACGAGAAATCTACTCACAGCAAATATTCCCATAGTTGTTCCGTAAATCGCTCCAAAAACGATATCTGTAGCATGATGTTTGTTATCGAGGAATCTTGTACAACATGTATAGATGGCGCCAGAGAGCGCAAGAGTTTGGAGACAAATTTTGAACATACGAAGCATTTTGTATTTTAATCGTAGCTCGAGGTAAATCTGAAAATAATACGGAAAATTTGAGACAACTACTGAAAGTACTACTGTTATTTTTACAAAAGTTTGATGTAAGGATGTTATGATTGACACTAGGGATGGAAGTATTGGCTCAAATCGGTTAAAAATTCTGAACGTTCGGAGCATTTTGTATTTTAATCATAACTCAAGGCAGATCAGAAAATAATACGGAAAATTTGAGACAACTGAGACAACAAAAAAACTACTTTTTTTACAAATGTTTGATGTTATGATGGAGACTAGGGATGCAAGAAGAATTTCGAATCAATTTTAAGCATTTTGAGAAAATTCATTGATTCTAATTGATTCAATTCTTTTGCATCAGTCGCTTATGTAAAGTTCTATCAGGACCTTGGAAGCAAACATTTTAAACCTAGTTGGTGATATTTGGTGATATTTGGTAAGTTTTTATGATAACTTCTCAACAATTTTATTGTGAATATACAAAAATATTATGTTCTCATTCCACAGAAACATAAGTTTATTGTAAGCTTTCGTTAGAACATAGTCTAACTTCTACAGAAAAGATTAAAGTCTTTATGAGTCTTTTAGGGAAACGAGGAGGAGGGATAGGTAGTTCATTGCAAGATATCAACGAATCACGTAAATTTTATTATGCCAAGTCGTAAAATTATTGCCCAGTCATAAAATTATTACACAGCAATTTTTTTCCCTTTTCAATGTTGCGAGAATTCAAACGACGAGTAAATAAGCTTAGTTTTGAGAACGACTGGGAAGGAAATCTTTTAAAAGGAATCTATTTGAGAATATTCAATTCGAAAAAAATTATTCAAAACTTGCTTCCCCTAATTGAGACTGAACGATATTTTAAAATACAATTTATTTATAAAAATATGTTTTAGGAAAATTCTAGATAACCGATAAACCGATAAAATGAGTCTTTGTCAAAAATTAGAAAAAAACAAAATAAACTACGGTAAACATCAATATTTCAAAATATCCAAATTTTAGTTCAAATGATATTCAATCATATGAAATTTCCTGAATTTTGCTTCAAAATTACAGACAATAAAAAGCGTTGTTTTTACAGTATATTTGGCTTATTCAAACACAGACTTTTTGTATGTTCTTAGACTTTAAAAGATTAGAATCCTTAATACCTGACTAAGCTAGACTATGCTCAAGCGAGGGCTTGATAAATAAATCTTGTAAAAGGTGGAAGAGGATATTGATCATTTGTTGTTTCGCAATACCTGACAGCTACCTAGCTAGGCCATGCTCTAGCGATATCTTGGTAAATAAGTCTTGTAATACGTAAAATAGGATTCTGATCTTTTAAAGTTTGAGAACAACCAAAAATTTGGGACAAATTCATCTTCACAAGCGGAAGTGGAACAGAGGATAGAGAGTTCGTTACACAACATCCAATGTATCTCTTAGCTTAGCTTTTATTTTCAAATCTGAAAAATAAAATACATTGATAAAAAAATCTGATGCAAATAGATAAAATAAACATAAAAACATCAACACTTACCACAGCAAACACTGCACAGTACATTGCAAATGATGCATGGCCTGATGGAAACGATTTCCTGTGAAAAAGGAATATTTCTATAAAATAGAGAAATTTCGGCAATGAATTTGTAGTTTTAAAAATTGGCGAACATTTTCTTGAGGTGCTTTGGGGGGGGGGCTAGCTTTCTGATAACACGTCGTACGTCCTGTATCACTAACAAAAAAGGGAATTGATGATTTTTCAACCCTTTTGTGAAAAATTATTTTCTGTCAGACAGAAATGAACCATTTTAATTTCTTTTGAAGTGGCATGCCATCACTTTTTGGTAGATTTTGAAAGATGGTAGAAGCTCAACCATAATCAGATATTCTAAAACTCTGACTAAACTGTTCGGGTTTTCGATTATAAATAGATACAATAAGCAATGAAATCATGATATATGCCAAATTTGACAGTGTAAAATTTTATATAAATCTTCACTTTAGAGCAAAATATGGTCTAATATCAACAATATCATTTATCTGAAGTGTGGAAACATTAATATATTTATACAATGAATTAATTTTTGAATGACCATATAAACTTAACACTTAGTTGAGACATTTCTCTGAGCAAACTTCTGTGATCAAAACCAAAAAATATTACCTGATGTCCGTTTTCATTTCTTCAAATTCCTCGTCACTGTAACCCGGGTATGACGTTCTCGTACATTCATATTCCAATATATACATATGTTGATCCGATGCATTACATGGTACGCTCGGTAGGCACACATCCAGAAACATTGGACGAAGTCGTCCCACGGTTATTTTCGTTACATCTGTCAGAATTTGGTTTATTGTGGCTCCCACGATGAAATAACCTGGAAAGATATAATAAATTAGCATGGGGCGATGGCCTAGTGGTTAAACATGTTGGCATCCCAGGTGGAAGATCTCGGGTTCAAGCCCCGGCGAGTCCGGCTCGCTCAAACATACCTACGACTCAACCCAAGGTAGGTGAGCTAGGTAGGCTAAGCCGAACAGGAAAAGATCATATCTTTCCAGTAATTGTAACCCTGTCCGTCTATAAAGTGGGCACTGTTACAGACCTCGGACAGAGTGATGCACTTTAAGAAGTGGCTGTAAACAAAATATTCGATGAAAATGACATGAACATCTTGGACACTCGAAGAAGAAAAAAAATACCACCATAAGACCAACAATAATAATCAAAAGAGTATATTTAAATACTTCAGAAAAATAATATATAATATTTGAATATTGAATACATTATAAATAGAGTATTCCCTGCGTGTCGTAAGACGCGACTAAAAGAGAGCAAAGAAGTGGTGAATGATTCTATCATCATCCAGGGCAGTTACCACTCACTGTATCTTACCATGGTGGTTCAGTTCTGTTTGGGATGTTTTCGGCTTAGAGTGCAGTTGCTTGTGCCACATCTTTTCGTAGCTCTTTGCTATCCAGTGGTCATTAGTTCAATGAAAAAAAAAGTCGAGCATAACATCAAGAGTTTGACCTCAATAGTTTGAAAAAGAAATTCTACAATAGTATTAAGAATACTAACAATGTGTCATCAAATCTTTTTCTCTGTGGAAATGTCTAAAGTTGACTAAAAATCTGAATATTTCCCAATAAATTTATATAAAGTGTTGATAAACTGACTGAGAAATGTTTGAAAACTACTATTCTGGAATAAATCTAAGATTAAACTGTATCATTTAGTTTTATTCAGAATTATATATTTGCAAAGATCAGATCCAAAAGGATAAAATGTAGCGAATATGAATGTTGAAATCCTTCTTACCAAAAACTCTATAAAGTGCAATGACCAGTGGATGGAATATTCCTCTGCGTGTTGTATTGCTTCTCTTGTAGTAAACGCATTCTATAAAGCATGTCTGAAATGAAGATAAAAATTATGAATATAATGAAGCAAAGAAGTTGTAGATGGTTTTACCATCACCCAGGGTAGATACCACTAACTGCACTTTAACATGTCGGTCAGTTCTGTTTGGGATGTATTCCGTTAAGAGTGCAGTTGCTGGTGATACATCTTTCAGTTGCTCTTTGCTATCAAGTGGTCGTTAGATGGTTCCTTTTAGGCACTGATTATGGCCTTGCTCAAGAGTGAATTTCAAGTTAAAAAAATTCACTTTAGAAACAGAACGTTCCAATATTTCAGGTACCATGAACTAGGGATGTCCGTAATATTTTGATCGATTCGTGATTCGTAAATGCATTATCCATGCACAGCTCGAAACGTATATCAGACACATTACTAAGAAGCGGTAAACGGTTCTATCATCACCCATGGCAGATAACATTCACTGCACTTCACCAGAGCATTTCAGTTCCGTTTGGGCCGTTTTCCATTTAGAGTGAAGTTGCAGGTACTACATCTCATAGTAGCTCCTTGCTATCAAGCAGTCGTTATTTGGTTCCTTTTAAGTACTGCTTACGGCCTTCTCAGAGTGAATTTCAACGTATAAACTGCGCATCCACCAAGACCAGCAAAGGGTGTTACAAAAAAAAACGATTTTGACAGCTATGAGAGTCTTAGAAGTCTCAAGAAATCCTCAGAAAATAATGTTGTTCAGATATATCAAAAAATATTACGAGCATTGAATGATATATTAAACTTGCTCCTGGGTATTGCGTCATTAGTATATCACATTCCTTGAGTCACTGTTTTCATTTAAATTATAAGACTTTGTGATGGAATAACTGCAAATATGATCAAGCATGAGCCACAGATGGATCATGCTGGTGAAGCACGGTCCATCTGTGGCTCATGCTTGATTACAAAAAAGGCAAAAACTTACAACTATTATTATGGTACGCGACACGGCGGATAACGCAATTAATATACGTACGCTGATGGTTATTCATCATCGCATGACAAATATCACGTTTTATATGACAAAGTGTCAGGTGAAAGTAATCAAGAAGTAACTAAAAATATAGATTACAATAAAGTTATTGAAATCATTGGCAACGTGCAGTGAACTCATCTCTTACTCGTTTTCTCCGGCTACAGAATAGTCCTAACGTATTTCCTGCGTGTATAAAGAGGCAACTAAAAGGAAACAAAAAAGCCGTAGATTGTTCTACCATCGCCCGGGGCAGATACCACTCACAGCACTTTGCCATAATAGTTCACTTCTATTTAGTAAGTGGGATGTTCTCCGCTTTGAGTGTAATGTTGTCAGCTTGCATTATGACTCTAATAATGATAATTTTTTTTTATTGAAATTCACTCTGAGCAAGGTCGGAGGTGGTCTAAAAGGAACCAATTAACGGCCACTTAATAGCAAAGAGCTAAAAGATGCAGTACCAGCAACTGCACTCTAAACGGAAAACATCCCAAACAGAACTGAACCGCCATGGTAAAGTGCAGCTAGTGGTATCTTCCCGGGGCTATGGTAATACCATCTACCACTTCTTTACTTCCCTTTAGTCACCTTCAAACACCCCGAAAATATGTTAAGACTACTCTAAAGCCCTTGCCCTGAGTTTCCAAAGTAAAAATTCATGACGCATGACTTCAAAATACGTTCAGGAAGCAATTAATAATACTAAGAACCCAGTTTCTTTTGCGTAATTATTGTATAATGAGGCATAAGGAGCACAGGAAGAACCTATCATTCCAGGAAGGAAGAAACTTGTTTTTTTCCGGGGATCTGAAATATTCATGCTATTTTCTTCGGGTGACCAGAAGGATTCTAATCTATGAACGCTGTAATTTCATATTTTCAAAAAATGAATAGTTGTCACCATAGAGTGTGTTTGGTATGGTAGAAGCTTGTTCTTCTTCTGGTGTCTGGAATGTTCATATCATTTTCATTTGATCGATAAAATAAATTCAAAACCAACAACACTGATACAAAATTCTTTGAAACTATTCACATTTCTGTATTTGGGGTTTTATACACATTTAAAATTAGAGTCGAAAGCTTTATCTATGGTATAGCATTACATCACTATGGTTTCTCTATTATTACGTTAAATTAGTAGTTATCAAACAAACCAAGTTGCAGCAATGTGAAGCCAATTAATCATCATGTAACATGAGGTTCTTTGAAAATTCTTCGAAACTATACACATTTCTGTATTTGGGCTTTTATACACATTTAAAATTAGAGTCGATACCCGCGAAAGCTCCATCTATGCTATGGTATACCATTACGTCATTATGGTTTCTCTAATATTCCGTTACATTAGTCGTTATCAAACACACCAAGTTGCGCTAATGTGAAGCCAATTAATCATCATGTAACGTGTAACACGAGGTTCTTGCAATCAAAACAACGAGGAACTTGAATACATCAAATTTGGCTTTTTCATTGAAGTCAAACCTAAGCAATGCTAGCAGCGGTACCTGGAAGAAAAGTATTTCACTTCTAGGTTACATTGGTCGATAATAAACACAAAGTAGCGGCAATGTGAAGCCAATCAATCATCAAAATCGTGCAACATGAGGGTTGTTGTAAGCAAAACAACTATGGTTCATGAATGTCAATGCAACAAATTTGGCTTTTTCATTGAAGTTAAACCCAAGCAATGCTGGGAGCGGTGCCTGGAAGAAAAGGATTTCGCTTTTATCCTTTGAAAAATTGCGAAAATACCGCTTAATAACCATATTTCAAACCACGACCTGTCGTGCAAACACCAGTTCCGTGTTGAAAGTGAGGGTTTTGGCTTTTTTCTCATTTCTCATTCTATATAATAACACAGGACAGCATTATGTTAAGAGACTGTTTCTCTAATATTACGTTACATTGGTCGATAATTAACACCAAGTTGAGATAATATGAAGCCAATTAATCATCAAAATCGTGAAACATGGGGGTTGTTGTAAGTAAAACAACTGGGCCTATTGAATTTGAATACAACAAATTTGGTTTTTTATTGAAATTAAACCTAAGCAATGCAAGCGGCAGTGCCTGAAAGAGACTTTCACTTTTAGCCTGCGAGAGAAGCCGAAAATACCGCTTAATAATCATATTTGAAACCACGACCTGTCGTGCAGACACCAGTTCCATGTTGAGAGTGGGGGTTTTGGCTTTTTTCTGATTTTTCAAATATTACTAGGCCAATATTTTTCTGGCTTGGTCATCCTATATAATACCACAGGACAGCATTATGTTAAGATACGGTTTCTCTAATAGTAAGTTACATTGGTCGATAATAAACACAAAGTAGCGGCAATGTGAAAACCAATTAATCATCAGAATCATGACACGAATAACATGAAGGCTATTGTGAGCAAAACGATGACAAATTTGAATACATCAGAAACTTCTTGCATAAAATTTTCCGTGACACTGTGGAAATTCCACGGTGAATGAATAGCTTATATATATATATATATATATATATACCACAAATGTTAGTACAAAAAGACTTATTTTTGATCATTAAAGAACGAAACTATAAAAACAAAATTAAGAGAATTGTGAAATTATAGTGTTTTGAGAAATCTGATCATCTCTAGCCTATTATGCAGCAAAATCATGATTCATGTTAATTTTTATACAGGGTAATATAGCATATTACTACAGAACTGTTAAATCCAAAATATTCGCAAAATGAAGTTTTACCACAATTTAGAAATACAGAGCTTACGCCCGTCACCAAACGCATTTTGAATCTTATGTGCTGACAGAAAAAAACCATTTTACAAAACCGATAGTGCGTCCATTTCAACACATAGATGTCCATCAAACGTTACATTCCAGCGTCTTCAAAAAGTGCGGAAAGACGAGACATTCCGCGATCCCATGGGAGGCAATCAATGATGACTTCATTAATTTGTGCCGACAACCACACAGGACAAACTAATACCTCCCCAGGGAATTCCCCAGTTTAAAACACACCATGCATGAGCTATATGTTAGAACGGGATATGATAGCCCAATCCAACATATAGCTCATGCTTGGTCTTATATTACTTTGAAGAAAATATTTTGATTCAAATGTATGATATAACGTTTTATCAATTTTTTCTTCAAAATGATCCAGATTCAAACGTTTTGGGTATGATATAATGATTTCTTTATTGGATATTTCATCACTTTTGGCTTTTAATCTGTGACAAGACAGCAGTACTCATTCAGGTTAATGTGGAACTAAACGAGAGTTGACCTTTTGGTTCAGTTTATTTAAAATTTGAAATTTATTTAAAGCATTTAAAATTTACTATATATTGGAATAGAACGATCCCTTTTTAGAATATATCAATGTTGATGACTTAACCATTCCATTGCGCGGATGAAGAACGTCTGTATAGACATTCGAAACGTTGGCAAAAACAATAAAACATCGTTTCCACATCACCGGTTGAGCAATTAGAATCACTATGAAATAGCAGTTTCCTCACCCCAGAAATTTGAAGTATTTTATCTTCTGTTTACTAGCATATTTTAGAACGACCCTTTCCAGTATTATTAAAGTTGATGACTTAACTTTTCTGTTGCCCTGATATAGAACGTCTGTATAGATATTCAAAACGTTGGCGGCAAAAATAAAACATCGTTTTCACATCACTGGTTGAGCAATTAGAACCACTATGAAATAGCAGTTTCCTCACCCCAGAAATTTGAAGTATTTTATCTTCTGTTTACTAGCATATTTTGGAACGACCCTTTCCAGTATATATTAAAGTTGATGGCTTAACTTTTCCGTTGCCCTGATATAGAACGTCTGTATACCCATTCAAAACGTTGGCGGTAAAAATAAAACATCGTTTTCACATCACCGGTTGAGCAATTAGAACCACTAATGCAATATTTCAACAATTCAAATAAATTAAGTTTCTGACATTTGACTACACGTTACAGTAAATACATGAACTATATCAACTTTTACAACATGACTAAAAGCAGTGAGTAATTTCAATTAAATGTGAAACTAAAATTTATTTAAAATCAGAAACAAATATTGTAGTCTTTTTCCGAAATAAAATATTCATGCTTAAATTTGTTATGTTAAACAAACACAAGAACGTCATATCAGAATATTTACATCAAAATTCACGTATATTTTCTAAATTTTGTTGATTTCGAAGCTGTGAAGAAATCCGAATACTGAAAATCATGATGCGAAAAATCACGAACAGAAAAACACACTTCCGATCGCTGTATCAATAATGCAATATTCCAACTTTTAATTCACTTTAAAAATGAGAAAAATCAATATGTAGGAATCAAAGCACTGAAATTGCTTAAGATAAACAAATATTAATCGAAACTTATGAGTGAAACTCGACTCTATTCATCAAATCAACAAACGAAATTCCAACTTCCTCCCCCACAAGCTTCAGAATAGTCATAGCGTATTACACGGCTGTCGTGAGATGATTCATAAATTATTCGATTCAATTTCTGCAACGATATGAAATCAACCCACTCATAATTTCAAATTTTTTTCATAAATAAGTGTGAATTTCCACTTAAAATTATGAACTGAAAAAAGATGTCTTCGTTTGTTTATTATATGACGTCCGATTTGAATGTTCGATTAGATTCAAGAAAATTATTCGATTCTGAAACCAAAAGATAATCAATTTCGGCCACCCCTAGATGTGACTAAAATAAAACAAAGAAATGGTAGATGACGATTGCACAGGGCAAATACCACTTACTGCACTTTACCCGATTTTTCCACTTGGAGTGCTGCACTGCATCTTGTACGTAGCTCTCTGCCATCTGGGTGGGCATTAGTAGATATTTTTGCGCACTGCTGTCTTGTTTGGAGTGAATTTCATTTAAAAAAGTGTGTAGAAGTATCAGATACTCTGGACGTATTTCCTACGAGTCGTAAGAGGCGACAGAAAGGAAACAAGGAAGTCGTAGATGGCTTTATCATCCCCCGGGATAGATACCGCTCACTGCACTTTATCATAATATCTCAGTATTCTCTGGAATGTTTTCTACTCAAGAGTGCAGTTGCAGTTGCTTCATTTTGCGGTAGTTTTTGCCACTTAAGTGGTCGTTGGTAAGTTCTTTTTGGGTGCTGCTTCCAGCTTTGCTTAGAGAGAATTTAAAAAAAAGAAAAAGTTGGTATACCGGTGCTTCATTTGTGTAGCTCTTGCCATGAGTTTAATTTCAATAAGAAGTAGAAATCGAGAAAAAATTCGAAAAAGAAGGCTTTGGATGCCCATACCAATAAAGTAACATTCCAACTATGTGGGCACGATGGCCTAGTGGTTTACAAGTTGGTGTCGCAGGTTGAATATCTCAGGTTGTTAATCCATGCCCACCACTCAACCCAGGGTGTAAAATAACTTAGGTAGGCTAAGCTGAACAGGAAGGATCATATCTTTCCAACAACTCTAATCCTGTCCATCTAAAAGTGGCCACTCATACAGAGCCTCGGTGGTCCACTCAAAAAATCTCTATGAAAAAATCATACTTTCAAAAAATACCGTAAACAAATAATAATAAATAAATAAATAAATAATAAAAGAACCATATCAAAACATTTAAATTAAAGCGGCTCAAATAATAAAGGTTAAAACTTCCCTCGATTTGTCAAACTGACAGGATTGACATGATTTATATTATTCCATTATTTCGAACATAAAAATAATTAAAAGCAACTTGGCGATCTCAATAGACGGATGATTACTATGAATTGGTCTCTAAATTAAGGCTACAATTAACAAATATCCAAATCGATCATTTTATTTTGGAAGGCATGAGCCACAATTAGATCGTGCCTAGGCGGCCCGATCTATCAGTGGCACAGACAAAAGGAGTGTGTCACTCAAAATTTTTCTGGCTGGGAGCAATGTACTTAATACGCCTAATAATGTACAATAATTAGCGATGCTTAATCGCCTTTTGTCTAGAGATCAGAACTATTAATATATAAAGAGGAAGATTTTGATAGATTGTTTTATGAAGTTTGGATCAAGTCACCTGGGCATGGCCCATTAGTGGCTCTTGCTCGATAAAATAAAATTTTCCTTTCAAAAGATTTCCAGGTAATAGGTCATTCAGTCATTACTTTTTTTGGCAAAAAAAAGTTGAGAAAATTACATTTAAAATGATTTTTTTTTGCTCATCAATAACATTTTCTTTTCCTATGCAAGGACTGAACGAAATATTCGCCTTGGTTTATGATTTGCAGTTTCACCAAACGTTCCATTTGATTTATCTCGCAATTAGTGGTTATCATGTTGATATCGCAAGTTAAAGATCATTTGTTCGAGTCCGGCCGGTTAATCCATGCCCACTACTCAGTCCAGGGTAATAACTTGAGTGATCTAAGTCGAATTGGAAAGACGATAACATCTTCCCAACAACTTCCAACCCTTCCAGTTTATAATGGCCGCCGATAGAGGGCCTTGGTCAGAGTGATCCACTCTGGCTACAAAAAAATCTAAATCAACAGAAGCAGAATTGTATATATATTCAGAAAATATTGAAGATTGAAAATTTTCTGGGAAAAAATCTTCATGAAATACGAAATGATAAATAGATAGTCTCGTGGTTTATCAAATCATCAGACCATTCAGCTCTAATATTACACAATAATTAGCGACTTTTAATTGCCTTTTGTCTAGAAATGAAAGCTATTAAAAATATAAGGTAAATGTCACTAAAAATGATTAATCGTATCTTAGTGTATTTTAAAACTTTCTAGGTGGGCCTCAATATTCAATTTGCGAAATTATTCAATTAGATTCTTAAATATTTGATTTTGGAAACCCCGGGTTATTTGAAACATAACAACCTATAACAGGTATCCTGGTAATTCATTTTCTCTGAACAGTTCCTGAAAACGTGAGAATGAATATACCATGGAATCGGATTGCATCACACGAACTCCTAATAATACACAATAATTAGCAATGCCTAATTGCCTTTTGTCTAGAGATGGACGCTATTAATAATACAAAGAAAACTCGCTAGAACTATGTTTCATCAAGCTTGGGCCACTGATGGATCGAGCCGAGTAGGCACGATCCATCTGTGACCCAAGCTTGATAAAAAATAATCCTATTTGGTCAATCTAACTCATTTTTTTTAGAAAAGAGCATTAACAGATTTCTAGGCAAAAGGTGAACGGATAATGACGTTGAAAATATGGTGAAAACATTAATTAGACTTCTCAGGAGCAAGAATTTTAATGCTTTTTAAGAACCATGACATTATCAATATTATTTTCCAGGAATTTTGACAAACTACGGACAATATTGACCGTTTAAACTTCACAGGGAAGGTTAAAACCAAATATTTTACTATTTCCAATACATTCTAAAAAATGATTCCGAATATGGAAATTATAGAATGCATTCGAAGTATTTTCAACACTTCTTTCTAACGATAATATTTCAATTACAAATTCTGTAGAACTATAATTATAGTCCACAATTTTTTCTATTTTCCCTCCTTTGAAAAGCAGAAATGAGTTTTTCTGTCGATTTTGTGCGGCAATTCATTCACTTATAGACGAACGGGGTTCAAATTGCTGGAAAGATATGTATTTTCGACTGAACTGACTCAACTAACTCCCTGGTTGAGTGGTGGCATGGATTAGCAAACCGGACTCGCCGGGGCTCGAACCCGAGACCTTCAACCTGTTCTAATTTACTACACTGTGGCAACATGGAATATGTTCATTTCTGAATGTTAACAAATATTTGATTTGTTTTTGACGTCCCCATCTGCTTGTAATTACCGTCGGTGCTTTTCACAATTTCACAAACACATGCAAATAAACCTGAGCTCACAATTTTCAATATACTTTTGTCTGCGGTTTACGATACTATACATCTAGAAATTAATCAGCAATTTGGAGAGTGGTTTATTGGCATTGGCTCATTTTATGTTGCAAGATATCAGCAAAAATCATAATAGTGAATCTAATTGCTCAACCGGTGATGTGCAAACGATATTTTATATTTTGCCAACGTTTCGAATATCTATACAGACGTTCTCCATCAGGGCAATGGAATGGTTAAGTCATCGGCAATACTATATAAGGTACTGTAAAGGGGGACGTTCTAAAATATATATATGCCAATGCAGTCACAATCTTCAAAATAATTTTAATTTTTTTTCCTGCTGGTGGTGAGAGGTGACTAAAAGGAAACTAAAAAGTGGTATATGGTTTCATAATCACATGGGGCAGATTGTATTTTACCATGGAGGTTCAACTTCGTCTGCAATGTTTCCTACTTAGAGCAGAGTGCAGTTATTGGTACCATATTTTGTATTTTCTATTTGTAATTAAATGGCCGTTAGTTGTCTCCTTTTAAGCATTGCTTCCGGCCCTGTTTACAGCGAAATTCAAGAGAAGATAAAGTAACTTTTGTGTAATAAACAAATGACCTTTCTCGTGAAGTAAATAATTAATCTTAACATATTTGCTGAATTTTTAAGCAAATACGACTTCCTGTCTCAATTAATTAGATGTCAAGTACGACAAGCTTAAAAAAGTTACACCAAATCACACTTTGTCAAGCATGAGCCACAGATGGACCGCACCACTATGGTGCGGTCCATCTGTCGCTCATGCTTGACAAAATCTGACTTTTTATCTGCAATGATTGCCAATCAAGAGTATATTAACGACCTGACGCAAATGCGAAGATTCACGCAATGCTTTTTTCTATTTATAGCGAGAGTTCGTCATGGGGAAGACCGATAATATGAACATTTAACTAAATCAAAGAAAATTTAAATTTTGAATTCCACCTAGTTTGTAATTTTTAAAAGTTTTCAAAAAAAAAAAAGCGGCGTGGTCTTGTGTTAAGCTTTGTACTTAATATTATTTTAATTGGGCATATTTCTTTGATATTTTTTATAACCACTCTTCAGAGAGGATCACCCTGACCCGTACCAGCAGCTACTGTGGCCAATGATGAACATGCAGTACAGGACTTGAAATAGATTCAAAAAAAGTTGTTGAAATCTAAGAAAATATTTTTGTGTATTCCCAGAAAGATACGTAATTAGTAAGAAAAAACAAGACAACGCACAGGAACAATCTGTAAACGATTAGGCAAAACCTCGTCATCTACTCAGAACTGGTATCTGTACGAGAATTTGTGGTTCGCCGTATTTCTATCCTATTTATACAGAAACTTCACAATGAGTATTCCTAACGATTCACAAGCTAATTAATTAGCAATTAAGTTCCGCCACTATGAATGAATTGATAAAAGCTCAGTTTCGGAATTAAAATCCAACAGATAAGAATCACTTTAAATATATTTGATCCTCATCTGAATAATCAAGCATTCTCGAGCACTAAGAAAAAATAATTTCGTTTTTATTCTTAAATTTATTCATTATGCAGTGAAATCATGATATATGCCAAATTTTACGTTGTAAAATTTGACATAAATCATGACTTCGCTACAAAATGGTCAAAATTTGGTCAAACTATCAAGAATTTTGTTTATTTGAAATGTTGATCCATTATTTCATTTACATAGTGGAAAGTAATATCATTTTTTAAATATTCTTATTAAATTGATCCATTTTACAGCAAAATCATGATATATGCCAAATTTTACGTTGTCAAATTTGACATAAATCATGACTTCTCTGCAAAATATGATCAAACATCAGCAAATCAGCAAAACATCAAACATCAGCAAAACATCTGAAATGACGAAAGCATTCTATTTATGTGGTGAATTTTGGAAAATATACTATATTTGGATAAACTATAACATAGCTTATACTTAATTATAAGAAAAACACTATCCATCAGGCAAATTAACTAACAGGAATTAAAATTACGTCAATGGCATTGAGGTCTAGGTAACGTCTAGACTGGTGGAGGTGTTGCTATTCACAGAAAATTTAAATGCCGCGATGCAAATTACTTTGCGATACGATGTTAGCGGTATAAAATATCGAAAAATAAGAGTTACTCGTTTATACTCGTAGAGCGCCACCTACTCAGAAATCCAGAGCAAATGGCCGCCATCAAAAGAATGGCACCATTTCATAATATATATCTTGTTAAAAGACAAAATGTATCCTTTTAACTGTCTGCCTGAATGTCTTTTTTTGTCTGGTAGTAACCAAACTATCTAAAAAGGTTCAAAATCATTAACACTGCTATGAAATAGCAGTGTTGATGGTTTTGAGGCTTTTTGGTCAGCAGAAGAAATTGCTATGAAATAGCAGTGCTATGAAACACTGCTATGAAATAGCAGTGTTGATAGTTTTTAAGCTTTTTGGTCAAACAAAGAAATTGGCACAACGCTTCAAGCCCTGTAGGTACATAATTAGTAGATCAGTCCTAACATATTTCATGTGTGTTGTAAGAGGTGACCAAAAGAAAACAAAGAAGTGGTAGATGGTTACGTCATCGTCCAAGGTTGATACCACTCCCAATACATGCACTTTCCCATAGCGGCGAGTTTGGGATTTTTCCGCTTAGATTACATTTGCTGGTGGTTCATCTTTCAGTAATTCTTCGCTATTAAGTTGCCGTTAGTTGGCTCCATTTAGGCGCTTTTTCTGCCTTGCTTAAGAGTGAATTTCTACAAAAAAAAGATGCCAGGAGAGAAACAAGATTCAGCCATCCAGGTTAGCAGTGTTGATGGTTTTGAAGCTTTTTTGTTCATCGAAAGAAACATTTAACAACACACTTAAATAAAATCAAGATTAAAGACAAAAAGAATTATGATTTTCTACAAAATAAAACAGCCTCAATTTTTCAAAAACAAGATTAATTAAGATAGCAATAATAACACATCTCACATTTTCTTGCAAAAGATTTTAACGTAGGTTTTTTAAAATAAATCACGATTATGCTGCGGAAGACGAAACTAAATCACCACTTAGAAAGATTGAACTCAGAACGGGCAAACAGACAAATAATTCACTTACCACCGCAACAACTACGGGGATTCCAACGAGGAACAGTGTTAGAGATGGTACCGTATTTTTTCTGTACGGATATCGGATACTGTTGTCGGAACAAAAGAATCCTCGGATGTTCGGAGGTGTTAGATCCGTTAAATTGAAGATAGAAATCGGGATAATCACTAAATAAGAGAGAGGAATGTTAGGAATATTTGCTCGAAAATGCTCGCAAACTCATGAGAATATGGGTTTCTAACTCCTGTGAAATAATTCTAAGGTAAATAGGAGATATACAAAAATATCATGTTCTCATTCCACAGAAATATAAGTTTATTGTAAGCTTTCGTTAGAACATAGTCTAACTTCTTCAGACAAGATTAAAGTGCAATGAATCCGAAGATGACCAGATTTATACTTTTGTTTGTTTGTATGTATAAACGTTCTGTTCGTTTTATAAGTACCGCAGTATTGTTAAATAAGAGATATCCAAATTTTCCCAAATAAAATTAGAGTCTCATGAAGCCTATTGCCAATTGACATCAAAACCAGTAAGGCATTACAGCCTAATATTACCCTCTTGCTCTAATTAGGGAAAGAATATTTTGCCAGTTCCAATTTTGAAAAATTTCGAAATATGGGACTTAAACTTCACAATGCCGAAATTGAGAGATTATGGGGTTTCTCGGTTCTAGTGGAATACTTTGAAGTTGAATAAAGGGTTTTAATTTTTTTTTGTTTTCAAATAAAAATATATGTTCACTTCACTTATTTTATATATATAAAACGTTATATATATATAGGCGGCGCGATGGCCTAGTGGTTAAGCATGTTGGCATCGCAGGAGGCTGAAGATCTCGGGTTCGAGACCCGGCGAGTCCGGCTCGCTTATCCATGCCCACCGCTCAACCCGGGTGTAATAACTTGGGCAGGCTAAGCCGAACAGAAAAATGATCATATCTTCCCAGTAATTGTAACCCTGTCCGTCTATAAGTGGCCGCTTTTACAGGGCCTTGGACAGGGTGATCCACTCTAAGAAGTGGCTATAAATAAAAAATATATATATACAGTATATATATATATTGCACAGATGTAAATATATCTGTGACTTTAAATGTAACTTACACGCTATGAAGAATAAAATATCCAGTCCAAGTTTTATCATCGGCTTTTTCAAATCTTCATGCTGTCGACTTATTAATGTCCCCATATTCCGTTATTTGATGTTGTTTTTGCAGAATAAAAATTAATCTATACAAAAGCCAGGAATAAAAGATATATATCGTCAGAACGTTAAGTTTGAACAGAATAATGTTTTTTAAACCAAAATACAAATCAGACTGATAACATACCTTTCAAAGAAAAGTAAGTTTGTTATTTAATGAAATTTTGTCGGTCTGTTTTATCATCCTAATACTATCTTACTCAAGAATCTTTGTAAAGTTATCTCCATACAAATCCAAAATTGTGAGAAATCGAGAAAAAGGGACTGGAACTCCACTACACGTTATCTTTGATTTCAATCTACAAAGGCCAGAAGCTTATCGTTTGAATAGAATTTGAAATGTCAGATTCAAGCAAAATTAGTTTGTGAAAAGGTGAAGTTTTCTAAGAGTATTTGATTGGCCAAGGAGGAGTGGTGGCAAAAATCGTATATATCTGTTGAATTGGAGCGGAACAGAATAATTTTTACGAATTAAATCGAATCAGCAGCATTGTAAAAAAATAAACAAAATGATATTCTCATAAATTTGGTAAAACTGATACCGGTATTCGATATAGTGCATCCCCTAGTCAGTAGTAATTGGCACAGAGTATTAGCCACTGTGTAACGAAATCATTTTCGATTTTGCATCACACATCTATTTTGAAAAATAAACCTGGCAGAGATCATTCTCAAATTCAAAATGTATCACTTTTGAGTGAATTATCGATGGAAGAAACAAATCAATTAACAAGCAAACATTTCAATTTTACTATATCCACTTATCTCTGTCCTATTTTTGTCTGTGTAGAAATAAAACCTGACATAGCTCTATTATTCTGATTCCGCCACATTTATAAGTTGCAACCCCCACTTTTGAATCCTTTTTTGCCAATTAAATTGTATATTCGTTTCCAAGTGGAAACATTTTCAAGTTTTTTCGGGTCTCATGAAGTTTAGTACCATATATCCGATTATCATAAAAATTTCCATGTTGCAAGTAACTCATCCTAACAGGGGAGACAATGCCAGATGCTTGCAGCATTGGCGCCCCCTTGTTAGGATGAGAATATTCTGCCAGTTTTTATTTTAATGACATTCGGAAATATGGTACTAAACTTCACTAGACCCGTTTTTTGTACATAATCAGATAAAACAATATGATTTTCCCCGCACAGCATTGATTTTAAAGAATTTCAATTATTTTCAGTTAGTCATTTTTTTCACATATTCTTTATTGAGTTTCCTTCCTCTCAGGCTATCAGAGTCTAGAGAAATTTAGTACCATATTCCCGAATTTCATCAAAATAGACTGGCAGAATATTCTCATACTAACCAGAGGGCACCAATGCTGCAAGCATTCAGCATTGTTTCCATGGTTAGGAAAAGTCGCTTCCAACATGGAAAATTTTCACGATATACGGTACTAACTTTTATGAGACCCAAATACCCTACTACAGAAGAAGGATATACAGTATACTAACATACCAGTTCGAAGTAAAAAGGTAAACCGGACAAAAGCGCCTAACCCCCGAATGCCGCTCACCAACTACCGACTAACTGCCGAAAAGGTAAAAGTTCCTCTTTATATATAACCGTCACTTTTTCTCAATTACGTCAGACTTTTTCTCGTGATCTGGATTTTTGTTCGTTTATTTTACGACCCGACTTGCAAGAAAAATGTGACACTCTATCTCTGCTAGCAGAATAAGCGAATAAAATTTTTTAAACAAAACACTGCTATGGGGGAGCACGGTGCAATTCCACCCCTCCAACTGAGAGAAATCCCAAAATTACTTTTACAGTTCCTTAAGATCTCAGTTTATTACCGCTCAGAATATTACCGTAAAATCCCTCTTTCGAAAAATTTTCGCGACGTTTTGGTACATTTTATGGAAATACGGAATAAAATTGATATTTCGAAAAAGATTTTCGAAATGGCAGACATAGCCTATGATGACGTCATAATTTAACATCGAAAAATTTCACCCCCTCTTTTCAAGGTATTGAATACGTCACTGGGCCCAACTATATTGGACAGTTAATTGCGCCGAAGCTTTTAAATTTATAAAAGAATGATATTATTCTACATTCTTGGATTTTACCACCCTTTGCAGTCGACAAGGAGCTATTACTAGATAAAATGCCAGCAATAAGCACTTTGAGCGGAAGTCATCCGTACAGAACTATACCACCACGGGTCCTGCTAGCAGAAACAGCAAATAACATTTTTAAAAAAAAATACTGCTATAGGGGAGCACTGTGCAATTTCAATGATAACCATCTAACACTTCTTTGCTAACTTTTAGTCGCATCTTAGGACGTGCAGGAAATACGTTAGGATTATTCTAAAGCCCGTACATACAGGGCTTACTGCGCCAACAGTGAAATGAAGTATCTTCCCTGAGCGACGGTAAAGCTCCATTTTAAGTCATTTTTACATCCTCTCACATGAGTAGATCTCAAAGCCACGTACGAGCAGGGTTAGTGCTGTTACCCGAGTTATTACGCCTTGGGTTGAGTGATGGGGTGTTGTTGGCTGCTCGGTCTGTTCAGCAGCTAAAAAGGTTAGTTTTCAATATGGTGGAGGGGGGAATAAAAAATGAAATTCCCACGAAGAAAACCTTGCGCGCCGAAAACCCGGTCCCCGTGTTACATAGTTGAAAAAATTGGATGTTGGCATTGTTGGCCAAACAGGAGGATGTGGAAGGCAAATTTTGAGAATGGGGAAGAGAACAGCCTCCAAGATTTTGGAATTTTATACAAAAAATCTTCAAAATCCGCAAAAATGTCGCGCGCCTTCGGTGAGCAATAGCGTATCCTTCATATTTTCATTCCTTCAAAACGCCTTCAAAATGATGTATTTTCTAATAAAAAACTTGTTCGGATAGACATTTTCCGACAGGATTCTAAGGCAACATTTTCAAATCGAGATTTTAAACTGGTAAATGCACAAAAAGTAGCCAAGTCAAAAGCCACGCTTATCCCATTTAATTGCCGCAAATTATCATTAGCCTTTAATTTGAATATAAAATCAAGATTATATGCTTAATACGAAAAGTCAAGTTAGGATTTAATCGATTCCGTGTAAGTACGGGCTTTAGAATAGTCCTAACGTATTTCCCGCGTGTCGTAAGTGGCCACTAAATGGAAGATAAAAAGGGTAGGTGGTTTTACCATCGCCCAGGGCAGAAACCACTGACTGCACTTCACTATGATGGTTTAGTTCCGTTTGGAATGTTTTCCGTTTAGAGTGCAGTAGCTGGTCCTATATTTATTATTAGTGCTTTGCTATTGAGTGGATGTGTGTTGGTTTCCTTTGGGAGCTGCTCTCAGCCTTGCTCAGAGTGAATTTCAATAAAAACAAAACGAACTCTTCCCCAGGGCAAAACCTGGAAATTTCATTTTGTCAAGCATGCGCCACAGATGGACCGCGTCTCATCGACGCGATCCATCAGTGACTCAGACTTAACAAAAGATTTTGCGACAAAATTTAGCGGATTGGGAGGGGAGTCTATCCTATTTGCAAGACTGATCTAGTTTTAATATATAAGATTTTTTTGATCTCCATTTTAATCGTCATTAATTATCATTAAGCATAGCAAACTAAGATTATTGAACAAAAATATTTTTTACAGAAAGAAGCCCATATTTTATACTAAAACTTCCGCGGCAAGGCACGTGAAAACTATTGACTTTTTCGTTGCAAAAATGCACCATCTTGGAACCAAAAATAATAAGACTGTTGTTTACCGCACGAAAACTTTACGTATTTTGTAGTCATTTTTGTACAAAATCATAGGGTGGCATCGCTTTTAAAACTTAATTGACAGAATGTCGTGTTCGCCCTAACTACACCGATTAGATTAAACAAGTCAAGAAATTTGCCGTTGTATAAACATGGCTTGTTACAAAGTAACAATGCGATAAGTGGGCAAAGTTTTTTTAATCATGTTTTGGTACATACGAGTAGGGCTGGGCAATTCGATTCGGTGAATCGAATTGATTCGAAGCACAATATATTCGAATCAATCGTAAATCGTTCATAGCAACAAATACCCACTAAATGGACTAGAATTTTAATTTTTAATGACAAAATGCAATCGATTTTGTTGTTAAAATATTAGACATGGAGTGTGAATTGAATATACACAATAAACTATAAATTTCTTGATTTTTACAATGGAGACAAATTACAATAGTAAAATTTTTTTTGGATCCGCCGTCGACTGTGAAGAAGACATGAAAGATTTTTTTATTTGAAGAAAAATTACTAGTTACTCTCTCATTGATATTATGAGGAATTATAATTATTAAAATGGGATTCAAAGGTTTTATTTTTACATGGGTAGGGTCAAGTGATCATTGTTCCAAGTACACGGCGATACGATAACTTTTTTTCATAAGATTGGTGTACCAAGCATGATCGCTGACTTGATCGTGATCGTATCTTTACTGCGATATCTGTTATAGGTGGCATGTACAGCAACTAGGGCTGGGCAATTCGATTCGGTGATTCGAATCGATTCGAAGCACAATTTATTCGAATCAATCATCAATCGTTCATAGGAACAAGAATTTGCTAAATAAACAAGAATTTTCATTTTAACGACAAAATGCAATCGATTTTGGTCAAATTTGACCAAAATCGGTTGTATTTTGCCGCTAAAATATGGAAATTGTTGCTCTTAGACGATGCAGTGCGAATTGAAAAAACAATATAAACTATCAATTTCTTGATAACTACGATGGAGATAAGTTGTAATAGTAAAAATGACATATTTGTTATTTACATCGAACTAGTGATTCGATCCGATTCGAAAAAAATATTCGAATCAGATTCGAATTCCAAATGATTCGGTTTTTCCCAGCCCTAACAGCAACTGCTACCAGATACGTTCCCTTCATCTGAGCCAAAAAATAACAAATACAATGCTATATAGGATTTTGTTGGTTCTTTAATGCGCCGGTTTTTACGTCGAATGAATTTTATCTTCAGAAAATTTTTCCCGATATACAAAAACGGACACTTTTGTCGCGGCTTCACCTCTTTTTTTTTTCTTTTTGTCAACATTTGTCAACACATACATGGTAATTTAGCAAAACGTAGCACAGTTTCGACGCCAAATGCAGTGGTCAGGAAACAAACGTAGGGGCGGAGAGATGTCCTATATTTTGATTCCCATAATAATCGAACTAAAGGAAAAAGATGCGAACGGAAACGGGTCGTTCGAGTGAAAAGATAATACAATCAAATCTGATTATTTATGATCGGCGCCATGTATTATATTTTTTTTTTCGCGCGTCATAACTTTATTCAAAAAACTTTGTCCGCACATATTTATCCAACTATGTGAGAGGCTTGGGCCATCTGTGACTCAAGCTTGACAAAATTCTTATCGGAAAAGAGCAGATGGTCAAGCAAAGGGAAAGCAATCTGTCCCCGCGGTGATATGATTAATTATTATCCAAGTGATGATATAATTGAATTGGTATTCAAGTATTTGGAAGCACAGAAAAAGGTTCTTAAAGTCTGGCCTCATCGCGCAATTGACGGGATTGAGAATCAGTTTGGAAATGAAATTTTCGTAGTTAGCAATTAGCACTGTTCGCTATTTATATGATGGTTACAAGCAGTGGCGTATTCAGGTTCGCGAATTTGGGATTTTTATTGTATATCGCTAATTGCGCCGGACATGCGCAAATTTTTTGAAAAATGGGATTTTAAGGCCTTTTGTCATTCCATCCAGTGCGGTACCAATGCCAAGGCTGTGAGTTACAGTGCCTCGTCCTGGGACACACTGAAAGCGGAAAGCGATAGGCAATGCATGAATTTGAGAAAACAAATAGAGATTGTCAGATGGAAATACAAGGAACTTGGAAGTGGTGGATACGCCGACTGCCTGGTGATCTTCATTCTATTTTTTAGGATTTAGTGCGTCACTGGTTTTTTCTTCTCGCAGATAAAAAATTTGGTCATTTTCATTTAGGCAATCATTGTAAAAATTTTTTTGGGGAAAGCTATTTTATTTTTTTGATTTTATTAAAAACATCTCAGTCACAGTTAACATTTGCCCTTAATCATCTTTCTAATCGATAGAATTGTGAATAATTCTCCATTTTTCCAAGCGTGTCCATATTTTTTCATTTTTGATTGCAATATGCTTTTCGCAATACAATTTGATCTTTAACATAGAAAAAAATTCTGAGAACTGAGGTTTTGTTTGTCGTAATTTACATCGGTATAATTAAAATCTTGCAAATAAAAGCACATAATTTATACTTTGATTTCTTGGGACACCTAGCAGTACTTCTTTACATGTAAGATTGAAATTGAGGCTGTATTCAACATACAACAAGCGTTTACAATTTCCCAGAATTGTTGTACATAATAACAATAACATATGGACTTGACACTTTTTTTTGGCTTTATACGGCACAGAGTTTGTGGGAACAGCCCTCAAGGAAAATTTCACATGAAATGACCAGAGTCTCGATTCAATTGAGCAGTAAGATACCTTTTCTTATAAATGAAAACCAATTATTTATATTTCGACAGAGAGCTGAGGGCCAGATCCATGCACAAGAAAAATGAGAAATACGATAATCCCAAAACCTTTACCCCGATTCGGAACTGGTATCTGCACTAGAGGTCGTGGTTCGCCATCTGGTTAAGCTGCATTCTCGACTTTCCTCTCCCCCGCAGGATAAAAATGATATCCTATCCTATACTACGTTACTTGCTTTTCTTTCGGCCAAGATATTTCAACAATTTTTAAAAACCAAGAAGATATCAGGCTTATTACGTTACGCTTCGATGACGCATATTCTGCTTGAATGATTCGGCGGGAAAATAAGTCCGGGAAACCCCTCTCAGATTTTTGTTAGCGCTCCTTGGTTAAACTATGATATTTAGGATTTTATTGATGTCGATATTAAAAAGATTGACTGGATGGATACACCAATAATGAATGAATGGATGGTTTGTTTTCTTTTTCATGCGTTTTATTTTGGCTGTACCGGTTTGCATATTTTAGTAGCCATGGAATAAAAAAGAGAATATTTTTAATGAATTCAGAATTTGTGTTTAATAATATTTTGTTTTCGAATTTTATTGTCTATTATTGGGCTTGTATTTGGGTTAATCAATCTGCATTTAGTTAAAACATTTGGCATCATTAAACCTAATAAAAACAAATTCGGATCGGCATTGGATTTTGGTACAAAAATTTTTTTTTTATGTTTTTGACTTGATTGGCAGCTTGATCATAGTCCTAGGCCTACTTCTTTTCGTTTATTGTTTTTACTTTTACGACTTCAGGCAGTCTAGTAGCAGGAGTCTAGTGAAGTTTAGTACCATATTCCCGAATGTGATCAAAATAAAAACGGGCAGAATATTCTCATCCTAACTTGCGGGCGCCAATGCTGCAAGCATCAGACATTGTCTCCCGGGTTTTGATAAGTCACTTGCAACATGGGAAATTTTTATGATCAGATATATGGTACTAAACTTCATGAGACCCCAAAGTAGTGTATACACCTAATATTCTTTTTTATCTAGTGCTGAGTGTGTTTTGACAAACTTATGCTTGACAAAATTTGGTTTTAGATTCATTCTGTGATCATGCTCTCCTTGTAAGTTATCAGTTACAATATAATACAACTCAGAACTTCATTTCGACTTCTCAATGCAAATGATAATATTCACAAAACAGGCAAGAAAAATAAGAATTTGATTAAGATACGCCTCGTTGGTTATCGAGTTAATAAACTCTTAATAATGAACTGAGCATAATGCTCTATAATATATGATATGTTTATAGTCCGAGTCGATCAACCTATTGGATTCGTGTACATATTTTAGGAGAAATATGTGTAGAAATACTGTAATAGTTCGCACTTTACAAAATACTATATTTGTCTTGTGGCTTCGATTTCCTCGCCTAAATTCATTTTAACTTTGTAATATTATCACAGTTTTCATTTTCTGGCGGCAATTAAATGCTCATTGTTCACCAGCGATACCGATTGGCGATTGATAAACTCAAGAAAAAACTTAAGTAAAATATTTCTGTTAGATGAAACGCCCGATGACCTATATTGGCTATTCGCGGCGTGGTGTTATGCATATTTTTAAATTTTTCTATAGTTTGTTGTTTTATTGTTTGTTTGCTGTTTTTTTGTCTGCTATATTGCGATAATAAATGATCGATTGAAACCAGGAATGAGAGCAAAATCTCAAAAAAGAATTAATACATATTTCACCCGCTACACCCATGGTACCCACATATGCACAAAACAATAAGAGGTCTCCCTTAAACCAGGCACTTTCGAAATTTGGCTCTTTATTCCTCACCTTTACTTACATATCAGGCACTTGAAGTTAAAGGAAGAAGAATGCCTCTTCTCGATACTGCTTTCCACAACACAATCTGTTCCTTTCAGCATTTTGCTCATTTATCAATGTCTAACAGTCTGAATTGATGTCTAAAATAGTGCCCGATTTCAGTCAAGGCGTTTATTTAGTGCCTAATAAAGTGCCTAGTTTCAGGGTTTGAAAGAGGTTCCTGGTTTAAGGGAGACCCAACAATAACAACCATCTTAAAACTAATTCTTAAAACTAATAGTTGTTAATTGTAAATGAGGAAGAAAACAATTTTGAGTCAATTATGCCGAAAATACTAGTTTTTTTGTGTCAGTGGCAAAGGCTACATAAATTTAAATAAGAATGTGAGAAAGGATAGATGCACAAGGCCCTGTCGACCTAAAACACTAGTGTGCGACTAAACAGTATAACCTTCACCTTAATTTAATCTAACCCCGATGTTCTAATTTCAGATTCCCTGTTCTTGTGAACTAGGCCTAGCAACCTAGTAGAATAACTTGTTACTTGCAAAAATCTAACACTGCTCAAGAAAAGCGTACATACTAGAGTGACGTGGCTAAAAGCTTCCAATACAGAATATGTCAGATTGCGAAGATGACGATGTTGATGATCTGCTGGCTTTGATGGAAGAAACGGAAAAAGAAGAAGAACAGAATGAAAGCAAAGAAGATGATGAGGCGGAGACGAGGTAAAAAGACGGATTAAACAGTGTAGGCGTATTCTTGGATATTATTTGAGTATTTCGATTTGGTGATTCGAATCAATTCGAAGCAAAAATTATTCGAATCAATGGTGAATTGTTCATAGGGTCAAAAACTTGCTAAACGAACTAGAATTTCCATTTTTAACGACAAAATGAGTTTGACCAAAATTGTTTTCATTTTGTCATTAAAATGAAATGAACTTTTATTTCACAGTATGCAATTAACAATGTTCGCAATTAACAATTTTCACAATTATATCTGGTTACGAGATTTATCTTGCGTCTTGCTATTCCATCCAGTGTGGAACCAATGAGGAACCGGTGAGGTTATCGGGCATCGTCCCAGGGCTGTGGATTACAGTGCCTTGCCCAGGGCACCCCGCGTGTATTGCTCTTTGAAGGCTCTTTCTGAAAATAGTAGCTCTTAGTTTGAATCGAAATTACACTATAAACTATATAGACCACGTCAAAGACTGTCATCTTTCCCAGACTGAATATGCTATTCCTTACTGTTCAAGAATTTATACCTAAATTTAAGTATTTTTTATTCAAGGCTGGAAGCAGTGTTTATTAAAAATCTATATCGGATGTCGATATTTTGGCTATTACAGAAAATCTTCTATTCATCTTATCGTAATTAATCTTTCATACATTTTTCAGCCATCTCGAAGAAGAATATCTTGAATTGGAAAGAAAAATGAAAGAAATAAAAGAAAAAATGAAACAAAAGAAAGGAAACTCACCTGAAAGCACAAAAAATATTTCTTCTCCTAAATCGAACTCTCTTCCACAAATCACAGAGCCAACAAAAACGAAACTAAACAGCCCACCGAAGTCCTCATTCTTAGCAGCATTTGCAGATGCACCTTTCGCTAGTTCAGTCGAAAAATCTCCCAACTCTATCACAACAGAAAGAAAGAAAATTTTGAGCCCAGTTCATGAGAAAACTGCAAAATCATCATTTTATGGTTCCAGCTCGAAACGTCAAGTTGAAAACAATCACTCAGAAAATGATCTTCCTCCGCAAAAACGACGTAGAGTTGCCAATGCTTCTCAAGCTTCTGCACCAACCAGGCACCCCTTTACCGAGAGTCTGAGAGGTGGTGCACCGGGCCCCCGCGGACTCCAATGAGTTCCATGGCTAATCTGCTAGGGGCACCTATGGGTACAAAACCGGCCTTACCCCACAAGGCGAAACCCACAGCTGCAAATGAACCAGTTGTCGTAGAAATTGAACGATATTCTCGAATTAGGCTGAAAAAAATGCTTTGTTCCCGGTACCGAAATGCAGCAACGTATGACAGGGAAGCGGTTTTTAAAGCTAAGCCTTATTCGATCAACCATGAAAATAACGGAGGACACTGATTGGGTAACAATCGGTGTAGTTGCTAAACAACTTGACCGCCAAACTGCGAAAAATGGGAAACCTTTCAGTATTTGGAATCTGACAGATTTGGAAGACTGCACCAAAACAGTCTCGTTTTTTCTTTTCGGAGCTGTTCATGAAAAATTGATAAAGCAAATGGGAGTAGGCAGCGTTATTGGACTATTAAACCCCTCGATAATGCCCCCCAAAAAAGACGACGCCCAAAATTCATTTGACAGCACGCCTGCTTTGACTGTGGATGTAGCAGAACGCACAATGCATATTGGATTATCAACAGATCTGGGATGGTGTCTGGCTACAAAATGGCGGAACAAACAACCAGCAGGGAAATGCTTGGCTTTTATCAACAAACAGGTATCAGATGTGTGCGTCTTCCACATGAAAAGCAAATACAAAAAGTCAAGCGCGAGGCGTAGCGAACTACAAGGGTCTGTAGCGGCACCAGTTGCAAAAAAATTCAAAGATTCAATGTGGAACAAGGTTAAAAACGACCAGTTCTTCTACGGTGGAAAAGTATACAGCGCTACGCCAAACTCCGTTGCCAATTCTAAGAAACCGATCGAGCCTAAAGTGAAACTGACAAAGTTTCTGTCAAACCACGCAGATCTTGCTGCAGAAGGTAAAAAAGAATTAATGGAAAGGTCAAAGGTCATGAAAGCACTCAGTGGGATTGACGAAGAACAATCAGTGTCAGGGTGTTCGGATGCATTTGCGGAAATGTTGACTTCAGGTAAGAATTATTAATAAATTCGTGAATTTAAAAAGTTTTGTACTAGAGTGAGTCATTCCTTGTGTACTTGTGACCCTGTATGCGGGCGGGATGGCCTAGTAGTTAAACATGTTGGCATACCAAGTTGAAGATCTCGGGTTCGAGTCTCGGCGAGTCCGGCTGGCTTATCCATGCCCACCACTCAACCCAGGGTTTAATAACTTGGGTAGCCTAAGCCGAACGGCTAAAGGTACCTTTCCAACAATTGTAGCCCTGTCTACCTATAAGTGGCCGCTGTTACAGGGCCTTGGACAGGGAGATCCACTCTGAGAAGTGGCTATAAAAAAGATATAACTCTTGTCCCAAGGAGGCTTGAGGATGAGAGTGTTAATAAAGTCAAAATCAACAAGATATCTTTCCATGAAATTACAAGTCGTAGCTTAACTTATTCTGACAAAACAAGATATGACTTAGAAAAACAGCGAATATTCGCTGTTTTCTAAGTTATATTTTGTTTTTGTCTGAAGAAGTCAGGCTACGACTTGTAATTTCATGGAAAGATATCTTGTTGATTTTGACTTTAATACTGGAAGAGGGTTCCATAAGAAGGGAATTAGACATACAGAATATTTCATGGTATATCTCTTGCTGGAGGTTAAAATGCCATTTGAGTGTCTGGTAGTAAACTAAGCAATATGGTTCAAAATCATCAATACTGCTATGAAATAGCAGTGTTGATGGCTTTGAAGCTTTGTGTCTGTCTGAAGAAAATGACGTGACGTGACACCTGAAGAAAAAAAGATTCTGTCATCCTGGTATTTGCCCCGGGCAACAATTTAAGTTCAGCCGTGCCTAACTAAAAGAGCCAACAAACGGCCACTTGAATGGCAAAAAGCTGCTACAAGGTGTAGCTCCCGCAACTGCACTCTAAGCAGAAAACATTTTATGCAGGATTAAACTGCCATAGTAAAGTGCAATGACTGGTATCTGCCCTGGGCAATGGTTTAACCCATCTACCACTCCTTAGTTTCCTTTTAGTTACATCTCACGACAAAATACATTAAGACTATTCTAAAGCCTTACCTTCAGCGCGCTTCTTAAAAATCAAATCTATGTAAAACACTTCTTAATACAGATCTATTTTCCAGGTGATAACATCGCTGGTTCCCGTCAATATCTCAATCATCTAAACAATTTAAAACGAGAAGAAGAACAAAAGAAAAAAGTGGAAGCATCCAAACCGCAGACTGCAGCGGAATTTCTCAAAGAACGAGGAAATTTAATAAAATCGAAAAAGGCCACGGCAGTCATACCAGCTGTAAAGCAACCTCAAAAACGACCTGGATCTTTGTTAGCACAATTGAAAAGTAACGCTGGCAATTTGAAAACTAAGACGCAAAGTTCCACTGGAGGGGGCTATGTGTCACCTGCGGATATTAAGAAAATGACGGCTGATATGGTACGTTTGAAAAAACTGGAGTTATCAAAAAATGCAAGTTCACCAAAACTGGGGTCAAGTGCTCCGAAATTAGGTCAGGGGTCATGTAGCGATGAAATTGACCTTTTTGGGGAGTGGGGGACCCCGAAAAGTAACAACTCCCCAAAACTGAATGCCGAGTTAGCGAAGAAAAAAGCAATTGCAAAGTTACGGAATGACTCTGGGAATGTGGCGTTACAAAAGAGCAACCCAAATAGGGGAGTGTTGAAACAAATTAGAAATGTACAAAATAGTGACAACGTTAAAGCAAAAATTCTACAAAAAGTGGAATCAAATATAGGGGAAACAAAGGAAAATCAACCTAAAAAATTATCGCTAAAAAACTCAAAATATGGTAACATGAGTAAAGCAGAATTCGATAAAATTTTGAACAGTAAGTCAGCATTTTCGAACGAAATCGAGACTTCGCAACTCGAGGAGGAAGAAAAATATTTTAACCCTCTTATTCGCAAAGAAATGATGGAAAAGAAAATGTCCGAAACTTTTGAAATACCATGCAAAGTTGTGACATGTGCCGAATGTTCCTACACGTTTTGGGGCCCTCACGATCGTTGTAAAGAGTTGAAACACCATTTAAATTGGAGAAGTGCGAAGAAGAAGTTCTTCGAATGTTCGAAATGCAGACATCGGACAATTACTTGGGAGACATATCCATCAAAATCATGTGCTGAATGTGGGAGTGAAAAAAATTGGAGGAAATCGAGCATGTTGAAAGAAAAAGACGTCAAAATATTGGATTCTGAAGTTCTGTTGATTCGTGGGTTGGAATACGGGAAGTTCTTGAATTCAATGGCTTGATGACAGATTATTAAATTTTGCAAATCATGTGTTTGCTAGGTGTGAGCATATCCGTGTTTGTGGAGTGTATAGTGTTATTATTGTCACCCAGGGCTACTACCACACACTGCAACCTATGTACTGGTACAGGCTTTCATAGTTGCCGCCCTAACTTTATTTCCTGCGTGCTGCAAGAGGCGACTAAAAGGAAACAAAGTGTTAAATGATTCACCATTGTCCCGAGCAAATACCATTCACTGCACTCTATTATACCAGCTCAGTTCTGATTTGAAATGTTTTATGCTTAGAGTGTTGGTACTACATTTTTTAGTAGCTCTTTGCTATTAAGTGGCCGTTAGTTAGTTCCTTTCAGACACTGCCTCCAGCCTTGCTCAAGAGTGAATTTCAATCAATATAAGCAAATTGTCACATATCAGTGCTCACCATAATATTGCTTCTTTTCAACCTCGCTCTGAGTTGATTTCATTACTAACTTGATTTGGCAACTGCTATTATCTTAGTTATATCTCAATATCCCATTATCCGCTTTTTTCCGTCAAAATCTCTACTGCCATTATGAAGAGAGTGTGTTTTTTTCGTTTTGTTTTACTGCCACTAACATCTCGACTGCTATTTTGAAGTGCTGCTTTTATCAGGTATCCAGCTTATTTTGTCCACTGCCTTGATTCTCTGATCTGCCCATAATTAAATCTTGTATTTCAATTGTTTTTGGGTTTTATTGTTTCTATTCTGATATTTTTATCATCATAGGGGGAGCTCAGTTGTTAAAAGCGACAAAAATCTCATCCCCGAAATGGTAGGGTAGGATTTAATTTTATCCTGCGGGAGAGGAAAGCCGAGAATACAGCTTAACCATATGGCGAACCACGACTTCTCTTGCAGTTCCGAATCGGGGTGGAGGAAGCCGTAAGCAGAGCTTACGTGAACCACTTCGCCATCGAGGCGTCTAGCAGACCTCTCGCATATAATCATCTTTTATGGGATTTGAACCCAGGACGTCAATGATGCGTAGCTCGTTATATGGCTGAGCTGTACTCTTGGGTTGGCTCTGTTGCGGGATAAAATGAAATCCTTTTCAAGGTATGAGTCACTGATGGATCACGTCATGAGACACGGTCCATCTGTGGCTCATGCTTGACAAAATAAAATTTTTGGTATAAAGCACTGGATGCTTGATCATATTCATAGTTGCAACCAGGAATCAAGTTTTAAAACTTATTTTTGAGTTTATTCTTACGTAGCAATTTAGCGTGAAATTCAAGATATGGTGTAGACTTGTGAAATATCATTTATAAAACATTTTGGTGCCCCCTTGATTTGGTGCCTCCTTGATTTGGTGCCTCCTATTCGGTGCCTCCATGATATGGTGCCTCCTTGATTTGGTGCCTCCGATTTGGTGCCTCCATGATTTGAGCCACAGGTACAGCCTCCATAGTCAAAATACTACCGTTTTTCAATTACCTGACGTTCTGTAATTCCTAGTAATTTCTCCACGGCTCTACCAATTGGAAAATTAACACCCAGGAGGAATTGCAATCATTCTGCAGTGTTGCAAACAACATGAGAGTTCCAGACCTTTACAAAGAGTCTTTAAATACTCTCGTAAATTTCACATGAGAGTATCTGCATGTTCATAAATTTCTTTTACAATTGTTTAAAACATTTTTGATAACTTTCCAATGCACTAAACTTATGATCAAGGTCTATAATGAACAAAATTATTAGGATTTAGTTCTGAAATACTTATGTTTTAAAATTCACGAGAGTATGGGGTACTCTTAGAGAGGAATTCTTTATTTGAATCCCTGTACTGCTTGGATTGTTTCACTTACACGAATCTTTTGTCGTTTGTGCATCATAATTTAATTCGGGTTATTCAGGTTTTACTCATTTGATAGCGTGTGTGATTTGTGGCAATAAATCCTTTCAGACCAAATCCTTGTAAGTGCATTTTTTAACTTTGTGGAGGGTAAGTAGCCAGTTAGGGCGAGCATGAAATAATTTTAATATACCACCTTCTAGGGCAGATATAACCTGCTGCACTCTGCTGTGTGTTATAATCTTCATAAGATGTTCTCTGCTCAATATAATTACCCTCTATACATTTTATGTAGACCGCTTATTTTGTCAACACAAAGACTATAAAAATATCATTTACGGAGGTATTAGGAAACAAAGCCTCAAGTTTAATTCATGTCCAAGTATAGGATTTAAATGAAGATTCAAAGTGAGATAAGATTGCTTTCCTCAAATTAGATGTAGCTTTTTGCAGTACTACAGTATTAGGGGTTTCGGTTGATATAGAACGACTCGCTTCACCTCGGGTAGACAAACATGCGAGTCAAATCCCAAGTCTTACGGAAATTTAATTTCAAGTCACCACACTCTCAAATCGCAAGTCAATTCACACATTTATAAGCCGCAAGTCGAGTCACAAGTCAATTTCTAAATCTATATAAGAGCAACGACAGATGAATTCAGCACCTCTCTCTTTATAAGTACTCACTTAGAATTACCATCGGATCATTATTGGATAGACAAATGCGGATTTTAAGGCAGGGTACATTGCACGTTTTATACCCCTTTGGGAGGCGCGTTTTTTCGTCACACGCAACGGCAGAAGATGTGATTTTTCAAATGCTGATCGCAGACTCTAGTTCAGTTTTTATCCTGAGTCCTGAGTCTAGTTGCGTCTGCATTGTGTCTTGAGTTATTTAGCTAAGATGAGCAAATCTCAAAATTCCGGAAAAATATATCCAATCCTATAAAATAAAGCAAAAATCTTACAATATCGCCCCCACATGTATGAAACTATCGTTTGTATATTTTTCCTCCAGTAAGAAGACAAATTTTATTTTAATTCGATTGCGGCGTGTGTTACCTCAATTGGAAATTTTATTTTGTCAAGCATGAGCCACAGATGGACCACGTCTCATTGCCGCGATTAATCAGTGACCCATACTCAACAAAAAATGTTTAAAAGACGAGATTTTTCTGACAGAGATGGTTACCTAATTCTGTTTCACCCCCAAACAAATATTTCTCATACACCTTGGGTCATTTGTACAATTTTATTCCCAAATATGAAAAAAAAACAAAAAAAAAAATTCACAGGAAAATGAAATATGGCTGAATATATACAATCAATTTTTTTTCGAGTTACTAATCCCTCAGCAGGGAGCGATCAGAATATCTAGCTAATGCACGGTTAGCTTAATCGCTTCGAGCTACGCATCAGTCCTGTGTTCGAATCCCATTGAGAAATGATTATATGCGAGAGGAAAAAAGCATCTGACAATTACTCTGTGGAGATAAAAAGGCGGTCGCTTAGTAAGTAGGATAGGATTTTCATCCTACGGGAGAGGAAAGCAGAGAAAACGGCACAACCATACGATGAACCACGACCACTTGTGCAGACACCAGTTCCGCTTAGAGGTTTTGGCTCAAGGTGTCACTCATTTTATCCAATGAAATCGAAACTTGCAAAGTGCAGAGAGGGAAGAGGTGGTCATGCCACGATATCAATCATCGTCTTATCAAATATAACAGAAAAATTACCCAACAGATACCGATATGCAATTTAGTTTATCTGAGATGTTGAAATATATACTATTTATACTGTGAGAATATTGAATACCTTGTAAGCTGAACTATACAGGCAACAACAACGTGCACCGAAGCGCAGCGGAAAAACAACTTCGCTTTTTTGTGGCCGCAAGCAAATTCAACTGGGGTGGCCCATTCCTGGCCTATTTTCGATCGATTTGAAACAAAAAAAAGAATCATAATAACGATAACAATAATAATGTGTGGATAGAAATAAGCAAAAAATAATGAAAATCTCATTGTAAAAAGAAAAAAGGTTAAAACAGGCAGCAAAAATGCTGATTCAGCAAAAAAGGACGTTCTATTGATGATAGTAAAAGAGAAAATAATAATTATAAAAAGAAAATATTCAACACAGAGTAAGGTCTCAATAACAAGTTTCCGGAAAATACAATCCGCTCCACTGTTTTTAGATTTTTAGAATTTATGGGTGAATAAAAGTATGCAAAAGAAGAAGCACGATTTCGCTATCACCCGGGGCAGCTACCACCTACTGCAGTCTATTGCAGCAGTTCAGTTATGTTTGTAAAGTTTTCTGCTTAGAGTGCAGTTAATGGGTTCATGTAGCGACTCTTAGGTGATTGGCCCTTGTTTGCCGAGTGCAAATGTCACTCGTATGTTTTCAAAGAGATATTCCCAGCCTTACTTAGATTTATACGAAGAGATTCATTCTATGGATTACTAGAATCAGAAATTTGTTTGGGATAGGATATCATTTTTATCCTGCGGGAGAGGAAAGCCGAGAATATAGCTTAACCGTATGGCGAACCACGACCTCTCGTGCAGATACCATCATGAGCCACAGATGGACTGTGCCTTGTCGGCACATTCCATCGGTGCTACATACTTTTTCTTTATTGAAATTTGAGGATAGAACCAGCGTATGAAAAATCAGCTTAAGGACGAAAATATAATATACAAAATGCAGAACTAAATTACTATAGTAAAATCGCAAAAATGACAGAGCATATGATCTCAGTTCTTCTTTTGGAGTTTTGAATAGTACCTGCCCTGGATGGTGGAGAAAAAGTTAACAATGCTTGGATAAACCTTTGTTGAATACAGAACGTCTACCTGATAAATATTATTTTATTTTCCAAATGCACTCAAATTTGCTTTGGTATTTTTTTGTGAAAAGTTTTGTTCGATGATTATTTTTCTAGGATTTTTGGTAATTAAGGCAGTCTATAATTTCACTTTATAAATAATTTGTAAGAAAAAAAAGTATGGTGGTACTGTGAGCATTTTTACAGATGAAAATTTGTGTAGGAAGTTTGATTATGGTGAGACGTGACAATTTTTTTATTATCGGGGTCTTCGATGTTTATTAGTCGGAATACTGACTGCTTCAGGACAACAGATGCACTTTGATGCTTTGCTCAAAATGATAGCCACTTCTTCAGTGGATCACCCTGCCCAAGGCCCCTTAATAGCGGCCACTTAGAGACTAACAGGGTTACAATTACTTGAAAGATATTATCTTTTCCTGTTCAGCTTAGCCTACCCAAGTTATTGCACCCTGGGTTGAGTGGTGGAGGGCATGGATTAGCGAGCCGGACTCAAACCCGAGATCTTCAACCTGTGGTGCCGACATGTTAATCAATAGGCAATCGTGTAGCGACAAAGATTTTATCTCTGATAAAACAAAGTCTTGTACTAATGAAACAAAAGGCTTCCAAGTCGCTTTTTCTATCATTTTTTTCCTCGAAATTTAATAGAGTAACCATTTACTTTCTCATCCAAATTTTAAAAAATATTCATCAAACTTTTAGTACCTTTCCTAAGCAGTTGTGACAAGTTAGTCCATCAATAATTGAGCTGTCCTCAATTGACCCCATTTGAATGCAGAACATTATTTTGTGAATTACAAAATCATGGCTTTGTGTGGCTTGTTTAATAATTATTGTCTGTCTACTTGGTTTGCAAACAGATTTTCACAATTGCTCGGTCAAGCCGCACCCAAAATATCACACCCTGGGTTGAAGTGGATATGGGTTTGCTAGTCAAATTTGCCGGGACTCGAACCTGAGATCTTCCACTGGTGATGCGAACGGCAATCCACAGCGCATACGATTAGAGTTCTTCTTTTAAAGTTTATGATAAGTACGAGGATGTATAAAAGCATTGAGATATTTGAAGCAATATTTATGATGATGAGTCGTCTTTTCGTTCCTCTTAGAATCTTTCCGAACTCCTTGAAGAAGTTGATGTCTTGTGGCAGATACTGGCTTGCATTTCTCTCTGTAGAACGATTATAAAATTTTTTTTTTTTTTTTTTATAGCCACTTCTTTGAGTGGTTCACCCTGTCCAAGGCCCTGTAAGAGTGGCCACTTTTAGGCGGACAGGGTTACAATTACTGGAAAGATATGATCTTTTCCTGTTCGGCTTAGCCTACCCAAGTTATCACACCCTGGGTTGAGTGGTGGGCGTGGATAAGCGAGCCGGATTCGCCGGGGCTCGAACCCGAGGTCTTCAATCTGCGATGCCAACATGTTTAACCACTAGGCCATCGCGCCCACCAAATATAACAAATTTTTTGTCTCTGTGATTAAGGCTGGGCAAAACCAAATCATTTGGGATTGGAATCGTATTCAAATAATTTTTCTGAATCTGATCGAATCAATAATTTCATAGAAATAACTAATATCCCATTTTTACTCTTTACTTTATTGAAATTCACTCTAAGCAAGGTCGGAAGAAGCCAAGGGAAATCAACCAACGGCCACTCAACAGCAAAGTGCTAGTAAAAGATTTAGTACCAGCAACTGCACTCTTTAAACTGGAAACATCTCAAATGGAACTGAACCGCCATGGTAAAGTACAATGAGTGGTATCTGCACTGGGTGATGATAAAGCCATCTACCACTTCTTTCTTTCTTTTTAGTAGCCTCTTACGACACAGAGGAAATACGTTGGGGCATTGCGCTTGCGTAAAACGAAAGGGTAAAATAAAACGAACCTACGCAAACGTGTAGTGCGACCTTAAAGCAGGGCTAAGTGAAAAGAAATACCAGCAACTTGCTAGCTTTAAACATATCTATATATATTAGTATTGCTTGTTATCCACTTCATATAACTCTTTGTTTATCTATGATGGCAAGCTAATTTATCTAAGTGCTGCCCTGACTATTCTCGAGGAGAATTAAAATTTAAAAAGCATACAATCCACTCACCAATGGTTCCAGTTCTCTTTTGTCTACAAGATGATACCTCGTTACAAAGTAATAATAATGTTTATAACAAGCGTTTACGTGAGCTTCGGCGCACATTCCCTGAAAAAGAGAGAAAAAGTATTGAGGTCAAATTAATTGTTAAACAAGGGAATCTGAGAGTATGGGAAAGTGCTGCTAACACTTAACGTACAAAAAAATTTTGCTGCTGAAAGAAGTTGTGATAAGCAGCCAGCAAGCATTACGTCCTGGTTTGTATCAAAATTTTATATTTTTGAAGCGTGAGACGCAGATAGACCACACCTCGTTGGCCCGATTCATCAGTGTCTCATACTTGAAAAACAATGTTTTAACATGTTGGGTGCCCGGTTAGCTCAATCGGTAAAGCGCTGGAAATACGCTTCGAGCTAAGCATCTGTAATTGTCAGGACGCAGGTTCGAATCCCCTGAGGGATGATGATTATATGCAAAAGGTTTGCTGGACGCCTCGCCGGTGCCCGGTGGTTCATGTAAGCGCCGCTTACCGCTTCCTCCACCAACCAGGGGCATGCACAGAAAATATGAGAAATACGATAATCCAAAAATCTTCACCCCTATTCGAAACTGGTATCTGCACGAGAGGTCGTGGTTCGCTAAATATGATTAAGCTGTATTTTCGGCTTTCCTCTCCCGCAGGAAAAAAATGATATCCTATCCTCCTATATCCTTTGCAATTCAAGATTCCAGAAAGAAGTCTGCCACTCACTAAGCCGGAAAGCTTGATACTTAACAACAACACTGATCAAAGAAGTGGTGGATGGTTTTACTATCACCCGGGGCAGATACCACACACCGCGCTTTACCATAGCAGTTCAGTTTTGTTAGAAATTTTTTGCGCTGAGAGTGAGGTTGCTGGTACTACATCTTGTAGCAGCTCTTTGCTATTAAATGTTCGTGAGTCGGTTCCTTTAGGGCACTGCTTCGAGCGAATTTCAATAAAATAAAAACTATTTTGGTTCATAAAAAAGCCGTCAGCGCTCAAATACATGGACAACACATCTGATACATTGCAGGCTCCCATGATTGTGAACCTATTGACCTCTAGAATCAGGTCCATGCACAGGAAAAATGAGAAATACGATGATCCATGAACCTTCACCCCGGTTCGGAACTGGTATCCGCACGAGAGGTCGTGGTTCGCCATATGGTTAAGCTGTATTCTCAGCCTCTCCCACAGGGCAAAAATGTAATCCGATCCTAGATGGGTTCGACTTACTGGAATGTCCATCTGTACTTTATATATTCTACATATGTTGGTCCATCCCGTTTTCATCCTCAAATTTCAATAAAGAAGAAGTATGAGTCACTGATGGATCGTGCCGACAAGGCACGGTCCATCTGTGGCTCATACTTGGCTAAACAAATTTCTGATTCTATCAATCCATAGAATTTCTTCATAATTTATGAATCTAAGCAAGGCTGGAAATATCTCTTTGAGAACAAACAAGGGGCCGCTTGTTTTATATTTCGAAGAGTCACTACAAAAATGCAGCATCAGCAACTGCATTAATATTTACAAACAATATTTAAAAGCGAGCGTAGCCCACTAGGTGGCATCCTGTCAACCTGACACGCACGTACCTGAATTCTTTCGAAATGATGAATATAAACATGAATGAAAACCCGATGCAGTCTCGTCAGTATTTTCTTGCAGGTGCTCGGAAAAGTTTTCGGAAATGGGGTTCCTGGATAAATAAAATGATTATTAATTTGACAAAAGTTCCTGATAAAAATGTGTGCAGGCAACAGTGAAACACAAGCACGAATGCACAAAAAAGTAGTAAATCATTTGCAAAATATATTAATATATAAATATTTTTCCCATTCCACACTCATGTTAAAAAAAAACTGATCTCAAAGAAAAATGTACCTCTAATTTGATCCATTCGCAACAGTAATTCTATAAAATTTCAAAATCGTAAAATATCTGATTTGGGCACCATAAAACCCAATGCAGGTGCACTAGAAACAGGGAACGGACAAAATACCCTACATGACCAGACAAAATCCATCTTTAACAGGGAAAAATTTTCTCAATTAAAATCCCTCTATCCAGTCCAGGGGGAGAACAGCCCCAAAACGACCATGACAGCCACATATCTAAGCAATTGTTGTTCACCGTCGTAAATGTCAAAACTTTTTTTTTTCATTGCAATTTACTTTAAGCAAGGCCAGAAAGCAGTTCCGAAGGAACCAACCAACGGCCACTTAATAGCAAAGAGCTACTAAAAGATGAAATACCAGCAACTGCACTTTGGATGGAAAACATTCCAAACGGAACTGAACCATCATGGTAAAGTGCAGCGAGTGGTATCTCCCCTGGACAATGGTAAAACCATCTAAAACTTCTTTGCTTTTAGACTCCTCTAACGACACACAGGAAATACGTTAGGACTATTTTAAAGCCCGACCCACAGAACATGAAACTTACCAACTCTAGTAGGGAATACTGAGTCATCATTGATCAAATCCTCGATCCAAGCCATCAGTAATTGTATGTAGTGAGGGGCTGGCAGAACTGTGGGTTTCTTGTATCTAGAAATTATATATTTCAATGAGCACAAATAAAAATATTTTCCTCTCAAACAAGCATGCGCAATAGGGTTTCACAGACATCATGAACCACCGGAGTGCTAACTACTACAATCCACGAAAGATAAGATAAGATAAGAAAACAATAAGATAAGATTCGATGGAAACATTCATTCACACAGGACTTGGAAATGGTACAAAATCAACACAGTACAAAACAGAACAGAAAGTTCTTTATACAGCCTGGGCATTCCTTTTTGTCATGCCAAGAAAAAACAAATTGTGGCTAAGAGGAACTAAAGAGTTAATGGATTACCATCACCCTGGGTAGATACCACTAACTGATAACACTTTATTATAGCATTACATAGTTCCCTTTGCGTTGATCCCCATTCGCAGTGCAGTGCAATCGATACTACATTTCGAAGTACAACTTTCAGCAGCTCTTTGGTTTTTAAGTGGCTGTGAGTTGGTTCACTGCTTTGGGCCTTTTTCAGAGTGAATTTATTTAAAAAGACTGTCACATAAGTAGTCGTTGCTTAGTTCCCTACAGGTTCTGCTTTATACATTGCTTAGAGTGAATTTCAATAAAACAAAACAAGAAAGAAACTCACTTATGGCTATCCTGCCATCTGTATTCATACTTTGGACCACCCGACATTACTGGACACGCCTGAGAAAAAATGGAAAAAAAGTTTTATGAAGTTTTGAGTTGAATCTTTCATGTATCAGTCATTGTAATTTATTATAACTGCTCAGTTTATTTGAAATGTTTTTCGTGTGGAGTGCACTTACTGGTTCTACATTCTAAAGCAGCTTTTTATATTTGAGCGACTTCAAGCTGGTTTCTTTTTGGGAGCTACGTCCTGCCTAACCTGGAATGAATGTCAACGAAAAATAATAAAGCGATTTGATATTGTTTTTTTATACTGTTACTCAACTCCAGTGAAGCCTACATTTATTCAGATTATAAATTTAAAATAAAAAATTATTACTTGGATTCTGAAATTAAGTGATATTTGATTATTTCCACCCTTAACCATGATGTGTACGAATGACAAAAAAGAGGAGAGTTTATTATTGTTTGTTAACCAAGAAACAAGCCAAAACAACATATAAATAAGAATCGTGGAGGAAGTACTAAGAAACGCATTTCTAGATCTAGATATCCAGGCGCCCAAATTCACAGAAAGATCTCTTATTATGAAGGCAAGGCTGCAGGAGATATATCATACCTGAAAAGTTTCCTGAAACCACTAAAGTGAAAAGGGATATATGCAATGCAGGAATAGGAAATAAGTGATCCCCCATCCCTGATAGATGTCTAGAGGTGCGAGTTTTAATTATAGCCATGCAAATCAACACAATCATGAAAGCAGTGAGGAATTCCAAAGTTTAGATTCTTGGAAAAAAACAAAAATAAAAAACTGTGACATTGTGGAACCTCCGCAGTGAATAGATGGGAATTGGAAGCCAACTGAGTGGACCGATTGAAAATTTTGTTCGGAGGAACGAGAGCAGAAAGCTCCCTTGAACAAAGACAAGTCATTACCTCTTCCGTGCAGAAATCAGCCACGGTGCCATAAATCAAATTAATTCTATTGAAGAAATCAACAACATGCACGGCAATCCAATCATTTAAATCTTCACCTTCTGGTAAGTTGACAATCGCTTTCAAGTCGAGACCTAGAAAAAAATTTGAGATTCTGCTTTGGGGTGTCCAGTTTGCCCAATCGGTAAAGCGTTGGGAATAAGCTTCGAGATACGCATCTCTGATTGTCATGACTCAGAGTCGAATCCTGTGAAGGATGATAGTTATATGCGAGAGGTCTGCTGGACGCCTCGCCAGTGCATGGTGGTTACAGCTTCCTCCACCAACCCTGGTCCACACGCAAGATAAATGAGAAATACGATAATCCAAAAATCGTCAGCCCTATTCGGAACTGGTATCTGCACCAGAGGTTGTGGTTCACCATATGATTAAGCTGTATTCTCGGCTTTCCTCTCCTGCAGGATAAAAATGATATCCTATCCTAAAATCTACCAATCTTTATTTATAGTGCATCATAAAAAGGGTGTGTGTAAGAAAAAACAGTGAGTGTAGATGGCTCAGCATTGCCCAGAGCAGATACTGCAGACTACACTCTGCCATGGTAGGTCACAGCACCTCCATTTTATATCAAAATTAAATACCAACATTTCAGAAAGTTTCAACAGTTCTTCAAATAGATCCTGATAGATAAATAACGAGATTCAATCAGTTTCGATAACAATCTGTTCAAAATGTTCGATAAGAATATAAATGTATCTGAAAATAGCGACCCGAATTTCCACCTAGACACTTACCAGATTGCAAGCTGGCTTGTGCTTTCTTATGAAGTTGAAACTTCGTAGTTCCCGGTTCAAACTTTTTCTTCGGACGGAAAGTTCGCTCTTTACTGAACACAGACTTTAAATGGAGATTCCCTTTCGACATTATCGGACCACAGCTAAACACTTCCACTGTTAAAAATAAAGAAAAAGAAGTTGAAATTTCGGACTATTAATATATGGATGATTTTTTGGATAGGATATGATTTCATTTTTATCCTGCGGGAGAGGAAAACCGAGAGCATGGCTTAACCATATGGCAAACCGGGACCTTTTGTGCAAACACTAGTTCCAAGACTGAGATGAGGTTTTTGTTCGTTTGCAGATTTTCTCTGTGTGTAGACATGGTTGATGGAGGATGACGTAACCATTGGTTACGTGAACTATACCGTGCACCAGCTAAGCGTCCAGCAATCATCTCACACAAGATTCGAACCCAAGACCATAGGTATACGCAGTTCAAAGTGTAACGCTTTTACAGACTGAGCTAATCGTACACCCAACACTTGGTTCCTACACAAGCTCCTATGCCTGTAGTCACTTGTAGATGAACAGTCCACAAGAGATAAGCTCAAGTTGCTGAAATTGGCTGAAACAGCCAAGGCCCAAACGAGAGTAATTTAAAATGTGATACCGACATAGAATCCAATAAGTAACACATTCATACGAAATGAAGACATAGATCTTTTTATTTAGCATTGATATCAACAACTTTTAAAACAAGATCAGACTCAGATTAAATTAATTAATGCATCTGAAATTGGTGACCTTATCCATGGTACAACCCTCGTTTAAAACTAAAGAAGCCATCACCTACAAGTATGTCTAGAACCCGAATAAAATTTCAGCTGAACACAATCACATTTTTAGGAAGTGGTGGATGGTTTACCTATTGCCCAGGGCAAACACCACTCACTACACTTTAGCATGGCGGTTCGCTTCCAATTAGGATATTTTACATTTAATTTAGAGTTCAGTTGCTTGTACTACATCTTGAAACACCTTTTCGCAATTAAGTGGCCGTTAGTTGGTTCCTTCTGGCCTTGCTTAAAGTAAATATAAATAAAAAAACAGCATTAAAAACATTATTTTGTCAGGCATGAGCCACTGATGGACCACACCTCAAAGTGTGGTCCATCAGTGGCTCATGCTTAAATTAAAACTCGAACTGATATAACGAAAACAATATTTCAATTTCCTATGTGATAACTAAACCCACAAGCACTGCTTGGAAGTAAATATTCTTATCAATATTTTTTTATATATTGTAGCTTCATTTCCAACCTTCTTAACTTAAGAACAATTCTTTCAATAATACAATTCTCGATCCGATTCCTGATTCGCAAATCATAAATTATTTGATTCAATTTTCTCGGCGATACCAAATCAACTTATCCAAAAACGTATACATTTTTAGAATATCGACGTATATTATTTTTTTACAATTTTCCGACAAAATCTCTCAGTTTGTTTATTTTATACTCGGATTGGTCAAATTTGACCAAAATTGATTTATTTTGAAGTTAAAAATTTGAAATTCCACTTTCTTTAGCAAGCTCTTGTTCCTATGACCAATTCAAAATTGATCCGTGTAACCTGTACTTCGAAACGATTCGAATCCCTGAATTGAATTGCCCAGCCCTAACAGTGAAATGATTTCTTTTGGACAGAGTGGATCACCCTGTCCAGCAAGGCTCTGTAACAGCGGCCACCTATAGACAGACAAGGCTACAATTACTGGAAAAATATGATATTTTCCTGTTCGGCTTAGCCTACCCAAGTTATAACACCCTACTGTTTCCCTTCTAATACTCCTCAATTGTCGACTAAGTATTTCGTGATAAGAGATTTAAGAGTCTTTCTACACACATACACAAATTTTTTTTGAAAAGTTTCCTAGTTACTTCAAATATTTCTATATATTTCTATAGTATCCTTGCGTAAAGCATATGGGTCGGGTCCACTTTCACAAAGGCATAGAAGAAGGGAAAGTAGTTAGTCCCACGTTAATCTTGCAAGGAAAATAATATTTCTTGCACAGAGAATCAATTCCACTAATCCAAATATTTGTGGCATCTTATCACAGTAGGTCAACAACAATGCAAATATTTCTTATCATAAATCAATAAGGAGTCTTAATAGTTTCGTTTCATGACATTTCGGTCTGATAAACAAAATCTTGATTTTCTTCAGTTGTCCAAATTGTCTATGGTATTTTCTTCGGACGGATGAACAGACGAAAAAGTTTTAAAATCACCAACACTGCTATTTACATACATAACGAATGGCGCGGGTTCAAACCCCTGCAAAGTATGATCAAGATCGATGAACGAAAAACTCTTTATCGAGCAATACACGCGGGGTGCCCCTGGGCAAGGGACTGTAACCCACAACCCTGGAACAATTCTCGATAACCTTACCGGTTGCCCCTTGGTTCCACACAGGATGGAATGCCAAGACACAAGATAAATCTCGTAACCAGATATAATTGTAAACGTTGTTATTTGCATACTGTGAAATAAAGTTCATTTCATAGCAGTATTGATGATGTTGAAATTATTTCTATTTTTTAGGTAGCACTACCAGACACTCAAAAAGACATTTCATTTCAGCCACAGATACGGTTCGATCCACTTTCACAAAGGCATAAAAGAAGGATAAGTAGTTAGTCCCACTTTAATCTTGCAAGGAAAATAATATTTCTTGCGCGGAGAATCGATTCCACTAATCCAAATATTTGTGGCCTGTTATCACAGTAGGTCGACAACAATGCAAATATTTCTTATCATAAATCAATAAGGACCGGAATAGTTTCGTTTCACGACATTGCGGTCAGATAAACAAAATCTTGTTTTTCTTTAGTTGTTTGAATTGTCCATGGTATTTTCTTCGGGCGAATAAACAGACGAAAAAGTTTTAAAATCCCCAACACTGCTATTTACAACTAATACACATAATGAACGGGGTGGGTTCAAACCCCTACAAAGGATGATCGAGATCGATGAACGAAAAAGCCTTCAACAAGCAATACATGCGGGGCTGTCCCTGGGCGAAGCACCGTAACCCACAGCCTCGGGACGATGCCCGATAACCTTACCGGTTCCCCCTTGGTTCCACACAGGATGGAATGCCAAGACACAAGATAAATCTCGTAACTAGATATAATTGTAAACGTTGTTATTTGCATACTGTGAAATAAAGTTCATTTCACAGCAGTATTGATGGTGTTGAAACTATTTCTACTGTTTAGTTAGTACCTGACACTCAAAAAGGGACATTAAAACCTTTTAGCCACAGATATATCAATCAGCCCATGTTCTAAATTTTCTTCAAATGGAACCTATTTTCTACGGGTGTCTAAAACGCAAAGTATCTGCCATTCGGTTGTCAGTCTGACTTAGCCTTGGGATGTTGAAACAATTTCGTTCAATTCGATATTCGAAATGAAATTTAGTTCAGAGAATTCGCAAAATTTCAATAAATCAAATTAAAGCTTTTTTGAGCATATTAGGCTCGTTTTGCTTTAAAATATGATATATGCCAAATTTTACATTGTAAAATTTGACATATATCATGATTTAAAAGCAAAACAAGTCTCCAAAGATCAATAATACAAATAGAATTCAGTCTGAATACTAGAATAACTAGCTTTTCTGGACCTCAATAAAAGAACTTGATTTTTGATGAAACGATGCAATGTAATTTAGACTATGATCACCAGTAATTTTTTATTTTTAATATCTGCGCTAATCTACACCAAACGCAGCGACGAAAAGGAACCAACCATGACCACTTGCATGACAAAGACCTACTACAGAATGAGGTATTAAAAACTGCACTTTAGAAGAAAACCAGAGAGGATTCAATCGCCATAATAAAATGCAGTAAGTGGTATCTGTCCAAGATGATCATGTAAACATCTGCCATTTCTTCGTTTCCCATAAGTCACCTCTTACAACAGCACACAAGAAATATACCCTGTAGGTACAGGCTTCGGGAATAGTCCCAACGCATTTCCTATGTGTGAAAATCTCCTAATAGGGAACGTAATATGGTAGATTAGAAGGTAATAAACAAAAGAGACCTCAAGGAATCAGACTCCTTGAAATGAATTTCATGGGTTCGTGAAAGTTTAACTCGTGATCCCGCAAATTTGCAAGCCTGCACTCAGACACCCAAAGAAAATTGGTGCCATCAAAAGATAATAAATCTAGAAAGCTTATAAAGATATCCTCATCCAAATAGTCAAAATTTCTAATTAAAAGCAATTTTGTTTCAGTTTTATCTATCCCCATGGTTTATTGGTCTGGGCGACGTGGACTAACTACTTATCCTACATCTGTGCCTTTGTGTTTGCAGATCCGTATGCAGTAAATGCAAGGATACAGTAGCAAGAGTAACTATGACTAACGTTCAAAGTTTTGCTTCACACTTACACAAATTTATCTCTGTGAAGTTTTGTCTAACCAAAGTCAAGCTTCTTCAGACAAGCATTTCAAAATTATATTTCATGTCACTAAAGTTCTCAAATATATATTTTTTTTTATAGCCGCTACTTGGAGAGGATCACCCTGACCAAGACCCCTTTATCAGCAGCGACTTATAGACGAACTGGGTTAGAATTGCCTAAAAGATATTATCTTTTTCTGTTTGGCTTATCCTAGCCAAGTTATTATACCCAGCCAGACTCGTCGGGACTCAAATCCGAGATCTCAACCTGCGATGCCAACACGTTTAACCACTAGGCCATCGCCCACTGAACAACCATGAGTTCTAGTCACAAAAGTTACTAACTGCCAGATGTCCACTCAACCTTACCTGACCTAATTATTTTCACACTTCTATTGTTTACACTGAAAACAGAAAGTACTAAAACAACATTAAAGCACTCTAAGCTGTTAGTGAGTAATCAAGTTTCTGTAACCTGTATAAAATCACAAGTTATTCGCTGCCGCACGCTTCTTTCAAAGCCAGAATCCAGGTTTTCTTCAGACAGAAAAAAAGCTTCAAAACCATCAACACTGCCATTTCATAGCAGTATTGATGATTTTGGAACGTTTTACACAGTTCGGTTGCTATCAAGCACTAAAAAAGATATATTTAAATATCCTAGTCCCAGATAAGTGATTAAACATTGCACAATTGCTAAATTGTCTTCTGATAGCCTGCTCTGTGGCTCATTCGGTTAAGAGTGATTGTATTTTCCGGAAGGTGGGTGGTTCGATGCTTGACCGTTTCACCATTGAGCGTGCTTCTTCAGCAAGGCACTTCGCGGGTAGCTGTAACATAGAACAGATACACAGTCACTACACAGGTCCGGGCCTAATTTACGAAGTGGCCATAGCAAATAATAAAAAAAAGAAAAAAAAATTGTCGCCTGATCCTTTTTATTTGGTTGTCAGAGCAGAAGACTTAATTTATTTTCACACCTCTATTGTTAACTCAGGAAACAGCAAAATAAAACAATATTTATTTACCATGTGTAATATTTGATTAGGTTTATCAATCAAAAACAATCAAGCATGGGCTACTGATGAGTTATGTTGTTAAGCACAATTTATGTATGGCTCATGTTTAGGAGAATAAAATTTAATTTAAGCTGGGATGGGAATCCTCTTTTCTTAGATCAGAGGTGTCGAATTTTATTTTTTTCAGATGATCGAAAATAGTGTCAAAACCATCAACACTGCTATTTCATAGCAGTATTGATGATTTTGAACCATTTTCTATAGTTCAATTACAACCAGAGACTCAAAAAAAGACAATGTTTTTCGACAAGACTGTAGTTTCTGGTACTACATGTTGCAGTAGACCTTTACCATTGGAGTGACTGTTAGTTTCCCCTTCATACTTTGAACGAATTAAAATAACAAAACTTTTACGTCATGCAGCAGAATCATGATTTCCTGGGTGTGTTATATTTCGCAGCGTCGGCTTAATGTAGAATAACTGAAAACGAGGCTAGTCCTCACAGCTTAGTTGAAACGATTTTGAAATTCTGTTTATATAAAGAATTATTAAATATTATATTTTAACCTTTGAAGCAGACTAAATTAATGATATTTGACCATTTTTTGAGACATAGTAATGCTTGCTATTGGTCTGGGTGGCGTGGACTAACTACATATCCTTTCTCTGTGCCGATAGCCCCATTATTGATCATCTCATCACTCTCTCATTGTTTAATGACATACTCAATTTAAGTAGTTATGTAAATTTCTTTTTGTCACATTTTTAAAATGCTTGTCTGAATAAGTCTGACTTTGGTCAGATGGAACGTTACAGAAATAAATTTGTGTAAGTGTGAAGCAAGACGTTGAATCTCTCTAAAGTCATGATTTATCTCAAATTTTACATCGTATAAAATAATTCATGATTCGAATATTGCGAATAAAATCAAATATTTTAGACAGCCATACCAAAGACTATATCAGAAGTATCTGCCCTGGGTGAGAGCTAAGTGCTCTACAACCACTTCAATGATAAATAAATAGGACCTGACCTCATAGCTTTTATAAATGGACCAATTAGATGTTCATAAAACTGAGAAATAGGGCAAATTTGTATTAGCTACGACTGCATTCAATTTTAATGCCTATTTGCCTGACAAACACCACTATTATTGTAGTTAACCGGTCAATATCTCATAGTATATTTTTTGGATAAAACGTCTCAAGTGTCTGGTAGCGATCAAAAAGTAGAAACAAGGTTCAAAACCATAAATACTGCTATGAAATAGCAGTGTTGATGATTTTGAAGCTTTTTTTCTATCTAAAAAAGATTCAAGACACTCAAAAGAAAATACTATTATATCTCTATAGACGGATCCACTCAGTGCTCGTAAAACTGATAAATAGAGCAAATATTTATTGACTAAGGAGTTTAGTATTAAACTCAATTTTTATTGCATATTTGTCTGACAAACAACATTATCACAGAGGTAAATTGGGTTACATTTCTTGATTTATCTCCAGCTATAAGAGAAAAACGTCTGAGTTCCTGGTAGTAATCAAACTGTAGAAAAAAGGTTTCAAAACCATCAATACGGCTATGAAATAGCCGTGTTGATGGTTTTGAAGCTTTTTTCACCCAAAGAACATGACATGAACATTTCAGACACTCAAAGTAAAACAAGAGTCAGCAAAACCAAACTTCAACTACTAGAACCTAACTAATTCAAAATACCAATACATTGACTGATTCACCGTTTATGAAATCATAACACAAACTCTTGTATAAAAGTGACATCACAATAAGTTGGCAACGACCAGGAAAAACCTCATTTCCTTTATGAGTCAGCATTAATACATTGATGACTAATCATTTTAGACAACTCATAACATTGCTAAGTCAGTTATACTGATTAAAGTTGTATATTATCACGGATGAGCACAGATGGAATTGTGCTTTGAAATGCAGTCATCATTGTCCTTATTACGATAATAGTTAAGTTCATTTAAACAGTATTTAAAATTCACTACATAAATACAAGAATGTTTGAACCAGGGTTCATAATAAATATTAAGAGTACTGATACACTTAAGCAATCTATCTGTTTCTTTCATCATTATTTTCTTATTGTACTTATGTTTTTCTCACATGTTGGAAATAAACTCTACTACCGACTATTCGTACAAGGACATCTGCAATCATCAGCGAAATAGACTGTGAGAGTGTCCTCTACCGGGGAAGAGACTGGAGGAATGCCAGGTACTCTGCTGCTACTCAAGACATCCCGAAGAAAATTGCTGTCGCCAGAGAAAAATTTAGCTAATTGACAATATTTCTTCGGCATGTCTGCGGCTAGAATTATCATTTTTCGAGTGTCTGGTGGAAACCAAACTGTATAAAAAGGTTCAAAATCATCAATACTGCTATGAAGAGTTAGCTTCTCTGCTCAAGTAATTTTAATGAAGTGGTGAGGCTGTTTTACCATTTACTCAGGACAGATACCACTCACTACATTAAACAAGAATCCATTCTTAATTACAGAAGTGGTAGATGGTTTTACCATCGCCCAGGACAGATAAAGTTCACTGCACTTTACCATGACGATCCATTTAAAATGTTGCTGTTACTATATCCCTTAGTAGCTCTTCGCTTCGCTTATCCGGCATCGCTTATAGTGAATTTCAATAAAAAAAAAATCACTTTACAATATACTGAATGCTATTTTCAACCTCCATTAAGTCTAAATTCTAATTAGCTTATCTTCTCAAGAATAATTCCTCGCTTATACACGAGAACGTTCACAGTGGTCGATCATGTTATAAGATCATTCGATTTTGTAAATTCGTTGTTCAATCTCATAGTACCGGTATGTACAATCTGTGTCCCATGGTGACATTCATAAGATATACCTAATTGGAAATTTTATTTTGTCAAGTATGAGCCACAGATGGACCGCGTCTCAGCGACGCGATCCATCAGTGACTCAAACTTAACAAAAGTTTTTTTCCGAAAATTTTCCCTAAATTTTGCCTAAACCACAACAACGACATAACCCAGAAATAAATACCATATTTCACTGACAAATTGTCAAAAAAGGGGCAATAATACTTCATGAAAACTTCACTTCACGAAAAAACCCGGCTAGAAGAATAAAAGTATAAGTTTGCCTTTATAATACAGAACACTGAGTTCAGACATTTTGTCTGAAAGAAGAAGTTTTCAACCCAAGCTGAGAAGACTATTGCCACATTTACAAGTACTAATACCAATACTTTTCTACCATAATAACATAGGAGATGAATTTCTAATCTAATTAAGCCTATTCAACGGCCTTGCTTGGAATAATTCCTAACCTAAACGCCCTAAACGAAAATGCAGGCATATAGCCCGATACCGACACCGTTTAATAATGATCTATTCTATTGATACATTGTTGAAACTATATTTATGATGTCATAATACATTTTATGTCTCATCCTATCACGTTTATTAAATCATAATATGATCTAACTTGTGATAAAGATAATTTGTCTAAACCTTGATTGATCAAACATGGCCCATATATAAATAGGTAGTAACTAAGAATATTCAGCTTTGTTTTATGAAAATAGTTTTTCTAAAGACCAGAGAAAAATATCTATAAATGATTTATATTATCATAATAACATTCACAATGAATACATAACGATAAGATAACAGCGGTCGTCCCAGAGTTTTTCTATTGAATCATAACAACTCATAACTACATACTTGGGGGAGATAATGTCCCAAATATGTACTTGCCAAGCATGGGCTATTGATGAACTGTGCTGTTAGGCACCAACAAATTTTTTGAAAAATTAAAATAAAATTTCGTTATTGATTTGAATATTGAAATGAAGCGATATTCCAAATGACGGATTCTTGTTTCACTCAGACTTGATAAATTTTATTTCGCCGGAACACACATTATCGAAAGTAAAAATAGTCTTACTGTTTTTCATTATCCTATGATCTATAACACAATCAGAAATATTGTTTCAAAATATTCATCCATTATTATGTACAGACAAGTTCCTGAACTATTAAAATGAAATTTCGCTATTTATTTTCAAATATTGCATGAAAGAAATATTTCATAGGACAAATCACAGTTTCATTTGAACTAATATTCAAGAATGTGAAAATTGATCTGATCAATACTCTGTGAAAGAAGGGAATTTTGTAAATTGAAGATGCCTGTTTAGCTTAATAGGTTAAAGCCATTGGAAATACGCTTCGAGTTTCGTATCTCCAATCTGTCCACATGAGGGAGGTTCAAATCCTGTAGGAGATCAGTTGGATGGATGGCTGGACATCTCATTGTTGTTCACGTAACCGATGGTTACAGATTCCTCCACTAACCATGTCCATTCATAACCGCACAAAAGGTTGTGGTTTGCCGCATTTATTATCCGCTTTTCTCTACCAGAGAATAAAAAATGATATCAAATTCGATCCTTTAGATGGCTTTAACCTCCTCCCCAATCAATCAGAAATAATGTTTTGTCATGGATGTGCCATAGATGGACAGCGTCTCATTGATGCAAAGATGTGGAAGGTGGTTTTACCAGGGCCCAGGGCAGATACCACTCACTGCACTTTACCATGTTGACTAGTTTCAATCAGAATATTTTCCACTTAGTGCGCAGTTGCTGGTACTACAGCTCGAGCAGATCTTTGCTATTAGGTGACTGGTAATTGGATCCTTCCAGGCAATGCTTCCGGTCTTGCTCAGAGTGAATTTCATTAAAAAACAACAAAAAACAAAAATTCTTAAAAATAGCTCGAATAGGCTCATTCTACCATATTGAGAAACAGTTTCCAAGTCAAAACACTTCGCACATAAATATTAAAGGTGACTGAACAAAACCTCTAATCTCCTAAACATAACATACTGTGTCGTAAAAGGTATGTATTTTGAAATCTGAACTGCCTGAGGGCATAGTTGTGATGCCTTGAACGAGATGTGATCCTATTACACTTAAGTGTCAATTGTCAGGGTAATTAGGCCTGGTCAATGCCGGACCAGTAAGGCTGCGCAAAACTGAATCATTTGGAATTCAGAATCGGATCGATTCGTTGATTTCATACAAGCAACAAATATCCCATTTTTACTATTACTATTATAGTCTCCGTTATGATGATTAGGAAATATACAGTTTAAAATTACAAATATTAGCATTAACAGACATAAAAGCGATGTATTTTTATTTTAACGACAAAATACAACCGAATTTGGTCAAATTTGACCAAAATCAATTGCATTTTGTCTTTAAAAATAAAAAAATGCACTTGGTCTATATCATGTTTTTGGTCCTATGACCGATTCACACTTGAATCGAATATTCTGTACTCCGGAGCGATTCGAATCACTGAATCGAATTGCCCAGCCCTACGGACCGACAGAATGACAGCTACTTTGCAACTGAGACACCCGAAGCAAATGGATGTCATTGGAAAAAATTTAGAAAATATGCAAAATTTCATGATATATCTTTTGTAAGAAGATTCCAATCTCTCCTTGGGAATGTGTGGTTGCAAGCAAACTGTATAAAAAGGTTCAAAACTATGAATACTGCTATGAAATAGCACGCTAAATGAAAAACATCAAAAACGGAACTGAAACGTTATGGTAAAGTACAGCGAGTAGTATCTGCCCTGGGTGATGGTAAAACAATCTACCACTCCTTTGCTTCCTTTCAGTCGCATCTCACGACACGCGGGAAATACGTTAAGACTATTCTAAAGCCTGTGTCTATAGGCCATAAAATAATGATTTTATCTATTGCATTCATGATTCGTATATGGTGAAATAAATATATCAATCAATCAAAGGGTGAGGGGATGGGGGCTTCCCCAAATACAGAATCCAAAAAATGTCAGAAATACATACATACACTACTGTTTCTAAGGGAACCTTTCCCACATATAACTTCAGGCCCATTGAAACACACAAAATAAACACATTACATCATAAAAATCTTAATCGATACCGTGATCTATTGTAAAGGTTTTCCAAAGAATAAGAATGAATGGACAATGAGGCTTGGTCCATCTGTGGCACATGCTTGATAAAAAGAAATTTACAGATTATTTTGAACCAAAACAAAACCCATATTGTAATAATAAACAAAAGACAAACTAAGAATGAGGAAATATATATTTTGGAACTAGAACAGAAAAGGTGGGGCAGACCTAGGTAGTTACAGCAGGAAGATATGCTATACAGTTTCTAAGGGAACTATTCCACATATAACTTCAGGCTCATTGAAATTGAAACACAAAAAAATATATTGAGAGATGTTGTGCAACGAACTGTCTATTCTCTGTTCCACTCTTCTTGTGAAGACAGATCCATGTATGACCAAGGCTGCAAGGATACTTGAATAAAATGAGGTCGAGGGTTATTTAAACAAAAGATCAGAATCTTATTCCACATTCTAGTATGTGGAATGAGATTCTGATCTTGTGTTGAAAAAATATTACATCATAAAATTCTCGATCAGTAACTTATTTTATTTTCCTGTAACTATTTTCTCAAACATATGCCATACATGGACTGTGCTGAATAGGCACAGTCCATCTGTGGCTCATGTTTGACAAAATGAAATTACGTACTGATTTAGTTCGAAGCATAACAAGATTTGTATTTTATTCATAAAAAAAACGACGGAATACAAAAAACGACGAAATACGCAAAACGTCAACTAAAACCGAAAAAATTTCAATTATTTGTACTTTTCACAACCGCTAGTTACTTATTTTGAATTGACGGCAAAGAATGTGGGGGCGGGTTTCATCAAGCAACCTGGACCTAGATATAGTGAAGAATGCGATTTCCAAGGCAACATGCCTCGTGTCTTCAAAAGCATAACAGAAAGCATTACATCAGAAAATTTTCAATTTGTACTGTAATTTATTGCTCTGTAAATGGTTTGTGGTACGTCTGTCACTCATGCTTAACAAAATGAAAGTTCCATAGTGAGTTGGGAGCACAACAATACCCATATTGAAACAATGAACAAAAGAAACAAATCAAAACATCCCGAGAGGGAAGTTAAGTTGGCAACACAGGATACTTCTTATCAAACATATCATTTGATCGAGTGTGGCCATTGATGAATCACATGAAGGAGGCAACAAAATAAAACCCCTAATAAATAAATTACACATTCATATATTTTATAATAAGAATTTCAGCTCTAGACATCTCCTGAGAAGAAATATCAAATTTAAATATTTTTTTATTGAACTCATTCTCAGCAAGGGCGGAAGCAAAGCTTAAAATGAACCAGTAATTGTCACTTGATAACATAGAGCTACTACAAGATGTAATACCAGTGACTGTAATCTAAGCAGAAAATATACCAAAGGAATTGAACCGCTTTGATAAAGTGCAATGAGTGGTATCTGCCCAGGGGGTGATAAAACCATCTACGACTTCTTCACTTCCTTTTAGTTGCCCTTTGCGACCGAATAATTAAAAAATAATCGAATCGTCCAAATCAATATATAAAAAAGAAAAGTGATTCGAATCTTAATAATAAATCACAGAAGGAACTTGCCGGGATACAAGGTTTTTCTCATCAAAATTCGATCTAAGCAAGGTTGCACGAGAAAGATCATACATGAAAGTTTCCTGAAATCACTAGTTTGCAGTAATGAAAGAAGATTAAACAATCTTCATCCCTAAAAGATATTTATTGACAAGATTTTAAAGCTGATTGGGTCAATACAACCAGGAAAGCAATGGGAAGGTAATGAATCCCAAAGTTCAGAAGTTCGAGAAAAAAGATTCTGCCATAAAGCTGTTTGGGTATTTGCAAAGCATTGATACAAATATATATTCAACGTACACCACGCAAAGGTTCGTATATTTACGTCACTTGAGATCTAAAATTATATTAGAGGTTTTGTTCCCAAGGGAAGACTTCCGTTTTGGTAATAAGACTTTGAATGTTTTGCCAACTTTGCTTTTGTTTCCGAGTCAATTGGCGACATGTTGTGGGAAAATTAGAATCTATTGTCTCTATTGCATGACGCAATGCTAAACGTGCTATTCTTTTGAATACATTTAAAGTCGAAAGAAATATTTTATAAGTGTTTTTAGAATGTTTGATTAGGCTGTGATGTCGAAAATTTGATATGTTCCACTGTACTATGATTTGAAAGAGATTTCAACTGAATTATTTTTTTTTTTATCGTTTATTCAATTTTTAAAAAGGCTTATTCAGCAGAAAAGCTGTAATATGTGCCCAATTTCAATGGGGGCAGTTTGACACAAATATTTCCTTACCGGGCCAGTCACTACAACTGGTTAAAAGCACGTATTTCAACTATGAGTCGCTACTTTTCCTAAAATTGTCACTCTTAAGACCTATACTTCAACTTATGTACTGTTTTTTTTCAAATCTACGGTAAATTGTGAAGAATTTTTGAAGTATATGATAACACACGCCAAGACCTGAAATTTCCCATCAATCATAAATTTTACAGCTGAATTTAAATTTAAAAAATCACAACATAACAAAATTAGGCCTAAAAAATATCTCACTTATTTTTCATAGTCTCAAATTATCACTTGTATCACAAACGTCACAATACAAAACAACCCCTTAGTTGTAAGATAAACAAAATAATCGAATGCAATGAATAATGGATTTTATTATCCCATGAATGCTTATATTGCATAATAATTTACAAAAAAAAAGCTGACATACAAATCAAGTACTAAGCCCTGAAATTTCACGGAAATCACTAATTTTGTAGTTCAATTTAAATTAAAAAAAAAAACAATACAACAGAAATAAGTTCAAAACTATTCCCACTTACTTTTCATCGTTCCAAACTCATATAAATCACAGAAGTTACAAAACAAGAACCCCTAAGTTGTTGAATGACCAAAATAATTGATCAATCAAAACCACAGTAACACAGTAGACACTGTAATGGTTTTAATTACAATAGTTACCATTTGTGTATATTTGGGTATCGGTCTGCAAGGTTATAATTAAATAGAAATTGTGTCCATCAAGGATGGGCCGGACTTATCGCTATAAATTGTCAGAAGGTCAGGAACTTTATCCCTCGGCCAATACATTGACATATATGTAATTCACAACAACAAATAATAATAATAATGGAAAAAAGCAATGAAGGTATTGAGCATAGTTTTGCCATAGTGAACCACAGTTTAACCACAAAATGACCAAAATGGTTTCCGTGTCAGTGGTTACCGTGAGGAGGGGCGGCAGTTCCACAACGCTGTATATTTAATAAGGGAGGGAGATTAAGTAAAATGGAACATCATATTGTAGCCAAAAAGCAACTGTGCCCTAAGTGGACAACATTCCGGTGTATAGAATCAAGAATGAGCCATTGATGATGGTTACGAAATCATATATCATTAACATCCATTAGAATATTCTCTTAAATATTTCTCGTCCGATCAGGTTTACAATATAATGCAACAAGAGTTAATTTCATCAGTAACAGCACCAACCAAGGTGCAATCCATCTGCGGCTCATACTTGACAAAACATGTTTAAAATAAGGATTATTCGTAATTAAAGTCAACAAGGTACACCCAAAGTTCATACCTCCTACTACTGAGAATTCCGTCTCAACTATTTATCAATAGCACTAGAACAAAGCCAAATAATGACTAGTATGGCCATAGATAAGCATGGCTTATGCTTTATAAAACACATTTTGATATAAATAGCACCTGTACCTATTAGTAGTAACAACCTCGTTTTGACCTAAGCTAAGTATAGAGATATATTATCACATACCGGTATATATATATATATATATATATATATATATATATACTACCAACCAGGTCCATGCATAAGAAAAATGAGAAATACGATAATCCAAAAACCTTCACCCCGATTCGGAACTGGTATCTGCAAGAGGTCGTGGTTCACCATATGGTTAAGCTGTATTCTCGGCTTTCCTCTCCCGCAGAATGAAAATGATATTCTATGCTATAACTAGGTGAAGTATTCCAAAGTAATCTTGTCTTACAAAAGTAGGTAAAACTTTGATTTAAACAAAGCAGGTATATGCTTTAGAATAGTCCTATTGCATTTCTTGCGTGTCATAAGAAGCGACAAAAAAGAAACAAAGAAGTGGTAGGCATTGTCAAGGGCAGATACCACTCACTGCACTTTACTATAATTCAGTTTCGGTTTAGAGTTATCACCTCATTCTACAATTGAGACTAGAAGATTACATAGTAATGCTCTACCTAGTTTTTGTGAGGATATCTTTATACTTCACCTAGCCTAGTTCAAAACTTTCAAAGCGTAAAGATATCCTCACAACACTAGGTAATCTAGTCCTACTTACATAAGTACCTGCATATAAAACTAGTTAAAGGTATTACTAGGTAATCTAGTCTTACCCCCGTATGTGAAACCCGTATGAAAGCAAAACTAGGTAAGTATCAATAGGTAAGAGGAAGTCTCACTTGTTGTGATAACAACCTCGAATGTTTGACCTGGGATATGTGAAGTGTAAAGATATCATAACAGAACTAGATAAAAACTTACTATGCACTCTAGTCTCACTTGTACAACTAGGCACTGGTGCTACTTTGATTGTAACAAAGAAAACAAGGCAATCAGCTTTCACTGCATTTGAAGGTCAAGATTAATGAAATGAAATGACTTTTATTTCACAGTATGCAATTAACAATGTTCACAATTATATCTGGTTACGAGATTTATCTTGCGTCCTGCCATTCCAACCAGTGTGGAACTAGTGAGGAACCGGTAAGGTTATCGAGCATCGTACCAAGGCTGTGGGTTACAGTGCCTTGCCCAGGGGCACCCTGCATGTATTGCTCTTTGAAGGCTTTTTCATTCATCGGTCTTGACCATACTTTGCCGGGGTTCGAACCCGCGCCATTCATTAGTTATCACGTTCGGCAGCTATCGTCGCTTTCATCACGTCACCGCGACCACACACTATTAAATATTATCAAATATCACTATTCATACTAGTATTTATACTTCACCTAGATCACTTTCTTTTCAAACACCTAGTTACACTATTTATCATAGAACAACATCGTTAAAATGAACATACAAGCACACTTGTTTACATTGTTTATTAATAAACAAAAAAGATGCACGACTGAAAACGTCCTTATAAAGGGCTGCTATTTTTTCTGCAACTTCGACCAGACAACTTTAATTAAATGCAATATTAAGCATCAATAATAATGATGTTTGTCAATAATTAAAATTGGGAATTTTTTGTAAATAACAAATTCTTGATGTGTTTGTCCGGTTTCGGTGGTCGTGAACTCTAAGGGTATGGTTTGGCAGGGTAGCAGAACCTCCAGTTTACATCGGGTGTCTAAAATAATTGAGCCATTTTCGATTCATTGGATGAACAAAAAAGGTTCAAAAAAAACATCAACACTGCTATTTCATAGCAGTATTGATGATTTTGAACCTTTTTGTATTGTTTGGTTGCTACCAGCCACTTATAAAAGATATTTAGATCTTTTAGCCTCAAATCTAATACACCTATTTGTTAAATTTGTGACGCGATTTGTTAAATCGTTCAAAGAAACCCATTTCTTCAGATGTCTACTGCTGATCTGCTTTCCGAGGGGTCATTTTTAGAACAAAAATTTGAATCGATTTAATCGATCGATCAGATTATTTAAATTTTGTTTAGTTCATCGAAAAGCGTTTACATTTATTCCAAAATACTTTAGATCCGGTAATTCGAATTTATTTTAAAGATTTCTTGAATTTGGAACATTTATTCCAATACACTTACAAATTAAGAAATTCACATAAATAAATTTTTTTGCAGATTTTTCGAATACGGAATTCGAAAAAAAAATTTGAAAATCTGCAACCCTACTTGAGGCTTTATTTTCAAAACCTATTTCTTCGAATTTGAGAAAATTTTCAACTCAACTATAGCCAACCATTTTTACGATTTCAATTTCGAAAATTGTTCCAAACTTTTTATTATTGCTTTTATATGACAGCTATTTTTTCCCCATTGAAATAAAGACCATTGCCAGACTGTTAATTAAAGTAACCACGGCATAATATCATTATTTTGTCAAGCATGAGTCAAAGATGGACCATGCCTAGAAGGCATGATCCATCTCTGGCCCATGCTTGATGAAATACAAATATTTCAGATCGGTTAAAATATTATTGATTACTAAATTCCGAAATGTCGAATTTGCCAATTTTAGTAAAATTTAGACATGAAGAGCAAGAAATTAACATTTTTGGCGTCGTTTCTAGACGTTAATACAATTAATATAAAGTTTTGGAACGAAAAACGATTTTTTGTTATATTTTCGGTCATCAATTACGTCAGAAAAAAGGGATATCGTTTCATATTATTAATCGTGTTACCATTTAGGGTAAAAATAAAATAACTAAAAGGTCAAATGTCGAGTCAGGTTAAGTGAATATCAAAGTTATCGTCACAGACAACCAAAAAAATAATAAAGGTCCCGGTGGCGTTGGCAAAAATTGAATGCGTCTGATTGCTAGAGAGGACTGGCAGGATTCCAGCTACTATTCTGCTACTTAGACACCTGAAAAAAAGGGTTACATCAGAAAAAAATTGACAACTGGGAAATAATTCAAATTATATATCTGTGGCTAGAAGATTTAAGTCTTTTTAAATGTCTGGTAGTAACCAAACTAAATGGAAAGGTTCAAAATCATCAACACTGCTATGTTTCGGGAGAAAATTTGGTAACTAGGCAATAATTAAAGATATATCTACGTTTAGAAGGTTTAAGTCTTTTTTAAGAGTCTGGTGGTAACCAAACTAAATAAAAAGGTTCAAAATCATCAACATTGCTATGTTTCAGAAGAAAATTTGACAACTGGGCAATATTTCAAGATATAGCTGTGATTGAAGATTCGAAAGTCTATTTTAAGACTCTGGAGGTAACCAAACTAAATGAAAAGGTTCATAATCATCAACACTGCTATGTTTCAGAAGAAAATTTGGTAACTGGGCAATATTTCAAGATATATCTATGGTTAGAAGATTTAAGTCTTTTTTAAGAGTCTGGAGGTAACCAAACTAAATGAAAAGGTTCAAAACCATCAACACTGCTATGAAATAGCAGTGTTTATGGTTTTGAAGCTTTTCTGTTCATCCAAAGCAAATGACATGAAGATTTAAGATGCCAAAGGAAACGAACATTGGGCTACTTTGGACCAGGGATGAGCAATTGGAAATAGCTTCCGAATGGATTTGGAATCATAAACTATCCGAATCCAAAACAACGATTTCATAGGAATGATAGGATTTGATTCTAATGACATTGTATAGTTTTTGGGAAATGATTTTATGGTATATTTTCGGCCAATAATTACATAAAATTTTTTTCCTTGTTATTTTACGAATTAAAAATTCAACAAGATGCAAATTTCTTGCGTCACAGAAGTTCAAATTGAACTCCATTATTTACTTTAGAAATATAATTTTTTGAATATTTAAGGAAGTAGGAATACGTCCCGAAGCCAAGGTATTGCAGTCTACTTCAAAATGATCGTCGGAACGGAACAAGTGCACTTTAAGGTCTTTCAGAAGCCAACATAATTCAGACTTGAATGGTCAGCAAAGCTTTCAATTGATTTTCAATTAAATAAATTACTAATGATTACTTCCTGAACTTCTTTTAAATTCATGAATTGCGGCCGTAGCAACAATCAGACGGGCAGAATGTCAACTTCTTTACTACTCAGACATCCGAAGAAAATGGGTTTATCAGAAGAAAAGCAAATGTACAATATTTCATAATATATGTTATTGCTATTATATATATCTTATCTTATATATCTTTTCGAGTGTCTTTTAGCGACTAAACTGCACAAAAAGGTTGAAAATCATAAATACTACTATGAAATAACAGTGTTAATTATGAAATTTTCTTCGCCCGAAGAAAATAATCTTCAGTTTCGGACACCCGAAGAATAACAAGATTCTGTTCCCCTTAACTTAATTTTATTGAAAATCTGCTTGAACCAAGGTAACAAGGGGCTTACAGTGGGCACTTTGAAAATAATAAAACATACATGGATTTCAGAAAATTCAGTTTTACATAAGCTGCTATGTAACAGCATCTTCATCACTATTTTGTCAAAGCAAAAAACAATTGAAATGAAAAGAATGTGTAAAATAATTGATTTGCTTGTAATCGAATGGGGTCGCAAAAAGCCGGCTCGCTTATCCATGCCCACCACTCAACCAAGGGCTTGATAACTTGGGTAGGCTAAGTCGAACAAGAAAAGATCATATCTTTCGAGTAATTGTAACCCTGTCTGTATAAAAGTGGTCACAGTTACAGGGCCGTGGACAGGGTGATCCACTACCAACAGGCCATCAGAGTCAGAGGAACCAAATGTGAGTTTTAGAGACGAAATACCCTCCTGGAATCAAATTGGGACTGGGAAGTATAGCAACAGATTGAAGTCTCAATCAGATAAAGCGCAAAATTCACATAAATATGGTCCACCACGCAACAACCTTTCACCAGTCTCCATCCAACATTTTCGCCAAGAAATAAAAATCAATATCACATCAGATTCCTTTGTCATGCTTGGGCCATGTATCGATGAATTAGTCTACTAGGGTCCTGTGCTTGGCAAAGCATGTTCTAGTATGGAAGTATCCCAAATAGCTGTGTTAATACTAAACTGTGCGGGCTATTTCCTGTTTGTTCCCTTCATACATTATTCAGTTGTATGGTGATGAAGGATGATAGCCATTGAATTCAGAGCATTAGAATTTTTATTTTGTCAAGCATAAATCAATGATGGATTGCACTTGTCAGTGCAACCCATACTTAAAAACAACAATATTTCAAAAATGCATCAGAAATTTTTATTTTGTCAAGCATAAGTCACTGATGGATTGCACTTGTCAGTGCAACCCATACTTAAAAACAACAATATTTCAAAAATGCATCAGAAATTTTTATTTTGTCAAGCATAAGTCACTGATGGATTGCACTCGTCAGTGCAACCCACACTTAAAAACAACAATACTTCAAAAAGAAATCAGAAATTTTTATTTTGTCAAGCATAAGTCACTGATGGATTGCGCTTCGTCAGCTCAATCCATCAGTGACTCATATTTAACATTAACAATGTTAAAAAAAATTTCTGATTGGGTAAGAACAGATAAATATTTGGAAATAGGTATCATTGGAAATTACATAGAACATGTTTGTCGAGTTGAGCAATAAGCATAACTTGCTGTTGAGTAAAAGTCGCACTATACGTTTGCGTAGATTGCGTTTTTTCTAAGTTTGTTTTATTTTACGCTTGCGCTTTACGCAAGACCAATGCTCTGCATGCATTTCCTTACGTTTTCAAATGAAGCAGATCGGTTTGTTATGAAAGTTAACGCAGAGTGCTTGTTTCTTTTTTTGTGTTTGTGCTTCGTGCGCATGTGAACACAATTAACGCAAAGCAATGCAGGCGTGTATTACCGTTTTTATTTTCTTACATGAAACATAATGCAACGCATCGGTACGACAACTTCACATTTCTTGTGGCCTTTTAGCCAGCAACGCAGTCTGGTGAGGCACAATACTAATGACAGAATTAGCCGAACTAAAAAAGCAGTTGCATCATTTCAATGCGGCAAAAGTTCCTGTGAACAGAATAAACTTTAAACTAACGATCGTTAATGGTCAAAGAGATGAAAATACTGCAAATGTACTCCAATGGGAGAACATTTCATACAGAACGAAATGCTATACTGGTAGTTTCACGCAGTAAGTGGTATCTGCTCTGGGCAATTAATTTGAACAGTTTATCAAACTTCACATCTTTTCCTAAGTGTCTTAATAAGTAATAAAAGCTTCATGATTTCTAACAAGCCGAGAAATGATTCTGATAAGCTAATAAATGGAATTCTAAAAGAACTGCATTCTAAGCAGAAAATATGTAACATTTAGAGTAGCTTTAGATTAGTCCTAAAATATTTTCTACGTATCGTAAGAGGTGACTAAAAAGAGGCAAAGACGTGGTAGATGGTTTTAACATCGTCAGGGCAAATACCGCTCACTACACTTTACTATGACGGTTCCCAAAATTTCATTAGATATGTTTTCCGCTTAGAGTGCAATTGCTGGTACTACATATCTTAGTAGCTTTTTGCTAAAGTTCCTTTGATTAGGCTTTGCTCAGAGTGAATTTCAATAAAAAAAATAGCAGTGTTGATGACTATGAAGACCTGAATTTTTTTGATTCACACTGAGAAAATTATCCGAAAGATAATAATATTCAGTCATTAATGTTCGAACACGATTATAGCAGACTTAAATATCGATTTCTGAGCGTCGTGGGTAATAAAAATTTTCAAAATATTAGAATAAGTAATTAAAATCTCAAATAAGCAACATAGCTACTGAATTTTGAAACTTTTGTAAAAATCCTTGATCCATGCCCAGGAAATTACAATTAAGTTTTGAACACACTGACTTTGTATCCTTATTCAACCAAAATATATGAAAAAGGAAGCAATAACATTTCTAAATGACAAGATTCTTAGAACGATCCAATATCAACTTTCAATTCTCGTCACGAACAACAGAACAAAAGATTGGATTATTATCAAAGCAATTAACATTTAACAACTGAAATTTTTCCAGTTTGATGATATTTTATAGACGTTAATGGTTCATATTGACTAATGAATTTTTTGTCAATAATTTGGAAGTATGTATATATATATAATTGATTTTGGCGGCTCGAGACTTTCGTTGCATTGCTTTACCCGGGGTTCGGATTAAATATTTGGAGTATGGGTTTATTGTGTTTGGCTGTATCTGCAAATTTGGTTAGAAATGTATATCAAACCATATGCCACTGCCAGCATCACAGAATTATTACTGACAAAAGTTAGAATTGAAATGAACCTCATTTCACAGTATGCAATTAACAAAGTTTACGATTATATCTGGTTACGAGATTTATCCTGCGTCTTGCTATTCCATCCAGTGTGGAATCGGTAATGTTATCGCAATGAAGAATCGGTTAGGTTATCGAGCATCGTCCCAAAGATATTGTGGTTTACAGTATGTATCCACATGTATTGCCCTATGAGGCTTTTTTTCGGTTTTCACTTTGCCGGGGTTCGAACCCACGTCATTCACCAGGTGTTACGTTTGGCAGCTATCGACGCTTTCATCACGCCATAGCGACTCCAAATTGCTAATGTCGGGGATTTATTTTAAATCTTTGAACCACTTAATTCAAATTCTGGTTTGACCATGTAATTTTAAAACAGTTTAAGTTGCCAAAATTGAACCATTGATGGTAAACGTTTAAATGGAGTATCATCACATTTAAGTTCAAATCAATGCGACTATACGTCCGATTGAGGTAGTTCGAACATTCATCTAACTGTGATTTGGAATAATTCGACAATATTGAGCATGTAAGCAAGTATGAGCCACAGATGGACAGCGTCCCATCGACCCGATCCATCAGTGACACATACTTAACAAGAGACAAAATTTTTCTGATTGGGATAGTCACATCTATGAAAAATAATATTTATACACACATATAATACTCACTTTTTCCGCACAGAGATTCTATGGATGATCACAATATTTCCAAAGATGCAAATATATATTATTTTTATCTTGAAAACAGCAAAAAAATTCTTGATTTATTGTCTTTTAACTTTTCTCAAATGCTACTGTGCATAACACTTTCAATTTCTTTCTTTCATTTCTCAAATTGATTTTTTGTCTAGTGTTCTATCAGGTTTAAACCCTGTGAGCTAGTCCTTACTTATGGATTTCCAAAATAAACGGATTATTCGAATTCATTCAAAAATCAACATATTTGCCGCTATAGTAATGCTCTTGATTTTGGATATATTTCGGAGTAGTGGTCTATTAAGTTGGCAAAAATCGCATATCTGTTGAATACAGAATGGAATGGAATAATTTTTTACGAATTTGATTCGAATTTTTGGGTCAAAAGCAATTCGAATCAAAAACCATTAAAATAAATAAACAAAAATACATTTTATCAAAAAATTATAGAATGCATAAAAATATACATTCATTTTTTTGGAAATGTATACTTTTTTGCATCTGTTGATTTCAAGTCCCTCAAAAATAGAAGATTCAACTTGCGATGCCAACATGTTTAACCACTAGGCCATCGTACTCACTAAACTCCTCCACCAGCTAAGCCCACATACAGGAAAAATGAGATATTATGATAAGACAAAATAATTCCCCCTGATTCAGAATTGGTTTCAGCACGAGAGGCCGTAGTCCACCATAAGATTAACCCGTATCCTCAACTTCCCTCTCCCAAAGTATAAAAATGAAATCCTATCCTGTATAGAACGAATTAACCTGACAACTGAAATATCCATAAGTGAGTTATCAGCTGAAAATCTGTACATCGCGTCCTATAGAGTATTCCATCAAAGAAACTAACTAATGGTCACAAGATTTCCTGTTTCTGATGCCTCAACGAACCTTTGTTCCTTGTTATTATAATAGTATTAGTCATAATTAGTCAAGAATATTTGAAAGAATATAAAATAGAGGGAATTCGAAAAAGTGTTATTTCAAAAAAGTGATATTGTATGTTATTGTTGTCCGATCTAGATGGGACTATTATTTATCCTCTTCCTATGCCTTTCTACAAATGGATCTGTATACTCTACGCAGGGACGCTATAGAAAAAAACTAATGGACAGGATCGGGAATTTAATTTGGTAACTTTTGGTATTTTTGTTTCGGGGGAACTTTTGGGTAACTTTTGGTATTTTTTGTTTCGGGGTAACTTTTGGGTAACTTTTGGTATTGTTGTTTCTGGGGAAGTCTGACTTTGGGCAGATGAAACATGACAAGAATATACTTGTACTTGTCCATGTTGATATTCATTTATAACTTTTTTCCTTAAAACTCACTTCAAGCTAGGCCATAAACAGCACTTGAAAGGAACCATCTAAATGCCACCTAATAAACAGCAAAGGTATTCACAGAATTCTTTGACCCGCTTTCCAAGCTGACGGCTCCAATTCTACCTTAACAATAACATTACGTCAACTCAAAACTGACTTCTCATTGTCTCAAGTGTTATTGCACAAGTCTATTATCCGGTCAGAAAAAGTTTGTTCAAACTTCATTTGTCAATCATGGGTCACTGATGGATCGCATCTTGGTGGAGCGATCCATCTGTGGCTCATGCTTGACAAAATAATATTTTTAATCTGGATTGAGTGTTATTCACACTTGTTATTTAGTTCATGCATCACACAGTATAATGTAGGTTAATAATTTACAGCATCAGCAAAACGTTGTAAGAATAGTCCTAATATATTTACTGCATGTCGTAAGAGGTGACTGAAAAGAGACAAAGAAGTGGTAGATGGTTCTACCATCACCCAGGGCAGATACCAATCACTTTACGTACTTTATGATCCTTACAATGGAAGTTCAGTCCCGTTTGGGATGTTTTCCTACAACTTTTAATAGCTCTTTGCTACTAAGTGGCCGTTAGTCGGTTCCTTCTCGGAACTACTTCTGGCCAGAGTGAATTTCAATTAAAAAAAAATAAAAAAACTATATATCTTGCATGTCGTAAGAGAGTGGAAGATGATTACATCACCACACAGGGCAGATACCACTTACTGCACTTCACTATGAGGGTTCATTTCTATATTGGATGTTTCGCGTTAAAGTGCATGCAGTTTCTGGCACAGCATCTTGTAGCAGCTCTTTGCCAATCTATTGTCATTAGTTGGCTTCTTTGGGTCTCATGAAGTTTAGTACCATATATCCGATAACCATAAAAATTTCCCATGTTGGAAGCCAATCGTCGTAAACCTGCAGACCTTGGCAGATGCTTGCAGCCTTGATGCCCTCTGGTTAGGATGTTAAAAATCTGCCAGTTTCAATTTTGATGACATTCAAGAATGTGGTACTAAACTCACTAGACTCGCTCCTTTCAGCCTTACTCAGAGTCAACTTCTTTTAAAACGAAAAATTTCAGGTTGTTCCCTAGAGCTGACGGGAAAAAATCTGCTACTTAGACACACTAGGGAAATTAAGAAGAAAATTATAATATTATATTGAAAATTATATTATATTAGACGGCAGTCACAAACGAGCTGTTTCTGTGTAAGGATGGGCAATTCAGAATACTTCCCTATTCCAGAATTATTCCAGAATATCTAAATTGAATCCAAAATGAAATAGCAGTATTGATAGTTTTAGTTAGAGCTTTTTGTAAATGCAAAAAACTGAAAATCCAGACAACTGCAAGAAACAAGATTCTTTCACCCTGAAGCGCTATTTTAAAAAATAAAAAACACTTATTTCAAAAGCCTTTTTTCTTTTTTTGATTGATCTCAATGTATCGACATTCGATCGAAACTAAATTGAACTCAACCTTTAAAAGTGGATCCATACATTATAAATGATCCCAAATCTATATTGATAACATAATTGGGGCCCCAATTAGAAGTTTAATTTTGACAAGCATGAGCCACAGATAAACTGTACCTTAAGAGTACAGTTTATCTGTGACCAATACTTGACAAAACTTAGTTACAAGAAACGTCATAAGCTATATATTACAATATCTATAGATGACCATTGGTTTCAAATTTTTCCGCAAAAAGTTTTGAAATTTTTTTCATTATTCCATTTATTACATGAAACAACCTTTTTTTGATGGAAAAGCATGGCCATAAAAAAAATAAACTAATTGATCTCTGGGCAAATTCAGTTTAGTTGCAAAAGCATTTTGGTTTGGCACGTTAATGTGAACAACATTAGAGCGCAGTTACCATGCATGCCATGAGGAGCATCTAACAGGAAGCAAAGATGATTTTTACCATTGCCCAGGGCATATTCTCCTCAACATACCCTTTTTTTTTATTAAAATTCAATCTGAGCAAGGTTGGAAGCAGTGCCAGAAAGGAATCAATTAACGCACACCTAAAAGCATAGAGCTACTAAAACATGTGGTACCAGCAACTGCACTTTAAACGGAAAACATCAAAACAAAACTGAACCGCCATGGTAAAGTGCAGTGTGTGGTATCTGCCCGGAACAATGGTAAAACCATCTACCACTTCTTTGCTTCCTTTTAGTCACCCCCTTACGACACACAGGAGAAACGTTAGGACTATTCTAAAGCCCGTAACTACATGGCCTTATGTAGATTATAGCCATCCACTTTCAATAAGATATTTTCTATGTATGTATGTTTATTCGCCTCGTAATAATCCATATAAAATTTGAAGATACAGAAATAAAAGATAGTTGCACAAGCTGTCCGCTCAGCGTAGTTGAGACAGACTCGTAGAATCCCTGCAACTCAGACACTCCAAGAAAATAGGGTTCAATCAGAAGAAAATTTATCAAATGAGCAATGGTTCATGATATATATGTGTTGGATTCTGCCAGTAAGATATTAATTCTCTCTTAAATATCTTAGTGGCCAACCATAATATTCGAATTGGGAACGATTTTGAACAAATTCCGACCAATTTTAACTTTTAACAACAAAACTGATCAACTGACAGAAAGCTTCATAGATCAATTTATTATGTCTTTTCCCTCGTCATAAAAACATGTTTCATTAAGAATATTATAAAAAATGTGCAATGAGATCAAATGGACCTTTCTATCATTGATTTTCCTGTTTACTTGTGGGCTAGAAGCCTTCATTGAATTGCTGATAGGATAGGATATCATTTTTATCCTGCGGGAGAGGAAAGCCGTGAATATGTGAAACCGTGAAAGCCATATGGCGAACCACGACCTTGACCTAACAATGCACATTTAAAGTTTAAGATCGCGCAGACAGGTTTTCAGGTTGTTTTGCAAACACATCGTCATTTTATAATTTAATAAAATTCTTGTGGGTTTTTGTTTGCAAATCATTTTAAGATAGATTAAGATGAAATCCATATATCGAGGGAGGAATTACCACAATAGACTATGTACAATTCGGAAATCACAGACTGTGGCTTAGTTGTGTTTTCAGTTCATTTTCTTTTTTGTATGAAATCAGAGTTGCCCAGATTTACGCAGCAAAACTCTGTAATATTCTAACATTCTTATCAAACTTTCCCCATTGTAGAGTATAGGCTAAAAAGATAGTGGTCAAAGGTCAGGGAAAGGTCCATACGCTGGTAAGCAGGTAGGTGCAGACAAAACCTGAAATGAGGTTCCTACCCCGCTGGTGTCAAGAAAATGTTAAAACCCAGCCAATGAACAGAAAATGTGATAAAATCTATGTTATGAAGGATTTGAAAATAATTATTACAGAAACATCACTAATGTTTTAGTGCAGACACTGAAATATATAGCGAAAAACTTCAACTCAGCCAAGTTGTGAAAAAACGCTAAGCAGTAAGAATTAGTTAGAGGAATTATTAAAAAACTTACCAAAAAGATGTTAGTTTAGTAGTATTCACACTTCAAATCACAAGTGGGAGAAGTTTCTTTCTAAAAGCAGTTGTTTCTGATAGATAACGTCGTTCTTAACCTCAGTTTTCCCCCCAAATCGGTCCAGATTTTGCTACGAAATGTGCGCCAGACAGCAGGAAACGAAAACATTGGATGTGCAGTCAAGCGTGAAAGTTTTTGTCACGCCTTACTAGCCTCCATGGTATGAAGTATAAACACATATTCTTCCCAAACATGGGTCACTGATAGATCGCGCCGTCGAGGCGCGGTCCATCTGTGTCACATGCTTGACAATATAAACATAATATACACAATATCAAGGTAACAAAGTATGCGAAATTGCAATTCCAACTCAAAAATAGTTTAAATAGATGCTCCCAGTCTGGGTCCCAGCTAGCAAAAGTTTTATCGAAGCCTTTTTGTGAAGTATGAGTCAATGATGGATTGAGTTGACAGGGCGCACTCTTTCTGTGGTTTGTGCTTCAAAATAACATAGCAGCTCATTGATGTTAACCTCATTGGCGGTAGAAGTGGGGAGGGAGTTAGACTTCCTCAAATAATGAATATTAGGGGCCTATCCCCCTCAGTCAGCAAAGAATATGATAAAATGGGGTAAACCGCTAAATTTTTACGGCTTTGGCACGATTCGGCTAAGGGTTTTTATGACCAAATTGCATCATTAATAGATCTTTTTCAACTAAAATATTGCCATGTTTTGCAAAATTACTAAGAAAATTCTTGCCCGCATTCGGCACACATTTTTGTAGTATGAATTTTTCAATTTAATATTTTCGTCGAAGATCTAACCCCCATATTTGAGATTCTCCAGCGCCGCTGATTAACCTTCTGCATAAAAATACCAGGATATTACACAAGCTATAAATACTTTATTCCAATAAAACAAAACGAAAAATTTATACAAAATGAACCAAGGAGTACGATTTAAATAAATGCAAGAATATACAAATATGTAATGGAACAAAATTCCATAACATGGCTTGTATGAAAAAAATTATATGTCATGAGTAGGCTGGACAAAACTGAATAATTATATGGCATTCTTATCAGAGTCGGATAATTTTTTTTAATCAAATTTAATTCCATATGAATAACAAATCTTCTTTTAGAAATCACAACTTTTATTCCTTGTGAAAATCAAGAAAATTTATAATTACGAATTACTAACATTATAATAAAATAGGGAATATATTTTTAATTCACACTACATGTCATAGGAACAGAAATTTCAATATTCTAATGAAAGAATACGATCGATTTAGATCAAATTTAACAAAAATCAACTGCATTTTGTACAGCAATCATTTGTCCCGATGAACAACTGATCCGAATAATTTGTGTTTCAGTTCATTTCACCGAACTCAGTTGCCCAGCCCTAGACGTGAGTGAAAAGCAACAAAACATCGCACATTGATTGTAGAAGGAAGCAAAAAAGTGGTGACTGTACCATAGTCCAGGGCACCACTCATTGCACTTTACTATCGCACGTCAGTTTGTATGGAACGTTTCCTGCATGGGGCGCAATTTCCAGTTCCACATTGTACTTAGATCCGAACCATATTAGCCAAATCAGGAATATTATTTTGCCAAGCATGCGTCACAGACATACAGAGCCTCGATGGTGCGATCTATCCTTGACTTATGCTTAACCAAACATGTCTTAATCAGAAATATATTTTGTCAAGCATGAGCCACAGATGGACCACGTCTCATTGACGCATGCCATCTATGGCTCATGCTTGACAAAAGATCTTTTGACTAAAATTTTCTGTTTGGGAGTGGAGGAATGTTGGTATCTTTCGAGTACCGGTACAATATCTTGTCTTGTATAGAATGCCCTGATGACCACTTCGTTACTTCTTTTTAGCCGGCACTCTGCATGTCCAGGCCCATTTGAGATGTTTCCGCTTAGAGTGCAGTTGTTGGAACGGGCAGGTATTTGCCTCTAAGTGGCCGCCAGTCGGTTCCTCTTGGCAACTACTTCCATTCTTGCTTGAGAGTGAATTTTCAAAGTTAGCAATTCAAAATGTTCGTTTTATATTGATATGGAATACACATTTGCAGTTGATCAGACAACAAGAAGAAATTACAGAGAATCAACATTCCAAAAATGTGCAAAAGATATAACATCACTTCCAATCATTTTGATTTGATTTTACAATTTTTCTAAAACACTGTCGGATCAAGAGGTGGCATCAGAGCATGTGCCTCCTCCCACAATAAAACCTTTTTTCGGCAAATTAAGAGTGTATAAAAAACTCAACTAAACAGAGCAAAACAATTTTGAATTATTATTCAGGTAGAATTAAAATAGGTAGAGAAATTCTTGTGCATTTACGTTTCAATTTTGTGTATGCCATGACATTTCACCGTTGGAAAAATTTTTCTACGACTCCAGCACAAATTTTTATGGAAAAAAATATATTGTTCGAAAGTTGACAAGAAAATTAGTGCCCCCTCAAAAATATTTTTCTGGATTAACCAGTGCTCTGAAATGACTATTTTGCACAAAAAAAATCATGTTGCATTCCTATATGTTCAAAACGCAACAATTTTAAAACATTATTTTACACACAAAATTGAATATAATTGAAGTGTTTTCAATTAACGTACCTGGCACAATCCGGGAAACAAAAAGAAATAATTTGATAACTTTTAAAATCATACTCAAAAAATCTTATCAAGCAAACCAACTCTGATACAATTGAAAGACCTCTCTAGTGTCGATTCAAATAATTTTGTTTCGATTTAAAGTGTACAAAAGGCCCAATAAGGCAGTCCCACGACCCAGCGTATATCTCTCACTCTAATAACTTTTTTTTAAGAAAATCATGGCGAATTCAAACCCCAAAAGGAAAAATTGAATTCACATTCTGCTCCAAATGATAATTAGTTTGCTTAGATGATGTTTGATCCGTATATTTCGAGGACAACACGGACATAAAAAAATTCCACCGATGACTTGTCTGATATCGTTTTAGTTAATATTAAATACAATAAAGTAAAACAAAACAACGTTACACAAAAAAAATGAAACTTTCACAAAAATAAATATTTATATAAAAAAAAATCACCAAGCATAAGCGTACGGAGCATTGAGGGTGAACTACACAGGATGGCAGAATTGAGCTTTTCTTCGGGTGGCAATGTCACTTTTTTCGAATGTACAGAAAAGCTTCAAAACCATCAACACTGCTATTCCATAGCAGTATTGATGGTTTTTAAACTTTTTCTACAGTTTGGTTGTTGCTACCAGGCACACAAAGGAAAATTTTTATTCTTCTAGCAAGAGATATGTCATAAAAAAGATGCCGATTTGCCAAATTTTCTACTGATGGAATCCATTATCTTCGAGTGTCTGAGAGTAGCAGAATGGAATAAAGTTCATGGCAGACTGGTGTTTCACATGCAGTGGAGAATGGAAGGGATAGGGCTCCATTTTTATCCTGTGGAAGAGGAAAGTCGGTAATGCGGATCCACCAGATGGCATATCCCTACCCAGAGTCGGCTGAATTTACGTTACAACGGAATTGAACGTTGGCTGCGGAATCGCACAAAATAGACGCATACATAATTAAGCTTTATAAATCCTTTTTTTCTTTAAATTGCTTTTATCATCCGTCTTCCAATCGTTTATTTCGCGACCACTATCCATTTTTAACGACAGGCTGATATCCCATTTAAATTAATATGTTAATTTCTGGTTTGATGAACGCATGAACGCAGTTTTGGGGTTATTTACATAGTAATATGTGCCTTGATCATCACCGCACACATACATATGGCTGTTCGTAAATCTATCTGATGTAATATCAGAATGCAGCTACGTTAAGCATGAGTCACTGATGGATCGCGTCGATGAGACGCGGTCCATCTGTGGCTTATGCTTGACAAAATAAAATCTTCATTACGCAGACACCAGATAAAATAACGATGATTCCCAAAAATTCTGGCAGTTTTAACAACACAATACTTTTTTTGGTTTTTAGTCATAAGGTCGAAATACATACGTATTGGCGCAATTCAGGTTTTCTAGGTTTGTTTTTTCTAACTTTGCGTTCTACGCTATAGCAACACTGCATGTGCGTTTGTTTAAATCTCATAATGCAACTTAACAGTTTGCTATGGAAGCTAAAATGGAGTCCTAATTTTGTTGCTACATTTGTGCTTTGTCCAATGCAATATGAATAATGCAAAGTAACGCAGACATGTATCGCTGTGTTTGTTTTTTCACCTGAAGCACTACCGGTAAGACAGCTTTGTACATTTGTTGGCTTTTACCATATATAGAACATTTTTATTCATCTCTTAACAAATTTTCTAACTTCAACCAACTACCGGTAGTTAAATTTGGTCACGGCATCATTTGTAAAGCATTGGCCACCAGTAAGGCACCAACCATGAGTGGCTCAGGCTTGACCAATTGAACTTGACACTTGTTAATATCTTATATTTAAAACTTCTAGCTGACATAATACTTTTTTGGGCCACTACTCCCCCTCCCATTTTAAAGAATGTCCCTGATCTCGGGATGAGATTCTTCGATAAATTCCAGGGTTAACCGAACCAATTCGCGAACGTTTCCATCCAACTCCTCATTTTTCTGAACCTCTCGTAAACATTGTACTCCTTCCTCTGCTACCAACATCTCTTGGTACTTTTCGCCTGAAAGTATAAATTCAATAAAATAATCCAGTGTTTTTCTTTACTTAAATCCAGTCAAGCAAGACCAGAAGCAGCGTGCAAAAAAAAACATCTAATGACTAATAATGTGTCAAAAGCTACTATAAAATTGCAATCTGAGCAGAAATCAACCCAAATAAAACTGAACCTCTATAATTAAGTGTTTGCATATTTAGAGTCTTTTTTTATTGTGCTTTGATGAAAATATCAAATTTAAACACATTTATCGATTGTACCTAGCACCAAATTCCTTGAGAGAAAAGTCATTTACTGAGAAATATAAGGTTACCATTTTTAAGACAGACGTGTCGTATCGCCCATGCAGCCCAAAGTTGCATTGCTGGAGTATCGTGTCTTTGTAGCAATGGAAAGAAGGGTTTGAATGTCCGATAAGCGACCATTTCTCCAGGTGGTGGCTTCCATTTCAATACACAATCATACTGTAAAAAAAAGTTTTAGATAAATGATGAACGAAAAGGTAGAGGCCCACACCCATTTAAACTTTATCTTTCAAGCATTAGTGACACATACTAGACTGATATCTTGGTTTAAAAAGAATTGTTTAGACAACCATAGCATCAGTTTCGCAAAGACTCTCTAAATGGTAGGAAAAAACAAAGTTTGAAAATTGCTTATTGTATATATTATAGTCGATTCTTGAAGTGGATCACTCTGACCAAGGCCCTGTATCAGCAGCCACTTATAGACAGACAGGGTTAGAGTTGTTGGAAAGATATGATCTTCCCTGTTCGGCTTATCCTCCCTAAGTTATTACACCTTGGGTTGAGTGATGGGCATGGATTAAAAGGCCAGACTCGAACCTGAGATTTTCAACCTACGATGCCAACACTGGGCGCACAAAATAGCAACAGTAGGAAATTTTTTCAGTTGTGTTCCACTGTTTTTCATGAACGTTTGATTGAAATCTCCCAGAAATATTGTTTATGGATGAAAAAAATCCAAACAATACAAGTCTGAAAGTCTGATAGCAAAATGTCCTATCAAGATAACTTAATACATTTCAATGTAAGATGGGTGACAAGCAATCACAGTACAGGTAGATCTGGGCGGCATTGACTATATTATCTACAGGCATATATCGTCACCAAAACGCTGGTGTTACCGGCATGTCACACATTTTCAGCCATCGAAAAGTAGGCTATTGCGCCGTTTCAAAGAGGCGTGTGAAGCACACCCTTTTTAAAAAAAAATAACCGTATATTACAATATTCTCTGAATGTTAGTGGGTAGTTGTGTCAAGGCCTAGCGGTTAAACATGTAGGCATCGCAGATTGAAGATCTCGAGTTCAAGTCCCGCTCGCTTATCCATACCCACCATACAACCCAGGGTGTAATAACTTGGATAAGCTATGCGGTACAAGAAAAGATCATATCTTTCCAGAAATTGTAACCCTCGCCGCCTATAAGTGGCCGCCATTACAGCGCCTTGGACAAGGTGATCTAAGAAGCGGCTATAAAAAAAAGCTGATGTGAGCTGAACGCCTGTTTTTGTCGCAAAATCATATCAAGCTGAAACAGTTTTTGACGGCATGAAACGAAGTTCCTGTGTCATGCTAACCAACATTGCAAAGATCGAGGCGAAATGCATTTTAAAAAACTAAATTATATTCAACGTGATACACCCATATTTAAGTACAGGTACTAAATATAATCCCAATAAGAGACAACATACGTACCAAATCGATCAGCATGGCTTCCCTCAGACTCTCAACAGATGTTAGCTGATGCCATTCACTTGCATCTAGTATAGCAAGATGTGAAATGATGCCGGCTGCAAAGTAGCTCACCTGAAGCAGAGAGAATATGATAGGATTTCATTATTATCCTGCAGGAGAAGAAAGCTGAGAATACGGTATAACTATATGGTAAACCATTTATACCAACTATATGGCGTCTTTGTTTGTTTATTATAAAAATTCTGATTCGAATATTCGATTCCATTCAGGAAAATTATTCTATTCGAATGAACAAAAAAGCTTCAAAATCATCAACACTGTTATTTCATAGCAGTATTGATGGTTTTAAAACCTTTTTAAACAGTTTTGTTGATATCAAGTCAAAACGAGGCATTTTACTCTTCTGCCAGAAGCTATATTATGAAATATCGGTCATCAAAATACCGGGGCTCGAACCAAAGATCTTCAAACCACTAGGTCATCGCGCCCCACTGGTTTGAATATTTTGATCACTTCTTGTTTCAATGACACACTTTCGAGGTTCCTTATATACTAATAGAGCATGTGTACTGGGTTATCGATGCAAACATATATCCCTTAGGGATGTATCATGCAAAAATTTGCATGGACCAGGAATGTTAATATTTACAGTATCTTAGTAAATACGACGTAATAATGTAAAAGTAACTACGTAATAATAATACTTAAATTAAGAAAATACTAAAAGGCGATATATCAGCTTTTTATAAGTGAAGCTAACACTGATCATTTCTGGAAGCAACAACTGAACAAAACCAACCCAACTGGTGATGACAGATGATATTTAACATATGTTCTTTAGCTGAAGACATTCATAGTAGAGCTGAATGAGAGGTATCTGCCCTGGGCTAAGGCAAAACCACTAACCATAGCACAGCGCAATGAGAGATATTTACCCTGGGCTAAGGCAAAACCATCAAGCATAGTAGAGCATAATAAGAGGTATCTGCCCTGGGCTAATGCAAAACCACAAATTGCATGCAGAATCAAATTAAATGCAAATCGCCTCAAATGCCTTGAAAGATGAGAATATAAAAGTTAGTACATTTACGTTAGGAAAATGAACATTTTTTTATGTAAATATTAGAAATATTAAGCATTCTGTGCTGGTTTTGTCACAAACACAAAATAACTCACCTCGATATGCTTCGAGCGTAATAGTTTCTGGATGGCTTCAATTAATCTGATGTCATGTTTCAGTAGATGGCAGCGAAGAGTAGGCACTTCTGCAAGATTGTTCTGAAAAGAGCATTGAATATTTTCTTTCAAAAGAGTGAATAATAATTTTTTTCTTTCTTTTCCGAGCAAAGAGCAACAAATTTGATAGTACAACAATTATCTGTTAAAAACTATTTATAAAAATTTCAGAATATTGAAACCAGCGCCAAATTTTGTCGCGAAAAAGTAACCAAATGCAATAAATGGTCAAATTTTTTTACCAGTTTTCTTGAGTTTTACTTTTTTTATAGCCCCTTCTTAGAGTCGATCACCCTGTCCAAGGCCCTGTAACAGCGGCCACTTATAGACGGACAGGGTTACAATTGCTGGAAAGATATGATCGTTTTCTGTTCGGCTTAGCCTACCCAAGTTATTACACCCTAGGTTGAGTGGTGGGCATGGATAAACCAGCTGGGCTCGCCGAAGCTAGAACCTGAGATCTTCAACCTGCGATGCCAACATGTTTAACCACTAGGCCATCACACCCACTTAGAAAATGATTCAGAAGAAATGCTATTTTTGGCATTGGGTGTGTTACTCACCGACATGGGTAAAAAATCCTAGTTGATTTCAAACTAAGTCGAGATAGCTTATTCTTAGTTTTAATATTGATTCACGCTGTTTCAGACAGAACTGCCCTAAATTACATTGCGACACCAATATGAAAATGCACAGAAATGAGCTGAGTTGTTAGGCTTTAGTAAAAAAATTTTTTTTTGGGATAGACAAGAGGTTCAAGAAACTTTCAGACGCATACGAAAATTTGTTTCTGTATTCTCCTTCTATATCATATGGATCCACCTACGCAAAGGCAAAGAAGAAGGATAAGTAGTTAGTTCCAGGTTAGCCTGACCAAGAGAAATTAGAATAGACGAGATTTCATTTTTAACTTGCAGGAGAGGAATGCTGAGAATACAGCCTAACCATATGGCAAACAATGACCAATTGAGCTAACCAGGCACAAACAGGGTAGGTTTTACACCAAGCTTCACTTCGTCATATTCTCAGAGGTAAAAATTACCTGTCCACTTACCAAAAGTCCCAGCACTTTGGTCTGCAGGCAAGGGTTATCATCATTAACCTGAAACAAGAGAGTTATTGATCAGTGAAATTATGAGCAGCAGTTCTGAATCTTGGATAGTGTTGGCCAAATTCGAATATCTTTTGGCTTCAGAATCGAATCAAATAATTTTCATAGCAATACTGAAGATTTTGAACCTTTCCTGCGGTTTGGTTACTACCAGGCATTTGAAAACAGGTGACTGAGTAGCAATATACAGATGTTATAGACAAAAAGGTTTAAAACCATCAGCACTGCTATTTCAAAGCAGTATTGATGATTTTGAACTTTTTTCTACAGTTTGGCTGCTGCAAGAGATATATCATGAAATGCTGCCTATTTTATAAATTTTCTTCTATTGGAACCGCTTTTCTTGGGGTGTCTGACTAGCAGAGCTTGACATTCTGGCAGTCTGTATGGTTTATTTTGCTTAAAAGTGAATTTCCAATGAAAATAAAAAAGGAACTTACACTTAAAATTTTGCCAAATAGACTCAATCCATTATTGTCTATAAAATTCTGGCATGTTGATGGGCTTTCGTCTGTCAAATTCCACAGAGCACTCAGTGTGAATTTCAGAGTCAAATCCAGATGCTCTGCGTTTAATTTCTTCTCTACAATTTGAAGCAAAACCTAGTTATAGAGAAAAAGTGTTAATTCATTGACATCAAGTAAATCAGGTGATAACTTATCACAAATTTTTTGAACTCCACTGGCAGTTCTGCATAGAGTGCCTTCAGTTCAGTGTGTGTTTTACACTTTTTTTTTTATAAAAATTCACTCTGAGCAAGGTCGGAAGCAGTGTCTAAAAGGAACCAACTAACGGCCACTTAAGAGCAAAGAGCTACTTAAAGATGTAGTACCAGCAACTGCAATCTAAACAGAAAACATCCTAAACGGAACTGAAGTGCCATGGTAAAGTGCAGGGACTTATGCGTAATAGTGCAAGTTGTAAAGTTCCTCTCAGTCGCTTTGCATTCATTTCAATTTCAACACCGTATTTCCGCTTTGATGCAAATCGTTAGCACAAGCCTAGTGACCAGCATGTTGATATCGGTGATTGAAGAATTTAAGAGTCCGACTCGCATGACAATGCCAATAACTAGGGCTGGACAAAACCGAATCATTTAAAATTTGAATTTGATTCGAATAATTTTTTTGAATCGAATCACGAATTCTAAGTAAATACCAAATATCCCATTTATACCAACACAACTTGTCTCCACCATGGTTATCAAGAAATTTATAGTTTGTAGGGTTTTTTCAATTCACACTGCATTGTCTATAAGCAACAATTTTTATATTTTAACTGCAAAATACAATCGATTTCGGTCAAATTGGACAGATCTTTCCAAAAAAACCAACTGTGTCTGTCTATAAGTGGCCGCCGCTAGTAAAGGTCCTTGGTCCGGGTGATCAACTCCAAAAACAAAACAAAAAAGACTGGTCACTGGTTTTATAAAAAAACACAATACCCACTTTCATGTACTTGCTGCATCCCAGTATCGCTGTTTGTTCCGTTGAAATCTTCGCTGCAAGAATCGATATGATCGCGACCGACATACGATGCATCGCACTGTCTTCGTTAGTGCACAAGCACTGCATCACAAGTTTGGCCGTCTTGAAGTAATCAAAAGTCTAAAAAATGTTTTTAAAATTATTGATAATTACTAATACCAATGTATTAGAAATGTTTAACACATTGGTTTAATGTCACCTTCTTTGCTACTCAGACCCACATGGAAGAATGGCTACTATCAGATTTTTTTACTGATATTTGCTCTAACCGAAGTCTAAAAAACAGAACCTTAAAGTAAATAGCAAACGGCCATTTATAACGCACAAAGAGCTATTTCAAAATCTGGTACCAGCAACTACAATTTGAAGAGAACACAAATTTAAGAAGTGGTAGAGATGATTTAACCCCCACTCAGGGCAGATACCAATCACTGCACTTTACCACAGCGTTTCAGTTCCATTTGGGATGTTTTTCGCTTAGAATACAGTTGGTGGTACTACATCTTTTAGTTAATAAATACACAGGACATTACTGATACTGAAACACAAACATCCGAGCTTACCACTTCCTTTAAGATCCTATCACTACACAAAGTCATCAGACAATTCTTCTGTAACTGTTGACGATCCTGGAATTTTTCCATGGTTGCCAGAGTTTCTTTAACAACCTGTGAATATGATGGTGATTCGATTGATACTTATGAATAAGAATTGTGTATAAATATATATCATAAGCAATTCCCGATTATTAGCTATGAATAGAAATGTAAGTTTTAGAATTTCGAATTGGACTGATCTGAATTAAAATTAATTGATCCAAGCAATTAAAGAAAATTTGTTGTATTTTCAATAGACTCCTGTTGAGGTGCTTATGTGCAGTTCTGTTGTTGTCAGACCTTGAAAGCGAACAATCTGAAATTGTTTGACTTTTCGTCAAATTTTTTTTGCTCGGTCATAAAAAAACAATACATTTGGTTCTTGTCCAGTGTCGTTTCAATTTGAACAAAAAATATGATTTTGGTTTGAACTAATACAGTATCATAAAAAAGTAGGGAATGAGTTTTTCATAAATAAAATCATATTCAAAAAGATGCAATTCCAAATTATTTTATTAGAGATTCGATTCGAAAAAAATATTTTGAAACTCACATCACTAGCAATAATACTTTTTTTAAACATTAGTACAAACAAGGCCTGGTAAAGTGTCAAGCGTCTGGTTACTAGAAGAGCCACTACCAGATACTACATACTACGCAGAAAATATTCCTCAAGCCTATCATCGAAAAAAAGGGTGAAATCTTCTCCTAGATTTTCATTGGGTGCTCAGAAATTGAGTCAACGTGGAAGTGCCTCAATGCAAAGATTTTGATCAGAAGGGTAACTGCGAACCCCAAGGGCATGAATTAAAGTCCTTCAACCGACGCAATTATATATATATATTTTTTTTTCATTGAAATTCGTTCAGAGCAAGGACACAGAAGAAGAATCAAACTTGAAAATTCTTCTGGAGCCACTAAAGTGATGATGTTAGGACTAGGGCCGGTCAAAATCGAATTTTTTTTGGTTTCAGAATCGCACCGAATAATTTTACGTAATCGATTTGAATATTCGAGTCAGAAGTCATGTAATAAACAAACAAAGAAATCTTTATATCAGCTTATAATTTATGCCAAAATTCACACTTATTTAAGAAAAAATTCAAAATTATCATTCTGTTGATTTTGAATTGTTGCAGAAATCGAATCGAACAATTTATGATTCGTATATTCCGAATCATATCGAATATTTTGGACAGCCCTAGTTAGGACTTTGGAGAAATCCAGTTCGGATCTAAATTCTTGAAATTTTACTTTGAACAAACATATGAAAAACTGAAGAAAAAACGCGCTTATAGATTATTTAACCTAAAGAAATCATTTCACCTTAGACAGCATTTGTGCCGGGATCCTGAGACCAGTTTCTCTGTTTGTTAAATTATAAACGCAAGCTGTGGCGGCCAGTTGAACGGAATATGAGATGTCTAGATCAGTTCGATGGTTTCTCATGCAACGGAGTACCAGCTAGAAATAAATGACAGAAAAGTTATTAAAAGAATTTTCAAAATGAGACATGGAGTTACCAATGGCAGCGCCTTGTTTTTTCGCGTGATAAACTGTTGAATATGTTAGTTTTTTGGTGAAATTGCTTTAGATGTAGGGCTGGGCCATTCGATTCAGTGATTCGAACCGATTCGAAGCACTATTTATTCGAATCAAACAGGAATCGTTCATAGGACCAAAAACCTGTTAAGTGAACTGGGATTTTTATTTTTAATGGCGAAAAGCAATCGATTTTGGTCATGAAAATTGTTGCCCTTGAATTGAGAACACGCTACAAACTATAAATTTCTTCATTTTCACAATGGGGACAAGTAATAATAGTAAAATTGGATATTGGTTATTTACAAAAGATTCGTGATTCGATCTAATTCGAAAAAAATTATTCGAATTCCAAATGCTTCGGTTTTGACCAGCCCTATGCAGATAACATTGACTTTTTTTAAATGTCTTATGAAAAGAGTGACTGATATTCTGATTTCTTCATCAACTAAACTAAAAAGAAAACCTATAGCAGAAAACACCTGCTGCACAATACAAGCAATTAATTTATAAAGTTGGAAATCGAAAGATGGTAATTTATAACATGAGCAGACGAAATAGAAAAAGCTGTCATTCCATATAAAAACAAACAGAATTAAAAGATATACAAGCAGACACTAAAAAATGGCTGCCACAAGAAGAAAAGCTACCAAGAAAATTTATGGTCCACTTTTATGATGGTTATACTATCGGCGTAATGTTGGTATTTAGTGTCCAATGACATGCGAAGTTGAGCAAGCGCTCCAAAGCCAGTATAAAGCATTTCGATTTGAATAGGTAAAATTATGCGAAAATTTAAGTCGCTCAAAATACAAAAGGATTTGGATAGAATGGAAAACCATGACCTCTTTTGTCAATACAGTCCCAAAGCGAGGTGAGGATATTACCAAACAGTTAACCGATCTTTCTTATGCATGGAAATTTGGGTAGAGGAGGAAACTGTAATCTTCAGTTGAGTGACTATCATGTACTGATAAAAAGCCCACCATTCCTCTATCTTACAATCATCCCGTATGGTATTCCAACCCAAGATGTTAGAGATACTTAGCTTGAGCAGACTCTAACGCTTTTAGAAACTAGACTAACTAGGCTCTATAGCCTCTAATCATATAATGAACTTAATTGTGATGAACGACCAATAATATTATATACATATATATATATATATATATATACCATATTTCCTTGATTGTAAGTCGCATGTGATAGTGTTAAAAAGTTAATGTAAGTCGCATATACTGGTATTGTGCCAATGCCTATATGGGTTGATAACTGATAAAACTGACCGATAAAGTTTAGACAGAGTATTCGCGTCTCAAAGAAAAAAATGTAAGCCGCCCTTGATTGTAAGCCGCATGTGATAGTGTTTAAAATTTAATGTAAGTCGCCCTTGAATGTAAGCCGCATTTACCGGTAATGTGTCGGTGCTTATATGGGTTTATGACAGATAAAGCTGACCGATAAAGTTTAGACGGACTATCGGCATTGCAAAGAAAAAATGTAAGCGGCTCTTGAATGTAAGCCGCAAACATGATGGGAAAAAACTTTATGATGCGCGGTTTCCAATCGAGTAAATACGGTACTCAACTCGAAACCTCATTACCTCCAGTTGTTCTTTGTTGTACTGTGGTGCGAGTTGGGTTTGATTAAATAACGAGAATAAAGCCTCTTTTGCGAAGAACGGTCGACGATAGTATCTTGTTAGCGATTCCATCATTTGGGCTTCAGTTCGATCCCCTGTCACCTGAAAAGCAAGAGTGAGACAGTAAAGTGGGTGCGATGGCCTAGTGGTTAACATGCTGGTGTCACAGGTTGAATATCTCGGGTTCGGGTCCGGCTCGTTAATCCATGCCCACCACTCAACCCAGGGTGTAATAAGTTCAGTAGGCTGAGCCGATCAGACATCTATAACCCTTTTCATCTATAGGTGGCTGCCGGTATAGGGTCTTGGTCAGGGTGATCTACTCCAGGGAGTGGCTACAAAAAAAAATAATAATTCTTCGGATAGATCAAAAGGCTTCAAAACCCTCAACACTGCTATTTCATAGCAGTATTGATGATTTTGAATCTTTTTATTATGTTTTGTTGCTACCAGGGTGTACAAATTTGATTTTCTTCAGATGTCCAAAATATTCATGACATTTTCTTCGGGTGGACACAAAAAGCTTCAAAACCATCAACACTGCTATTTCATAGCAGTATTGATGATTTCGAATCTTTTTATACACACATTTCCACACTCATCCAGAACATCCACCTTCCTACAGTTTCGTAGGTTAATTCCTATAACTTACTAGGAAAATTGTTTGCCTTTTGTCAAGCATAAGTCACTGATGGATCGCGCAACAGACTGGGAGGCGTTACTGATTATTATAGATAGGGAAGCAGTGATTATCTAAGCAACCGAGGGCAGAGACCCCAGTTGCACTCTACTAAGAGTCTTGGTTTTCCCTTAGGGTGCAGTTGCTGGTTTCACATGTATTAATGAGCGTTTTAGTTAGTTACTAACTTGCTTGGGGTGAATTTTAAAAACAAAAATCAAATTCCAGATTTATTCTCACAAACTGAAGCATTTTTAAGAAGTTGCAGATGGTTTTACCATTGCATAGGGCAGATACCAATCACTGCACTTTACCATAGCAGTTCTGTTTTGTTGGGAATTCTTTCTGCGAAGAGTGCAGTTGCTGTACTACATTTCATGGTAGAATTTCGATAAAGAAAATATTTCAGACTTTCCAATCTAATTTTACTAGAAAAAATTGGCAAATAAGGATGAGAACAAAAAGATGACCAACAGACCTTTAAATGAGGTTTATAATGTTCTGTCTTCTCGTTTACAAAGCATGGAAGTCCGTCCAGGTCTGTGTGCAGAAGTCCGAGGAATGTTAGTTGCGGGTGATTCGAGTAGAAATTCAGGAACTCAACTTCCTCTATACCTTCCCTGTTTGAAAGAAAAACATTTAAGATGCCACTAACATTGCAAGTGGCCTAGTGATTAAACATGTTGGCATCGCGGGTTTGAAGATTTCGGGTTCAAGTCCCCTCTTGGCAATCCATGCCCACCACTCAACCCAGGGTGTAATAACTTGGTTGGGCCAAGTCGAACAGGAAAAGATCATATCTTTCCAGAAATTCGAACCTTCCTCGTCTATGAGTGGCCGCAAGTACAGGACTTCGGGCAGGGTGATCTACTCTAAGAAGTGGCTATATAAAAAAGTGCTTTCAGGTATTTCTGTTCATATCAAAATTTGCTTGTAGCAAGGCTGCAGGAGACACTTACAGGATACACTTGAAGTCTCCCGAAACCACTAAAATGCAGGGAACAACATAAAAGCAGGAATTAAGGAAGATTAAAGAATCTTCATCACTAAAAGACATTTACTGACAAGTTTTAAAGCCTTTTGGTCAACACAATCAGGAAAGCAATGTGAAGGTATTGAATTTCAAAGTTTAGAAATTAGAGAAAGAAATCTTCTGGCATAAAACGGTTTGTAACATTGTGGAACCTCCACAGTAAATGGATGCAAAATGGAAGCCAAATGTGTTTGTCCTTTGAGGATTTTTGTGAAGGAAGTAGAGCAGAAAGCTTCAGTTCCGCCAAAAATTGAAAATAATATATAAATGCTAGATAGTAGAGTAGTTATTGAGACTAAACTTTTTCTAGTTCAGCTGGCCGGGAGCAGGTTATTGCTCAATTATTTGGGTAGTTGGCATCGCAGGTTGAAGATCTCAGGTTCGAGTCCTCACGAGTCCGGCTCGCTTATCCATGCCCACCACACAACCAAGGGTGTAATAACTTGGGTAAGCTAAGCCGAACAGGTGAAGATCATATCTTTAACAGCGGCCACTTATAGACGGACAGGGTTACAATTGCTGGAAAGATATGATCTTTTCCTGTTCGACTTAACCTACTCAAGTTATTACACCCCTGGGCTGAGTGATGGGCAAGGATAAGCAAGCCGGACTCGCCGGGGCTCGAACCCGAGATCTTCAACCTGTGTTGCCAACATGTTTAACCACTAGACCATCGCGCCCACAAATGGGCAACATCATGATAGTGCATGACATTGCACCAAACTCACCTTCCAGAAATATCCAATGACATCAGTTTCGGAAGCGGGTATCCGCCGACCATGACCATGCTTATCGCAACGTTAATACTACTGGGGGTGCCGGGAGTCCGAGACGTACTTTTGCTCTCTGTCGAGATATCGAGGTGCTGGAGCTCGGTCATCTTGCAGAAGACATCGAAGAGACTGGAATGGAAATTAAAATACTCATCTGCAATAAAAGTTGTCCAGTAAAAGCCTTAAAAATCCATTATATAAATAGCATAATTCAATATTTCAGACAAACTAAAGGCAATACACGCTAAGTTATCGTACCGATGCGTTGCTTTTGGTTTTGGATAACAAAATAAAAATGACAATACACGCCTGCATTGCTTTGTGTCAAACATTTTTACATACCGACAAAGCATAAACACAAAAAAGGAACAAGCACTCTGCGTTAGCTTTACATAGCAAACCGTTCTGTTTCATTGAAAACGTAAGAAACTGCATGCAGAGAATTGCACTAGCGTAGAACGCAACTAAAAACTAAAGGTCACAATACACGTGGAGTTGTCTTACCGACATGCTTTGCGTTAATCGTGTTCACATATGTACAAAGCATGAACGCAAAAAAAGAAACAAGCACTCTGCGTTAGCTTTCACAGCAAACCGGTCTGTTTCATTGACAACGTAAAGAACGGCATGCAGAGCATTGTACTAAGTACTAAGGGTTATTGCATTGTACATTGTACTAAGGGTAAAACAGATCAAAACCTAGAAAAATCACAATCAACGCGAACGTGTAGTGCAGCCTTAATTACTGATATTTCTCCATATTCTGCCCATTTTGAGAGTCGTGTCATGTCAAACCTTACAACAGAAATTTTTTTTACATTTTCACAATGCTGCAGTTAAAATAGCAAATATATGATGAGTCAAATAAACAATACGACAGTAGAATCTAGTATGTGTTTCCTTCATACCAATTTCAGTATTTTATGGGTCAGAGTCGAAAAGTTTTGAAGCCGGATGTGTAAGAACTAGAAAAGTCAGCAGAGTCGAAGGCATTTTTATACAGAATCATCGTAAAATTTGTCCTATATCAGTTTTCGACAGCAAAATAAAAATAATAAAATACAACTGATTTTGGGATAAGACATCTATATTGGCAAAAATTGGACACTAAATCTTACAGCGAATCTCTCGAAACCACTCCAGCTCAGGTAATATTGAGTGAACGAAGTATGTACTGAATAGGTAATTTTGATCTTTACAATATGTTATGTAAAAACATAACTAGAACAGTCAAAATATTCTTGCAACTAAAGCCTCTTTTAAATCTTATTAAATCACAGAAATGAAAATTCAAATAACTTCAAATTTCCAAATTTTAACTGGTGAACGAAAGAATCTTCTCTGCTCTTAGATTTAAATAACTTGCTGAAATACCGAGCCAATATAGGAATTACAAGTAGAACTGGGCAAAACCGAATCATTTAGAATTCGAATTGGATCGAATCATGAATTCGATGAAAATAAAAAATATCCCATTTTCACCAAATTCACATTTTCACATTATTACAATTTGTCTCAATTCTGAAATCCAAGAAATTTATAGTTTATAGTGTATTTACAATGTAATCAATTTAATTTTTTAATGACAAAATATAATCGATTTTGGTCAAATTTGACAAAAATCGATTGTATTTTACCGTTAAAAATGAAAATTCTTGTCCAATTAGTAAGTATTTGTTCCTATGACTGATTCAAGATTGATTCGAATATATTGTGCTTCGAATCGATTCAAATCACTGAACCGAATTGCCCAGCCCTAATCACAAAAAGATCAATTCTCAAACAATTATTTAAATCCAACAAACCTTTCTTTAGGCATGTTCAGCTTGTCCAGATTATTCATATTTAAACTCTTTAGTTTGGGAGCGTGCATATCACCGAGGTATAATATTGAACGAACGTAGGTTTTGGAGATGTCGAGGCTTTGGAGGTGTTTCATACACTGGGAAAAATAAAGAGATTAAAAGTATAACTTTTTGAAAAAAAAAAAACAGAGGCGTGCTACGCACTTTTTGGAAATACAATATAACAAAAATATTTGTGACAAACAAACAAGAACAATATGGCGTTAGTTATCAAACGAACAAACAGAACATCGATATATACAAACAAACAAAAGTATAAATCTAGTCATTTTCAGATTCTTTGCACTTTGATCTTGTCTGAAGAAGTTAGACTATGTTCTAACGAAAGCTTACAATAAAATTATATTTCTGTGGAATTAGAACATGATATTTTCTGTATATTAACTTGATATTATCTCATTCGTGTATCCTCGTGAATTGTCTCACGTACGGATCCAGAATTTTAAGGAAACAAGGACGAGGGATAGGTAGTTCATTGCAAGATATCAACGAATCACGTATATTATAACAGTTGGCATAATGATACATTACTTTTCTCCACCAACCATGCCTATGCACAGGAAAAATATTTTTTATAGCCACTTCTTGGAGTGGATCACACTGACCGAGGACTGTAACAGCAGTCACTTACAGACGAACAAGGTTACAGTGGTTGGAAAGATGTGATCTTTCCAGTTCGGCTTAACCTATGGTACCAAATTTATTGCACCCTGCTTGAGTGGTGGCCACGAAAAAAAAAAGAGCCAGGTTCGGACCTGAGATCTTCAACCTGCATTGCCAACATGACAAACACTCGGCCATTATGCCACAAAAAAGATTGGAAAAAAACCTTCACACCTGACTTGGAGCAGGTAACTCCATGAGCGGTACTGGTTTACCACATAAAGATAAAAAAAAAACATATAAAAAAAGTGAAATTTTATCCTAACCTAGGAATAGACATAATCAAACATGAGAAAAAATAATTTGCAAGATTTTTGAGAGATTGATTTAATCACAACTAGGGCCGTCCAAAATATTCGAATCAATTCGTAATATTCGAATCATAAATTATTCGATTCGATTTCAACAATTCAAAACCAACATAATGATAATTTTAACTTTTTTTTCATAAATAAGTGTGAATTTTTATGTAAACATGAAAAATGAAAAGATGTTTGATTATTATATGACTTTCGATTCAAATCTGGGAAAATTATTCGCTTCTGAAATTACAAGATATTTGGTTTTAGTCACGCATAATGACAATAAGGATGTATCCTAACAATATTGTTGATGGAAAAAGTGGAGGATACTGTAACCAATGGTTACATCGATACTCACAGCAATCACAGTGTTCAGATCAGTGTCTGTAAAATTTGTGTGGCTAACGTTGAGATGACGAATGTTTGTGAGGACGCTCAATTTCTTGAATTGGCTGACCTGAAAGAAGGGAATCAAAATTTAAAGCTACTCATGGTCATTTAAGCGAGGTAGGGCCCAGTTGGCTTATGATTAAATGCAAGAGGATTGCTGGACGCCTCGCCCGCCAGTGCACAGTGGTTCACATAGTAGCTGCTTACAGCTTCTCCACCAACCAGGTCTAAAAAATTAAAAAATATGCATTGCCAAATACCTCCCCCTGGATTTGGAGCTAGTATCCAACATAGTATGTTATCCAGAGTAATATTACTCAAGGAGAGATCAAATTGTTCAAGGATTGAACGAGCGTGAGAGCCTTACAGCAATCCTGATGTCATTATTCGAAAAGCCAATTAAGCTGATATTATTTATCAATATTCATTCCAATTTTATTTTTACATCATAAAAAAGCTAAATTTGCCGAAAAATCATAAAAAAATGCGCAAAAATTGACATAAATACTAAAAGATTGCAATTTTAAACATTCAAAAACTCACAGTAACGTAAATTGCGAGCGGCATCAGATCTTCTTTTTCTGACGGAATTCCAGAAACGTTCAACGACATTAACCTTTCTTTCGTTGCCGAGTTTAGACTTGATACAACGTCTCCTACAGTGATTCGAATCCTATCGCTGTCGAAATCATAAGGACTGTTTTCACGTAATTCGTTTATATTTGCGGCATTTAGTTCCGATAAAACATGTTTGTTTAAAAGTTGTTTTAGACCGCTAGCGTGAAGATGCCCAGCTTTTTTGAGGTACAATCTACGAATACGGAATTTGTTGTTGTCTGAGAAAAATTCCGCAGCAGAATTGTTCATACGTCCTTTTTTACAGACACATTTTAGCAGTTCTTCGGACATCGGATTTGGAATAAAAATTTCTGGTTCACGATCATGGCACGATGAAAGTTTTTTGGTTCCACATGGCGGATCGTGTTGACATTTCATTTCAAGCGATGCTATGCTTTCTAACATTTTAAAATTCGTGTCCGATTTGAGTCCTTTGAAATCTCCTTTTTCTTGTAAATTCGGGTCATCAGAGGTTAAGCAAGGTGATTCGCATTCCATGGCTTCGTCACTAGTGGCAGTAGAGGTTTCCATCATCACCGACCCACTAACGCCACCATCTGGACATGGGGTTTGCGTAGTAGCGATTTTCGGTGAATATTTTTGTATATAGACATCGATTTCATCTGCGATTGCATTTATACAGGCCTGCTGCAAACTCGGCTCTATTTCAAAATCACCAGCCATCCTGAAAATCTGTAAAATTTTGAAATGTTTTTTTAGTGAAAAAGATTGTAAAATTTTATTTTTTTAAAATTTTGTTTGAAATGAGTTACTCAATGATTTTCATTGGGATAGATTTCAAGTTTCATCTTGCGGCAAAAAAGGAAAGACAAGAATCCGCTTAAAAACAAGGCTGCACAAGACATAACATATACGAGTGTGTTGTGGTGTAGAGAGCTACATAGTGTAAAAGCAGTAACGAAAACTGATATTTTTTTAACCAAAATATAGTTCCTGGTCGGGTTCTAAAGTTATGTAGATCTACTTAGCAAATGCGAAGGTAAGCAAACATGTGTCTCTCTCTTTAAATCTTTTATTAGAACTTTTTCTCTGATACATTTCCAACTTTACTTTTACTTTAAGTTTTGTTCGCTTTTCTGATATATCTGTTATATGATATCGTTATTTGTGTCACCTTCTGTGTCGACAGAAGTGTCGAAATACAGAATAAACTATGTCTATGTACAATTTCAAAGGTAAAGAAGTTTGAGGGGAAAAATTCTGTGTATAAAATTGTTTGTGACTCTGCTAAACTTCCATACTTAATTAGATAAACAAAAACAGAAAGCCCATTGTAATATACATGGAATGAACGGGTCTCATGAAGTTTAGTACCATATATCGGATAATCATAAAAATTTCCCATGTTGCAAGCGACTCGTCCTAACCTGGGAGACAATGCCAGATGCTTGCAGCATTGGCACCCCCTAGTTAGGATGAGAATATTCTGCCAGTTTTTATTTTAATGACATTCGGGAATATGGTACTAAACTCCACTAGACCCGAATAAACAAAGTGAGGCAACGTAGCTTAAATGAGACAAGTTTTGCAAACCTGAAAAAATTTTGGGACCAATAATAGGGTGTCGCAGAATTTAGTATTATTGAAAGTCATCAATATCAAGACTGGCAGAATGATGAGAATTTCCGCGAATTTCACTTTGAGCTATAAATTTACAAAGTAAGAGGTAAGTTCCCGTGAACAATAGGCGAACAATACTGGTTCGAAATGACCAAGGTACGAATTGACTGCCACCGGGCATTCCTGAGGGTCTCATCAAATTCAGAACCACGGGACCCACCAACTATAGTGACTGCTTATCCAAACCGTGAAAATTTTAGCATCAGAACCTCACACAGCTCTCAGGTTAATAAACAAATTAATCTGTTAAACCATTGTGATAAAAAATACAAATTCTGAGTTCCAGACATTTTGGAGAACACTCTCTCTGTTCTGCACTATACACTATGCACTACTACACTGTACAATGTATACAAAGAAAATCAAACACGACTTTTAGAACATAACAACATAGGAATTCAGAAAAACAACTCCTCTTTGAAAACAACAAATTCCCAAATTCTGAACTGATACCGGTAAACAACGCCAAACAGAAAGAAGATTCTACATTGTGACATACGCAGAACGTGAACCATGAGCCTTAGATGGACCTGGGCGGCGGCATCCATCAGTGACCCATACTTGTTCTGGACAAAATTTAAAAGTTATATTTTCACCCAAAACAACTACCAACAAACAACAACGCCTCCTTCAATTCCAGAAAACTCCCCAGAAAACAGCTGATGTTGTTTACGCCTTAGTGACGTCACAAACAAGAAAGCCTATCAACCTTAACATAGAGAGTTGAGTGTAGAATAGAAAACCGAGATGCCAGATAACGCCATATAACGAAAATATTTTAAATGAAACTTAATCACCACCTTTTGTTCCAGTTCAGAAAAAGAATCATAAAGCATACGTTAGACACGAACCATATAGAACAACATATTTCTAAAAGCGAAAAATTGTAAAAAAGGATGTTTTTACTAAGATTTGCTGTCTAGTATATAATTTCAAACTTTATAAATGAATCAATATGGCAACAATCTAAGCAAATGATTGGCTCCACGAATATTCGTGTTCAATACTCACCTTCCTCGAGATGTCACTGCTGAGTCGCAATTGACAAAAAATAGAAATAAGCCTTTCATCAAGGCACTTCGCGGGTAGCTGGAGCATAGAACAGTCAGAATAAAGGTTCGTGCCTAACGGTTCTTGGGTAGAAACCCCCCGGTATGTTCACGGACAGGCTATAGTAAATAATTCGACGACCCTACAACCCTGTGCAAAAAAACCTGTTTGATGGAGGACGCTGTAGTGCTGAACCAACGTGAACAACCATGCTTCTGCACCGACAAGGCATCCAGTCAGGACGATCGGAGATGTGCAGTTCGTGGCATGATTCCAACGCTTTCCCGGTTGAGGTAACCGGACACTCGGATAGGCTAATGTTTGATCGTTTCGCTGGCGTTGCGCCCTTCAGCAGAGTACTTTTCTGATGGCTGTAACAATTTATTTTACAGTTAGATTGCGCGCCAAAAGCGTTCGGAAATTTTCTTTATTTTGGTACTATTAACCCTAAAGATTACAAATATCGAGGTACTATTCCCTCCCAAAAAACAGGAGAATCGGGGATTCATTTGTCGTGTTTTGACCGACCTTTTTTCTAATCCATTTCCACGATCGCACCTGTCGTATTTTGAACTATAGACTTGCAGACCACCTCAACCTGAACGTTGATCCAGTCTAAATCGCGCCACATCTGGAGTTTATATACGGCGCGTTTATGCCAAGATAAGTTTTTGAAGAATTCATCTCAACATTTGCTCATTCTCTTCTTACTCCTACTAATTTTGTGCAGCAAAAGAGAGAAAAGATGTTGAGCAGAGCAGAATCAAAAGTTCTCTTGGCTCATACGCGTCGTATATAAAGCTGGGACCTGGCTGTGACAGGTCAAACGCAGCAAGGGTAGGTCAGGTATGCCTCGGCAAGTTGGGCAGTGTCAGGACTAGTGAGGGTTGTGCTAGATGGGTCAATGACAGGTTCTGGACGGGAGGACGCGCTGGATAAAGAGAGGGTGGAATAGGTAGTGGTCGGGTGGGTGGTTTTTGTAGGACAGGTCAGGATTTCAAATCTTGACCAAGACTAAGTCGGCTTCCTGATTTTTCTGTCTAGACTAACCCATCAATAATTTGTCAAAACAATTGCTGCCAAGTTTGAGCCGCTGATGGATCGCGTCGAACAGACGCGGTCCATCTGTGGCTCATGCTTGACAGAATGGAATTTCCAATTTGAATTCTCACGCTGCTTTTTTTCTCTGGTCTTTTACTTGAGTGGCCCAGCTTAGTCGTAGGACCCGTGCCAGTGGCCACTCATAGACCATCAAGATTAGTAGATTAGTGTTTTAGTGCTGGAAAGATTTGATTTTTGTGATTCGAACGAGCGTTCCGCAGTTATTAGGCTTTTAGGTTGAATGAGTACGTCAGGATTTTCGGATGCAGATAATCTTTGTCGAATCATATAACACCGCTGATTTTGGCTCCCCACCATCCAGAAATTTTATTTTGCTAAGCGTGAGTCATAGGTCGGCCTCGTCATAATGTAAGCAGAGATGCGTATTTTCTACATGAATCATATATTTATATTAGCGGCGACGGTATCAATGTTAGTCAGATTATTCTGCTTGAGTAACGATTATTTCTTGCCGAAAGCACACAAAAAATTTTTCCCTTTATTGCGAAAATTCAATATTTTTATTTTTTAAGTAAAATCAAATTTCAGAAAGATTCTACGGAATGTAGCTCGATAATATCAATGTTGACGTGGCCAAGGGAGAGAACGTAGCCCCGTCCAACAATTTTGTACAAAAATATTTTTAAAAATAAGCAAAATATTCGCGCGCCTGTGGTGCGCAGTCACGAATAACACAAAGTCTCATTGTTTTGTTCCCAAAATAGTGGATTTTCGAGGGAAAAACTTTTTGCGGGACTCCCGCGCTTAAAATGTAGTACGAAAATAGGCATTTTGTGTGACATGAGGTTGTTTACATTCTTCAATATTTCGGATCTTGGTTCGCTCGACTCCATAGGATCGTTGTGACGTCATAATTGGTCTTTTAAAATTTCGCTCTTGTGATCCTTGTGGTCTGACTTTTTTTTGTGAAACCGTGGTAGTCAAGTTAGCTCAACCGATAAAAAAAACAATAGGAATACGAAAAGTCTCCGTACGCCACATTGCTAAGCCATGCCCTCGGATTTCCTAGCATAGAATGAAACACTATCCTACACAAAACAGAAATACTCAGACGGACAGGCACTGATGCAAATGTCTACGGAATAAACAGTGAAAAGAAATTTATCAAGAATAATCAGAAAATATTTCATACGTTATGAAGCGGCAAATGCTCGCCAGATCAAGCCAAGGTAAACTTTTCAAATTCAAAAAATTTCTTCTCAAAATTTTTGTTAAGTGTGGGTCACTGATGGATCGCGCCGCCGAGGCGCGGCCTATCTGTGGCTCATGCTTGATAAAATAGAATTCCTCATTTGTATTGCCCTCATCACCACCCTTGGCCCATACAAAATCGGAGATACGCATTAATTACCTCACTTTGTTATTATGAATCACAATGCATGAGCGCTGCGCGCGTCTGAGACCGGAAGTGACGTTCGATACACTGCTGCGTCTAATCTGAACCAGGATACAGTTAGGCCTGTACGCCCGAGGTCGATGGCTTGAGTTAATTTTTGTGTGAGGAAGTCGACGGTTTTATTCTTCTTTGTAGAGGAAAGTTGTTGGTATTGCAATTATTCATTATATGTCTGTACATTTTACTTGCTTTTAGGGTATAGTACTGAGCGATGATGTTACTGGACACATTAGGTGATTAATTCTTTGTTAAACTGAGTTAAAGATTTGTTTTACGCGATGGAATTGTATTTCAAAGTTCTTTGTAGACGGAATTGCTTTTTTGGGAGTATTCAGGATATGTGTTTACATTTTAACCGTGTGAAACTTACATCGGGAAAATGTAGGCAGGTTCTCGACATAGTTAAGCGCGATTCTTTCTTTCCATTTGAATTTTTTGTTAGGCGAGGGTGGTGGGGAAGGGCGCTAGTTTTAAATAGGTTAAATCAGTTTGAAATTAATTTTCCGTGACTAGAATTATGTTCTGAGGTTTGAGCCGAAATTGTTGTTTTTTTATGATCATGGCCTGAGTATTCATGATATATCCACGTTTTTGGTTTGTTAAATTTACACTGTTAATTGTCAGGCTTAGGGCTTGGCTAAATTCTGGTCGAATCATTCGATTCTGATTCGAATAATTTTTTTCAAATCGCATCGAATCACTAATGTTTTGTAGATAACAAATATCCCATTTTTACTATTCTAACTTGTCCCTGTTGTGAAAATAAAGAAATTTATAGTTTGTAATGTATTTTCGATTCACACAAAGAGCAACAATCTGAATATTTTAACGATGAAATATAATCGATTTTGGTCAAATTTGACCAAAATCGATTGCATTCCGTCGTTAAAAATGAAAATCCAAGTTCACTTGTTCCTATGAACCATTTTCGATTGATTCGGATCAATCGTGCTTCTAGTCTATTTAAATCACCGAATCGAATTGCCCAGCCCTAGTCGCGATTTAAACGCGATTTCGATCAAAGGCTAGTCCAGTCTTAGAGCCTTTCAGCATGGTTTTTTTTAGGTAGCTGAAACAGCACTGACAAATCAATATACAAATTGACACAGCCCAACTACCGACAGGAATAGTGCAACTGCACACCTTACGAGAGAGGTTCAAAGTACTGCTTCACACTTACACAAATTTATTTCTGTAACGTTTCACCTTGGTCAGACGAAACGTTACAGAAATAACTTTGTGTAAGTGTGAAGCAATACTTTGAATCTCTCTAGTTAGTCATATTTACTCTTGCTACTGTATCCTTGCATGTATTGCATACAGATCCGCAAACACGAAGGCACAGAGGAAGGATAAGTAGTTAGTCCACGCCCCCAAGACCAATAGCACGTACGCCTTACGGTTGAGTTTTACTTTTCCTGAGGATGTCGATAGTATATAGTTTGTACTCAGTAGGAGATTTGTTTTACGCGAAGTAATTGTGTTGTAATTGTCTATTTAGATTTATTTATAGCCACTTCCTAGAGTGGGTCACCCTGTCCAAGGCCCTGTAGCAGCGGCCACTTATAGACGGACCGGGTTACAATTACTGGAAAGATATGATCTTTTCCTGTTCGGCTTAGCCTATCCAGATTATTACACCGTGGGTTGAGTGGTTAGGCATGGATAAGCGAGTCAGACTCGCTGGGGCTCGAACCCGAGGTCTTCAACCGATGCGATGCTAACATGTTTTAAAGGGACCAACTGACGATAACTCAAATGACTAAGAGTTGCTACGCAGCGCAAGGAACTGCACCCTAACCGTCCCGAACAGAACTGCTGTTTTAATGAAATGCAAAGAATGGTATCTGCCCTGGGTGTTTGTAAAACCGACTACCACAATCTGTGTGTTTCGATGATCGCCAAGAAGCAATACGCGCCATTCAACATGGCCTTTTTCAGAGTAAAATTTTTTTTTAAGAGAAGCCAGATTTAGAGAAAAAATTTGTTTTAAATGAAAAATATCATTTTGATAATGTGGTAATATTAAAAATATTAGTAGAAATAGTCGAGATTCTTAAGGATATATTTTGTGCAATCGTCTATTTCGTGCTTCCTGATTTCTTCCTATGAACATGGTGTCATAGACTTGATAACCCTGCTGGTTTTTCCACGGGACCAGTCGATTTCGCCGAAATTTGACCAATGCCATTTTTATTATTGTCTCTGTGTTACTATTTATGAAATTAGGGTTATCGCTCGAATTTTTTATTTTATTTTTTTGCTGAATGACGAATAAAATATTGAACATTGAGACCAAATATCAGTGAATGGACTTTCCCGATCAGAAATTCGATTTTGTCAAGCATGAGCCACGGATGGAACGCGCCTCGGCGGCGCGATCCATCAGTGAATCATGCTTGACAAAAGATATTATATCAAGCATAATGCGTCTTTCAACATGGCCATTTTCAATAAGCTGGAACAGCACAAACAAAAAAAATATATATCACGGTCCTACGAGTTCGTCTTCTTCTCTGTGAGTAGAAGTAGCCGAAGATCAGTGAATGGTCACTCCCGATCAGAAATTCAGTTTTGCCAAGCATGAGCCACAGATGGAACGCGCCTCGGCGTTTCAGATAATATAACAAAAGATAATATGACGAAATTTTCCCTACAAGGATGCCTACGAGCTGGTGACTATTTACAGTCATATAAGGTTATATGGTCTTTCCGATTCGGCCGAGTCCACCGAAGTTGTACCGGTGTTAGGAACGAGTCACTTCACTTCGAGTCCCAATTCATGTCTAGTCGAAGAATACACGAGTTGCGAGTCGAGTCCAAATCTTACCAAAATTTCAATTTAGAGTTTCGAGTCAAGTCGAGTCCCTGTACTTTCAAGTCACAAGTCGAGTCATAAATTTACAAGTCGAAAGTCGAGTCACGAGTCGATTTCTAAATTTATTCAAGAGTGATGGCAGATTACTTGCCACTTCTCATTTACATCTCAGAACCACCCTCTGGTCAATATTGGGTAGACGAACACGGATTCTATAGCAGGGTACATTGCATGTTGGTTATCTTTCTGGGAGGCGCATTTTCGTCTCCGATAACTCACGCAACGGCAGGCAACGTGATTTTTCAAATGGTGATTTCAAACTCGAGCTCAATCTTTATGAAGTTCCAAGTCTCGTCTGCTTTTTGTCAAGTCGAGTTATTTAGCTAAGACGAATCGAGAGTGGATTCAAGTCACTGACAAAATAGACTCGATTCGAGTAATTGAGCCAAGTCTCCCCGACTCTGGTTAATACACCCTGGGTTGAGTGATGGGCATTGATTAGCAAGCCGAACTTGCCAAGACTCGAACCTGAGATGTTCTACCTGCAATGCCAACATGATCCCTAAGCCATCGCACACGAGTTACGTCCATGATTTTTTATAGACGGTATAAACCGTGAACTTTCGCACCTTTATGAAGGGCTAAACACCGTCTGTTGTTCGTCTACAACCGAGAACAGGAAATTACCTTGTGAAATCTTTTTCATCGTTTGTTGAGATAGAGAGCTTTAATTATGTACGTCCTATGACCCACACTTACTAAAATAAATTCCCTCGATCATGCACGGCCCATATGTGATTCATACATATTAAATTGAGTGTCCTTAATCATGTACGGCCCATCCATGACGCATACTCATCGAATATAATCCTCATTAGCATGCTTATATATGGCCCATGCGTGTTAAACCAAACCAGGCATCGAGACAACGTCACACGAAAATCAATAACGCGGTTAGATCTATTGTGCGCTCGGTTTTCGTTCTGTGTCGTCGGTACAGCGAGATACAGCGGTACAGCGTCTGGCATTCATTTTTATCCTGCGGGAGAGGAAAGCAGAGAAAAGCACGGAAAGATGAGCCTATATTTTTGTTTTTGTGTTGAGAATGCTAAGACGAGAGTGATAGTGCCGTAGCCTCGCAAAACGCTGTTTTTTTTGTTATCTCATTCGTAGGTTTATTTGTTAACCGAGGAAAGGACTATTCTGACTATAGTTTAGATAAATAATTGATAATAATACGCAATCAGAAATTTTATTTTGTCAAGCATGAGCCACAGATGGACCACGACTTGGCGGCGCGTTCGTTTTGGATTCGAGATTAGATTTGAAAATAAATATATCTAAAACCGTAGGCATTTACCCACTTGCAAGGGCGGTTCAGATTCATCTGGAATACAGTGCAGTTGTTGGTTCTACATTTGTCATAGCTTTTCGTCAGTGGATACCAGTCCGTTGACTTCTTTTAGGTGAACTTCAATTATTTGGCCCTGTAAGTACAGGTTTTAGAATAGTCCCAACGTACTTCCTGTGCGTCGTAAGATGAGACTAAAAGGAAAGAAAGATGTGGTAGATGGTTTTACCAATGACCCGGCCAGATACCACTCATTGCACCTCGCAATAGCGGCGCAGTTCCTTTTGGGATGTTTTTTTTGCTCATAGTGCAGTTGCTGGTAATATATTTCGCAGTAGCTCTTTGCGATTGAGTGCTCTTCAGTTGTCTTCTTTTAGAAACTACTTTCGTCCTTGCTTTGAGTTGACTTCGATAATAAAATGTCTCCGGGTCTGGCAGTCGCTATCACACGTAAAACGAATTTTGTGGTCGAGTCATTACCAACACGAAACTTAATTTTGTCAAGCATGAGCCACGGATGGACCGCGCCTCGGCGGCGCGATCCATCAGTGAATCATGCTTGACAAAAGATATTATATCAAGCATTCGGGGGCGCGATCCATCAGTGACTCATGCTTGACGTAATAAGTTTGAACAATATTTTATTTTTCATAGAAATTCACTCCAAGCAAGGCAGAAAGCAGCGCTTGAAATGAGCTAACTATTGATCACTCCTCCATTGTTGGCAAATATAGTTAAAAGTACAGAGTTTACTTAGTTTACAGAGTTTATTTTTAAAGTACTTTTACCTATTTCCACGGATATCTTATTTTTTAAGTTTAACTTCTACCGAGTTTTCTGTTTGAAGTCTTACCTAGTTGATTTACTAGGTAAAATAGGTAATTTTACGTATTTTTAACTAGGTACCTAAGAAAGTAGGCAGCTAGAGTGAAAAACTGGGTAAATCAAATATCCATGGTGAGTATGTTTTTGAGACAGATAATTCTGTGATTTCAGTCTTCAAATCTACTAAAAATGTCTCAAATGCAGCAAAGCGGCGATTACGTAGTTTACTGGAATTTTAATAAAGGTACTAATAGGGCTAGACAATTTGATTCGGTGATTCGAATCGATTCGATGCACAATTTATCCGGAACAATCTTGCTAAATAAACTGTAATTTTCATTTTTAACTGCAAAATGCTATCGATTTTGGTCAAATTTGACCAAAATCGATAGCATTTTGGCGTTAAAATATGGAAATTGTTGCTTTTAGACAATGTAGTGTGAATTAAACACAATAAACTATCAATTTCCTGATAGCCACGATGGAGACAAGTTGCAATAGTAAAAAATGGATATTTGTTATTTACATAGATTATTGATTCGATCCTATTCGAAAAAATTATTCGAATCAGATTCGAATTCCAAATAATTCGGTTTTGCTCAGCCCAAAGTACCACTCAGTTTGGAAAGTGAAATTAGTTTGCCTAGTAATTCTTCATCAAATTTTCTAGTAAATTCGTTCGACTTCACGTAATTAAGCGAAAACTAGAATGCCATCACTACACTTCTCATTCGGTCGGCAAAAATCTACTTCAAGATGATAAAGGGCCAGCAACTGCACTCTAAGCGGAAAACATCCCCTACGGAACTAAAGCACCATGGTGAAATACAGTGAGCGGTATCTGCCCAGGACGATGATAAAAACCATCTACCACTTCTTTGTTTCCTTTTAGTCGCCTCTGACGACACGTAGGAAATACGAGTGGGGGTTTCTTTAGTTCCTATTCCTGCAGTACATGTAGCTTTTTGTACTTTAGTGGCTTCAGGAGAGTTTTCAAGTATGCTTTGTCTCCTGTACCTTGTACCGGCATAAGATTGACTGAGTTATCGTAAGTTCAGTGAACGGCGAGTAAACAATGACGTTACTCAAGTAAACGGAACTTCGAATTGGAGTAGTTAACTGGAAGAAAGGATTTGACCAGATTTGTTGCCGTAAATGTTCCACTAATATGGTTGTCTGAAATTCAAGATTCGATTGCTTCGGTGATTCGAAATCGAGAGGATTCGGTCACCGCCAATCTATTTAGCAACGCACTTACATAAATTTTTCTGCGCCTTCGGAAGGATTTTATAGTACTAAAGATAAAAACGATATTTTTCAGAGACTTTACCTCTCACGGCGCCTTTTATGACGCAATAATTTGGTCTCGAAAGCTTTTTTAAAATATTGACTCACGCTATGCAAGGTTATAAGTACGCTACTGGCGGTGGTGTATCAAAGTGTTTAAGCTGACGACGAAGAGCCTTGTTGAATAACACCTAGTTACTAGGCCTATCCAAAATATTCGATTCGGAATATTCGAATAATCATAAATTATTCGATTCGATTTCTGCAAAAATTCGAAATCAACAAAATGATAATTTCAATTTTTTTTCATAAATTTGTCTTTGTTTATTTATTACATGACTTCGATTCGGTTCGGGTAAATTATTCGATTCGATTCTGAAACCAGAAGTTATTCGGTTTTATCCACCTCTGCCAGCTACGCAGGGTATTCCGAGGTTTTGACTAATACTACAGTACTTTATACGAACTTATGGACGGGAGTTGCTCCCACGCGGAAGATAAATTTCGTGGTTTGAGTTATTGTGTGTTCAAGCGATCGACGTGTAAATAATGATGACGTTATTATCGTTTGAATTTTGAAGTGGATTAGTATATCACAATCAGAAGAGATATGACTATCGAGCTTAGATAGTTTCATCAAGTATGAGCCACCGATGGATCGCGCCGTTAGGGCTCATAGTTGACTATATCGATTCCCGGTTAGCTCAATCGGTAACGCGTTGGGAACACATACCGAGATATGCATTTCTGATCTTCCTGGGTTCGAATCCCGTCAGGAATGATGTTTTTATGCGAGAAGTCTGTTGGGCGCCTCGCGGGTGAATGGTGGTCCACGCAAGCACTGCTTACGGGCCTTCTCCACAAATATCCCCAGGAAGATTGAAGAATGAAAAATATATGTTAAGCCAAAACCCTCACAACGATTCTACACGTGAGGTCGTGGTTTTCCATATGGTAAAGCCGTATTCTCGGCTTTCCTTTGTGAAATCCTATCCTATTCACCACAGTCGATACGTGAACTTTTTAATTAAGAGATTATACACAGTAACGAAACGCAACAAAATCACTGATCTTTGACAGTAATTTTACTCGGCAGGCAGTATAGAAAAAAAATTCAAAATTGACTTTTTTGGCCAAATATGGGGTGTCGATGGAACGCACCGCGAAGGTGCGGTCCATCAACAGCCCATAATTAGGCATAAATCTCATCAACATAGCGTTTTTTGACTTTGTAAATTATGCAATTACTGCAAATGACCAGTAAATTTATCGTAATTTTGTTAGTGTGTGACACCCTCTGTAAATGGACAATGATATGTGGTGGTATATCCAAGTGTTTCAGCAACAACTGAGGTATCTGGCTGAACGGCACCCGATTGCACGATTGAACATCGTATTCTGACCTATAGAATATAAATGCTATCATACTTTATACGAACATGCCTTATGGGCGGGAGTTGCTCCCACGCGGAAGAGAATTTTTGGGGCCTGAGTTATTGTGTGTTCAAGCTATCGGTTTGTAAATAATTATGACGTAACTAAATATACTATCGCCTGAATTTTGAATCGTCTAATAAGTCGTACTAGAAGGAAATTTCGTTGTCGTTGTCGCGCTCTAGATATAAACCGCGCCGCGTTTAAACAGAACTGAACCATTATAATATAGAGCACTTTGGTATCCGAACGTTATTCGGCCTCTCGAACCGTACTATCTCACTTCAAACGGTTAATCGTGAATCGGGGTGAAAACTGAATCTGACCTGAAAGGCTGAATATTGTTGGGATACCGAAGTGCACTCTATTATAATGGTTCTTCAGTTCTGAGCAAATAGATCAGCAAATAATATTCTATTCATTGTTGCGTAAGAGTTGCCTTTCCATCTATTATCGCGTAAATAAAGATTGTTCGCATGCTCCGTCGTAAAAAGACGTATCCGGTATCGGTATCGGCGGTACAGGTGATAAAAATTTTCCGATACCAGTACCGATACTTCGAAAATCACCTATTTTGCCAAACATTAACGTAATAATGGTGAGGTGATATTATCGCCAAGAACAAAAATATCAGTTTTACAATAAATTTGTTCCATTTATAGAGATCGGCTATGGTATCGGAATCGGCAAGTATCGGCGATTTTTGAAGTATCGGTATCGGTGCTAGTATTGGAAAATTTTCATCACCGTTACCATAGGTACCAAGCTTTTAATCACGTGATAATAAATGGTTTATTACGTAACAATGAAACTCTTTAGAAATTTTTCTATTTTCTCAGACTTTCAGTCCGGATCTATGTCGGCCACACATTCAACTGCTCTGAAAAATGATTACACGAGGCATGCCGCGTGGTGAAACAATTTTGTTTCTCTCTCTGGTTTATTAAATAAATATTTTTGTTCTTTTTGATACTCCCACCCCTCCTTCAAAATTCGTGGGGACCATGCACCTTCCCTTCCTGTTCTGAGCACAATCCCTTTGACGAAGGTTCAATGATCAAATTTATGATATTGCAGTTTACATATGGTGTAGAAATAAACATGCGCAGCTATTGCCGCATATTGACCTTTATTTAGGACTTTGTATTTGCAGGAATTTCAGTTAGTTGTTTATTGCATATCGTTTTTTCATTGAAATTTACTTTGAAGCGAGGCCGGAAGCAGTGCCTATAACAAACCAACTAACGGTCATTTAATAACAAAGCGCTGCTAGAAATAGTACCAACTACTGCACTCTAAGCGCAAATCTTCCCGAACGGAACTGAATATCTACGGCGAAGGCAGTGGAGTGGTATCTCTGCCTTGGGCGATGTTAAAATCATCCACAAATTGAAAAAAAAACAACTTCGAAAAAAACCACATTCACGGCGACAGGATTTCTACTTGTTTACACCCATCGAGAAGGTGGTTTCCATCGCGCTACCCCGACAAAAAAAAGTTCGTCAAATCATATTTTTTCAAGTATAAGTCCACGCGATCCATCCGTGGCCCATGCTTGATAAAATAAAATTTCTGATTGGCTCACATGAAAAATCAATTTTGCGGTCAAAGCGTTTATGTGATCAAGTGACAGACATGTAAATAAGTACTGACGCTTTTGAATATATTATTAGCTTTTACCTGAGAATAAGGCACAATATTGATATTTTCCACTTTAAGCAAAGTCGGAAGCAGCACTCAATGCGACGCGGTCCATCTATGGCTCATGCTTGATAAAAAATAATGTCTGATTGGCTCACACAAAAAATAAATTTTGCGGTCAAAGCGTTTGTGTGATCAAGTGATAGTTATGTGAGTAGTGACGCTATCGAAACACATTATCAAGTATTTTCTTTGAATAAGGTGCAATATTGATATTTTTACCCTAAAGGCCGCACTACACGTTCGTGTACATTGCATTTTTTCTAGGTTGGTTTCATTTTACCTACGTACGCTACCAATGAAATCGAACGGTTTCCCATGCAAGCTAACGAAGAGTGCTCGTTGCGTGCGTCTGTGCTTTGTAGGCATGTGAATACGAGTAACGCATGTCGATACGCGTTTTGTCGTTTTTATTTTGTTACCCGAAACGCAAAGACAGCGTATCGGTAAGATAACTTCACGTGTATTGTGGCCTTAAGTATGGTCGACTAACGAAAAGCAACACTACGAGAAATACGCAGTAAATTCACAGTAAATTTGCAGTAATAAATAAATAAAACTATTTTTTTTATTTTTTAAAATTCGCTCAGAGCAAGGCCACATGAGACAAACCATACTTGAAAATTCTCCTGAAGCCACCGAAGTGCAGAGAGCTACATGAAATGCAGGAATAGTAACTAAGGAACCCCCATCCCTGATAGATGTCTATTAACGCGAGTTTTAAAGCCTTGTAGATCAACACGATCTGGAAACCAGCGAGAAGGCAAAGAATTTCAATTTATATTTTAATTTATATCTTGTAGGAGAAAAAGCTGAGAATATGTACTAAGAACAGAAAGATGATCTGGCATATTTTTCTATGTATTAAAAATGTTCAGAGGAGAGTGATAGTTTGATACTTCCTGGGTTCGAAGTTTGTAGCAAAAGAGCAGCGAATTTGGCCAGTTATTCTGAGATTTCAAAATGCCTTGTTAATAAGATTTCCACCCATTTTAGACTGTTCGATGGCAACCTATTTTTTTTTTATAGCCATTTATTACAGTGGATCACCCTGTCCAAAGCCCTGTAACAGTGGGCCACTTATAATCGGACAGGGTTACAGTAACTGGAAAGATCAGATGTTTTTCTGTTCGGCTTACCTACCCAAGTTATTACACCCTGGGTTGAGTGGTGGTCATGGAAAGCGAGACGGATTCGTCGGGGCTCGAACCCGAGATCTTCAACCTGCGATGCCAACATGTTTAACCACTAGGCCATCGCGCCTCACTCAACTTCAGCCACGCAATGTAAAACGAATTTACCAGAAAACTAGATTAAATATAACTAGGTAACCTAGCTTTACTTTCAAGACTTGGCAGAACCCTGATAAGAAAACAGGTAAACTATTTCATCGCCAGTTACAGTTTCCAATGTATTTTGAAGGTTGAAATCACCGAATTATTCTACTTTTAAATCATTTTAACAACGAATGATTGATTTACTAGTTTTTTCTACTAGTTACCTACTTTTTTGAAGCTTGAAACTTTTTTCTCAAGTAAATTTACCCAGTAAATTGAACAGGTGAAACTTCAAACAAAAAACTCGGTAGAAGTTCAACTACGTAAATTAGATATCCGTGAATCCAGGTAAAAAGTCGGCAAACTAGTTAATCTCGATACTTTCACCCAGGATTGCCAGCACCAATTATTTCTCTTCAGTGCGTTCCATCAACAGTCCAGTAATAGCCTAAAAAAATGAAATTCGAATATATAGTTTTATATCCATATCGCTGAGTGACTATGGAATATCGTTTTTGAAAAATCCAAGCCGTAGGAACCATAATTTTCGTTTGTTTTGACCATCAATTGGTTGAATCCGTTGTGAACAGTGAGAAATTTAATTTTGTCAAGCACGAGCCACAGATGAACCGCGCCTCAACGGCGCGATCCATCAGTGACTCATACTTAACAAAAAGATAATTGGGCGATATTTTCCTGACGTGAGCGTTTAGGATAGGAGCCTATCTCCACCGTGCTGACTCATGAAAAAGAATTCGCGGTTGAAGCGTCTGTCTATTTAGTGATCGGCGCGTATTCAGATAAAATTAATCGATCCATCTTTTGACAAGTATGTGTCACTGATGGATCGCGTCGATGAGACGCGGTCCATCTGTGGCACATGCTCGGCATAATTAATTCCCTGATAGGATAGGACGTCACGCTGTATACGTGAAGATTTAGAAATATGAAATAAGGATTTTTACCTCCAAGCATGAGCCATAGATGGGCCAATGGAAGAGCTTGTGTCAAGTATATTCAATTGATATTTTCTTAAATAAAATAAAAAAACCGCGAGGGGGATCCTCGACCCCTTGTCAAAATTTAGACGTTTGAATGCCTTAAAAAAATCTTTCGCGCGGAAGCCGCGAAAAATGTTATAACTATTTTCCTGCAGAATTTACCATGGTAGGTGTAATTCATAGTCCAAATCTATTGCCTTGTGAATAACTTTCGAAACAGAAGGACTTAAGTTTTCTTAAAACTTTTCGAATGAGACATAAATAAGGTCGTTCTGAAATGGCTGGACATGCCCCAACGCATCCCTTCTCTGCGGTACTATTATCGTTCAATAATATTTGGATTACACCCCTCCCACTCCACCGCGCTGCTACAAGGGGAGTAAATACTGCGGTCGGGTTCTGGTATTCTAACGTGTATGTTGTCACGCTACACTCATAAATTATACTTATGATTTACAAATAAATGTTTCGAAAAAATAGGAAAAAAATCTTTTGTTGAATATGAGTCACTGATGGATCGCGTCGATGAGACGCGGTCCATCTGTGGCTCATGCGTTGACAGAATACAATTTCCTAAGGGGGGATTAGAATTATTTTTCTGATAAGCACGATCGACGGATGGGACGGGAGAGGAGAGAGAAATTTTTTTATGAACATTTGAAAACGGGAATATAATTTTTGTATTTTCAAAGATTTGTTCCGAAAAATATTTTTGAAACGAGAAAATCCAATAAACGTAAAGTCCCAGGGACCATGCGCCTTCCCCTTCCGATTCCGAACACAATCCCGTTAACGAAGATTCAATGATGTTCGGATTGTCCCCCCTGCCAAAAAAAAACACACATCGCATCCCGCTGCAGTGCTACAAAAGGAGTAAACACTGCGGTCGCAACATTTGTATATTCAGTGATCAGTGTGTAGAGGAGTCACGCTATGCCCGTAAAACTTCAATCCATATTTAGAAGTGTCAAATCAGCGCCCTTCTATGTCAAACATGAGCCATAGATGATTTTGATCAAACGAATTAAAACCGTGAGAGGGGGCATCTCGAACTTCTTTTCAAAACTTGACGACCCTTCAGACCTCTCCCCCTTCAAATCGTATCGTGGCCCTGATATATACACATATATACAGTAGATTAGAACGCTCATTCCAACCGCTTTGTTGTCGCTTGTCGAAATAAAATTTGTGTGTCCAGGGTCTTTGTGTATTTAATTGATCAAGGTATAGTCACGGCTATTTGCATCCAAAGTGTAATCCAAATTGGAAGTGTGAAATCGGGGGGTTTTCAATGTCAAGCATGAGCCACAGATGGATCGCGCCTCAGTGGTACGATCCATCTGTGGCTCGTACTTAATCGGGCTATTATACTATACATTTGTTAACGAATGCCTCCGGTTTTTTTTCATTTTAATTCACTCTGAGCTTTCCAGTAATGCTTAAAAGGAACCAACTAACGGTCACTTAATCGCAAAGATGTAGTACCTAAAACTGCACTTTACATCGAAAACATCCCAAACGGAACTGAACCGCTATGGTAAAGTGCAGTCAGTGATATCTACCCGTACCTACATGGGTCTAATTATTATTTATCTTCAACCATTATTAAGCCCAAAGCATAACTACGGAACTACCAGGAAAAATTAATAGAGAATTCGGAATTATATGAATCGTACCAACCCTGACAGTGAACTATACCAGAAAACCGTTAATTGGCAAACATGGTCAACGACCTGTCGAACGAAACAGCTGTAATAAATAATTTTATTTTGTCAAGCACGAGCCACACTGAAATAAACAAAAGTACAGTAAATTTACTGGTCATTTGCAGTAATGGGAAATTTCTCAAAGTGGAAAAGCGCCATGTTGATGAGAATTATGCCAAGTATGAGCAGTTGATGAAACGCGCCTCGGCACTGCGCTCCATCGACGGCCCATAAGTGGCGAATAAATGCGATTCTACGGTTTATCTCTATAACACCAAGGAATATTATAGTCTAAAAGCGGGTGTTGGGTTACATTTTTATATCGCGCCGTCAGTGACTCTTACTTAACAAAACATAACGGGATAATATTTACCTAAAAGGATTTTGTCAGTCGTACATCCTACAAATATCCGAATATGAATCTCTCCGACCAATGGGGGGAAGATCTCCTGCATTGGTGGAAAGGGGAGGGGGGGCGACTGACTAAGACGTGCAAATTTTTGAATTACTTTTGCTAAATACGGATTAAATTGTAGCTGAAAAAATATATTCAAATGTCAGAATTTGGTCATCAAACGATGGAAAAAGGAAGATCGCAGCAAATGCGCAAAAAAGTTCGTTTTTTTCGAAATTATATCGCATTTTTTTGCGGATTTAAGGAGGTCGGAGGTCCGCCTTTCAATATTGCGATTCAAGATTAAAGAATGTTCATCTCGAAAAAATATTTATTGACTCGAGTTTTAAAGTCATTTAGGTCAACACAATCAGAAAGGCTTGTTCAGGAGGATCTATTTATTGAGAGGCGTATTGAAGAAATATTAAGCCATCTTGAGATTGAATAGGGCAAAGGTTTTAGCATTAGCCACAGATGGATCGCGCCACCAGGGCGCGGTCCATCTGCGGCTCATGCTTGGCAAATTAAAATCTTCGATATAGCAGTTGCCATATTGTCTCTCAACATGATTAAAAATATCGTTATGTGTAATCAACGGTAAATCCAATGCTTGTTATAATTCCTCTGGGAATCTGGCAACACTGAATTGGTTTTTAATCCATTCCTCGATTTATCAAAACACGTTTCATAGAGAGTAAAAGCCATTGATGGATCGCGCCGCTAATGAGCAAAATGGTCATATAAGAATAAATCTATGGATCTGAATTGGGTATAGTCGACAGTAGGGGAAGAGACGTCGTTTCTCCTCTCAAATTTTGTGAACGGAGGATTTAGACCCAACCAACATTTTGGATATTTGTATGAAAATTTCATTAAAATAGGATAAATTTTGCGCGCTCTCGGGGCGAAATCAAATTTACCGCAAATTTTTATTGTTTCGCACCCGAAATAAATTTTTCTTTCTCCATGAAAAATGAAACATCTTCGGCGAGTGTGATTTATTTGAGATGCGTTTTATCTGTGGCTCATGTTTGGCAAAATACAATTAATTTTCAAAATATCAATCGCTTTGTGTGTTACAAGCAATGCTAGAAACGAGCCACTTTACTCCGTGTCCACTCAAATGTCCACTGGTGGAAATGAGATATTTGGTATTTATAGAGGGCTGGGCAAAACCGAATCATTAGACATTCGAATCTGATTCGAATAATTTTTTCGAATCGGATCGAATCGCTGATCCCATACAGAACTAAACCACCAGGGAAAAGTGCAATGAGTGGCATCTGTTATTGCGCTGAAGGCGCGAAAACTTATATTGTAGCATAGTTGAAATTGAAAAGCTTGTGGAATTGTGTCTCGGTTACGAGCACTCCCTGAACCCTGCTTTTCCATTCGTTCCTCGCGATTTACAAATTTATTTTCCAAAATATCAATTATGTGTCAAAGATTCGATTTTAATCTTGTCAACAAACACGAGCGACGCCGAGGAAAATCGATTTGTGTGTTGTTTGAAAATTATGACTTCCAGGCCAGGAGGGATTTTGGGTGGGACTGGGTAATATAATTCGGTAAATCGAATCGATCCGAAGTGATGTTGGAAATTCTGGGCAAAAAAAAAAAAAAAAATACCTTGTTAACCTGACAGCCGTATAATTGGCGAGTCCGGCTCGCTGATCCATGCCCACCACTCAACCCAGGGTGTAATAACTTGGGTAGGCTAAGTCGAACAGGAAAAGATGATATCTTTCCAGCAATTGTAACCCTTTCCGCCTATAAGTGGCCGCTGTTTAGAACCTTGGACAGGGCGATCCACTCTAAGAAGTGGCTGTAAAAGAAATAAAAAAATTGGTTTCTTTAAGGTACTTCTATCGGCCTCATTAAGAGTAAATTTCAAATATAATGAAGTATATGTAGTCCACCGAGTTTATTTTCTCCGAGTGCTTTTACCTAGTTTCAAGAATAAATAATTCACCTAGTTGAACTTTTCACAGTGTTGGATATTTTACCTGTTGAATTGAAATCTGCTGAAAAAAACAAGCTTTCTATTAAAACTACCAGAATATGCGTGTTATAATTCCTCTGGGAATCTGGCAACACTGAATTTGGTTTTTAATCCGTATTCCTTGATTGATCAAAAAAATAGAGAGTAGAAGCCATCGATGGATCGCGCCACTAATGAGCAAAATGGTATGTAACTACCTATGGATCTGAATTGGGTATAGTCGACAGTAGGGAAGAGATAGTTATTTTAGTTGAATTGAAACCTGTTGAAAAAAACAAGCTTCCAAATGCTAGACATATTTCGAAAATTTAAGCTTCACCTATTAAAAATGCCCCAAATGCAGACAACGACAGTTACCTAGTTCACCTTTTTTATTTATACCTGGTTCCACCTGGATTTGAAAAAGGGAACCTAGGTTACCCAGTAATACTTTGACTAGTTTTTGTGGTGAAATTTGTCTTACTTTACTTCGTTTAAGAAAAAAAATTAGGTTGCCATCGCTAACCAGAAGCATGATTTATTCGAATTAGTTTTGGATACACTGTAACAAAAGTACAGTGAATTTACTGGTCATTTCGAGTTATTGTATATTTCTAAAAGTAATAAAAACTCCATGTTGATGAGTTTTATGCCAATTATGGGCTGTTAATGGACCGCACATTCGCGGCGCGTTCAATCAGCAACCCATATTTGGCCAAAAAAAAGTCAATTTTGCATTTTTTTTCAATAACGTAAAGTTATGTTAAAGACCAGTGATTTATTTGCATTTTTGTTACAGTGTACGTCATAGGAACGAAAAAAATTGTAAAATGAAAGATTAATGCTCGTATTTTAACGATCAAATAAATCGTAATCTTGTCGTGGGTCAATTACTGTAAAAATAGGAAAAGCCTACGAAAAAATTCCGCAGAAGGCGCAAAAAGGGCCAATGTTGCGTGTGTGAAACTCAAAGCCTGGTTCTCAGTGTTGAATAAGTCTAAATACCGACCTATTTGTTCATCTATGCCTAATGCTCGCAAAAACAACGGCCCGGTGTCTACTCAAATCGATCCGGATCTTAAATCTGGAAATGGTATCTTGCTTCAGTGTTTTTATTAACTAAATTGTACACGGTTTGAAAAGTACCATTTATTTCCCGAAATATCAATTATGTGTCAAAGATTTGATTTTAATCTTGTCAACAGACACGAGCGAGGTCGAGGGAAATCGATTAGCATGTTGTACGGTAAGAAATTCCGAGATTCGCTATGGGTTGAGAAGGATTATGGATTTATAGGTTGTCATAAGCATTGGCATATTGAAAAAAATATTCAAAAAAGGGAAAGAGAGGGGAAAAGTTTGAAAAATATTCGCGGTAAAAATATAATGACAGGAATTTTTTTCTGAAAACTAGCGTTTTCATATCTTATCACGAGAAAACACTCTAAAATCGCCGCGATGGTGCGAAATAATGATAAACAATGGGAGGTCAGGTTCTGAAAAGTTTATGGCGTCGTATTGTTTTGCATCGCATATATTTTCTAAACAAACATACAAATGAAGTTATAGAATAAAGAAAAGCATATGAGATATTTGCGCTGAAGGCGCGGAAACCGATCATTGTTTCAAAAAAACTGGTATGCTTGGTACCCGGTGTCGAGCACCCCCGAAACCCGGCCTTGGTCGAACCTTGAACTGTTGAGTTTCGCGGTTCTTCTGTGCCTTTTATTTTCCGAAATTTCAATTATGCGCCAACAATTTGATTTTAATCTGGTAGGACAAAATACTGGCGAGGTCGAGGGGAAATCGATTTGTGGTTTCTGTGGTAGAGCGGTGTCCGAAGCGTTCATGTCATTCTCCTCGTATGGGTAAAAAAAAAGGCTTTAAAACCATCAACACTGCTATTTCATAGCAGTATTGATGATTTTGAACCTTTTTATACAGTTCATTCGCTATATCCGAGGTATTTTAATCCTCCAGTGAAAGATATTTCACGAAAATGTTGCCCATTTGTGATAATTTTTTTCTGGTGGATTCATTTTTAATCTGTGGTAGACATTTGGAAACTATTTATGCTTCCAAGACTTACCGAATCAGGACAAACTATGAACAAGGCTGACTAATTATCAAACATTTATTGCATTTAATATTTATTTTCATTTATTATTTATTTTATTTCCAGACATTTATTAACAAATACCCGTTGTTTTTCCCTTGGCACGCCGGTCCCTATTGCTTCAAAACGTAACTCAGGGTATTAATAATCAATCCTTTTCCATATTTTTTTAAAGCTATAGTTTATATATCTCTATTTCCATTTACATAAAATTATAAACTGCAACAAAAAAAAAAAAAAACTTTGGATGTTAACACCATATCACCCCAACATGTTCACACTATAATATGGCCTCTATATTAGAGTGTGGTGCAAAGAGGTATCTGCACCGGGTGACGATTGAATCATATAATATTTCTTTGTTTTTTCTAGTCGACTCCTACGACTCCCCCGAAATTATATTAAGTCAAATCTGAACCCCGCACCATCAGGGTCAGTTTGAAAATTCGCTCCCACGTTGACTATTTTTTACCAACATTTGACCTCTCACCCTTTTGGTACCCCCCTCCGCGCCGGACTTTTGGCGGAAATTCCTTTGCATCTTATTAAACATAAATTGGATAAAATATTGATTTTTCTGGAACTCAGTTTATTATTTATTCATGAGTCTGCGCGTGCGCGCGCGCATGTGCAGTTTGGAGTTGAATCTACCAAGCATGACCGATAGTATTCCCGCGTTAAATAACGCGGGGTTACTATCGGTCATGCTCGGTAAATTATATTCTCAGAATTATTTTTTCTTCAAATTAAATTTGTGTAAAGTTGCGGTCGCCTGGCCCGTAACCAACAGCTTAGGCTATTGTTTCATTGGGACAATGCATAGGGAATATTCGTTGGAAATTGAACGATTACGTCACAGTTGTGGTTTGGTTGTTGATAATTAGGCATTGAATCATGGACAGCGGCTATTTCTCTGTTGTGTCACGAGCCCGTGGACCAAATGCATTTGTTGGGCGCTGAGAGAAATTGTTCCAGCTATAAACAAAATTAGGCTAAAAGACAGCAAAAAGACTTGTTTTGTTATAACTTTCAAGGGCAGATACTCCTCAGTGTATCTTCGACTTCGACCTTGATCACAGCCACGTTCCAACTCTGTAATGTTACTCATATGTATTTAATGTGATGTGGCTCTTTGTCATTGGTCGTTGGTTCCTTCTGAGCGAAGTTTCCAACAATGGCATGGATGTTTCAATAAAGTAAATAGAAAAATAGCGGTATCAGTCTTTATATAAAAATTATTATTATTTTTTTCAGATTTAGATTTTACGTTAAAAAACGATTAATTATCGTTATTTTCGAAAAAAAACTTGGATTCACATGTATTGGATTTATTTCACTGTCGTATTCAATGGAGTATATTCTCAAAGTGGAGATGGAGTTATCACGTCACAATCAGACAATAGTGACGTCACAGACGATTGGTTCCCACGCTTAAATGCAACTTGTGTAAACAAACAATTGGATTTTAAATGACAATGCAAACTGTAGTACTACCGGGATCCTTATGCAAGAAAAAATTAAATGCGCCGATGGCGTGTATAAAGATGCAAGAACATCGAATGCGGGGAAGAATTGTGTGACGTCACAGAGAGAGATAAAATTGTACTTCAGAACAGGCAAGTCGGGTTTTTGATCTGAATAGTAATATGATTTCATTTTTATCTTACAGGAAAAGAAAGCCGAGAATAAGGCTTCACCATATAGCGTAACATAACCTCTTGTGTATAGATATCATTTCCGCGCTCCAGATGTCCTTCTAACACGTATAATAACAGTGAAAATTTATACATTCCTATTCCAATTTAAATTGATTATTTATAATGTAAGCACACTGTAACCCTGGTCTTTGACAGTGATTTTACTTGGCGACATTGAAAAAAGTTCAAAAATTGACTTTTTTTGGGCCAAATATGGGGTGTTGATGAAACGCACCGCGAAGGTGCGGTTCATGAACAGCACATAATTGATATAAATTTCATCAACATGGCGTTCCCTTTTAACTCTGTAAATATGCAAATAACCCAGTAAATTCACTGCACCTTTGTTTACAATGTAAGCCAAGACGAACCCACGACCCATCTGTGGCTCATGCTTTACGAAAGAAAACTTTCCAGTTATGCAATCAAACCACTATGAAATCATTATGCACTGACAACGCGGAATATTTATGCCGAAACGAGAAAACAGGAAAATACGTGACAATAATCAATCTAAACGTCACTTCCTTCCTCATAACTCGTGATAACCGTTGTCATGTTTTACTTTGTGAAATATTCACTTTTGCCTAATAAGGATTAGAGTCTCGTCGAAAAAATTGATTTCCTCCCTAAATCTGGGAAGAAAAAAAAAAGATTACAAAGCAGATACCATACACTTCACTCGACAATAGTGGTTTCAGTTCTATACAATTTTTTTCTGCTTTGGGCGCAGATGGTGATTTTACCATTTTAAGTAGCTCCTCACTACTGATGGCTAACCTAATTTTCACCTGAACTAGGTGAGGTATTACTGGCACTGGCGTTTTTTTTAGAGGGGTTGGGGCGTGGTGCCATCTCCCACACACTCGCCAAACAAAAAAAAATTGCAGAAAGAATAACCTCAGGGGGGTTTAAAACGTATAGACACCCAAGAATTTCCTCGCACCTTCGGCACGCAAAAGATGGATACATTATTTTCAACCATGTTTAGGCCCCAAAGCCCCAGTCTTCAGAACCCATTTTTGCGCCTTCTACGCGGATTTGGCTTGTTTTGGTGAATATTTTCATATAAAAAAATCGATTAAATCTACAAATTAGTTCTAAATTGACAACACTTTTACGGAAACGTCCCAAAGTTTATCAAGTTAAACATGTTTCGGGTAGGAATGAGATCACTGATTGATCGCGCTGTCGAGGAGTACACGTGTTTTGTTAATATGAGTCATGATGGATTCGCGCCGACGAGGAATACACGTCTTTTGTTAAGTATGAGTCACTGATTGATCGCGCTGTCGGAGGAGTACACGTGTTTTGTTAATATGAGTCACTGATGGATCGCGCCCGACGAGGAATACACGTGTTTTTGTTAAGTATGAGTCATGAGGGATCGCGCCGACGAGGAATACACGTGTTTTGTTAAGTATGGGTCCACCTAAGTATGAAGTCACTGGAGGGATCGCGCCGCCGAGGAATACACGAGTTTTGTTAAGTATGAGGTTACTGATGGGATTCGCGCCGTCGAGAATTAAATATGTTTTTTTAAGTATGAGGTACTGATGGATCGCGCCGTCGTGGAGTACATATGTTGGATCGCGGCCGTCGAGGATTACATATGTTTTGTTTAGTATGAGTCACTGATGCGATCGCGCCCGTTGAGGAGTTCATAGAGTTTTGATAAAGTATGATTTGTTGATGGGTCGCGGGTCGAGGAGTACATATGTTCGGATCGCGCCGTTCGAGGTGGTAACATATGTTTTGTTAAGTATGAGGCTACTGATGGATTCTCGCCGACGCGGAGTACACAGTTTTGTTATAAGTATGAGTCATGATGGATCGCGCTTTGAGGAGTACACATGTTTTTTTTAACGTATGAGTCACTGGTGGACGCGCCGACGAGGGAGGGACACGTGTTTTGTTAAGTATGAGTCACTGTCTCTTTTCCCCCCCCCCCCCCCCCCACCCCCAATTCTTATACCCCCCCTTTCATTTTTTAGGATCGCGCCGCCGAGGCGCGGTCCATCTGTGGCTCGCTTACTTGGACACAAATAAATTTTTTGACCAGGAGTAAATCCTGAAAATGTATCTACAAAAGTTGGATAACTGACACACGATCGCGGCCACGTCCCTGCATCGTCAATCGCTAGTAAACGCCATACATCAAAACGATGTTGATCACGATTTTCAAAAAATTAAAGGGGTTCACGCGATATTATGGTCATAAAGACTTGTACCTTTGGACAAACACGGTCCCATCGCGTGCAAAACATCTTTTAGCACCAAAAGAGGTAAATCAATTTTGTTACGAAAAATCCACGCTTTTTTTAGAAAAAAAAAAGAAAAAAAGACTTAAACCCCCCCCCCACCACCAAGCCACCGGAGGGGTATATTTAAAAGGGTTGAACAGGAGAATAGGTCAAATTTTGAGGGCAGAGTCATAAAACTAAATGTTATTGTGTTGAAACTGGCGAGCCGAAGCCGCGGTGGAACTTTTTTACCTTTTTATTTAGAAAATATTTGAACATTTTGGGAGAACAAAAAACGATAAGACTTTGCCACGTCATAGCGCGCCGAAAAAATTTTTCCTTCTTTACGAATACCACATCTTTCCAAAAGCGTTAGGGGCAAAAGAGGGCATACCCTCCCCTTGCAAGTGGACACCATTATTATAGTAAAGTGCAGTAAGTGGTACATGCCCGGGGTAATGGTTAAAAAAAGGTTCTGCCCTCTCTATGTTTTCCAAATGCAGCGGACATACGTTAGAGAAATTCCCCTTTTTTGGTTTTCAAATTATTTTGCTATGGGCTCTGTCCGTGAATCTATCCCATCAACCCATAGGTACAAACCTTTGCAGTGGGCTGTGTATTTCTGTTACAGCTTTTTTTTTACCCGCGAAATGCTTTCGGAAAAAGGCAATTACTTCAGCGCATATTACTTACGAACAATTCTTTCCACAGATATGCAGCGGATGGTCCCAGTGGATATGAGATTATATAACTGCTGTATGAACGGAGACTTGTTTCTCATCCTCTGGGTGGGACACTGATGCGATACACGAGAGGAGGGAAATACAGAAACCCGGGATAGTAGGAGGACGATGTAAGTCGATATATATTTTCAACGGAATGTTCAAATGTTCTATATATTTCGTGGATTTTTATAAACAAAAAATATGCAACGAAATCAGGAAGTATATATTAGAATTTGGCAAACTCGAATTTAGCTTCTTAAAAGTAAAATCTTTTATTTTTCGAGTGATTCAATTTCGCAGTATAAATCATGACATTTGGATATATTTGTCATATGTAATGATTTTTCTACTAGCGTACGAAATTCACATCTTACCGAACCAACCTAATCAAAACGAGACATGCTTCCACCCCGGGCTGACATTTGATTGCGATGCTCGAACGAAGAGAAATTTGGGACCGTGATTGTAAAAAACCGACGTAATGAAAAATGTTTACCCCCCTCCCCACACCCCCCACCCCCCCCCCCCCCCCCCCCCCCCCCCCCCCCCCCCCCACACACACCCACATAGTGTATACCCCCACACCCCCCCCCACCACAAACACACCACCCCCCCCCCCCCCCCCCCCCCCCCCCCCCTCAAATCAATGATTAATGAAGTAGCCAAATGCGCAAGTGAAAATCAGCGATTCCATTTCGGTATACTCCCCAAATTTCTAGTCCTCTTTTCACCAGAATAGATCTTATTAACTTCTCGCATTGGAACACCTACTTGGTAAAAATTTTGCCAATATATTAGGTTTATGCCGCTCCCCCCCTTAAAAAAAAATTACGAAAAATTATAATGGAATAAAGATAGTGTAAGAAAGAGTCAGGCTCATTTATTTATTGAAATTCACTCTGGAGCAAGGCCGGATGCAGGCACCGCTGCCTACGCTCAAGGAACACAACTACGGCCACTTTTAATAGCAAAGAGCCTCTTAAATGATGTCGCACCAGCAGCTGCAACTAAGTGGAAAACATTTACACTGCACCCTTTGGAAAAAAGTGTAGTGAGTGGTAATCTGTCCTGGGTGTGTCCCGCCACTCGGCCCTAAAACCCCCACCCCTTTGTGTGGCAATACATAATCCCACTCTACAACTTCTTTGCTTCTGTTCAGTCGTCTCTTACGATACGCAGGAAAAAACGTTAGAGGTTATTCAAAAGCCCGTACCTACAGGAAACTTTAGAAACCCAGTGGGGATATGCTCGATTCGGTCGAATACAACAAACTATGCAGCGAATTCAGGTTTGCCTATAGAATTTGGTGGACACACAGATGTCGAGTAAAACCACATGGTCCTGTGTATTCATCGAATATTATGCTAGATCCAATCATTGATTGCAGCTTCTGAATAGTTAGTACCCATGAAATAAAACCAAATTTTCTAGGATGGAAATGCTTCCAAAATCTGCACCATGACAAAAACTAAATCTAAACTACAACTTGCGTTGCGTGGTATCTGCCCTTGGTCAGAAGGCAGACAGACAGCAGGCAGAATATTGATTTTTTTCGCTGGTGCCTGAAATGTTCGTGCCGATTTTCTTCAGATGGGACATACAGTAATTCGATATCATTCACTATTTCATAGCGGTATTGATGATTTTGAAACCATTTCCTAGAGTTTTATATCTGCTAATAAACACTCAAAAGAAAACATTTTTTCTCTTTCGGGGGGGAGATATATCGTGAAATATTAACACCCCCATTCCCCTCGCACAAATTTACTTCCTGATTAGAACCCATTTTTTTTGGGTTTTTTTCCTCCTCTTGGTGGTAAGAGTATAAAACGATGTCAATACTTGATATATTTATAGATAGATACGATACGGGAGGAAATTTTGGGACCCGTTGATTGCAGAGAAAATGCAAATTAATATTGCGGAATTCAGACTGATCAGAGCAGTGAAATCTGGATTTCCCCCTGGTATAGTTCGAATTTGAGTAAAACCCAATGAATTCCGATTTTTTGTATTGAAATTCACTTTAAGTAGGCCAAATTTATCAATTTCGCTGCGACCCCCCCCCCCATATCATGGATATATGAAGAATTTTTCAAGGTTAAATAAACATGCAGTAGCCATGGATTAATACATCGATTTTGGTAAACGATTGGGGTAAAACATATATTATATTCGTTGATTTATGATTTCAGGAAATTTACTATTTTTAGCTCAACAATATCCCGAATTTTGCTACCCAAACCCAATGGGGAGTGAAAAATTTAAACAAAGCGTTTGCCTACTGGTTTTACCAATACCCAGGGCATATACTAACACTGCACTTTACTATGGGGTGGTTAAGTTTACGTTTGGGATGTTTTTTCGTTTTGTTAGAGCGCAGTTTGTACATCTCCCTTTAGTAGCTCCTTGCTGTTAAGTGACCAGTCGTTCTTTCCTTTTCGGACGTTGCTTCCGGCCTTAGTTTATCAAAGCGAATCTCAATAAAAAAGATGCCTTAAAATGGCATTCTCGACTTTCCTTTCCCGCCCTCCCCCCCCAACCAGGAAGACATCACTCTAAAATGATATCAAAGGGACAACCATGAAAAAAGGCAAACGACTGGCCGTGTGATCAAGCCGTATTTTCTGCCTTCTTTTCTAACAAGATAAAAATGTAATCATATTCTACCAAAAATATAGTCTTTTTCTTCCTTTAGATCGATACAAGACTGCAAGAGAAAGGGGGAATACAAAATATTCAGTGTGGAGAAGTAGCGGTTTGGCTGGTGGGTGGCAAAGCTCAAAAAAAAAAAAATAAAAAGGGTGGCAAATAAAAAAAAAAAGCCATAAATAAAAAATATAATAAATTAAAAACTAGAATCCTCCCTCTCTGCTCCATACTCACTCCAATAAAAAAAAAATAAAAAGGAAAAAAAAAAATAATAAGAAAAAAAAAAAAAAAAAAAAAAAAAAAAAAAAAAAGGGAAAAAAAGGTTCGCTCCTTGCGCGAAATCGTTGGGGCTGGCGGCCCTAGTAATGGTGGGACTACTCTTGTTTTGCAAAGCCCTCCGAATTCGGAAAAGTTGCCCTACTGGTTCGGAGAGCGCCACCTCACGGAAGGGGAAATTCATGGATTGGATAACCCCAAGTAGGGCCAATGGTATGCCAAGATTTTGTATAACTGTTCTAATAAACGTTTATAATGGTTGTCAATTAGTTTCTCTTAGGGCTTAAGAGATGCTTCAAGGCCTTGTTTGGAAGTGATATTTCCGTTGCGAAGGAATGTACCTCGTCGGCGCGATGGTTGATGTGATTCTACCCTGCAATATGTTTGCTAAACCTTTAACAAGTGAAACCTGAACCACAGGTACAATACATAAACGGTTTAGAAAATGATCTCAAAGATTTCTGGGTATAGTGCCTTGTTATGTTGTGGATTAAGAATAGCGAACAAACAACGAAAAAGAACCTTCCTATTGTGCATGTCAACTCATTAATACTTCTTATTTTCTTGCTTTTTAGGGTTTTTCGAATTATTTACTATGGCTGTTTGTGAAATTACCGGAGGGGGGCTTATAAACCAAACTGTTAGGCACAGGACATTTGTAGTGAACTGTATAATGTTCTATGGTATAATCTTTTTTTAGATTTTTTCGAATTATTTGCTATGGGCCTGTCCGTTGACCTGACGGATGGCTTCTACCCAACGATCGTTAGGCATGGATCTATATAGAGATGTGATTGTTCTATGTAACAGCTACCAGTGAAGTGCCTTGCTTAAGCAATGTACGCTCTCTGGTGAAAGTCTGCCTGAGCAACCGCGTCGGGCTATTTGCTAAAAAATCGTATTGAATGATTCATCGAAAACAAAGTCCGCGAATATAGAGGAAAGTTTTATGAAGGCATGTTTGGTTTTGCTATTTGTCTAAACATCATGTCTCATTCCCTTTACCTATTTATTTATTACAACATTCTATTCCAGCACCCGAGTATCGTATCCAGCCTTCTAGGCAATCAACACAAAACGGGAGAAGTTTATGAACTGCGAGAGAGATCAGAATCGACACCGGGGCGCCGGGTCTATGTACTCAGCCCAACACCCCAGGATCAACGCCCTGGGATGGGGGCGGGGATTTAGTCGGACTACGTCACAATTATCCGCATCGCGGAAAGAAGGACGCCGATGATGGTAGGATTGTGACGTTCACTTTAGTAATAAGAGAGGCAACATATGGGTGAATGTGAATAGGAAATTTTAGAGAAAACTGATACATTTAGTATGTAAATGATTCTACAATAGACCATAATTGTCATGGGGATGACATATGTGGATGTTATAATCAGACCGGACAGCCATAAATGTGTTTAGGAATTTGGGCAGTGAATCTCCCTTTAAAAATTTAACTTTGAACTAGTTTGGAATTAGCGGCAATTTCCCTTTGTTATGAATATTGTACTAGAAATCGACTAGAAAAACTTTTGAAAAAAGAATTCGCCCCGATGCAATTGCTATTCGAAATTTTAAAATAAAATATGAAAAAAAAAACACCAATGACCATCCGCTTCATTTAAGGCATTTTCCTTCTTCCGTTTGCGAAACCATTATTTCTTCATTCAGCCTATCGCTCATCACAGAAAACCACTGAGCCTCGAGATGACGACTGTTTCTTTAATATGATAGTGGACGCATAAAGGAAGTCGAGAATTGTTCATTGCTTTCGATGACGATGCATAAGTACAAGCACAGAGGCTATAAACTGTATTTAATGACGTCATAGTACTGTATGACGTAGACATAAGACATTGAAGACAAAACATAGAAGAAAATTTTAAAGGAAAACGGCAGAATTTCACTTCAGAATCCAGAAAATCAGCCGATTACGGGACTGACAATAATTATTTAAATACTTTTGGTTGGGAAACGCGGATCGTGCTTGGATAAATAGAAAAAACTCAAGGACGAAACACAAAAAAGCGCGGAAAAAACTATAGATGTGTTCCACATTAAACCTTACATTTGCAACATGCTTCGTCATCGCGGTCTCTAGGGCAAAACGGTTGGTGATGTCACGCGATAAAGACGACGGACACGGCGAAAGATGCGAGTTGTCGCGGACCCGTTGACTTGGTAACGGCGAAGTCAATTACACTTACGAACTTGAAAAAGGTATATAAATCGTTGCCTTCGTTACTGGATACGTCACAAATTCCCGATGTCGATGAGATATTGAGGACGAACATGTAGACGACGAGTAGGTGAGAAACACGCGTGTGGATGAACACACGTACGTTTCATCATCGCTGACGTTTGCGTTCTTTAGTTATTTTTGAATACACGGGTGGGTTCAGATGGGGTGTAATACTCTTTCCCACAAGCTCGGTATGTAGGAGTATTTACCGTTCTAGTCCCATGAGAAATTTTATTTTGTTAATAATGAGAACACGATGGGACCTCGCCTCGCGTCGGCGCGTGTGTAGTGACAATGCTCAGAGATGTGACTCGTTGAATCTGATCGCAAGTGTGCTGGTGATACGAGATTGCGCTCATTGGACTGTTTTGGATGCGACGGGAAACCTTGGAAAAAATGGTCTGTGGTTGTCGAATTCCAGTCGAACGATACTTGCCTCTACAGCACAAGATCGATAATATTGTTTTTTATACGAGATATCAATTCATCGAAGCGATCAGCAGAGCAAAGCCCGGTTATCGGTG
>OZ023147.1:5832124-5874074 GCA_963675895.2 Styela plicata
ATCTGGAGGAGGAAAATAACTGTTCACCACTTTCGGTGATCCTCATATCTGCCTACAATATGTGGCGTCAGATCTAAAGGAGGAAAAATAGTGCGTCAATTTCGTTTTGCTTAGGGAATAACCAACACTATTTAAAAAAACAATTCATACACAATAAAACAGTGGTTATTGCTATTAGTCTTTAAAATAAAGTTTATTTTTCCATACTGTGTTTGTGTTGATTCTTTAATGCAGAATATATATTTAATCATATTATAACATGAGCGATGGCCTAGTGGTAAAGCAGCAACGGATCGCATGTCAGTTTCAAGATTTTTCTCTGCCATAGAGCCCTGCCTTGCAAGTTCCGACTTCGTTTTACTCATGTTGGACCGCTTAACCCAGGGGTGTGGTAATAACCTTGGGGTAGGTTTCAGCAAAAAAGCCTGCCCCTGGTCATAGGATGGCAAACCACAAAAAACTTACATTGTGGCTCGCTGAAAGTTTTTTTTTTTTATTGAAATTCAATTCTGAGTAAGGGCCGTGAGGAAGCAGAGCCTAAAAGAAACTAACGGCCACTTAATAGCAAAGAGCTATCTTTAAAGATGGAAAAATCAGCAACTGCACTTTGGATGGAAAAATATTCCAAATGAAAACTTAACCGCCATGATAGAGCGCAGTGATTGGTATCTGCCCAGGGCGGCTTATAAAACAAAACACAATCTACCCACTTCTTAAAGGTTATTTCAAAATAAATAACCATAATAAAATCACAAAAGTATTCGGATCTAACCTGACATCCCTACCTACACAACATTTAACTAAAAACCTCAAAAAGCAACTCACAAAATGGTCTTAGTTACCCGGGCAATCACTGGCACTATTCAGAGCAGAAAATATCCGGTCAATTGTAACTGAAAACGCAATTGTAAGTGGTATCTGCCCTGGGCGATTATTTAAAACCTATCAACTTATCAAATAAATTGAAGGATCAATCAATGCTTCTATTTCATAGTTAGCAGTATTGGGGTTATTTCAAAGCTTTTATTTTCCTTTCGGTGTCTGGACCACCTGACATTTTTATCAGGGCCTGGTCTGAGGTAGCGAGATTCTTGGTTATTCAACAAATGTTTGTGGGGTCTTCTTGTACTTGCACACGTTTCATTACTTTCTGACATTATGTTTTCGATCTTCCAGTGAATTAACTTTCTCCATTTAAATAGTGTTTGTTTATCTTCGGGTGTCTGTTTGCAAGGCATCTTTTGGGGGACGACTGAATCATCACTAATTGATTTTATTATTCTTTATTTATTATCCAGTGATTTATTTATATTCATTTTAGTGAAATAATGTGATCTTGAATAGGTATTTTTCAGTTATCTCTAAGTCTTGAAAATTGACCATTTGAGTTCCACCTGTTTCGCACTAGTTTTAATGGCCACAAACAATTTTGTTTTCGTTCATACTCAAGTAATTCCAGGTTTTATACAAATGTCCCTCCTTGCAAACCCCACCCAGGTTATAACTTCTACAATGAATACGTCGCATTACAAACCTAATTTCCAATACCCTACATGAGAGGTCGGTTTCGCCATATGATATAATATACATATATATTTTATATAGCTTTATTTCTTCGCTTTGCCTCTCTGTGTTTTCATAAAAATTGGAAATTTGTCCTGACTCCTTTTTTACCCATATTGTGTGTGTCTCTTCTATTTTTTTTTATTATAATTATTTTCTTTGCTATAAAATGTTTGGAAAAATGGATTGTTTCTAGTATTTATGTTGAAAAAGTATCAATAATTTCAGTTTTCCTTCAATAATGCCCTTTATACTATACAACCCAAGTCAACATATCATGGGTATTGGGGGGAGGGAGAAGTTAACTCTGATTTTATGGTTCGGGTATCGTTGTTCAAACCAAAAAAAATATTATTGTGTATTTTTTTAATTTTTTTAAATATGTAAGTTTTATTAGGTGAAAACAACTTTTAAAGAGAAACCTTTTCTGGCAGTCAATACTGTGGAACCGCTTTATGACTGAAGGTGATTGACTGGAGTGGAGGGCAAGGGGACATGGGGCCGAAAAGAGGGGGCACAGTCTCCCTAACATATTGGATTTTTTGTTCGCAAAAAATAAGCGATTGAAAAATATAAACTTCTTTTTAGCATTTACCTTGGGAAATTGTTTATTGTTTTCATCTCTCTCGATAATGCTGAATTTGAAAAAAAAAGGATTTTGGGTTGTGCGCTCGAGGGTTTAGGGGCTGGGCAATTCGTTTCGGTGATTCGTAGCAAAAATTATTCGAATCAATCGTGAAATCTTCATAGGAAAAAACAAAAACTTGCTAAACAAACTAGGGGAACTTTTCATTTTTTTTTACAACAAAATGGCAGCAGATTTTGATCAAGTTTTGACAAAAATTGGTTTATTGTTTTTTTTGAACAAAATTTTAGGGCCTAAAAATTGGTGATAAATAAGTGTAATAACAATTTATGGTTATGTGTAATTTCCTACATTCAAAGCGGCACATAATAGTCCGTGTCATGGATTTTTTTCATCGGCAAGAGGGCCATGAAACCATGCTCCCCCCAACCTTTAAAAAACGTTTTATTTCTTGTAAGCTAGTGTGTGGAAGCAACACCCAGAAGCTAACCAACTAACTACAACTTGTACAAAGGACTACAGCAAAATGTAGTACCGGCGACTTGTACTCAGATAACATCCAAAACAGAACTAAGCGACTATTATGAAGTGCCGTAAGTGGACTAACAGCTCTGAGGTGGCGGTCGATTGTGAACATTACTGGGACTTGAAACTTCTTCAACGTGCAAATATGATCATCATTTACCTCCAAGTCATTGTCCTAAATATCTTAGATTGCCAATCGTTACAATGCTTTGGGACAGTTTCTCCGCTAAGCTACTAATTGATGTGGCACTTTGTGGGTTATCTGCCATCTAGTCGGACATTGTATGCGCCTCTTGGCTGTTGGTTGTGATGCTGCCACGAGTCAGGTAATCCGCTATGTCTATCAAACTACTGAAATGAGGTCGAATGCCACTAACCTGTTTGGAAATACTCACAGGAACCATGATGTATACTGGTTATCAGATTAGTTATCTTCTTGTGGTGCAAACTAGGTATCTCGAACAAAACTATGTATAATTATTTCACCGTCATTGAAAAAAAACTTTGTATGGGCCAGATTGATTTTTGCCCTTTACTGCTTTTTATGGATAAAAACACACACACTCGCATGCCATTTTCTCTTAAATTCATATTGCGCGCGCTTTGGAATTCATCAACACGGTTACTCGGTTATTTCGAAGATTTTTTCTTTTCTTTGGATGTCAGGACTATCTAAACATTCTAACCACTACCCAGTGTGAGTTAGCGAGATCGAGATTCTGGTTATTCAAGTACATGATGTTGCTCTGCTTTGTACTTGCACAGTTTTATTACTATATGACATTATGTTTATGATCTTTCAGGTGAATAATTTTTTTATCATTAATACAGTTCGTATTTTCCCTCTGGTGTCCTTGGGATGGATCTTTTGACTTCAGAGACCACATTTGTCCACCATTAATTTGATTGATCCCACCATTAAATTAATTAATACATGATTATACCGGATTCATCCCAGTCTCTTTAGAAATATGAATAGGTTCGGAAAACACCAAGTTATGATTGTTCATAAAAAATGATGCTAGCAAACTGAATTCTAAAAAAGAACTTCCGGGGGGGGGGGCTCCCGTACATTGTACATTATTTTTGTGTGTGTCTTCTAATTTTTTTACCTTCTTTTTTTTCTATATTGAATGGCTAAGGGTAAGTTTGTTTACCAGTGATTCATTTTAATGCATTTATGATAATAGTGTTTTAATTATGCCAATTGATATATAGTAATGCCCTCTTGAGGAGGAACCCTATCAGTGGAGACTAGTTACCGTAAATGCAGACACCACAAAAATCACTTTTTTAAAAATTTTGCTCCCCCCCCCCCCCCACCCCCCCCCCCCCCCCAGTCCCCCGGACCCCCCCCCCCCCCCCCTCAAAATGCTGGAACTTTTTTTATGCTTTCGACTCTCAGATCCTAGTCCAGATGCGAACATAACAAAATGTCTTCATTTTGATACTCTTCTCTAATAAGCCTGAGGGCAAGCAGGAGCTGGACCAACGACCACTTATACGTCCCGAAAGAACAGTTACAAAACGCAAAAGCATCCACACTCTTTCTCTGAAAAAACGTTGAAAATTAAACTGGATTACTACCGTTCAGTTTAGTATAATAAGTTTATTTGTCCTCAAGTGATGAAGTTACTTATCGAAACCAAATACACAGTAATTTAAGAACTAGAGCTGGGCCGATACCCAAAAATTTTCGTCGATACCGATACAACCTTTCTATTCAGGGACGTATCCGGTATCGGTGAAGGATAATTTTCAGACTACCAGTACCGGTACTCTCAAAAAATCACAAATACCGATGCATCGCTCCCATCGACTGAATTAAGACTGTGTGACACGAAAAAAAACTCCATGGCCTAATACACAGACCATCTACTGCTTCTTCAGTTCCCCTTTTAGTTGGCCCACTTCCCACAGTCAGATAAAACGTATAAATGTATTATCAAAACCCAGACATTGCGTTGTTGTGTCCAGTTCTATGCGCCATAGTTTGACAGCGTATTTGTTGACCTTCTTCCGTTTCCTCGAGCAGGTCCACAAGAGATAGTTCGCTATGCAAGGAAATTTCGGCAGGGCAGCAAAATGGCAGACGTTTTTTTTAAATTAATCCTTATATATTCAATCGAAACTGTCAATCACAAAACAAGCTCTTGCCGATAATACATAACCCAGGTCCATGCACAAAGAAATGAGACAGAAACCATCAAGCCAAAAAAGCCTCAGCCCCGATTTTCGAATTGGTATCTGCACGTGAGATCGTGTTTCGCTACAGGATATAGGATAGGAAAGCTGAGAATACAGCTTAAACCATATTGGCAAACAACGGACCTCTCGTGATGTGATACCGGTTCCCTAATCAAGGGTGAAGGTTTTTCTGGATTTAATCGTATTTCTCCTTGTTCATGTGCATGGGTCCTGGTTGGGTGAAGGAAGCCGTAAGCAGCCGCTTACGTGAAACCACCGTGTGAAATCGGCGAGGCAATATAAATCATGCAACCCTCACGCAGGACTCCGACACCTCGGCGAATTCGGATGTACTCCTCGGGTTATCTCGCCCGCAGGAGAAAAGTTATTGCTAATGGCCTGTCTTTGGAACCTGACCAGGAGGGGGGCATTGTATGGGTACCCAACAAAGGCGGTAGGCACAACAAAACTACTGTGTATGTGGTTCTATGTTACAGCTACCCGCGAAGTGCCTTGCTGACTGGGTGTCGGTGGTCGTGAAACGATCAAGTATCGAACCATCGGCCTTTCTCGGACAAATTAAGATGGCGCTTAACCGACTGAGCCAACCACTCGCCAGGGCTACTACAACCATTCAATTTTTTATTATCGGTTTTAAGTAGTATCGTGAATAAAAGGTAAGGTTCAGTTGCAAAAATTATTTACACTCTCACCCCGATCTCACTTCAGAATGTAAGGTCAAGCGCATTCAGCACTCTCTGTATGGGTTGTACCCGATGCCAAATTCCTATTTGGAACCAACGCTAATCTTTACCTTTCGTAGGACAAATTTCGCTTCGTGGCGATCAGCTTATTGGGGAAGGGTTTTCTTACCGTGGGTTGTTTTTCGAACTGAGGTCCATGGCATTCATACGGAGTTTTGCTTCAAACGGCCCCGGAGCTGCATTGCGAGGCGTATTGAATATCGATCCGCTAGTGGTCTCTTTTGAGTAAGGTATTGTATCGGGATTTCATCTCGTTGCGTTCTGATTCTGGATTGCTGTTGTTTTGCTATAGTAGTTATTTTTAAATCTTTGATTTTTTTTAATATCTCGTTCGAAATTGATATACTCAATCCTTTACTTGTATCAGAATGAATTCGGTATATCCATTACAATATTACATTTTACGCGCAGACAGGTTCACGTCCGCACTTTGTGTGTCTTCCTGGCCAAATAGGTCTTGTACGTACAGCCTGTGTCTCCTATGATCATATGGTGCTGCTCCTTTTTCATTGTTTGTTGGTGATGTATTTATTTTGAGACGAAATAAACATACATACACTCTGTAAAGCACTAACACTCACCCAGTTGATCTTCATGTCAACGTTGTTTGCGTTGGATATTTGTGTCATGTTGACGAGAGGAACAACATTCCTATTGGTCAGAAAATAACATCGGCTGAGAAGAATACCTACAAAAAACCTAATAAAGGAAGTCGTGGGATCTTTCAACGTGGATTCGATTTGTGGACACTGTTTTTGCCTGACTGAGCCTTACAAATACTTCAAATAAAACTTGCCGATTTATTGAAAAAGTTGACCATTTTATTATTCGCAATCAAAATCAATTTTCTGTTCCAAGCGCCACTGATGGACCAGTGTCGCATCGACGCAATCCATCAGTGATGTCTGCTTGAAACGTCTGGAAAAGATACGTAGTGTAGCGCACGCAACTACACTATGGACAGATAACATTCCAAGCATAGATGAACCGATAGAGTGAAGTACGTTTGGGCAGTATTTGCTCCGGGCGATGGAAAATGCCTCTTACTTATTTCAATCATGAACATAATATGTTTCTGCTTGCATAACTAAAGATGACATTTAAATTCAAGATTCGAATCAATTTCTCGGCGATGTGGCAAAATTATCGTCATACTTTTATTTGTACGAGATTTTTTGTCTTCCTACTATTCCATCATAAATACGATTGTGCGGTTTAATAAAGCACAATCACACTACTTGGTTGTCTGCCAGACAATCGAATCGTTGTCTTCAAATCCAAAAAGGGAAGGTCAGTTGTTGAATGGGCAAATTTTCATCAGTGTTCGAGCACTATGGGGATTGTCTAGAAGAAGAGGTGATGGTGACGTAAGATGGATCCTCGTATTATTATGCTGGTTGAAACTATAACGCTGTAAAAACCGTTGATGTAAATATGCTCAGTGAAAAGATATTTAAATTAATAGTTGTGAATATCAATTTTGTTGGCATATTTTTACATTATTGTTCACATTCAGATTTCAATTTTATCAAAAAATTTGTTTTGTTTAGTATAAGCCACTGATAAATCCTGCCGATCCGTCAATGGCTCATGCTTTGACAACGTTAAAATGCCCTACTGGAATGTTTATACACTCATGAAATGAGTGAGTCTCTAATAAGAACATACTTTCCACATAACTTTTTTTGTGGCGTGGGGGTAAATTGCGGCGTGGTGAATACTGACGCCCCAAAAAAACAAAATGAAAACTACCAAATAAATTATACATACACACGTTGCCACAAAATCTTGGAGGAAACCTTGTATTGTAGACGTATGTTCCACCTTGAGGAGGTTAAATTAACTGTCGTTCAACACTCGTACAAAACCGAAAAAAGTGTCCAACACAACGGCCTTGTGGCACAAAGCAGTTTTGAAACTTTGGGCGCAATTCACTCCTTTAAATACAGTTTTAACTATAGGATGAATCGTGACATCTTATGCAGACACCAGCTCTGAATCGGGGTGACGGTTTTGGCTTAACATTTTCCTCATTAAAAAGGTAGGTTACGCAAAAATTTTCGAACACGAGTAATTGGCAGTAATAATAAAAAATATATTCTTGAACTTAGGAGTCTTCGCAAATCAAATCTGCTTGTATAACGGAGCTAGCCCGTGCTTGTCGTTGCATGGTTATACTCGTATTAATTATGAGGATTCATACAATATTTACATATATATGTAATGTCTATTGCTATACATTTATTTCATATCTGCTTCATCGGATTTGTTTGTGCAATAATTTTGCTGGTAGATCACCCTACACAGCAGCAGGACATCTACAGTCTATCGCTATTTTGTTACCCGTGACAACGTTTCCTTGCTCTTAGTCGCCCACCTCCTGGTTATGTTTTATGTTTTTTCTCCTGTTCTTGGCAGAAGGGGTCATTTCTTGTTATTTACAAATATCCTATATTGTAATGTAGTTTTGTTATTTGCGTTATTTTCGATCTCCAATGCCAAATCGAGTTAGGGGCCTGGGGGAGTCGTGCGCCAGCCGTGATTACTGCTGTGCCTGGCCGCCCGTGCTTGTTGGCCGATTGTTATAGGACTGTGGGGTGTTGCTGACTCGATGACGTTTTCGTTCCTTCGCAACTCCCGACTTATTTTTGATTCCATATTATTTTTTGTTGTTATAATATTTGGCGAAATAAACTACTTGAATCTGTTGAAATTTTGCCATAGTTATCTTTTCTAGAATCAGACAAGAAAAGATTCGAAATAATATGATTATAAAATTGAATGTATCCGAGAAGAAACCCCTGCGTACCATTCAACCTCGACCTTATTTTCCGCATCTGTACAATAGTGGGAAAACTCGAGTCGCACGCGAGGAAAGCTTTTTCAATGACTTAAATCGACTCTGACCGTCTAAAAGCAAAACAACTTGACTCGAAGGTCGAATTTTTGACTTAAAATTCGAGTTTTGGTGAGAACTGGAACTCAAGGGACTCTCACTAGCACCCTGCCGTGTTCTTTGACCTGACTTGGAAGTGATTCCCTTCCCAACACTGCCTCTTTTCCTGTCAAAATGACTCGCTGACCATCCATATATCATTACTTTTATTGCCTTCGTGATGACTTTGCATAGAAAAATTTGAATAAATAACGAAAATAATTGTGAAGACATGAGTAAAAAAGAGAATTACAAAGTTTAAACACTCACTCAGGGGCGGTGACGTAGTGGTCAGCACATCGGCAAAAATCTCGGGTTCGGGGTCCCCGCCTGTTAATCTAATCCCACGATTCAGACCGTGTGTGCAATAACTTGGGTAGGCCAGGTGAACACCGTACTTTCCAATACAGTATTCGTTTAGAACTGGCACCGATAACCGGCTTTGCTCTGGCTGATCCGCTTCGATGATTGATATCTCGTATAAAAGAACAATATTATCGATCTTGTGCTGTAGATGGCAAGTATCGTTCGACTGGATTCGACCAACCACAGACCATTTTTTTCCAAGGTTTCCGTCGCATCCAAAACAGAAATAGTATGTATACACTTGCTTTGTTAAGCTTGAGTCACTGATGGATCGCGCCGACAAGGCGAGGTCCATCTGTGTCTCATGATTAACAAAATAAAATTTCTCAATGGGACTAGAATGTAAATACCCTACTTACCGAGCTTGTGGGAATAGTATTACACCCCATCTGAACCCACCCGTGTATCAATAAATAACTAAAGAACGCAAACGTCATCGATGATGAAACGTACGTGTGTTCATCACACGCGTGTTTCCTCACCTACGTCGTCGTCTACATGTTCGTCCTTCAATATCTCATCGACATCGGGAATTTGTGACGTATCCAGTAACGAAGGCAACGATTTATATTCCTTTTTCAAGTTCGTAAGTGTATTGATTGACTTTCGCCGTTACCTAGCAACGGGTCGCGACAACCTCGCAATCTTCGCCGTCGTCGTCTTTATCGCGTGACATCACGCAACCGTTTGCCTAGAGACCGCGATGACGAAGCATGTGAAAATGTAGAGTTTAATGTGGAACACGATGCTGATAGTTTTTCCGCGCCTTTTTGTGTTTTCGTCCTTTAGTTTTTCTATTTTCCAAGCACGATCCTGCGGTTTCCACCCAAAATTATTTAAATAATTATTGTCAGTCCCGTAATCGGCTGATTTTCTGTAATCTGAAGTTGAAATTCTGCTGTTTTCCTTTAAAATTTCTTCTATGTTTTGTGTCTTCAATGTCTTTGTCTACGTCATACATAGCTATGACGTCATTAATACAGTTTTATATAGCCTCTGTGCTTGTAGGCTTTTGCATCGTCATCGAAAGCAGATGACAATTCGTCGACTTCCTTTATTGCGTCACTATCATACTTAAAGAAACAGTCGTCTTCTCGAGGGCTCAGTGTTTTCTGTGATGAGCGAAAGGGCTGGAATGAAGAAATAATTTTTCAGCAAAATGAAGAAGGAAAAATGCCTAAAAATGAAGCGGATTGGTCATTGGTGTTTTTTTTTCATATTTTATTTTAAAATTTCGAATAGCAATTGCATCGGGGCGAATTCTTTTTTTTCAAAAGTTTTTCTAGTTCGATTTCTAGTACATTATTCATAAACAAAGGGAAATTGCCGCTAATCCAAACTAGTTCAAAAGTTAAATTTTTAAAGGGAGATTCATGCACAAATTCTTAAACACATTTATGGCTGTCCGTCTGATTATGATCATCCACATATGTTCATCCCATGACAATGTTATGGTCTATTGTAGAATCATTACATACTAAATGTATCAGTTTCTCTAAAATTTTCCAAATTTCACATTCAACCATATGTGCCTCTCTTAATACTGAATAGTGTGACGTCACAATCTTACCATCTTCGGCGTCTTCTTCCGCGATGCTGGATAATTGTGACGTAGTCCGACTAAATCCCCGCCCCCTCCCAGGGGCGTTTGGATCCTGGGGTGTTGGGCTGAGTACATAGACCCTGCGCCCCGGTGTCGAATCTGATCTCTCTCGCAGTTCATAACTTCTCCCGTTTTGTGTTGATTGTGCCTAGAAGGGTTCTGGATACGAGACTCGGGTGGCTGGAATAGGAAGGTTGTAATCAAAATAAATAGGTAAAGGGGAATGAACAGATGATGTTTAGACAAATAGCAAAACCAGAAAATGCTTCATAAAACTTTCCTCTATATGTCGCGGACTTTGTTTCGATGAATCATTCAAATACGATTTTTAGCAAATAGCCCGACTCGGTTTGCTCAGCAGACTTTCACCAGAGAGCGTGCTCTTAATCAAGGCACTTCACTGGTAGCTGTTACATAGAACAGATACACAGTCACTATATAGATCCATGCCTAACGATCGTTGGGTATAAGCCATCCGTCAGGTTCACGGACAGGCCATAGCAAATAATTCGAAAAATCCTAAAAAAAGATTTATACCATAGAACATATATACAGTCACTACAAATGTCTGTGCCTAACAGTTGTTGGTTATAAGCCCCTCGGTAATTTCACAAACAGGCCATAGTAAATAATTCGAAAAACCCTAAAAAGCAAGAAAATAGAGTATTAATTGAGTGACATTCACAATAGGAGGTTTCTTTTTCTTTGTTTGTTCGCTATGTCTAATTCCTCAACATAACAAGGCACTTATACCCAGAAATCTTTGAGATCATTGTCTAAACCGTTTATGTATTGTAGCCTGTGTTTCAGGTTTCAGCTTTAAAGTTTTATCAAAACATATTGCAGTGTGAATCACATCAACATCGCGCCGACGAGGTACATTCCTTCGCAACTGAAATTCACTTCAAACAAGGCTTGAAGCATCTCTTAAGCCCTAAGAGAAACTAATTGACAACCATTAGAAACTTTTATTAGAAGCAGTTATAAAAATATTGGCATACCATTGGCCCTACTTCGTTATCCACTCCATGAATTTCCCTTCCGTGAGGTGGCGCTCTCCGTCGCTGTAGGGCACTTTTCCGAATTCGGAGGGCTGCAAACAAGAGTAGTCCCACCATTACTAGGGCCGCCAGCCCCAAGGCGATTTCGCGCAATGGAGGGGAACCTTCTGAGCTTTGCCACCCATCAGAACCAGACCGCACTTCTCCACACTTGAATATTTTGTATTCTTCTGTGCAGTCTTGTTCGATCTAAAGGAGAAAAAGACTATATTTTTGGTAGGATATGATTACATTTTTATCTTGTTAGAAAAGAAGGCTGAAAATACGGCTTGATCACACGGCCAGTCGTTGCATTTTTCATGGTTGTCCCTTTGATATCATTTTTGTGCTCTGTGAAAGGAAAGTCGAGAATGCATTTTAGGCATCTTTTTTATTGAGATTCGCTTTGATAGACAAGGCCGGAAGCAACGTCCAAAAGGAAAGAACTAATGGTCACTTAACAGCAAGGAGCTACTAAAAGATGTAGCAACTGCGCTCTAAACGAAAAACATCCCAAACGTAACTTAACCACCATAGTAAAAGTGCAGTGATTAGTATATGCCCTGGGTATTGGTAAAAACCATAGGCAAACGCTTTGTTAAATTTCACTCCCTTGGGTTTGGGTAGCAAAATCGGGATATTGTTGAGCAAAATTAGTAAATTCTGAAATCATAAATCAACGAAATATATTGTTTTAAAACCCCAATCGTTTACCAAAAATCGATGTTTAATCATGGCTACTGCATGTTTATTTAACCTTGAAAAATTCTTCATATATCATGATATCGCTGCGAAATTGATAAATTTGGCCTACTTAAAGTGAATTTCAATAAAAATCGGGAATCATTGGGTTTACTCAAATTCGAAACTATACCAGGGGAAATCCTGATTTCACTGCACAGTCTGAATTCAGCATATTTAATTTGCTTTGTCTCTGCAATCACGGGTCCCAAATTTTCCTCCCCGTATCGTATCTATCTATAATATATCAAGTATTTACATCGTTTTACTTTACACCAAGATTAGGACAAAAAAAAACCCGAAAAAAAAAAATGGGTTCCATCAGAAGAAAATTTGGCTAATTGTTAATATTTCACGATATATCTCCCCCCGAGAGATAAAAATGTTTCTTTTGAGTGTTTAGCAGATATAAAACTCTAGGAAATGGTTCAAAATCATCAATACCGCTATGAAATATTGATGATATCGAATTACTGTATGTCCATCTGAAGAAAATCGCACGAACATTTCAGGCACCAGAGAAAAAATCAAGATTCTGCCTTCCTGACCAAGGGCAGATACCACTCAACGCAAGTTTTGTTTAGATTAGTTTTTTGTCATTGTGCAGATTTTGGAACATTTCATCCTAGAAAATTTGGTTTATTTCATGGTTACGCTGCAAAATGAGTTGGATCTAGCATAATATCGATGAATACACAGGACATGTGGTTTTACTCGACATTTGTGTCCACCAAATTCTATAGGCAATCCTGATTTCGCTGCATAGTTTGTTGTATTAGACCGAATCGAGCATATCCACTGGGTTTCTAAATTTCTGTAGGTACGGGCTTTTGAATACCTCTAACGTTTTTCCTGCGTATCGTAAGAGACGACTGAACAGAAGCAAAGAAGTTGTAGATGGTTTTACCATCGCCCAGGGCAGATACCACTCACTACACTTTTCCAAAGGGGTTCAGTGTAATGTTTTCCACTTAGTGCAGCTGCTGGTGCTACATCTTTAAGTAGCTCTTTGCTATTAAGTGGCCGTTAGTTGGTTCCTCTTAGGCACTGCTTCCGGCCTTGCTCAGAGTGAATTTCAATAAATAAATGAGCCTGACTCTTTCTTACATATGCTTATTCATTATAATTTTCGTAATTTTTTTTTAATATGAGCGGCAAAAACCTAATATATGGCAAAATTTTACCAAGTATGGTTTCAATGCGAAGTTAATAGATCTATTCTGGTGAAAAAGGACTAAAAGTTTGGAGTATACCGAAAGGAATCCTGATTTCACTGCGCATTTGGCTACTTTCATTAAATCATTGTGATTTGAACATTTTTCATTACGTCGGTTTTACAATCACAGGTCCCCAAATTTCTCTTCTTCGCATCGCATCAATGTCAGCCCGGGGTGGAAGCATGTCTCGTTTGATTATGTTGGTTCGGTAAGATGTGAATTTCGTACGCTAGTAGAAAAATCATTACATATGACAAATATATCAAATGTCATGATTTTACTGCGAAATTGATCACCGAAAATAAAAGATTACTTTTAAGCTAAATTCGAGTTTGCCAAATTCTATATATATTCCTGATTTCGTTGCATATTTTTGTTTATAAAATCCCGAATATTTGAACATTTGAACATTTCCGTTTAAAATATATATCGACTTACATCGTCTCTACAATCCCGGGTTCTGTATTTCCCTCCCTCGTATCGCATCAGTGTCACTCCAGGATGAGAACAAGTCTCGTTCATACAGCAGTTATATATCTTCATCCACTGGGACCATCCGCTGCATATCTGTGGAAAGAATTGTTCGTAAGTATATGCGCTGAAGTATTGCCTTTTCCCGAAAGCAGTTCGCGGGTAGCTGTAACAGATACACAGCCACTGCAAAGGTTGTACCTATGGGTTGTTGGATATGATTCACGGACAGGCCATAGCAAATAATTTGAAAACCAAAAAAGGGGAATTTGCTCTAACGTATGTCCTGCGATTGGAAACATAGAGGTGGCATGTACCACTTACTGCACTTTACTATATATGGTGTCCACTGGCAGGGGGAGGGTATGCCGCTCTTTGCCCTAACGCTTTTGGAAAGATGTGGTATTCGAAAGAAGAAAAAATTTTTTCGGCGCGCAATGACGTGCAAAGTCTTATCGTTTTTTCTCTCCAAAAATGTTATATTTTCTAAATAAAAAGGTAAAAATATTTCCACGCGGCTTCGGCTCGCCAGTTTCAAACACAATAACATTTTATTTTTATGTCTCTGCCCCAAAATTTGACCTATTCTCCTTTCAACCTTTTAAATATACCAGCTCCGGTGACCTTTCATAAAAAAAGCGTGGATTTCGTAACAAAATTGATTTACCTCTATTTGTGCTAAATATTTTTGCACGCGATGACCGTGTTTGCCAAAGTACAAAGTCTTTTATGACCTAATATCGCGTGACCCTATTTTTTGAAATCGTGATCAACATCGTTGTGATGCATGCGTTGACGATGCAGGGACGTGGCCGCATCGTGTCAGTTTTCAACTTTTTAGATACATTTCAGGATTACTCCTTGTCAAAAAATTTATTTTGTCAAGTAAGAGCCACAGATGGACCGCGCCTCGGCGGCGCGATCCCTCAGTGACTCATACTTAACAAAACACGTGTACTCCTCGTCGGCGCGATCCACCAGTGACTCATACTTAACAAAACATGTGTACTCCTCAACGGCGCGATCCATCAGTGACTCATACTTAACAAAACATGTGTACTCCTCGTCGGCGAGATCCATCAGTACCTCATACTTAACAAAACATATGTACTCCTCGACGGCGCTATCCAACATATGTACTCCTCGACCGCGCGACCCATCAACAACTCATACTTAAAAAAACATATGTACTCCTCGACGGCGCGATCCATCAGTACCTCATACTTAACAAAACGTATGTACTCCTCGACGGCGCGATCCAACATATGTACTCCTCGACGGCGCGATCCATCAGTACCTCATACCTAAAAAAACATATTTAATCCTCGACGGCGCGATCCATCAGTAACTCATACTTAACAAAACACGTGTATTCCTCGGCGGCGCGATCCCTCAGTGACTCATACTTAACAAAAACACGTGTATTCCTCGTCGGCGCGATCCCTCAGTGACTCATACTTAACAAAACACGTGTATTCCTCGTCGGCGCGATCCATCAGTGACTCATATTAACAAAACACGTGTACTCCTCGACAGCGCGATCAATCAGTGACTCATACTTAACAAAAGACGTGTATTCCTCGTCGGCGCGATCCATCAGTGACTCATATTAACACAAAACACGTGTACTCCTCGACAGCGCGATCAATCAGTGATCTCATTCCTACCGAAACATGTTTAACTGATAAACTTTGGGACGTTTCCGTAAGTGTTGTCAATTTAGAACTTATTTGTAGTTTAATCGATTTTTTTATTGAAAATATTCACCAACAACAAGCCAAATCCGCGTAGAAGGCGCAAAAATTTCTGAAGACTGGGGCTTTGGGGCCTAAACATGGTTGAAATAATGTATCATCTTTTGCGTGCCGAAGGTGCGGGAAATTCTTGGGTGTCTTACGTTTTAAACCCCCTGAGGTTATTCTGCAATTTTTTTTTGTTTGGCGAGTGTGTGGGAGATGGCACCACGCCCCAACCCCTCTAAAAACGCCAGTGCCAGTAATACCTCACCTAGTTCAGGTGAAAATTAGGTTGCCATCAGTAGTGAGGAGCTACTTAAAATGTTAAAATCACCATCTGCGCCCAAAGCAGAAAAAAATTGTATAGAACTGAACCACTATTGTCGAGTGAAGTGTCTGGTATCTGCTTTGTTAATCTTTTTATTCCCAGATTTAGGGAGGAAATCAATTTTTTCGACGAGACTCTAATCCTTATTAGGCAAAGTGAATATTTCACAAAGTAAAACATGACAACGGTTATCACGAGTTATGAGGAAGGAAGTGACGTTTAGATTGATTATTGTCACGTATTTCCTGTTTCTCGTTTCGGCATAAATATTCCGCGTTGTCAGTGCATAATGATTTCATAGTGGTTTGATTGCATAACTGGAAGTTTTCTTTCGTAAAGCATGAGCCACAGATGGGTCGTGGTTCGTCTTGGCTACATTGTAACAAAGGTGCAGTGAATTTACTGGTTATTTGCATATTTACAGAGTTAAAAGGAACGCCATGTTGATGAAATTTATATCAATTATGTGCTGTTCATGAACCGCACCTTCGCGGTGCGTTTCATCAACACCCCATATTTGGCCAAAAAAGTCAATTTTGAACTTTTTTCAATGTCGCCAAGTAAAATCACTGTCAAAGACCAGGGTTACAGTGTGCTTACATTATATATAATCAATTTAAATTGGAATAGGAATGTATAATTTCACTGTTATTATACGTGTTAGAAGGACATCTGGAGCGCGGAAATGATATCTACACAAGAGGTTATGTTACGCTATATGGGTGAAGCCTTATTCTCGGCTTTCTTTTCCTGTAAGATAAAAATGAAATCATATACTATTCAGATCAAAAACCCGACTTGCCTGTTCTGAAGTACAATTTATCTCTCTCTGTGACGTCGTCACAATTCTTCCCCGCATTCGATGTTCTTGCATCTTTATACACGCCATCGGCGCATTTAATTTTTTCTTGCATAAGGATCCCGGTAGTACTACAGTTTGCATTGTCATTAAAATCCAATTGTTTGTTTACACAAGTTGCATTTAAGCGTGGGAACCAATCGTCTGTGACGTCACTATTGTCTGATTGTGACGTGATAACTCCATCTCCACTTTGAGAAATATACTCCATTGAATACGACAGTGAAATAAATCCAATACATGTGAATCCAAGTTTTTTTCGAAAATAACATAATTAATCGTTTTTTAACGTAAAATCTAAATCTGAAAAAAAATAATAATAATTTTTATATAAAGACTGATACCGCTATTTTCTATTTACTTTATTGAAACATCCATGCCTTGTTGGAAACTTCGCTCAGAAGGAACCAACGACCAATGACAAAGAGCCACATCACATTAAATACATATGAGTAACATTACAGAGTTGGAACGTGGCTGTGATCAAGGTCGAAGTCGAAGATACACTGAGGAGTATCTGCCCTTGAAAGTTATAACAAAACAAGTCTTTTTGCTGTCTTTTAGCCTAATTTTGTTTATAGCTGGAACAATTTCTCTCAGCGCCAACAAATGCATTGGTCCACGGGCTCGTGACACAACAGAGAAATAGCCGCTGTCCATGATTCAATGCCTAATTATCAACAACCAAACCACAACTGTGGACGTAATCGTTCAATTTCCAACGAAATATTCCCTATGCATTGTCCCAATGAAACAATAGCCTAAGCTGTTGGTTACGGGCCAGGCGACCGCAACTTTACACAAATTTAATTTGAAGAAAAATAATTCTGAGAATAATTTACCGAGCATGACCGATAGTAACCCCGCGTTATTTAACGCGGGAATACTATCGGTCATGCTTGGTAGATTCAACTCCAACTGCACATGCGCGCGCGCACGCGCAGACTCATGAATAAATAATAAACTGAGTTCCAGAAAAAATCAATATTTTATCCAATTTATGTTTAATAAGATGCAAAGGAATTTCCGCCAAAAGTCGGCGCGGAGGGGGTACCAAAGGTGAGAGGTCAAATGTTGGTAAAATAGTCAACGTGGGAGCGAATTTTCAAACTGACCCTGATGGTGCGGGGTTCAGATTTGACTTAATATAATTTCGGGGAGTCGTAGGAGTCGACTAGAAAAAACAAAGAAATATTATATGATTCAATCGTCACCCGGTGCAGATACCTCTTTGCACCACACTCTAATATAGAGGCCATATTATAGTGTGAACATGTTGGGGTGATATGGTGTTAACATCCAAAGTTTTTTTTTTTTTTGTTGCAGTTTATAATTTTATGTAAATGGAAATAGAGATATATAAACTATAGCTTTAAAAAAATATGGAAAAGGATTGATTATTAATACCCTGAGTTACGTTTTGAAGCAATAGGGACCGGCGTGCCAAGGGAAAAACAACGGGTATTTGTTAATAAATGTCTGGAAATAAAATAAATAATAAATGAAAATAAATATTAAATGCAATAAATGTTTGATAATTAGTCAGCCTTGTTCATAGTTTGTCCTGATTCGGTAAGTCTTGGAAGCATAAATAGTTTCCAAATGTCTACCACAGATTAAAAATGAATCCACCAGAAAAAAATTATCAAATGGGCAACATTTCGTGAAATATCTTTCACTGGAGGATTAAAATACCTCGGATATAGCGAATGAACTGTATAAAAAGGTTCAAAATCATCAATACTGCTATGAAATAGCAGTGTTGATGGTTTTAAAGCCTTTTTTACCCATACGAGGAGAATGACATGAACGCTTCGGACACCGCTCTACCACAGAAACCACAAATCGATTTCCCTCGACCTCGCCAGTATTTGTCCACCAGATTAAAATCAAATTGTTGGCGCATAATTGAAATTTCGGAAAATAAAAGGCACAGAAGAACCGCGAAACTCAACAGTTCAAGGTTCGACCAAGGCCGGGTTTCGGGGGTGCTCGACACCGAGTACCAAGCATACCAGTTTTTTTGAAACAATGATCGGTTTCCGCGCCTTCAGCGCAATATCTCATATGCTTTTCTTTATTCTATAACTTCATTTGTATGTTTGTTTAGAAAATATATGCGATGCAAAGCAATACGACGCCATAAACTTTTCAGAACCTGACCTCCCATTGTTTATCATTATTTCGCGCCATCGCGGCGATTTTAGAGTGTTTTCTCGTGATAAGATATGAAAACGCTAGTTTTCAGAAAAAATTCCTGTCATTATATTCAAACTTTTCTCTCTTTCCCTTTTTGAATATTTTTTCAATATGCCAATGCTTATGACAACCTATAAATCCATAATCCTTCTCCCCCCATAGCGAATCTCGGAATTTCTTACCGTACAACATACTAATCGATTTCCCTCGACCTCGCTCGTGTCTGTTGACAAGATTAAAATCAAATCTTTGACACATAATTGATATTTCGGGAAATAAATGGTACTTTTCAACCGTGCACAATTTAGTTAATAAAACACTGAAGCAAGATACCATTTCCAGATTTAAGATCCGGATCGATTAGAGTAGACACCAGGCCGTTGTTTTGCGAGCATTAGGCCTAGATGAACAAATAGGTCGGTATTTAGACTTATTCAACACTGAGAACCAGGCTTTGAGTTTCACACACGCAACATTGGCCCTTTTTTCGCCTTCTGCGCAATTTTTTCGTAGGCTTTTCCTAATTCTACAGTAATTGACCCACGACAAGATTACGATTTATTTGATCGTTAAAATACGAGCATTAATCTTCATTTTACAATTTTTTTCGTTCCTATGACGTACACTGTAACAAAAATGCAAATAAATCACTGGTCTTTAACATAACTTTACGTTATTGAAAAAAATGCAAAATTGACTTTTTTGGCCAAATATGGGTTGCTGATTGAACGCGCCGCGAATGTGCGGTCCATTAACAGCCCATAATTGGCATAAAACTCATCAACATGGAGTTTTATTACTTTTAGAAATATACAATAACTCGAAATGACCAGTAAATTTACTGTACTTTTGTTACAGTGTATCCAAAACTAATTTGAATAAATCATGCTTCTGGTTAGCGATGGCAACCTAATTATTTCTTAAACGAAGTAAAGTAAGACAAATTCACCACAAAACTAGTCAAAGTATTACTGGGTAACCTAGGTTCCCTTTCAAATCCAGGTGGAACCAGGTATAAATAAAAACAGGTGAACTAGGTAACTGTCGTTGTCTGCATTTGGGGCATTTTTAATAGGTTTGAAGCTTAAATTTTCGAAATATTCTGGTAGTTTTAATTGGAAGCTTGTTTTTTTCAACAGGTTTCAATTCAACAGGTAAAATATCCCCTACTATCTCTTCCCCTACTGTCGACTATACCCAATTCAGATCCATAGATTTATTCTTATATGACCATTTTGCTCATTAGTGGCGCGATCCATCGATGGCTTCTACTCTCTATGAAACGTGTTTTGATCAATCAAGGAATGGATTAAAAACCAATTCAGTGTTGCCAGATTCCCAGAGGAATTATAACAAGCATTGGATTTACCGTTGATTACACATAACGATATTTTTAATCATGTTGAGAGACAATATGGCAACTGCTATATCGAAGATTTTAATTTGCCAAGCATGAGCCGCAGATGGACCGCGCCCTGGTGGCGCGATCCATCTTTGGCTAATGCTAAACCTTTGCCCTATTCAATCTCAAGTTGGCTTAATATTTCTTCAATACGCCTCTCAATAAATAGATCCTCCTGAACAAGCCTTTCTGATTGTGTTGACCTAAATGACTTTAAAACTCGAGTCAATAAATATTTTTTCGAGTTGAACATTCTTTAATCTTGAATCGCAATATTGAAAGGCGGACCTCCGACCTCCTTAAATCCGCAAAAAAATGCGATATAATTTCGAAAAAACGAACTTTTTTGCGCATTTGCTGCGATTTTCCTTTTTCCATCGTTTGATGACCAAATTCTGACATTTGAATATATTTTTCAGCTACAATTTAATCCGTATTTAGCAAAGTAATTCAAAATTTGCACGTCTTAGTCAGTCGCCCCCCTCCCCTTTCCACCAATGCAGGAGATCTTCCCCCCATTGGTCGGAGAGATTCATATTCGGATATTTGTAGGATGTACGACTCTGACAAAATCCTTTTAGGTAAATATTATCCCGTTATGTTTTGTTAAGTAAGAGTCACTGATGGCGCGATAAAAATGTAACCCAACACCCGCTTTTAGACTATAATATTCCTTGGTGTTATAGAGATAAACCGTAGAATCGCATTTATTCGCCACTTATGGGCCGTCGATGGAGCGCAGTGCCGAGGCGCGTTTCATCAACTGCTCATACTTGGCATAATTCTCATCAACATGGCGCTTTTCCACTTTGAGAAATTTCCCATTACTGCAAATGACCAGTAAATTTACTGTACTTTTGTTTATTTCAGTGTGGCTCGTGCTTGACAAAATAAAATTATTTATTACAGCTGTTTCGTTCGACAGGTCGTTGACCATGTTTGCCGATTAACGGTTTCTGGTATAGTTCACTGTCAGGGTTGGTACGATTCATATAATTCCGAATTCTCTATTAATTTTCCTGGTAGTTCCGTAGTTATGCTTTGGGCTTAATAATGGTTGGAGATGAATAATAATTAGACCCATGTAGGTACGGGTAGATATCACTGACTGCACTTTACCATAGCGGTTCAGTTCCGTTTGGGATGTTTTCGATTGAGTGCAGTCGCAGGTACTACATCTTTGCGATTAAGTGACCGTTAGTTGGTTCCTTTTAAGCACTACTGGAAAGCTCAGAGTGAATTAAAATGAAAAAAAACCGGAGGCATTCGTTAACAAATGTATAGTATAGCCCGATTAAGTACGAGCCACAGATGGATCGTACCACTGAGGCGCGATCCATCTGTGGCTCATGCTTGACATTGAAAACCCCGATTTGACACTTCCAATTTGGATTATACTTTGGATGCAAATAGCGTGACTATACCTTGATCAATAAAATACACAAAGACCCTGGCCACAAAATTTTATTTAGACAAGCGACAACAAAGCGGTTAAGATGAGCGTTCTAATCTACTGTATATATGTATATATCAGGACCACGATACGATTTGAAGGGGGAGAGGTCTGAAGGGTCGTCAAGTTTTGAAAAGAAGTTCGAGTTGCCCCCCTCACGGTTTTAATTCGGTGATCAAATCATTTATGACTCGTGTTTGACAAGAAGGGCGCTGATTCGACACTTCTAAATATGGATTAAAGTTTACGGGCATAGCGTGACTCCTCTACACACTGATCACTGAATATACAAATGTTGCGACCGCAGTGTTTACTCCCTTTATAGCACTGCAGCGGGATGCGATGTGTGTTTTTTGTGCAGGGGGGACAATCCGAACATCATTGAATCTTCGTTAAGGGGATTGTGTTCGGAATCGGAAGGGGAAGGCGCATGGTCCCTGACAAGGCGTTTTCAAATGTTCATAAAAAATTTCTCTGGCACTCTCGTCCCATCCGTCGATCGTGCTTATCAGAAAAATAATTCTAATCCCCCCTTAGGAAATTGTATTCTGTCAAGCATGAGCCACAGATGGACCGCGTCTCATCGACGCGATCCATCAGTGACTCATATTCAACAAAAGATTTTTTTCCTATTTTTTCGAAACATTTATTTGTAAATCATAAGTATAATTTATGAGTGTAGCGTGACAACATACACGTTAGAATACCAGAACCCGACCGCAGTATTTACTCCCCTTGTAGCAGCGCGGTGGAGTGGGAGGGGTGTAATCCAAATATTATTGAACGATAATAGTACCGCAGAGAAGGGATGCGTTGGGGCATGTCCAGCCATTTCAGAACGAGGTGGGGGGGGGGGGGGGGGGGCGTACCTTACTTACTTATGTCTTTTCGAAAAGTTTAAAGAAAAGGCAAAAGTGTGGACACAAATTCACACCTGTCATAGATTCTGCAGGAAAATAGTTATAACATTTTTCGCGGCTTCCGCGCGAAAGATTTTTTAAGGCATTCAAACGTCTAAATTTTGACAAGGGGTCGAGGATCCTCCTCGCGGTTTTTTTATTTTATTTAAGAAAATATCAATTGAATATACTTGACACAAGCTCTTCCACCGGCCCATCTATGGCTCATGCTTGGTGGTAAAAATCCTTATTTCATATTTCTAAATCTTCACGTATACAGCGTGACGTCCTATCCTATCAGGGAATTAATTATGCCGAGCATGTGCCACAGATGGACCGCGTCTCATCGACGCGATCCATCAGTGACACATACTTGTCAAAAGATGGATCGATTAATTTTATCTGAATACGCGCCGATCACTAAATAGACAGACGCTTCAACCGCGAATTCTTTTTCATGAGTCAGCACGGTGGAGATAGGCTCCTATCCTAAACGCTCACGTCAGGAAAATATCGCCCAATTATCTTTTTGTTAAGTATGAGTCACTGATGGATCGCGCCGTTGAGGCGCGGTTCATCTGTGGCTCGTGCTTGACAAAATTAAATTTCTCACTGTTCACAACGGATTCAACCAATTGATGGTCAAAACAAACGAAAATTATGGCTCCTACGGCTTGGATTTTTCAAAAACGATATTCCATAGTCACTCAGCGATATGGATATAAAACTATATATTCGAATTTTATTTTTTTAGGCTATTACTGGACTGTTGATGGAACGCACTGAAGAGAACTAATTAGTGCTGGCAATCCTGGGTGAAAGTATCGAGATTAACTTGTTTGCCGAACTTTTACCTGGATTCACGGATATCTAATTTACGTAGTTGAACTTCTACCGAGTTTTTTGTTTGAAGTTTCACCTGTTCAATTTACTGGGTAAATTTACTTGAGAAAAAAGTTTCAAGCTTCAAAAAAGTAGGTAACTAGTAGAAAAACTAGGTAAATCAATCATTCGTTGTTAAAATGATTTAAAAGTGAATAATTCGGTGATTTCAACCTTCAAATACATTGGAAACTGTAACTGGCGATGAAATAATTTACCTGTTTTCTTATCAGGGTTCTGCCAAGTCTTGAAAGTAAAGCTAGGTTACCTAGTTATATTTAATCTAGTTTTCTGGTAAATTCGTTTTACATTGCGTGGCTGAAGTTAAGTGAGGCGCGATGGCCTAGTGGTTAAACATGTTGGCATCGCAGGTTGAAGATCTCGGGTTCTAGCCCCGACGAATCCGTCTCGCTTATCCATGACCACCACTCAACCCAGGGTGTAATAACTTGGGTAGGCTAAGCCGAACAGAAAACATCTCATCTTTCCAGTTACTGTAACCCTGTCCGATTATAAGTGGCCGCTGCTACAGGGCTTTGGACAGGGTGATCCACTGTAATAAATGGCTATAAAAAAAAAATAGGTTGCCATCGAACAGTCTAAAATGGGTGGAAATCTTATTAACAAGGCATTTTGAAATCTCAGAATAACTGGCAAATTCGCTGCTCTTTTGCTACAAACTTCGAACCCAGGAAGTATCAAACTATCACTCTCCTCTGAACATTTTTAATACATAGAAAAATATGCCAGATCATCTTTCTGTTCTTAGTACATATTCTCAGCTTTTTCTCCTACAAGATATAAATTAAAATATAAATTGAAATTCTTTGCCTTCTCGCTGGTTTCCAGATCGTGTTGATCTACAAGGCTTTAAAACTCGCGTTAATAGACATCTATCAGGGATGGGGGTTCCTTAGTTACTATTCCTGCATTTCATGTAGCTCTCTGCACTTCGGTGGCTTCAGGAGAATTTTCAAGTATGGTTTGTCTCATGTGGCCTTGCTCTGAGCGAATTTTAAAAAATAAAAAAAATAGTTTTATTTATTTATTACTGCAAATTTACTGTGAATTTACTGCGTATTTCTCGTAGTGTTGCTTTTCGTTAGTCGACCATACTTAAGGCCACAATACACGTGAAGTTATCTTACCGATACGCTGTCTTTGCGTTTCGGGTAACAAAATAAAAACGACAAACGCGTTATGCGTTACTCGTATTCACATGCCTACAAAGCACAGACGCACGCAACGAGCACTCTTCGTTAGCTTGCATGGGAAACCGTTCGATTTCATTGGAAGCGTACGTAGGTAAAATGAACCAATCTAGAAAAAACGCAATGTACACGAACGTGTAGTGCGGCCTTTAGGGTAAAAATATCAATATTGCACCTTATTCAAAGAAAATACTTGATAATGTGTTTCGATAGCGTCACTACTCACATAACTATCACTTGATCACACAAACGCTTTGACCGCAAAATTTATTTTTTGTGTGAGCCAATCAGACATTATTTTTTATCAAGCATGAGCCATAGATGGACCGCGTCGCATTGAGTGCTGCTTCCGACTTTGCTTAAAGTGAAAAAATATCAATATTGTGCCTTATTCTCAGGTAAAAGCTAATAATATATTCAAAAGCGTCAGTACTTATTTACATGTCTGTCACTTGATCACATAAACGCTTTGACCGCAAAATTGATTTTTCATGTGAGCCAATCAGAAATTTTATTTTATCAAGCATGGGCCACGGATGGATCGCGTGGACTTATACTTGAAAAAATATGATTTGACGAACTTTTTTTTGTCGGGGTAGCGCGATGGAAACCACCTTCTCGATGGGTGTAAACAAGTAGAAATCCTGTCGCCGTGAATGTGGTTTTTTCGAAGTTGTTTTTTTTCAATTTGTGGATGATTTTAACATCGCCCAAGGCAGATACCACTCCACTGCCTTCGCCGTAGATATTCAGTTCCGTTCGGGAAGATTTGCGCTTAGAGTGCAGTAGTTGGTACTATTTCTAGCAGCGCTTTGTTATTAAGTGGCCGTTACTTGGTTTGTTATAGGCACTGCTTCCGGCCTCGCTTAAAGTAAATTTCAATGAAAAACGATATGCAATAAACAACTAACTGAAATTCCTGCAAATACAAAGTCCTAAATAAAGGTCAATATGCGGCAATAGCTGCGCATGTTTATTTCTACACCATATGTAAACTGCAATATCATAAATTTGATCATTGAACCTTCGTCAAAGGGATTGTGCTCAGAACAGGAAGGGAAGGTGCATGGTCCCCACGAATTTTGAAGGAGGGGCGGGAGTATCAAAAAGAACAAAAATATTTATTTAATAAACCAGAGAGATAAACAAAATTGTTCACACGCGGCATGCCTCGTGTAATCATTTTTCAGAGCAGTTGAATGTGTGGCCGACATAGATCAGGACTGAAAGTCTGAGAAAATAGAAAATTTCTAAAGAGTTTTATTGTTACGTAATAAACCATTTATTATCACGTGATTAAAAGCTTGGTACCTATGGTAACGGTGATGAAAATTTTCCAATACTAGCACCGATACCGATACTTCAAAAATCGCCGATACTTGCCGATTCCGATACCATAGCCGATCTCTATAAATGGAACAAATTTATTGTAAAACTGATATTTTTGTTCTCTTGGCGATAATATCACACCCTCACCCATTATTACGTTAATGTTTTGGCAAAATAGGTGATTTTCGAAGTATCGGTACTGGTATCGGAAAATTTTTATCACCTGTACCGCCGATACCGATACCGGATACGTCTTTTTACGACGGAGCATGCGAACAATCTTTATTTACGCGATAATAGATGGAAAGGCTCTTTAGAATATTATTTGCTGATCTATTTGCTCAGAACTGAAGAACCATTATAATAGAGTGCACTTCGGTATCCCAACAATATTCAGCCTTTCAGGTCAGATTCAGTTTTCACCCCGATTCACGATTAACCGTTTGAAGTGAGATAGTACGGTTCGAGAGGCCGAATAACGTTCGGATACCAAAGTGCTCTATATTATAATGGTTCAGTTCTGTTTAAACGCGGCGCGGTTTATATCTAGAGCGCGACAACGACAACGAAATTTCCTTCTAGTACGACTTATTAGACGATTCAAAATTCAGGCGATAGTATATTTAGTTACGTCATAATTATTTACAAACCGATAGCTTGAACACACAATAACTCAGGCCCCAAAAATTCTCTTCCGCGTGGGAGCAACTCCCGCCCATAAGGCATGTTCGTATAAAGTATGATAGCATTTATATTCTATAGGTCAGAATACGATGTTCAATCGTGCAATCGGGTGCCGTTCAGCCAGATACCTCAGTTGTTGCTGAAACACTTGGATATACCACCACATATCATTGTCCATTTACAGAGGGTGTCACACACTAACAAAATTACGATAAAATTTACTGGTCATTTGCAGTAATTGCATAATTTACAAAGTCAAAAAAACGCTATGTTGATGAGATTTATGCCTAATTATGGGCTGTTGATGGACCGCACCTTCGCGGTGCGTTCCATCGACACCCCATATTTGGCCAAAAAAAAGTCAATTTTGAATTTTTTTTTTCTATACTGCCTGCCGAGTAAAATTACTGTCAAAGATCAGTGATTTTGTTGCGTTTCGTTACTGTGTATAATCTCTTAATTAAAAAAGTTCACGTATCGACTGTGGTGAATAGGATAGGATTTCACAAAGGAAAGCCGAGAATACGGCTTTAACCATATGGAAAACCACGACCTCACGTGTGTAGAATCGTTGTGAGGGTTTTGGCTTAACATATATTTTTCATTCTTCAATCTTCCTGGGGATAGATATTTGTGGAGGAAGGCCCGTAAGCAGTGCTTGCGTGGACCACCATTCACCCGCGAGTCACTCCGCGAGGCGCCCAACAGACTTCTCGCATAAAAAACATCATTCCTGACGGGATTCGAACCCAGGAAGATCAGAAATGCATATCTCGGTATGTGTTCCCAACGCGTTACCGATTGAGCTAACCGGGAATCGATATAGTCAACTATGAGCCCTAACGGCGCGATCCATCGGTGGCTCATACTTGATGAAACTATCTAAGCTCGATAGTCATATCTCTTCTGATTGTGATATACTAATCCACTTCAAAATTCAAACGATAATAACGTCATCATTATTTACACGTCGATCGCTTGAACACACAATAACTCAAACCACGAAATTTATCTTCCGCGTGGGAGCAACTCCCGTCCATAAGTTCGTATAAAAGTACTGTAGTATTAGTCAAAACCTCGGAGATACCCTGCGTAGCTGGCAGAGGTGGATAAAACCGAATAACTTCTGGTTTCAGAATCGAATCGAATAATTTACCCGAAACCGAATCGAAGTCATGTAATAAATAAACAAAGACAAATTTATGAAAAAAAATTGAAATTATCATTTTGTTGATTTCGAATTTTTGCAGAAATCGAATCGAATAATTTATGATTATTCGAATATTCCGAATCGAATATTTTGGATAGGCCTAGTAACTAGGTGTTATTCAACAAGGCTCTTCGTCGTCAGCTTAAACACTTTGATACACCACCGCCAGTAGCGTACTTATAACCTTGCATAGCGTGAGTCAATATTTTAAAAAAGCTTTCGAGACCAAATTATTGCGTCATAAAAAGGCGCCGTGAGAGGTTAAAGTCTCTGAAAAATATCGTTTTTTATCTTTAGTACTATAAAATCCTTCCGAAGGCGCAGAAAAAATTTATGTAAGTGCGTTGCTAAATAGATTGGCGGTGACCGAATCCTCTCGATTTCGAATCACCGAAGCAATCGAATCTTGAATTTCAGACAACCATATTAGTGGAACATTTACGGCAACAAATCTGGTCAAATCCTTTCTTCCAGTTAACTACTCCAATTCGAAGTTCCGTTTACTTGAGTAACGTCATTGTTTACTCGCCGTTCACTGAACTTACGATAACTCAGTCAATCTTATGCCGGTACAAGGTACAGGAGACAAAGCATACTTGAAAACTCTCCTGAAGCCACTAAAGTACAAAAAGCTACATGTACTGCAGGAATAGGAACTAAAGAAACCCCCACTCGTATTTCCTACGTGTCGTCAGAGGCGACTAAAAGGAAACAAAGAAGTGGTAGATGGTTTTATCATCGTCCTGGGCAGATACCGCTCACTGTATTTCACCATGGTGCTTTAGTTCCGTAGGGGATGTTTTCCGCTTAGAGTGCAGTTGCTGGCCCTTTATCATCTTGAAGTAGATTTTTGCCGACCGAATGAGAAGTGTAGTGATGGCATTCTAGTTTTCGCTTAATTACGTGAAGTCGAACGAATTTACTAGAAAATTTGATGAAGAATTACTAGGCAAACTAATTTCACTTTCCAAACTGAGTGGTACTTTGGGCTGAGCAAAACCGAATTATTTGGAATTCGAATCTGATTCGAATAATTTTTTTCGAATAGGATCGAAATCAATAATCTATGTAAATAACAAATATCCATTTTTTACTATTGCAACTTGTCTCCATCGTGGCTATCAGGAAATTGATAGTTTATTGTGTTTAATTCACACTACATTGTCTAAAAGCAAACAATTTCCATATTTTTAACGCCAAAATGCTATCGATTTTGGTCAAATTTGACCAAAATCGATAGCATTTTGCAGTTAAAAATGAAAATTACAGTTTATTTAGCAAGATTGTTCCGGATAAATTGTGCATCGAATCGATTCGAATCACCGAATCAAATTGTCTAGCCCCTATTAGTACCTTTATTAAAATTCCAGTAAACTACGTAATCGCCGCTTTGCTGCATTTGAGACATTTTTAGTAGATTTGAAGACTGAAATCACAGAATTATCTGTCTCAAAAACATTACTCACCATGGATATTTGATTTACCCAGTTTTTCACTCTAGCTGCCTACTTTCTTAGGTACCTAGTTAAAAAATACGTAAAATTACCTATTTTACCTAGTAAATCAACTAGGTAAGACTTCAAACAGAAAACTCGGTAGAAGTTAAACTTAAAAAATAAGATATCCGTGGAAATAGGTAAAAGTACTTTAAAAAATAAACTCTGTAAACTAAGTAAACTCTGTACTTTTAACTATATATTTGCCAACAATGGAGGAGTGATTCAATAGTTAGCTCATTTCAAGCGCTGCTTTCTGCCTTTGCTTGGAGTGAATTTCTATGAAAAATAAAATATTGTTCAAACTTATTACGTCAAGCATGAGTCACTGATGGATCGCGCCCCCGAATGCTTGATATAATATCTTTTGTCAAGCATGATTCACTGATGGATCGCGCCGCCGAGGCGCGGTCCATCCGTGGCTCATGCTTGACAAAATTAAGTTTCGTGTTGGTAATGACTCGACCACAAAATTCGTTTTACGTGTGATAGCGACTGCCAGACCCGGAGACACTTTTTTATTATCGAAGTCAACTCAAAGCAAGGACGAAAGTAGTTTCTAAAGAAGACAACTGAAGAGCACTCAATCGCAAAGAGCTACTGCGAAATATATTACCAGCAACTGCACTATGAGCAAAAAAAACATCCCAAAAGGAACTGCGCCGCTATTGCGAGGTGCAATGAGTGGTATCTGGCCGGGTCATTGGTTAAAAACCATCTACCACATCTTTCTTTCCTTTTAGTCTCATCTTACGACGCACAGGAAGTACGTTGGGACTATTCTAAAACCTGTACTTACAGGGGCCAAATAATTGAAGTTCACCTAAAAAGAAGTCAACGGACTGGTATCCACTGACGAAAAGCTATGACAAATGTAGAACCAACAACTGCACTGTATTCCAGATGAATCTGAACCGCCCTTGCAAGTGGGTAAATGCCTACGGTTTTAGATATATTTATTTTCAAATCTAATCTCGAATCCAAAACGAACGCGCCGCCAAGTCGTGGTCCATCTGTGGCTCATGCTTGACAAAATAAAATTTCTGATTGCGTATTATTATCAATTATTTATCTAAACTATAGTCAGAATAGTCCTTTCCTCGGTTAACAAATAAACCTACGAATGAGATAACAAAAAACAGCGTTTTGCGAGGCTACGGCACTATCACTCTCGTCTTAGCATTCTCAACACAAAAACAAAAATATAGGCTCATCTTTCCGTGCTTTTCTCTGCTTTCCTCTCCCGCAGGATAAAAATGAATGCCAGACGCTGTACCGCTGTATCTCGCTGTACCGACGACACAGAACGAAAAAAAACCGAGCGCACAATAGATCTAACCGCGTTATTGATTTTCGTGTGACGTTGTCTCGATGCCTGGTTTGGTTTAACACGCATGGGCCATATATAAGCATGCTAATGAGGATTATATTCGATGAGTATGCGTCATGGATGGGCCGTACATGATTAAGGACACTCAATTTAATATGTATGAATCACATATGGGCCGTGCATGATCGAGGGAATTTATTTTAGTAAGTGTGGGTCATAGGACGTACATAATTAAAGCTCTCTATCTCAACAAACGATGAAAAAGATTTCACAAGGTAATTTCCTGTTCTCGGTTGTAGACGAACAACAGACGGTGTTTAGCCCTTCATAAAGGTGCGAAAGTTCACGGTTTATACCGTCTATAAAAAAATCATGGACGTAACTCGTGTGCGATGGCTTAGGGATCATGTTGGCATTGCAGGTAGAACATCTCAGGTTCGAGTCTTGGCAAGTTCGGCTTTGCTAATCAATGCCCATCACTCAAACCAGGGTGTATTAACCAGAGTCGGGGAGACTTGGCTCAATTACTCGAATCGAGTCTATTTTGTCAGTGACTTGAATCCACTCTCGATTCGTCTTAGCTAAATAACTCGACTTGACAAAAAGCAGACGAGACTTGGAACTTCATAAAGATTGAGCTCGAGTTTGAAATCACCATTTGAAAAATCACGTTGCCCTGCCGTTGCGTGAGTTATCGGAGACGAAAATGCGCCTCCCAGAAAGATAACCAACATGCAATGTACCCTGCTATAGAATCCGTGTTCGTCTACCCAATATTGACCAGAGGGTGGTTCTGAGATGTAAATGAGAAGTGGCAAGTAATCTGCCATCACTCTTGAATAAATTTAGAAATCGACTCGTGACTCGACTTTCGACTTGTAAATTTATGACTCGACTTGTGACTTGAAAGTACAGGGACTCGACTTGACTCGAAACTCTAAATTGAAATTTTGGTAAGATTTGGACTCGACTCGCAACTCGTGTATTCTTCGACTAGACATGAATTGGGACTCGAAGTGAAGTGACTCGTTCCTAACACCGGTACAACTTCGGTGGACTCGGCCGAATCGGAAAGACCATATAACCTTATATGACTGTAAATAGTCACCAGCTCGTAGGCATCCTTGTAGGGAAAATTTCGTCATATTATCTTTTGTTATATTATCTGAAACGCCGAGGCGCGTTCCATCTGTGGCTCATGCTTGGCAAAACTGAATTTCTGATCGGGAGTGACCATTCACTGATCTTCGGCTACTTCTACTCACAGAGAAGAAGACGAACTCGTAGGACCGTGATATATATTTTTTTTGTTTGTGCTGTTCCAGCTTATTGAAAATGGCCATGTTGGAAAAGACGCATTATGCTTGATATAATATCTTTTGTCAAGCATGATTCACTGATGGATCGCGCCGCCGAGGCGCGTTCCATCCGTGGCTCATGCTTGACAAAATCGAATTTCTGATCGGGAAAGTCCATTCACTGATATTTGGTCTCAATGTTCAATATTTTATTCGTCATTCAGCAAAAAAATAAAATAAAAAAATTCGAGCGATAACCCTAATTTCATAAATAGTAACACAGAGACAATAATAAAAAATGGCATTGGTCAAATTTCGGCGAAATCGACTGGTCCCGTGGAAAAACCAGCAGGGTTATCAAGTCTATGACACCATGTTCATAGGAAGAAATCAGGAAGCACGAAATAGACGATTGCACAAAATATATCCTTAAGAATCTCGACTATTTCTACTAATATTTTTTAATATTACCACATTATCAAAATGATATTTTTCATTAAAACAAATTTTCTCTAAATCTGGCTTCTCTTAAAAAAAATTTTTTACTCTGAAAAAGGCCATGTTGAATGGCGCGTATTGCTTCTTGGCGATCATCGAAACACACAGATTGTGGTAGTCGGTTTTACAAACACCCAGGGCAGATACCATTCTTTGCATTTCATTAAAACAAACAGCAGTTCTGTTCGGGACGGTTTAGGGTGCAGTTCCTTGCGCTGCGTAGCAACTCTTAGTCATTTGAGTTATCGTCAGTTGGTCCCTTTAAAACATGTTTAGCATCGCATCGGTTGAAGACCTCGGGTTCGAGCCCCAGCGAGTCTGACTCGCTTATCCATGCCTAACCACTCAACCCACGGTGTAATAATCTGGATAGGCTAAGCCGAACAGGAAAAGATCATATCTTTCCAGTAATTGTAACCCGGTCCGTCTATAAGTGGCCGCTGCTACAGGGCCTTGGACAGGGTGACCCACTCTAGGAAGTGGCTATAAATAAATCTAAATAGACAATTACAACACAATTACTTCGCGTAAAACAAATCTCCTACTGAGTACAAACTATATACTATCGACATCCTCAGGAAAAGTAAAAAACTCAACCGTAAGGCGTACGTGCTATTGGTCTTGGGGGCGTGGACTAACTACTTATCCTTCCTCTGTGCCTTCGTGTTTGCGGATCTGTATGCAATACATGCAAGGATACAGTAGCAAGAGTAAATATGACTAACTAGAGAGATTCAAAGTATTGCTTCACACTTACACAAAGTTATTTCTGTAACGTTTCGTCTGACCAAGGTGAAACGTTACAGAAATATAATTTTTTGTGTAAGTGTGAAGCAGTACTTTGAACCTCTCTCGTAAGGTGTGCAGTTGCACTATTCCTGTCGGTAGTTGGGCTGTGTCAATTTGTATATTGATTTGTCAGTGCTGTTTCAGCTACCTAAAAAAAACCATGCTGAAAGGCTCTAAGACTGGGACTAGCCTTTGATCGAAATCGCGTTTAAATCGCGACTAGGGCTGGGCAATTCGATTCGGTGATTTAAAATAGACTAGAAGCACGATTGATCCGAATCAATCGAAAATGGTTCATAGGAACAAGTGAACTTGGATTTTTCATTTTTAACGACGGAATGCAATCGATTTTGGTCAAAATTTGACCAAAATCGATTATATTTCATCGTTAAATATATTCAGATTGTTGCTCTTTGTGTGAATCGAAAATACATTACAAACTATAAATTTTCTTTATTTTCACAACAGGGGACAAGTTAGAATAGTAAAAATGGGATATTTGTTATCTACAAAACATTAGTGATTCGATGCGATTTGAAAAAAATTATTCGAATCAGAATCGAATGATTCGACCAGAATTTAGCCAAGCCCTAAGCCTGACAATTAACAGTGTAAATTTAACAAACCAAAAACGTGGATATATCATGAATACTCAGGCCATGATCATAAAAACAACAATTTCGGCTCAAACCTCAGAACATAATTCTAGTCACGGGAAAATTAATTTCAAACTGATTTAACCTATTTAAAAACTAGCGCCCTTCCCCACCACCCTCGCCTAACAAAAAATTCAAATGGAAAGAAAGAATCGCGCTTATCTATGTCGAGAACCTGCCTACATTTTCCCGATGTAAGTTTCACACGGTTAAAATGTAAACACATATCCTGAATACTCCCAAAAAAAGCAATTCCGTCTACAAAGAACTTTGAAATACAATTCCATCGCGTAAAACAAATCTTTAACTCAGTTTTAACAAAGAATTAATCACCTAATGTGTCCAGTAAACATCATCGCTCAGTACTATACCCTAAAAGCAAGTAAAATGTACAGACATATAATGAATAATTGCAATACCAACAACTTTCCTCTACAAAGAAGAATAAAACCGTCGACTTCCTCACACAAAAATTAACTCAAGCCATCGACCTCGGGCGTACAGGCTAAACTGTATCCTGGTTCAGATTAGACGCAGCAGTGTATCGAACGTCACTTCCGGTCTCAGACGCGCGCAGCGCTCATGCATTGTGATTCATAATAACAAAGTGAGGTAATTAATGCGTATCTCCGATTTTGTATGGGCCAAGGGTGGTGATGAGGGCAATACAAATGAGGAAATTCTATTTTATCAAGCATGAGCCACAGATAGGCCGCGCCTCGGCGGCGCGATCCATCAGTGACCCACACTTAAACAAAAATTTTGAGAAGAAATTTTTTGAATTTGAAAAGTTTACCTTGGCTTGATCTGGCGAGCATTTGCCGCTTCATAACGTATGAAATATTTTCTGATTATTCTTGATAAATTTCTTTTCACTGTTTATTCCGTAGACATTTGCATCAGTGCCTGTCCGTTCTGAGTATTTCTGTTTTTGTGTAGGATAGTGTTTCATTCTATGCTAGGAAATCCGAGGGCATGGCTTAGCAATGTGGCGTACGGAGACTTTTCGTATTCCTATTGTTTTTTTTTTTATCGGTTGAGCTAACTTGACTACCACGGTTTCACAAAAAAAAGTCAGACCACAAGGATCACAATGAGCGAAATTTTAAAAGACCAATTATGACGTCACAACGATCTATGGAGTCGAGCGAACCAAGATCCGAAATATTGAAGAATGTAAACAACCTCATGTCACACAAAATGCCTATTTTCGTACTACATTTTAAGCGCGGGAGTCCCGCAAAAAGTTTTTCCCTCGAAAATCCACTATTTTGGGAACAAAACAATGAGACTTTGTGTTATTCGTGACTGGCGCACCACAGGCGCGCGAATATTTTGCTTATTTTTAAAAATATTTTTGTACAAAATTGTTGGACGGGGCTACGTTCTCTCCCTTGGCCACGTCAACATTGATATTATCGAGCTACATTCCGTAGAATCTTTCTGAAATTTGATTTTACTTAAAAAATAAAAATATTGAATTTTCGCAATAAAGGGAAAAATTTTTTGTGTGCTTTCGGCAAGAAAATAATCGTTACTCAAGCAGAATAATCTGACTAACATTGATACCGTCGCCGCTAATATAAATATATGATTCATGTAGAAAATACGCATCTCTGCTTACATTATGACGAGGCCGACCTATGACTCACGCTTAGCAAAATAAAATTTCTGGATGGTGGGGAGCCAAAATCAGCGGTGTTATATGATTCGACAAAGATTATCTGCATCCGAAAATCCTGACGTACTCATTCAACCTAAAAGCCTAATAACTGCGGAACGCTCGTTCGAATCACAAAAATCAAATCTTTCCAGCACTAAAACACTAATCTACTAATCTTGATGGTCTATGAGTGGCCACTGGCACGGGTCCTACGACTAAGCTGGGCCACTCAAGTAAAAGACCAGAGAAAAAAAGCAGCGTGAGAATTCAAATTGGAAATTCCATTCTGTCAAGCATGAGCCACAGATGGACCGCGTCTGTTCGACGCGATCCATCAGCGGCTCAAACTTGGCAGCAATTGTTTTGACAAATTATTGATGGGTTAGTCTAGACAGAAAAATCAGGAAGCCGACTTAGTCTTGGTCAAGATTTGAAATCCTGACCTGTCCTACAAAAACCACCCGACCACTACCTATTCCACCTCTCTTTATCCAGCGCGTCCTCCCGTCCAGAACCTGTCATTGACCCATCTAGCACAACCCTCACTAGTCCTGACACTGCCCAACTTGCCGAGGCATACCTGACCTACCCTTGCTGCGTTTGACCTGTCACAGCCAGGTCCCAGCTTTATATACGACGCGTATGAGCCAAGAGAACTTTTGATTCTGCTCTGCTCAACATCTTTTCTCTCTTTTGCTGCACAAAATTAGTAGGAGTAAGAAGAGAATGAGCAAATGTTGAGATGAATTCTTCAAAAACTTATCTTGGCATAAACGCGCCGTATATAAACTCCAGATGTGGCGCGATTTAGACTGGATCAACGTTTCAGGTTGAGGTGGTCTGCAAGTCTATAGTTCAAAATACGACAGGTGCGATCGTGGAAATGGATTAGAAAAAAGGTCGGTCAAAACACGACAAAATGAATCCCCCGATTCTCCTGTTTTTTTGGGAGGGAATAGTACCTCGATATTTGTAATCTTTAGGGTTAATAGTACCAAAATAAAGAAAATTTCCGAACGCTTTTGGCGCGCAATCTAACTGTAAAATAAATTGTTACCAGCCATCAGAAAAGTACTCTGCTGAAGGGCGCAACGCCAGCGAAACGATCAAACATTAGCCTATCCGAGTGTCCGGTTACCTCAACCGGGAAAGCGTTGGAATCATGCCACGAACTGCACATCTCCGATCGTCCTGACTGGATGCCTTGTCGGTGCAGAAGCATGGTTGTTCACGTTGGTTCAGCACTACAGCGTCCTCCATCAAACAGGTTTTTTTTTTGCACAGGGTTGTAGGGTCGTCGAATTATTTACTATAGCCTGTCCGTGAACATACCGGGGGGTTTCTACCCAAGAACCGTTTAGGCACGAACCTTTATTCTGACTGTTCTATGCTCCAGCTACCCGCGAAGTGCCTTGATGAAAGGCTTTATTTCTATTTTTTGTCAATTGCGACTCAGCAGTGACATCTCGAGGAAGGTGAGTATTGAACACGAATATTCGTGGTGGAGCCAATCATTTGCTTAGATTGTTGCCATATTGATTCATTTATAAAGTTTGAAAATTATATACTAGACAGCAAAATCTTAGTTAAAAACATCCTTTTTTACAATTTTTCGCTTTTAGAAATATTTTGTTGTTCTATATGGTTCGTGTCTAACGTATGCTTTATGATTTTTTTCTGAACTGGAACAAAAGGTGGTGATTAAGTTTCATTTAAAATATTTTCGTTATATGGCGTTATCTGGCATCTCGGTTTTTTTCTATTCTACACTCAACTCTCTATGTTAAGGTTGATAGGCTTTCTTGTTTGTGACGTCACTAAGGCGTAAACAACATCAGCTGTTTTCTGGGGAGTTTTCTGGAATTGAAGGAGGCGTTGTTGTTTGTTGGTAGTTGTTTTGGGTGAAAATATAACTTTTTAAATTTTGTCCAGAACAAGTATGGGTCACTGATGGATGCCGCCGCCCAGGTCCCATCTAAGGCTCATGGTTCACGTTCTGCGTATGTCACAATGTAGAATCTTCTTTCTGTTTGGCGTTGTTTACCGGTATCAGTTCAGAATTTGGGAATTTGTTGTTTTCAAAGAGGAGTTTGTTTTTTCTGAATTCCTATGTTGTTATGTTCTAAAAGTCGTGTTTGATTTTCTTTGTATACATTGTACAGTGTAGTAGTGCATAGTGTATAGTGCAGAACAGAGAGAGAGAGTGTTCTCCAAAATGTCTGGAACTCAGAATTTGTATTTTTTATCACAATGGTTTAACAGATTAATTTGTTTATTAACCTGAGAGCTGTGTGAGGTTCTGATGCTAAAATTTTCACGGTTTGGATAAGCAGTCACTATAGTTGGTGGGTCCCGTGGTTCTGAAATTTGATGAGACCCTCAGGAATGCCCGGTGGCAGTCAATTCGTACCTTGGTCATTTCGAACCAGGATAAAAGTATTGTTCGCCTATTGTTCACGGGAACTTACCTCTTACTTTGTAAATTTATAGCTCAAAGTGAAATTCGCGGCGGAAATTCTCATCATTCTGCCAGTCTTGATATTGATTGACTTTCAATAATACTAAATTCTGCGACACCCTATTATTGGTCCCAAAATTTTTTTCAGGTTTTGCCAAAACTTGTCTCATTTAAGCTACGTTGCCTCACTTTGTTTATTCGGGTCTAGTGGAGTTTAGTACCATTATTCCCGAATGTCATTAAAATAAAAACCTGGCAGAATATTCTCATCCTAACTAGGGGGTGCCAATGCTGCAAGCATCTGGCATTGTCTCCCAGGTTAGGACGAGTCGCTTGCAACATGGGAAATTTTTATGATTATCCGATATATGGTACTAAACTTCATGAGACCCGTTCATTCCATGTATATTACAATGGGCTTTCTGTTTTTGTTTATCTAATTAAGTTATGGAAGTTTAGCAGAGTCACAAACAATTTTATACACAGAATTTTTCCCCTCAAACTTCTTTACCTTTGAAATTGTACATAGACATAGTTTTATTCTGTATTTTCGACACTTCTGTCGACACAGAAGGTGACACAAATAACGATATCATATAAACAGATATATCAGAAAAGCGAACAAAACTTAAAGTAAAAGTAAAAGTTGGAAATGTATCAGAGAAAAAGTTCTAATAAAAGATTTAAAGAGAGAGACACATGTTTGCTTACCTTCGCATTTGCTAAGTAGATCTACATAACTTTAGAAACCCGACCAGGAACTATATTTTGGTTAAAAAAATATCAGTTTTCGTTACTGCTTTTACACTATGTAGCTCTCTACACCACAAACACACTCGTATATGTTATGTCTTGTGCAGCCTTGTTTTTAAGCGGATTCTTGTCTTTCCTTTTTTGCCGCAAGATGAAACTTGAAATCTATCCCAATGAAAAATCATTGAGTAAACTCATTTCAAACAAAAATTTTTAAAAAAATAAAATTTTACAATTCTTTTTCACTTAAAAAAACATTTCAAAAATTTTAACAGATTTTCAGGATGGCTGGTGATTTTGAAATAGAGCCGAGTTTGCAGCAGGGCCTGTATAAATGCAATCGCAGATGAAAATCGATGTCTATATACAAAAATATTCACCGAAAATCGCTACTACGCAAACCCCCATGTCCAGATGGTGGCGTTAGTGGGTCGGTGATGATGGAAACCTCTACTGCCACATAGTGACGAAGCCCATGGAATGCGAATCACCTTGCTTAACCTCTGATGACCCGAATTTACAAGAAAAAGGAGATTTTCAAAGGACTCAAATCGGACACGAATTTTAAAATGTTAGAAAGCATAGCATCGCTTGAAATGAAATGTCAAACACGATCCGCCATTGTGGAACCAAAAAACTTTCATGTGCCATGATCGTGAACCAGAAATTTTTATTCCAAATCCGATGTCCGAAGAAACTGCTAAAATGTGTCTGTAAAAAAGGACGTATGAACAATTCTGCTGCGGAATTTTTCTCAGACAACAACCAAATTCCGTATTCGTAGATTGTACCTCAAAAAAGCCGGGCATCTTCACGCTAGCGGTCTAAAACACTTTAAAACAAACATGTTTTATCGGAACTAAATGCCGCAAATATAAACGAATTACGTGAAAAACAGTCCTTATGATTTCGACAGCGATAGGATTCGAATCACTGTAGGAGACGTTGTATCAAGTCTAAACTCGGCAACGAAAGAAAGGTTTTAATTGTCGTTGAAACGTTTCTGGAATTCCGTCAGAAAAAGAAGATCTGATGCCGCTCGCAATTTACGTTACTGTGAGTTTTTGAATGTTTTTTAAAATTGCAATCTTTTAGTATTTATGTCAATTTTTGAGCGCATCTTTTTTTATGATTTTTCGGCAAATTTAGCTTTTTTATGATGTAAAAAATAAAAATTGGAAATGAAATTTTGATTAATTAATCATCAGCTTAATTGGCTTTCGAATAATGACATCAGGATTGCTGTATGAGGGCTCTCACGCTCGTCGTTCAATCCTTGAACCCAATTTGATCTCTCCTTGAGTAATATTACTCCTGGATAACATTACTATGATTGGATACTAGCTCCAAATCCAGGGGGAGAGGTATTTGGCATGCATATTTTTTTAATTTTTTAGACCTGGTTGGTGGAGGAAGCTGTAAGCAGCTACTATGTGAAACCACTGTGCACTGTGCAGGGGCGAGGCGTCCAGCAATCCTCTTGCATTTAATCATAAGCCAACTGGCCCCCTACCATCGCTTAAATGACCATGAGTAGCTTTAAATTTTGATTTCCTTCTTTCAGGTCAGCCAATTCAAGAAATTGAGCGTCCTACCACAAACATTCGTCATCTCAACGTTAGCCACTACAAATTTTTACAGACCCACTGATCTGAACACTGTGATTGCTGGCTGTGATGTGTGTATCCGATGTAACCATTGGTTACAGTATCCTCCACTTTTTCCATCAACAATATTGTTAGGATACATCCTTATTGTCATTATGCGTGACTAAAACCAAATATCTTGTAATTTCAGAAGCGAATAATTTTCCCAGATTTGAATTCGAAAGTCATTATAATAATCAAACATCTTTTCTTTTTTTCATGGCTTTACCATAAAATTCACACTTATTTATTGAATAAAAAAGTTTAAAATTATCATTATGTTGGTTTTTGAATTGTTGAAATCGAATCGAATCGATAATTTATCGATTTCGAATATTACGGAATTGATTCGAATATTTTGGAACGGGGGGGGGGGTGGGCCCCCCCTAGTTGTGATTAAATCAATCTCTCAAAAATCTTGCAAATTATTTTTTTCTCATGTTTGATTACTGCTCCTATTCCTAGGTTAGGATTAAAAATTTCGACTGTTGTTTTTATGTTTTTTTTTTATCTTTATGTGGGTATAACCAGTACCGCCTCATGGAGTTATCCTGCTCCAAGGTCAGTGGTTTGTGAAGGTTTTTTTCCAATTTTTTTGTGGCATAATGGCCGAAGGTGTTTGTCATGTTGGCAATGCAGGTTGAAAGATCTTCAGGTTTCCGAAACCTGGCTCTTTTTTTTGTTTGTGGCCACTCACTCATTGCAGGGTGCAAGTAAATTTGGTTACCATTAGTTTAAGCCGTCGAACTGGAAAAGATCACATCCTTTCCAACCCACGTAACCTTGTTCGTCTGTAAGTGACTGCTGTTTCTAGTCCTCGGTCAGTGTGATCCACTCCAAGAAGTGGCTATTAAAAATATTTTTCTGTGATAGGCATAGTTGGTGGAGAAAGTAAAGGTATCTTATGCCAATGTTATAATATACGTGATTAGTGATATCTTGCAAGTGAACTACCTATCCTCGTCCTTGTTTCCTTAAAATTCTGGATCCGTACGTGAGACAATTCACGGGATCACGAATGAGAAAATTTCAAGTTAATATACATAAAATATCATGTTCTAATTCCACAGAAATATAATTTTATTGTACGCTTTGTTAGAACAGTCTAAACTTCTTCAAGACAAGATCAAAGTGCAAAGAATCTGAAAATGACTAGATTTATACTTTGTTTGT
>OZ023147.1:5886466-5974347 GCA_963675895.2 Styela plicata
ACTACTTGCCATAAACTTACTTCGAGCGCTTCTTGAAAAAAACCTTGCAATTCGGCGAAAGAAACCACCTAAAAATGAGAAAATAGACATTTTAATAGGGGTTCATTGAAGCAGGACAATAAAACCTTGTGACCATCAAAGCCATCGCATCTTCTCATCGCCAAGGTGTATAAGTTTGTGTCACAGGTTTATTAGACCTGGCAGACAAGGGCTAGGCAAAACCGAATCATTTGGAATTCGAATCTGATTCGAATAATTTTTTCGGATTGAATCACTAATTCCAGGTAAATAACAATCCCAATTTTACTATTACAACTTGTCTCTTGGTTATCAAGAAATTGATAGTTTATAGTGTTTTTACACATTCACACCACATTGTCTAAGAGCAACAACTTTCATATTTTTTTCGTGAAAATTCTAGTTTATTTAGCAAGTTTTTGTTGCAATGAACGATTCATGATTGATTCGAATAAATTGAGTTCTGAATTGCCCAGCCCTACAGTGGCACCCCACTCCTATATAGGTTTTTGCAAAGCACAGAATCCCCTTCTAAGTGCTTTATAACGTATTAAAACACAATAAGCGCATTCTGCATGCTTCCACGCCTGGCAGGGCCACCCCTATTAGGAAGTTCTACAGATGGAAGGCAAACCAAATGTCAGCGGCAATAGCGAAAAGAAATCGTCACTTCCATTGCTATCGCCAACACCTCAACAAAAATAATGAAAAAATTATGCAGAACCTTTATGAAAATCAATTATGAAAACCTTTGATACCAGGAATTCCAAAATAGCCAAAAAAGAGCAGAACAAGTGCAATTTGCACGCTTTCACGCTATATACGTTGCGCACGGCCTGCGCAAAAATATATTTTTGAATCGGATTATAGGATTCAATTACTAATTAACATTTGCCGAGCGCACACAGACATGAACCAGGACACAGTAGAAAAAGTGTGGGTTTGAGAATGCCACATAAGTAGCTTGCTTGCAGACGATGTACATTGACAACCAATTAATCTAACCAATTTCGTATGTCCATGTCATACACTAACGAGTAAGGCGACATATTTTGGTTAATAAAGTTTGAAAAATTAAGGGTGCCAATTTAGATCAATCTGTTGAGGGTTTGAGAATAGACTGAGTTACAATTCCTCAATTATCGTGGGTTTTGAATCCTAAATGTGTTGATTCTATTGGAGAGGATTGTTGGACGCCTTGTTGGTGCACGATGGTTCAAGTAAGTGCTGCTTACGGCTTCCTCCACCAACCAGGTCCATGCAGAGGAAAAATTAGAAATACGATACACCAAAACCTTCACCCCAACTGATGTCAGCCCGAGAGGTCGTGGTTCGCCATATGGTTAAGCTGTATTTTCGGCTTTCCTCTCCCGCACGTTAAAAATGATATCTTATTCTATTGATCATCAGAATATAATTACCTTGAATTGCAGTGGCTTGATTTTGAGCCTCTGGGTTCTCCTGTTGAACGACTTGTGCTTCTGGATTCTGTTGCACAGGTTGCTGAAGTGCTCTTCCTAAATAAGATTAACATATTTATACAGGCAAACTTGAATTTTCACCTTTTCATAGAAGATCTAAGTGCTGGTTGTGTTGTTAGAAAATCATCGCTTTGCTCCTGCACTAGCCTTCACTTTTTTGGAAATTCCTGAAACTTCATTCCAAAACCTCACTCCATTAAAATGAATTTAAAATAAGATCAGATAGTGTATGATCACAGGCTGAGATATGATATAAAACTAGCGCAATATTTTGAGGAACTGTAGGTGCGGGCTTTAGAATAGTCCTAATAGACTTGATGTATCACTGAGTGTCTTAAGAAGTTTAACTGAAAGGAGGTAACGAAGTGGCAGATAATTTATCATGACCCAGGACTGATACTACAGTATGAACTGACATTATTTTTTTTCGTATATCGTACCGAACTCCGTACTAGTACGAAAATAAGTCCCATTAATATTTTTCATTTATCTCACCAAATTTCGCACCAGTACAAAAACAGGTACGGTTCAGAAGGCAGCAATTTCGAACAGAACCAACTACCAATGTCCAAAACAGTATTGTTTGTAAAATACAAACCCCTGCGTGCAAAGTCACCAACATCTTGATACAAGTTATACAGTTATATAATATCTGATTTAAAATTCCTTTGAGAGACTGACTATCTTATTCGCGTTCATAATTTAGTTGTAAAACGACATAAATGTAGATTAAAAATTATTTTCAAATTCATATGAGAAGAATATGGTGTAATATGAAGGTAAGAAAAAGAGTATGGAACTGTACAAAAATGAATATCTAACTTTGCACCATACCAAAGAAGAAAAATTTTCGTGCTAGAAAATCAGATCGTATACTACTAGCCTTGCTGACAAATTGCATTGTCTGAGCATGGTTCATCACAGACAGTACTTGACAAAATAGATAAAAAAAATCGTGGCTGTTAAAAATGATAAGAACATACCTGGTGGGAAGTGATAGTATTGAATATTAACACACAAAAAGTTTTACCTCATTTGAAAAAGTTTTGAATCGGGCCCAGTGGTTTGAAAATTCCAGTTTCAAGCGAAATCTGGCAACATTAAAAATTTTCCAATTTTTCGAGTTTTTCGTTATTTTCAACTATTTTGCCTTATTTTTTTCAGAAAAGAATAGAATTAGATGCAAAAGAAATAGATTGCGAGGTAAAACAATGAACACATCTTGGTATTGATAGAAGTGATCATGTTCATCTCAAACTTGATTGCACTCCAAAAGTGATTCATAAATTCACCATACGTGAAAATGCGAACTGATTGGGGTTGGTCAAATTCAAATACCCGATATTTTTGTATTTCAGAATTGGATCAGACATCATATAATAAACACACAGGGACATATTTTCATCAGCTAATAATTTACGTGAAAATTCACACTTATTGAGGAAAAAATTGAAAATTATTGTTTTTATTGATTTTAAATTGTAGCAGAAATCGAATCAAATAATTTATGATTCGAATTTTCCGAGTTGAATATTGGGACAGCCTTAGTACTGAGTCGAAACATTTAACTCTGACTCTGCACTAATGACATGAAACCAATTATCAACTGTCTTGAAACTGACAGTCACATTTTGTGAAACGTGGTTCATACAGTATAAAAGAGCAGGATATGATTGTGCATAAACCACAAAAGTAGACAAACACGAGAGTTTACATGTTTTAATAGTTTACCTGAAGTTCTTTGATATCCTGTGCTCGAGGACGCACCTTGGTTGACGATCTGATCATGGCCTGGTTGATACTGCACAGAAGCCAGATTAGGAGACTGGATTCCTTGATGGTGAACGACTTGCTGTTGCTGTTGAGGAGGTTGAGGTGCTGCCCCTGGATAAGAATCATAAATTACTTGAAATCCCTTCAAGTGTCTCAGAATTTCAAGATGTTTACTTATTCGAATTCAATTCATCTATTAGGTCCTAATTGTTTTCATTCAAGCTCTGATATTATCATCTCGGGCAGTAGATGGAAGATATATAGAAGTAGTAGATTGTTTAATCATCACCCAGGGCAGATACCACTCACTGCACTTTATCATGGCAGTTCTGCTCTGTTTGGAATGTTTTTGGGATGAGTGCCGAAGCTTGTACTACGTCTTTTATCAGCTCTTTGCTTTAAGTGGCCGTTAGTTGGTTCCTTTTTAGCACTGCTTCTGGCCTTGCTCAGAGGCTTCGAGCTACGCATCACTAACGTCCTGGGTTCGAATCCTATGAAAGATGATTATATGCGAAAGGTCTGCTGAGCGCCACACCAGTGCATGGTGGTTCCCGCAGGAGCTGCCTACGACATCCTCCACCAACCAGGTCCATGCAAAGGAAAAAGCCAAAACTTTCACCCCCGATCGGGAATCGGTGTCTGAACGAGAGGCTGTGGCTTGTTAAATATGGTTAATAAGCCGTGTTCTCAACTTTCCTCTTCCGCAAGAAAAAAATGAAATCCTATCCCATGAAGTGAATGTAAAAGATTATGCAGTTTCAGTTAGAGGCAATGCTTAGTAATATAAGTATCGGATTTTCTGAAATAAGGTTCGGTGTTTTTCTCAGTTCTTTCTAAATCTACTGTCATTGAACAGCTAAGAACCACATCAAGTGAAACAGGTTTCGACTTGTCCTGTGTTTGTGAGAGAATGAGAAAATATGTTTCTGTGTGAGACATAGAATTGTCATAAATGACAGCTAGAAAAAAGCAAATTAGAAAAAGTCTGACTGCAACCCAATGTAGCAGTTCTGTATGGATTATTTCCTGTGTAGGATGCATTTGCTGGTTCTTCAATTCATGCTGCTCTTTGCAGTACGAGTTGTCATTGGTTGAGAAGAATGCTCCAGCATTTTTGAGGAAATGAAATGATTGAAATAACAGACGAAACATAATGTTCTTACCAGGCGGGTAATAGTGGACATGTTCTGCATGTATATGTTGAGCGTGGACATTCTCTGTGTGAAGGTTTTGTACTTGAACCATTTCAATGTTGTCAGCATGTGCGTCATAGAAGTGACTGCCTGTGGAAATATAATAGCATTTACGATGACAATCCAGTTCGAATCATTAAAAAAAATTTTCACAGCATCATCGGCATTCGCAATGAGGGGGTGAAGGGTGTGGCAATAAACCACACAGAAAGAAAATATTTTTCAGTGCCCCCGCACCTTTTTTAAATAACATTTACTTTGAGTGAATGGGGGCATGGACATATTTCAATGAAGTGATTTCGAAAACAATGTTATATACACTTGTTGACGCATAATATTATGGCTACCTTTACCGATACATTTTAAAAAAAAAAATAGCCGACACTGATTTTTATTAGCTTAATCCGTTTGAACGCACAGAACGGAGGAATCAAAATCATACAGTGGCAACTGCGTGCGTACAGGATCCTGGGTTTGCCGCACCAGGCCAATGACAATGAGAAATGAAGTAAAACAGTCAAAAAGAAAACCAAAACGTGGATGTACAATTTCTAGAGAATAGGAGATAATTAATCAGCAGTTTAATCCCTACCACAATTTCCCTTGAAACTGTCACCGGGCAAAATTCAGTTGCACAGTTTCAGAAAAATTTGCTCAAATTTATTGGAACTTCAAATACAATTGCAAAATATCCAATTTAATTTTCTAATTACCCAGTGGAATACTAAACACATAACATGCCGAAACACAGAGATGAAGTTATCAATCAGTCATTCTTGGTCCGTGCTAAATGATCCTGATTCAAATTATGTTTATTTTATTGTTTTCTGAGAGATGAAAATTTGAAAGATTCTTATCGGGTATGGAAGTTAACTACAATACTTCCGATTGTCTTCAAAATTTAAATTAAATATTCTTGGGAAAGGACAATATTAAGATTCAGTTTAAATACGACACAAATCAAATGAAACGTTCTTTTACCTTGAATCAAATTTGTGGGAGGTAGATCCTGTGGCGGTTGGTTCTGTCCTTGATTCGCCATCTTGAAAGTATCCTAAATGTTTTATTTTCGAACATATAAATCCAAGCAATTCAGAATCTGTATACCATATTATATTGTGATAAATTGTATGACATTATTATTCTGCACAAAAAAGAAATGGAAAATAATATTATGCTGGCTGGTAGGATACAATATTTTGCCTTATTAGTAGAAGTATAGAAGACAAGGACTTTTTAGGAGCACGTAGAAATACCCTTTGTTAAAAGTAATATTTGTTCCCAGAACTCAAACAAGTCATTCCAGACCAAATAAACCAGACAAAAACCTGGTGGAATTCTTGGGTTGAATTTATATATCCTGATTCAAAGAAACCTACTGTTTTTTTTACGACTGCTTGAAAATTCTCATGTGGACTAAAAATTGGATTATATTTTGTCAAAATCAGAAACTATATTTATCTTTACTGATTCTAACCTTATCCTTGGAAAGATAATAAACATCACATCAGATGAATCCAAATTTACGATCACAATAAAAGATTTCTATCACTTGAGGGGCTGAGATATGATAGAGTGTTCTGAGCCTCGCCTAAGCTTAAAAAACACTAATGAACACTTTCTACCGTCTTCATCTGTCCGTCCGTTACCAATGTGATGAGATATTTTAACAGAACAAAGGAACTACTTGGCCTGTTCTCTTGACAATCATCATGTGAGGTTATTAGAAGTGTTGAATTTTGAAAACTTTATAGAATATAAAATATTGAAAACAAAATAGGAAATTCACACATTTCGCTTACTAATAAACTGAAACCGAAATTGTATTTCAAAATCCACCAATGCAAGAGAATTTCACAAAAATGCATTAACTGTTGGCCCTGTCATCCATTTTATTACAATAAATTATTTTGAAAATGACTGGGAAGTCTTCCTTCACCTTTTGTTAAGCTTGGTTCACTGATGGATTGCGTCGACAAGGTGTTGTCCATCTGTGGCTGACGTTTAACAAAATACACCTTTGATCAGTTTAAAATGCAGAACTATACATTGAAGGTAGATGATGGTGAGAACAAACACACAACAGGAAATGCGTCAACGTTAGATGTTAGGCATGCACCGTAGATGACCGATACATCAGAAGCCCATTGCACCTATGGCCCATCTATGTTCAACAACATACACCTTTGATCAGGTTGAAATGCGGAACTATACAGTACAGCTAACAGTGGGAACAAAACGCAACAGGAAATGCTGAGATGCCAAGCATGAATTGCAGATGATCGATGCTTTAGCAGCCTATTACACTGATGGGCCACGCCGGGCTGAATAAAACACACGAATCTGCACAGGATATGACAGCAGAATGACTCAGCACAGTATCTCAGCTTCGGTAAAATTTGCCGAATTGAGTAAAATTCATTAAAGCAAAAAATAAATTTCTGAATTCTTAGAATTTGAATGCAAACAGTACAAGTAGTGACGGAGTATTGAGGATACTGCTTTCTTTCATTTATGATAATTTTTTAATTTTAATAGAATTTAATTTTAAATAAGTTTAAAAAAAAAGCTTTATACCACAACAAATTTCCCATTTACAGGTTCCATTTGTTTCCATTTTGAAAGCAAGAATACGGTAGATACAAATTTATTGTCTACAATTCACATTTCCTTTCCAAGGCCCAAAGAAATTTTAACAATTACGAAAACATTTTGGCGTACTTTCTAAGAAAGCTTGGTAACTTAATTTTCTATTTCTTAAAATATACTCCATTTTACAATATTTTTTTCCTATGGCCGATTCGCAACCGATTCGGATAAATTATGCTTCTGATTTATTCTAATCATTTTGAATTCCCAGCCTTTGGTATGTCCAAGTTCTCTATAAGCAAAAATGCGCATGGGATGCACACAAAAAATACACCTAGTAATATATTATGCAGAAAAAAAATGGCTGAAAAATAGATAAATCACTTTTATGATGTTTTTCTTCAATAAAAAGAAGTGTGGCCAAGAAAAATATGGTGGGTATGTAAAAATTTGGCTTTCTAGTCAAATATCTAATCTTTTTCATAAAGATGCCTCCGTTAAAATTCATCATAGAGTGTTTTTTAAATTTAATCTCCCCTGTCCTACAAACAGACTAAGTTTCTTTTTGGATAATCCATGTCGTTTCATAAGCTGATTGATTGAAATCTCCAACATCAGGGTTCATTATGTCATATCCATCCCATACGATATTCCAACTATAAACTTCAGATAAACTAAACTTGGGTTTGGGCGCCCGCGAATACGCTTCGAGCTGCGCATCTCTGATCGTTAAAACCAGTTTCGAATCCTGTGGGGGGTGATGATTATACGTGGGAGGTCTGCTGGACGCCTCGCATGTGCACGGTGGTTCACGTGCGCGGTGCTTACGGCTTTCTCCACCAACCAGGTCCATGCACGGGAAAAATGAGAAATATGTTAATCCAAAAACCTTCACCCCGATTCGGAACTGGTATCTGCACGAGAGGTCGTGGTTTGCCATATGGTTAAGCTGTATTCTTATTTCTTCTCCCGCACGATAAACATGATATCCCATCCTAACTGAATGTCATGTTTGATTATCTTATTGGAATTCCAAACACGGACTATGATAGTAGCTATTACCTGGCCGGTTCACAGTCCAGGCGAGTCCGGCTCGCTTATCCATGCCCAACCACTCAACCCAGGGTGTAATAGGTTGGGTAGACCGAACAGGAAAAAATCATGTCTTTCCACCAATTGTAACCCTGTCTGTATACGAGTGGTAGCTGTTACATGGCCTTGGACAGGGTGATCCACTCCAAGAAGTGGATATAGAAAAAAAAAATACATTCAATTAAGTTTTGACAAGCATGTGGAAATGATGAATCGCGAAGCAGAGGCACAGGTCATCTTCGTCTCATGCTTGACAAATTACTGGATAGTGCTATTGTGGTTTCAGGGATATGTATATTTCCTGGCTAAACCTGTATTTGAGCCAAAATATTCTGTAACTATGTCTGTGACAACTTAAAACTCCTTTTTCATTGTCAAATTGAAATCCAGTGCCTATTTGGATTTATTAATTTTCCAAGTTAATAAATTCCAAAATTCATGGCCTTTTCTACATTGACATCGTAACCTCTGATTTTGGGTCTCATGAAGTTTAGTACCATATAAGTTATCCGATTATCATAATAATTTCCCATGTTGCAAGCGACTCATCCTAACCCGGGAGACAATGCCAGATGCTTGCAGCATTGGCGCCCCCTAGTTAGGATGAGAATATTCTGCCAGTTTTTATCTTAATGACATTCGGGAATATGGTACTAAACTTCACTAGACCCCTGATTTTACCAAATGGTTTGGATACATGAAATAAGGCATTTCTCCTCATTGGTGATCCATTTGTAAAAACCAAAGTGTCATCCGGGGCAATGATTATTTTTTCATTCTCTATATCAAGACCAACGATATTTTCGTTACCATCGGCAAAAACTTCAATTGAGATTAAAAATGAAAAAAACTTCAGAGCGGATCACCTAATTCCAAGCCTCGTTGCAGGTAAAAATGCTCAGATAACGTTATAGGCCCTATATTTATTTTCATCCACTTCCCTTTTACGTGACTAAACGAAGCAAAGGAATTGGGAAATCCAAATCCCTTCAATACAGCAGCGACGGCGGTCAGACTGAAACAAATAAAAAATCATATGCTACACTGCCAAACGCTTTGCAAACACCAAGCCCATAAATTGTACCCGGAAGTTTGTTCAAATTATTTTATATTATTTACGAGCCTTTAACACCACCTCGTGGCGAAAACTAAACACTTAAATTGTGTATATTAGATTGTTAACTATAGCTCTGAGATTTAAGTTTTTCAAGCATGGCCCGTAGATGAACCGCGTTCCAGTAGTGCGATTCATCGGGAACTTATGCTTGACAAAGTATACAAGTCTCACGGGCATATCACGCACATTCAGGTCAAAATGGTCGAAAGTTTTGAAGAAGACAAAACAAGTAAGTAAATAACTTCTTAAGTTGATGACAAAGCAAAAACGTGTATTTATCAAACAAAAAACAAAAAAAATAAAGAACGTGTGATGATCAACCAACAAAAAGTAATCACATACAAATGTGGTGTAACGGAATTTACTTTAGGTTAGGCCGGGAACAGTCTTCCAGAATGAACAGAGCAACCGTGTTACACTCATAAACGTCAGACAGCGTAGTAACACAATCAGAATTGTATTCGATAAGACATGAACCATCAGTGATTCACACTTAACAAAGCCTTCTTGGACCAGATGTTTTCTCACTGAGCAAATCGTTTTTTTTATGGCATAGCAATTTGGTCCATACGAAGCATTATACTCCAATATCATTGCGATACAAGAACCATAGGTCTCAGAGAATGATTCCACAAATAACGGACAAAGTTTGTTAACAATACCAGCACTGTCCCTTCTCAAAACTAGTGAGTAAACGACTTCTGTAAAGGAAGAGAAGAAAGAAAATTCAATAAAAAAAATATAAGACTAAGAGCTAGCTTAGAACCAGCACTAAACAATTAAAACTGCTACCTTAAATTGTCGCATGTGCATAGCTTTCGTGAAACGACTCTAAATTCATCACCACGGGGCTCATGCTTCTCCACAAGATTTGATATATTATTTCAAAATTTACTTTTTAAGAAAATTATTTTCGCGCCCTTTGACGCAATCTTGATTTTTGTAAACCTTTTTTATTCTTGTCCCAAAATGAAGATTCGCCGCAAAAAATAGTCGAACAATTTTCGGGCGCTTTCGTCGGTGCAATTTCTGTCAATAATAAAATAAAAAATTTCGACATCAATCTTTTAGACTCCCACTCCCCTCCGCCACCATCGAAATTCACCAGGACCACTAATTGACAAGAGTTTCAAGAGTCGGTCTGCGCGCAAACACATTATTGTGTAAAGAATAACGATTCACTTACGAAAAAACCCAATAAAACGATAAGTGGTTGGTATGGCCTGTCCGTGGACCTACCGGCAAGGGGGGGGGGCTTATATCTAACAACCGTTAAGCACGCACCTTTGTAGTGCAACTGTTCTATGTCACAGCTACCGGCGGAGTGCCTTGCTGAAGGGAGCAATTGGTGATGAAACGGTCAAGCACCGAAGAATCGGCTTTCGGACAATACGAGCGCGATTAACCGACCGAGCCACAGAGCTTGTTGCAGCTTTTCAGAACACTGGAGGAAAAAGAATAAACCTGTCAGGCCACGGAGGAAAACAAGATTCAGCCTCAACAAACAAGTTCCCAGGCAGCATTATATTTTAGTTTATTGTGAGTTCACGGATTCATTTGCTCTATATGTAACATTGCACGAATAACAAAATAAAGTGCACCGTTTTATCAGATGACGGGAAACCCCCCTACAATTGTGAAATTTCAGGGGGTGAAGCTGACCATGCGATCACTAGGGGACCCAGGGATGTAGCCCCTGCCCCCAGAAAAAATACAATCGACCTAAATAAATTTACAGCAGGCAAGAACAATAATTAACAAAGTTAGTTGATGTGGTTGCCTAGTGTTCATCATGCTGGCATCGAAGATCTCAGATTCAAGTCCCAGCAAATCTAGCTCTAAACCCAAGCCCACCACTCAACCCAGGGTGCAATAACTAGAGAAGGCTTGGCCAAACTGGAACGATCATGTCTTTCTCACAACATTAACCCCTTTTTACCTGTAAAGCTTTTGTTTTGTTCGGGGTTATCCCCCCAAATAAGCAGCCATAAAGCACAAGTGCCAAAGGAAAAACATCGTAACTTTCGCCTTTGTCATTTTGCACCTGAATTTGATCCATCTACCATTAGGGCGGATCCGTTTGCTCAAATCATCCGAGAGTCTTGTCAGATTCGAACTCCATATGATTCGATTTTGCCTAGCTCTGAGCGTGGCTAATGCTCGGATCAAGATCTGTAAAGGATTCTCATTCCAATATTCAAAATGGCACAAATATAATAAATAAACAAACAAATTGCATAAAAATTGAAGAAGAGTACCACATGTGTAAAAGCGATGTAACAAGCAGAGATCCAAATGCTCTACCAAATTTTAACGCTCGTCTTAACAAAATAACCACATGCGGCGCCCGCCGCCATTTACGTGACAAATACTTGGTTCCTTCCAGATACTACTTCAGGCCTTTCCTGTGCGAATTTGGATAAAAAAATTCAAATTTGATTTGACATGAATCATGATATTGTAGCAAAAAAACACTAATTCAATTTATCTGAAATCGATTCTGGAATCAAAACATGTTAAAACTTCGGCCACCACTACATTTAGATTATATGTCCAAGACAAATGTTTCGTAATCTGAACATCACATAGAGATACAGCAAAGACGAGAAAGTTTAGCCGGCCTGAAGTCAGGATGCCCCTTACTACATTATATCGGTTTTATAACATTTTATAACTCTGTTTAGGACAATTTTCCATCAAGGGCAAACATGATTGCTAGTTTGACATTTCATCTAGCTTTCTTTTCATCAGTCGTCGCTAGTTAGTTCCTTCTAGGAATTCCTTTTAAAATGCGCACAGAGCATTAGTTTTAAAGTATGCCGTTTTTTCGCAGAAACTTTTAACAATCCTAGTGATTGCCACCAGGGAAATTCATAGTGAATCTGAGTGCTCAACCGGTGATGTGCAAACGATGTTTCTTGTTTTCGCCAAAACAATAAACATCGTTCGCACATCGCCAGTTGAGCACTCAGATTCCCTTTGAAGTCTAATATTAAACAAAACGCAACTATTGCACAAAATCAAACCAAATGATAATAGCATAAAAGAAAAAAGATTTCATTTATATTTTACGAAGAAAGTCAATGGGTAGAACCAGGGACGTCCAAAACAAATCAAATATTCGAAATTAAATATATTCGACATAGAAAAATTCTTGATTTTAGATACATTTCAGAATAGCTGCTACAAAATATTTTTTTTATTGCGTAAATCTAATTGGAATAATCTGAAAACTCCATTTTGTTTACTCCAAATTGATACACTTACTTAGAACAAGGGAAATACTGGGAGTTTCTTCCTTTTTCTCCAGATTTGATATTTAGTATATTATCTTAAAATAGTTTTAATGCTCTTTTTATCCAAAAACAGGACTAAAATCATAATGCATTCTATATTTCACATTCAAAGTTTTTATTTTCAGCATGTATTCGAAATGGTAAAACATTCGGTTTAGGCCATTCCTGGGTGAAACGGTGTTTTGAAAATGGATTCGAAGAGTCCCCATAGCTCATTTATTTTTTCCCAATTTGTCAAGTTAGTTTAAAATTTCATGATTTAGCAAAATTTGGCGTCTAAGAGCAGTAAATCATGATCAACAAATTTGAAATAAATCAGGATTCCGTTTATCTGGAAAGCTTTCGAAATTTTTTACTGTGTGTATTGTAAAGAGGGGTCTTGTGAAGCTCAATTTTCAAAGATTGACCACACAGCATAATTACTATACCAAATTTGACGATCATGATTTCACTGCACAATAAGTTTTTTCATCTGAAAAACTTCATACTTTTTTGAACTCAACTATTTTAACTAAACCACACAGCTAGCACCGCCATATTGCACAAAACCCAACCAAAATATAATATCATAATAAAGGAGACTCTTCAAATTCCAAATCACTATTATTTGGCAATGTTAACTGCGTGTAACCCTCTTTTGAACGTTGTTTATTTTTAAAATTTGAAACTAAATTTTTTAACGACGGTAATTTTGTTTTTCGTTTAGTCCTTATTCTATTATTCTCCATTGAAAATGGCCTCGTTTTTCGCCGCGGACTTCCAGTTTTAGAGATTTTATTTTTGGCATCTCCCTCAGCCTGTCGCTGTGCACTAAGAGGTATCTCTTGTAGAGGTGTATAGCTGGCATCCATCTCGGTGTCCCTTTGTTGATCGAGAGAGATGCCTTCTAGAGGAACATATCTTGCTCTATCGTTGTCATGACAATCATAGTCTCCGGTGCAGTCAGATTTTAGTAACAATAAATAAACGTTGAAAGCGAGACTTAACACCAATGCTCCCACAGTAGTGCACAAGGCTGCCATCCAGTGGCTGAAATAAATTTAAGAATCAGATCGGTCAGAGAAAAATTGTCTTTCTATTATGTTGGGTGAATTTTGTGAGATATATCAGGAATGTCTGCTGTTGAAAAAAAAATTTGCACGATTCTTCGATATCTTGCAATGAACTACCTATCCCTCCTCCCTGTTTCCTTAAAAATCCTGGATTCGTGTGTGAGAGAATTCATAAGAATACACGAATGAGATAATATCAAGCATATATATAAAAATATCATGTTGTCATTCCACAGAAATATAAGTTTATTGTAAGCTGGTCAGCGCAATCGGTGAAGCGTTGGGAACATGCTTCGAGCTACGCAGGTTTGAATCCTGTGAGGGAGATGATTATATTGGCGAGAGGATGCCTCGCCGGTGCATGGTGGTTCACAAAAGTATTGCTTACGGCTCCTTCTCCTGGATTAAACTTGCAAGATGTTCTAACGAAACCTTACAATGAACTTATATTTCTGTGAAATGAGAACTTGGTATTTTTGTAGAAATTAAAAACTAGACAAAAAAGAAAAAAAATATGCATAAAGCAATGGATAGGATCAGTCAACAGAGTCAGTTCTTCTAGTCATAACATATTTTATTAGGTTCCAGTCACCGATGGATAGGATAGGATTTCACTTTTATCCTGCAGGAGAGGAAAGCTGAGAACACAGCTTAACGATATGGTGAACCACGACCTCTTGTGCAGATACCATTTCCGAATCGGAGTGAAGATTGTTGGATTATTGTATATTCCTCATTTTTCACGTGCATGGACCTGGTTATTGGAGGAAGCCCTAAACAGTGCTTACCTGAACCACCGTGCACCGGTGAGGCGTCCAGCAGACCTCTCCCATTTAAGCATCACCCCCCACAGGGTTCGAACCTGCGTCACAAAGATCAGTTATGCGTAGCTCAAAGCGTATTTCCAACGCTAAACTGATTGAGCTAACCGGGCATGCTTAATGGATCGTGTCATTGACCCTGTAGGTGCGGGCTTTTCAATTTTCATGGCATATTTCCTGCGTAACATTAGAAGACATTAGAATGAAAAAAAGAAGTGGATTCTGCCATCGCCCAGGAGGATAATGGTCACTGCACCCTACTAAAATGGTTCGTTTCCTGATAATCTGGTTTGTTCGGGGTTTCGGAAGACGTTTCACATTTTATGTAGCTTTTTTCATGATTGTGGTCGTTCCCAGGGTGACACGACCTTTTTTTCTCAAGTGTTTGAAATGTGATCATCTCATTTTCTTCAGACGTCAAAAAAGATTCAAAATCATCAATACTGCTATGAAATATCAGTTTGGTTGCTACCAGACAATCAAAAAGACTAATCATTAAATATCACCCATTTGATAATTTTTATCTGATGGAACCCATTTTCTTCAACTGTCTGAGTAACTGACATTCTGCCGTCATCTGGCGATATATAGATGAGTCTGATCAGAAGTTACTTCAAAGCAAAATTTCGATGGCCTAGTGGTTAAACATGTTAACCTCGCAGGTCCAAGTCCCGACGATCAATATCAATCCTTGCCCACCACTCAACACAGGGTTTAATAACTTGGGTTGGCTAAGCCGTACAGGAAAAGATCATATCTTTCCAGCAATTCTAACCCTGCCTGTCTAAAAATGGTCGGTGATAGGAGGCTTGGTCAGGGTGATCCACTTCAAAAAGTGGTTATAAAAAAAAGATCAAAGTAACAACTTTGACAAAATTAAATATTTGATCAAAAGAAAAATGAAAATGACGCATGCAAACACTAAAATCAGAATGTCTGGACTAATTTCTACGCTGGGTTGTTTTTCTAGAAACATTCACTTTGGAACGGATCTGAGATTATAATAATTTGAATTGAAAACCTTCAGATTCGGAATCCCAGTAAAAAATTTGGCAAAAAAAATTAAAATCTCGGTTTAAAGGTCCCAGGTCCGAGTACCAATGATTCTGGCTTGTTAATCCATGCCCACCATTTTACCCAAGAGTCTAATAAGCATGGTTACTTGGGCCAAACCGGAAAGGATTCTCTCCAACCACATTATTCTGTTTTCATGGCCTAGCCCAGGCTCATCCACACAAACAGGTGGCTGTAATAAAAAAAAGGTTTTAAACAACTTAGATATTTGTAGGGGTATCAGGATCTTGTTTTTCTTCACATGACCGAAATGCTTCAAAACCAGTAACAGTGCTATTCCGTTGCAGTATTTTCTCCGGACAGACAAAAGAAGCTTCTGAACCATCAACACTGCTATTTCATAGCAGTATTGATGATTATGAAGCTTTCTACACTGTCTGGTTTTCTTTCAGACCAGACACTCAAAAAGAGATAATATATCTTCTATTGCACATTTGCTAAATTCAGTTTAGATAGAACCCATTTTCTTCAGGTGTCTGTGTTGCAGAATGGTTGATAATTGATACTCTTAAGACAGAGTGACAGGACCTTTATATTGCCCTTCATTATGTAAACGTCCCCCCCCCCACTTTACCCGATGAGACAAAGGCCATTTGCTGAATTTTCTTTCGTCGAAGAAGCATCTTCGGTTAGCCCAATCTGTGAGCGCTGGGAATATGCTTCCAGCTACGTATCTCTGACGTCCTGGGTTCGAATCCCATGAGGGATGATTATATGGGCGAGGTCTGCTGGTAATGAATGTAATGCTCATATTTGACATTCTGCCAGGTTGATCTGAGTTATTTCAATTTCCATTGGAAAATAATGAAAGACTTACAATTCTGCAAGGCTTTTCTTCGTCTCAGTTTTTCCTGAATTTCTTTTCTGTTTTTTGAGGAGGCATTGAGCAACTGTGAAATCGGTGGGTCAGTTAATGCTAGGTTACCACCGGAGGCCAAAGACAGGGTGACAAGGCCTTTTATCATTCTTCGATATCCCCCTCCCCCCACAGATACTTTATCCAACGAGACAGACAAAGTTTCAAAACCATCAACACTGCTATTTCATAGCAATATTGATGATTTTGAACCCTTTTCTGCAGTTTGGATGCTACCAGACACTAAAAATGGATATTTTTTTTTTTTATTGAAATTCACTCTGAGCAAGGCCGGAAGCAGTGTCTAAAATAAACCAACCAACGTTCACTTAATAGCAAAGTGCTACTGAAAGATGTAGTACTAGCAACTGCACTTAAACAGAAAACATCATAAATAGAACTGTTATGACATTCTAGCAGAAGATATTATGAAATTTGTTGCATTTTCTTCGGGTGTCTGAGTAGCACAGTAGCTGGCAATCTACCAGGCTGGTCAGAGATATGGAAATGAGATGGTGGTGGTTACCAATGTTTCAAATTTTATCCAGTTGATAAAAACTGAAAATTTTTGACCAAGCATTTTTAGCTGCCCTGTAGGTGCGAGCTTTAGAATAGTCCTAACATATTCCCCACATGTCGTAAAAAGCGACTAAAAGGAAGCAAAGAAGTGGTAGATGGTTTTACCTTGGTGATTTTAGATGCCTTCACGAGGGCAGATACAACTCACTGCACTTTACTATGGCGGTTCAGTTCCGTTTGGGATGTTTTCAGTTTAGATTGCAGTTGCTGGTACTACATCTTTTAATAGCTCTTTGCTAGTGACTGGTCGTCGGTTGGTTCCTGTGGGAGTTGCTTTCGACCTTGTTTTGAGTGAATTTCAATAAAAAAAAAGTCATTGAACTATTCGCTTACGAATAGTCCTAACATATTTCCCTTGTGTTGGAAGAGGTGGCAAAAAGGAAAAAAAAGAAGTAGTAGATTGCTTTATCATTGTCCAGGGCAGATGGTTTTCACAGCACTTAACCATGACGGTTCAGTTCCATTTGGGATGCTTCCCGCTTAGTGCAGTTGCTGGTAATAGCTTTCAGTAGCTTTTCGCCTTTAAGTGTCTGTTAGTTGGCTCCTTTTAAACATTGCTTCTGTCGAGATGAGGTCTATGGCTCAATTTTAACAAAATAAAATTTGTGATTGGAACAAAATTAATCTTGCGTCTTGCTATTTGATCCATTGAGCATCGTTCCAAGGCTTCAGGTTACAGATCTAGGTAGGTTACTGTTTTAGGAACTTGTTTCGAAATATGTCAAATGTAGCAAGACAAAGGGAATTTTGAAAACATTTGAAAAATAAAAACATAAAACCACAAACGACACTAAATTTCTGATGGGATTGAACACACTTGAAAACATCATTTTTTCAACCCGAAAAAATGATTAAAAACGGAAGAAAAAAATATTGCGGCCCATGCATCTCCATTTTCAATAACTACGTTAACAAAAAATTTGTAAGTTTCTTCCAAAATACATTGAAACGTAGGTTTTTCTTGCAAAATTTCATAGGAAATGACCTCACTGAAAAAATCAAACAAAGGTCTCTCAGTTGGTGATGGAAGGGTGGCGGAATTTGGTTTCATTTGTTTCCGAAATGTTTGTCATAGAAGCTTCAAAACCCCCAAATACTGCTATTTCATAGCAGATCAATGATTCTGCACCTTTTTATACAGCCTGGTTGCAACAGTTCATATTTTATTCCATGCCCATTTGCTAAATTTTCTTCTGATGAAACCCATTATCTTTGGGTGTCTGACCAGCACTGTAGCCGATATTATGCCAGAATGATCCTTGAAAAATATGTAACTTACCACTAATGCTAGCATATTTTTGAAGATTATAATTTGTGTCATTTGAACAAACTCCGGAGACAGGGTGGCAGGAACATGTATCTGCACAATGACATTGGTACTGACAGTTGACACCGTAGGTGCCGGGTTCGCATTCTAGATAGAAAAAGTAAAGTGATTGAACTGATGAAGATAAGGTTGCTTCTTTCTGATACAAAAACATGAAAATTACAAGTATAATTGTTCCTTAGGTCATAGTTTAAATTCTTCAGACAAAAATGGTAATTTTCTTTCATTGAAATTTACTATGAGCAACGCTGAATGCAGTGCTTAAAAGAACCAACCAACGGCCACCTAATAGCAAAGAGCTACTAAAATAGAAAACATCCCAAACGAAACTGAACCACTATGATAAGTGAGTGGTATCTGCCCTGGGTGATGATAAACCACACACCACTTATTTGCTTCTTTTGGTCGCCTTTTGCAACAAACATAAAAAATGTTGGGAATATTCTTAACCCCGTACCTTCAGGTCTGAGTTGACTGAAGAAGTTACGCTTTTTTACTCAAATGAAAGCTTACAAACATGCTTGTAATTTCAAAGTAAAAGATCATGTCGCTTTTCCTTCTTAGATCACGAGTACACAAGGAAGAAGGACTCATGATTTACTGTAATTTTATATTTTCAGAAACATTTCTTTTCGAATCATTTGTTGGATCAAATCCTTCGAACCTGATTATATTTGAGAAATTTATTGGTGGCGGAAAGTTCAAAAATATATGTAGAAGTTTGAAATAACCCTTTGACATTTTTGCTCTGCTAATTTTGAGTCATAACGACTCACATAATGAGAATCGAATCACCAGGATTGGACGTGCATCGAGATTGAGCTTGAACCTAAAATGATATCGACATTTGAAGCGATGCAATGTTTATATCGTTCGCTTTTTCACTCTAAGCACCTTGGGATCGGATAGGATTCCCTTTTTTCCACGCCATGAATACAGCTTACCGGTAATCATATAGCAAACCACAACCCCTTGTGCAGATACCAGTTCCGAATCAAGGTGAAGGTTTTTGACTTATCACTTTCCTGTGTGTGGACTTGGTTGGTGGAGGAGGGCGTAAGCAGTGCTCACGTCAACCACAGTGCACTCGCAAGGCATCCAGCAGACCTCTCGCATATATTTATTCATACCAGGTCGTTAGAGATACATAGCCCGATGAGTATGCACAATTCTTTTACCGATGGAGTCCGAGATGTTACCATCTTGGTATTGCAGGTTGAATATCTTGGGTTAGAATCCAGGTATGTCCAGTTAGTTAATCCATGCCCACCACCCAACCAAGGATGTGATAACTTAGTTAGCCTATGCCAAACAAGAAATATATCTTTCTAACAACTTTACCCAGTCCGACCGGCTATGAAAAAAAAATCGCAACGGTGCACTGACAACAAAATAGCCAGTGAGCTACTACAACAGAGTACATTGAGTGGTATCTGCTCTGGGTGATAAGAGGTTATCTACCGCTTTTCTGTTTTCTTTCAATCATCTCTTATGAAAAGCAAGATTTGCAACAAGGCCTGTACCCTGCATTGAGTTTTACCAACTGATCCCAACATTTGCCATAGGGAGAAGGTAAATAAATGTTGAAAACACTATGTTTAGCATTGGGTATATTGACAGAAAATTCAAAGTCAACTACTATAAGATTATTTTCGTAAGCAGAAGAATCATGATTCTTAAATAAAAATATACCCACCTTTTTCGCACATTGCTCCTCCGAACCCTGGAACACATTTGCATTGTCCTGTTACAATATCACAAGTCCCATTGTTTTTGCACCTACATATTTGGGAGCAGTTTTCACCATAGTGCCCTGGGCCACATGGAATAGTACAATCCAAACCATGCCATCCTGGATCGCAGTCACAACCATCTAAGTGTAATGGTAAAAGTGTGTTAACAAAATGTAATACCAGCAATATAAGCAGAAAACATCTCAAATCTCAAAATGAACGAACATGCTTTTTTTTCTTATTGAAATTCACTCTGAGCAACGCCGGAAGCAGTGCCTAAGAGGAACCAACTAACGACCACTTAATAGCAAAGAACTACTACAAGATGTAGTACCTGCGACTGCACTCTAACCGGAAAATATTCCAAAGGAACTGAACCGTCAAAGTAAAATGCAATGAGTGGTGTCTGCCCTGGGCGTTGGTAACGCTTTATACCACTTTTTTGGTTTCATTTTAGTCGCTTCGTACGACGCGGAGGAAATACCTTAGATTTACTGGTGCTGTTACCCAAACCAGGAGGTGAAAATTTGTTTTACTTGAGGGTGTCCGAAATGACATTCCCTTCAGATAGACTGAAAAGCTCCAAAACCATCAACACTGCTATTTTTCTCAGAATTGATGATTTTGAACCTTTTTATACAGTTTGGTTGCGACAAGACATTCAGAAAGAAACATTTTAATCGTCTAAAAGATATATATCATGGATGTTGTCTCAGATGAAACCCTTTATGAAACCCTTTTTCTTCGGATGTCTGAGTAGCAGAGTAGGTAGCATTCTGCAAGGACCCGAATAAACAATTTGAAATGTTTGAGAGAAATGAAGTCCGCAAATACCTGATGAGCATTCCCCGTGTGTTGAACAATTATGATGGCCGCAGTATAAGTCATTGCACGATCCACCTCTGTAGTTGGGAGAACAGGAACATCTGGGAAACGAATATAGAAGGATTTTTAAATTCAACTTTTGAGAGAGGATAGCTGAGAATATGGCTTGATCATATGGCAAACCAAAAGATTTTTCCAGATACCAGTTGTAGTCCGAAGTGAGGTTTTTGCCAAACGCCAATGAAGCGTCAGCAAAGTGTCGATCAATTCTTAGTACGCTTTGCATCCCGCAATGGACTCAAACATAGGATGTTAGAGATGTGCAGCTCAAAGCATATTCCTAATGCCTTTGCTGATTAAGCTAAGCTATCTGTATCTATATTGGTTGGTTTGATAGTTGATTTCTTTAAGGGAGCCGATTCAGGCCTCGAATTATCGATAAAAAAGAAGGGGTAGAATAGGTTGCCCTGTTGGCTCAGTGGGGACAGCAAGATTCTAACAGATTCCTGTCGCGCAGCGTCGTTGAAGTTCTCTATCGTTGTCAGACCTTGAGAGCAAACATTTGATTATTTGCTGATTTTTTTTATGATAAATATTTGCGAATTTTATTGTTTCCAGTTGCATATATAACCATTTCTGGGAGGGGGATTACCCTGACCAAGGCCCTGTACAAAACAAGGGTTTGAATAATGAATATATGAGAGAGGTCTGCTGGACACCTCGCCGGTGCACGTTGGTTAACGTGAATACTGCGTACTGCTGCCTCCACCAACCACGTTCATGCACAGAAAAAATGAGAAATACAATAGGCCAGAAAAACCTTCAGAACTGGTATCTACGCTAGAGGTCATGGTTCGCCATGTGATTAAGCTGCTCTCCCTGAGAATATAAATGAAATCCTATCGAGAACCACTCACTGCACTTCAACATAGTGGTTTAGGTATGTGTCTGGGATGTTTTCCACCTAAATTTCATTAGCTGCTACCACCTTTTGTAGTAGCCTTATGCCAGTGGTCGTCAGTTGGTTCTTTCCACAGACTGATTGTGGCCTTGCTTTAAGCAAATATAGAGTGGGGTCAGGACCTGTTTCAAGGTGGCCAGGGTGCACGGTTAGCTCAATCGGTAGAGCGTTGGGAATACGATTCGACCTACGCATCTCTGATCGTCATGACGCAGGTTCGAAACCCTGTGGGGGATGATGATAATATGCGAGAGGTCTGCTGAACGCCTCGCCAGTGCACAGTGGTTCACGTAAGCGTTGCTTACAGCTTCCTCCACCAACTAGGTCCATGCACGGGAAAAATGAGAAACACGATAATCACAAAAAAAAACCTTCATCCCGAATCGGAACTGGTATCTGCACGAGAGGTCGTGGTTTGCCAAATGGTTGATCTGTATTCTCGGCTTTCCTCTCTTGCAGGATAAAAATGATATCATATCCTATCCAATTCATGCCAAATGATCCAGGGATTTTAAAAATACGAGGCCAAGTTTTTGTAACATTCGGCAAAATAATAGCGTTTTATTTTCTGAATTTTCCCTGAAAAAGTCATGTAGTTGAAGCTTTAACATTATCTCCAAGCTCCTAAAGTGCACTCACCTCCCATAGACACATTCTCCATGGACGCACTCCGTCTCACAGTCAGGATCGTGAGCGCAGACTATGGTAGTAACGGCTCGAGCACATCTCCACTCGGGGTCGCTCTTGCAATGATCTGAGGGGTAACTTGCTAAGGAACCGTTGAGAACTAGCGTAGCGGAACCACCTCCATCCAAATTGATCGCATTAACAAGATGGAACTCTTTGATAAGTAGCCTGAAAAAAAGAGGAAATTTTGTTGAAAAAGAATTCTATTCCAAAAAATCATAATTAAATATTGAATAATTAGAGTAGCCTCGCCGGTGCATGGTGGTTCCCGTAAATGCCACTCACGGCTTCCTCCACCAACCAGGTTCATGCACAGGAAAAATGAGAAATACAAAAATCAAAAAACCTTCATCCGATTCGGAACTGGTATCTGCTCGAGAGGTCGTGGTTCGCCATATGGTTAAGCTATATTCTTGGCTTTCCTCTCCTGCAGGACAAAAATGATATCCTATCCTATCAGTTTATTTTTGTTTTTAAGCAGTTTTTTGTCTTCTATTAGAAGGTCTGCTCAAAAACCAAAACCAAAAACTTTTTTTCTGAGAACTGCTCAGACTCAACAAATGAATGTACGAACGGGAGGTTAGGAAGATTCGAAGCCGTGGCTGGAAGAAATCAACTAAAGGCTACTTAATAGCAAAGAGCTACTACAAGATGTAGTACAAACAACGACACTCTAAACAGAACATCCCAAATAGCATTAAACTGCCACACTTGAAGTGCAGTGAGTGGTGACTGCCCTGGGCGATGTTAAAACCATCTACCACTTCATTGCTTCATTTTAGTCGTCTTTTACAACAAGCAGGAAATATGTTAGGACTATTCCAAAGCATGTAGAGGGTAGAGAAGTGTTGCATTTACAAAAGAGAAAGGGGGGGAGTGAATATTTGGTAGACAACACCTAGCAAATATAGGTCATTAGAGCTGGGCGGCATCAGGTATATTCTGTACCGGCATACTGTCGCCAAAATGCCGGTATTACCGGTAATATTACCATTTTCTGCTAACAAAAAACATGCCATTGTGTCGTTTTAAGGAGCCACGTGATGCGCGAACTAGATAAAAAAAAACAGGTTCGTAACTCTAAATGCGGGTGGTTGTATGTGGTCTAATGACTTTTTTTTGTGTTACTTGACGTGATAATGCATCAGTTTGCAAACATTCTAGGCGGTATGTTATAAAAATGCCGGTATCACGGCCAACCCACATTGCGAAAATTGACGCGATACGATACTTTAGAAAACTCAATACCGGTATTTACCGTCCTACCCCTATTCCCCCCAAGCTCCTGGCCATTTTGAAACTTTTTTATTCACTCCCTTCTTCCCTCCTCAGTACTCTCTAGTGCAAGGGTTCATAAACTGGGGAGTGCAAAACATTTGTGAGGGGAACACGAATGATCTTGTTATCATGTTTGTAAAGAAGACATTGAAGATATAAAGACAGATATCGCAAGAAATCGAGTGGTTTTCTACCCTGGCCGTGATGCTAATAACCATTAAATAACTAGACCAGTGGCAACGTCTCATTGACTGAATAACACATGAATAACTAACTGTTCTTCGTACCCGATTAGCTCAATCGGTAAAGCATTGGGAATACGCTTGGAGCATCTCTGGTCGTCATGACGAAGGTTCAAATCCCATGTGGGATGATGATTATATGCGAGAGGCCTGCTGGACGCCTTGCCGGTGCCTGATGGTTCACGTAAGCGCTGCTTATGGCTTCTCCACCACCAGGTCCATGTACAGGAAAAATGAGAAATATGATAATCCAAAATAAAAAACCTTAACCCCAATTCACAACTGGTGCCTGCACGAGAGGTCGTGGTTCGCCATATGGTTGAGCTGTATTCTCGGCTTTGCTTTCCCGCAGGATAAAAATGATATCCTATTCTATCCTTTTTCTATCTTTCATTTCCTCAATATTGAAATGTAGAGTTGCAAAGATTTGGGCGGGATTTGAAAGCCTTAGAACCCCTTCTTTAGTGTAATCACCTCGTCAAAAATGATAGTAAAAACATCACCTTGCAAATTGTTTGAGGTTAAGACCTCTGACCTTTGTTTGACCTTCGGTATTGACAAAAACGACTCGCCCTTGAGCATCATGTCCGATTGCTGTTCGTGCCGATCGGACATCTATGAAAGTTCTGTTAGAAAACAGAAAATGAATATTAGCTATAGACTAAAATATGGTGAGGTTGAATGAAACATATGGGTGTCCGAAATATACAATTTCACTCAGTGTATTCGAATCACAAATTATTTGATAATATTTCTGCAACAATTTGAAATCAACAAATGATAATTTTGATTATTTTAAAAAAAAAATAAGTGTCAAATTTTAAGTGAATTAAAAGCTGAAGAAAAGATGACCTCGTTTGTTTATTTATTATATGAATTCGGATTCTAATATTCTATTTGATCCAAGAAAATTATTTCATTTGATTATGAAACCAAAATATACCGCGTCTAATGAGAGGTCGTGGTTTGCCATACGGTCAGGCTGTATCATCGGCTTTCCGCAACAGCAAGATGAAATAAAATTCTGTCCTAATACTGGCAAATCTCGATTCTAAAAGTGGCTCACTTACACATTCTACACAGAACTGAACCCCCATGTGGTGTAGTGAGTGGTATCTGTCCTGGGCGATGATGAAACCATGTAGTACTTCCTTGTTTCCTTTTAGTCGCATCTCCCAACATGATCCACTCTAAGCGAGGCCGGAAGCAATGCCTGAGAGGAACCAACTACCAGCCACCTAATAGCAAAGAGCTACTAAAAGATGTAGAAACAGCAACTGCACTCTAGTTAGAGAACATCCTAAACGGAACTAAAACGCCCTGGTAAAGTTTCTGCCCTGGGCAAATGAAACCACCCAGCACTTGTGTTTTCTTTCAGTCGCTTCTCAGGACACGCAAGAAATAAGTAAGGACTATTCCATAGCCCCTTATCTACAAAGCAGATATTTGTGTGGTAAAATCTGGATTCAGAATAAGACTCGCTAAAATGTCAGTTCTCTCCCTAAAATTTATAATAATAAAATAGATAACATATTCTTCTCACCTCAAAGTACCAGTCTCTTGAACATCAGCACTTTCGCATTTGAATGCTTCTTCCACATATGGAGAACCTTTACAATGTAGAAGAGGAAACAATAAGGATCACTTATTTAAAGCTTCAGCAAATTTCTATGTCATAGAAGTATTGATGCTTTGGTTTGCAACCAGTTTGGTTGTTTAGACATTCAGAAAGAAACATTTTAGTTTTCTAAAAGATAGGTATATATCATGGAATGTTGCCTGTTTGCTAAATTTTTCTCAGTTGAAACCCACCCAAGCATACCCCTAAATGCACTTTACTTAAAGGGTTCAGTCCTGTTTCAGATGCCATCCCATCAAAAGTACAGTTTAAAAATATATAAAATTATTAATACTGCTATGAAATTGACTAGGACAGATACCACTCCATGTACCATGGTGGTTCAGTTCTGTTTGGGATGTTTTTCGTTAAAGAGTGCAGTTGCTGGTTTTATCTTTCAGTAACTCTTTGCTATTAAGTGGCCGTTGGTTTCTTCCCTTTTGGAGCTGCTTCTGGCCTTGCTTAGAGTGAATTTCATTAAAAAAATTAAAAAAAATATCAGTGTTGATGGTTTTGAAACCTATTTTGTTCGTCTGAAGAAAATAACATGAACGCTTCGGAAAACTGAAATCTTCCACCCTACGTAGGTCTCTGACTACACCAGCGGTCCAGACCTGTTACATATGTTTTTTTGTTTTGCCATAGAATGATCGGATTCCATTTTTTCCTGCAGGAGAGGAAAGCTGAGGATACAGCTTAACCATATGGTGAACCACAACCTCTAAGTCGGAGATGAAATTTTCCCAATGCATTTTTACTGTCCATGAACATGGTTGGCGGAGGAAGCCGTAAGCAGTCCTTGCATGACCCCACCGTGCACAGACAAGGTGTTCAACAGACATCCCGCATATAATCAACATTCCGCACAGGATTCGAGCCCGGAACTTTAGAGATGCACAGCCAAAGTCGTATCCCTAACACTTTTATATTGATTGAGATGTTGAGAGTGAGATGGAACTTTGTGCCACATTAGCAGTTACTAGTTGTGTCCCGCTTCGTTGTGTCCGCAGAATCTCGGGTTTTCTTCGAGTGTTCAAAATGTTCATATCATTTTCTACGGATGGACAAAAAAGTTCAAAATCATCTATGATTTTAAACCTTTTGCTACAGTTTGGCTACATCCGGAGTTGTTGACATTCTGTCGGTCTTCAAACTTTTTATACAGTTTGGTTATTACCAGCCACAATCAAATGTGGCTTTTAATCTTAGATATATATCATGAAATATTGCCCATTTGATAATTTTTTTTTTCTGATGGAACCTGTTCTCTTCGGGCATTCTGCCAGTTTTCTTCCAATCTTACTTAAACTTAATTTCAGTAATAAAAGCCTACCATTTCTCACAAGCCACACAGCTCCTCCTATCAGTTGCTTGAAATCCAATCTTTCAATTTCTTCGGCTGAGACATATCTGAAAAGACAATAGTAGAGTAAGAATAGGCGGAACAAGGTAGACGACAGAACATGTTCAAAATGAACCTGACATAAGAAATAGAAACCTGGCTGACATTGCTGGCATATTGCTTAATGCCAATCAACAAAACTTGCGAATATTGCAAAATTTCCAAAAATTTAATTTAAATCCTGTTGACGGAATGTCCCCTGCTTTGCGAACTTGCATTATTGTGGAACTAGGTGGATGCCAGAAGGGGTATGAAATAAACCTAACATTACAAATTGAACCCTGGTTGGCATTGCTGGCATATAAACCATTCATAAATTGTGAAATTGAAACTTGTACTCCAAATATTTAATTTGACGTTGACGCAATGTCACCCAATTCTATTTGTGTGATACGTCACCGAACAATATCATAAGGTTTGAGTTGCAGAGCACCTGAGATTATGCCAGTCCCCCACCCCCCATCCAGAAAAAAATTACTGCGTCAAAAAGCTGTTACTTGCAGCAAAACAAGTGGAAATATTATGAACGATGGAGACTTGAATAAATACTATCCTCACAAAAATATTTTCTTTAAACACTAACCCCACAACAATAGTCCCATTTTTCGTGATTCCGAAGTTTGCATTTTGTACGTCGCCATGGTTTTGTACCATTCTACCATCACTGACCAGATTACCAAGACAACTACCAGACTGTATGCTGAAGAATCCACCATTTTGTGCTGCCCGACATTTCCTGTAAGAGACGAGGTCAGGATTAGACATACATACAAAAATATCATGTTTTCATTCCATAGAAATATAAGTTTATTGTAAGCTGGTTAGCGCAATCGGTGAAGCATTGGGAATACGCTTCGAGCTACGCATCTCTGCGGTTTAAATCCTGTGAGGCATGATGATTATATGGCAGGAGGTTTGCTGGATTCCTCGCCGAAAGCATTGCTTACGGCTTCTCCCATCAGGTTCATGCATGGAAGAAGAGCAAAGATATTAAGCCGAAAACCTTTACCCGATTCAGAACCAGTGTTTGCATGAGAGATCGTGGTTCGCCATATGGTTAAGCCGTATTCTCGGCTTTCCTCTCCCACAAAATGAAAAGGGAATCCTATTTACCACCACAATACCATTTAAATAAATAAACTATAAAGACAAAGTGTTAATAAATTAAATGATTTGAGATCATTGTGATCAAGTTTTAATTAAGTGGGAAGACTCCTACAAAACTGAACTGTTATAATTTATAATCAAGTGCAGTGAGTGGTATTTGCCCCGGGCAATGGCAAAACCATCCACCACTTATTTGGTTCCGTTAAGTCATTTGTTCCATTTGAAAGCATCGCAATCCAACTTATGTATGAGATATAATACATGCTGGTAAATATTAATCATACAATCACATATTTATCAATATTATTCACAACAGATGAGAACAGGAAATAACTCATTTGATGATTGATAGAATTAAAAACACGTTCTCAAGAGTTGTTTTAATAAAAAATTTCAATTAAAATTTCATGAATCTCTTTTTTTGTTAGTAACTGGTAATGGCACGAAAAAAACTTCAAAATTATCAACACTGTTAAGAAAATTAACAGAAATGTTTCTTAAAGAAATCTTTTTTAAAAGATTAAAATTCAAAAATGGGTGATCAGATTGCACAAAAAGCTATGAATAGCAGTGTTGATGATTTGTATATTCTGTACCGACATACCGCGGCCAAAATGTCAGTATTACTGATATGCCAGGCCATTTTCTGCTAACAAAAAACATGCTATTGTGTCGTTTAAAGGAGCCACACGATGCGCAACCTAGTTTTAAAAAAATCAGGTGCATATCTAAATGCGGGCGACTGTTTGTTTCATGACGTTGTAAAAGTTAAATAGAGGCATCAGCAGGCGTTTGCATCAACTTGTAACAATTTCAGGCGGTATGTTACAAAATACCGGTATCACGGCAAACCGACATGCCGAAAATTAACGTGATACGATATTTTGGAAAACCCAATACCGGTATTTACCTTCCTACCGATATGTCCCCCAGCTCTAGTGTTGATGATTTTAAAGCCGTTCTGTTCATTGAAAGGAAATGGCGCAAGAGTTTAGATGCCCAATAAATTCCAGCTTGGTTCGAGCTGAATTCAACTGAACTAAAACAATTAATTCAACTAAGCTAAAACAATTTGAAATCGCATATTTATCAAGAATATTAACAGTAAATGGGAACAGGAAATAACTCATTTGATGATCAACAAAATTAAAAAACACATTCAAAATGAGGTTAAAATAATATAAACATTCTAATGAGGATTAAAGAATATGCTAAGGGCTAACATCGCCGATTGAACATTGGATAATTTGCTTGGAAGATGAGCGAAGAAAATTGATTCTAACAGAAGAGAATTTAACAATTATGAAACGTTTCTCGATAAAATTGTTTTAAAAGATTAAAAAATTAATAAAATGGTGATGAAACTAAACAAAAAGTTACAAAATTATCAACGAAGTATCAGTGTTCATGATTTTAAAGCCTTTTTGTTCCTCAGAAAAAATATCACAAGAGTTTGGACACCCGAAGAAAAAGACTCTTATCAGCCTGGTTCAAATGTCTTCATTTTAATGTTGAGAAATGTAAAATTATGTTGTTATCAATATTATTTATGGTAGATGAGGACAGGAAATAATTCCAACTAAGTTGATAATTGATAAGATAAAATCAATGATTACAGAATATTGGCAATTTTACCAAATCAAACATCCGAGGAAAATTTACCAGAAATGAGATGAATTTATTTGTCTCCAAAAGGTCAAAATTCATAAACAATTTTTTTAGTATCGTGTGTGGATGAAACTGTTAACCAAGTAGGTACCGACTTTAGAATAGCCCTAGCATATTTCCTGCATGTCGTAAGAGGCGTCTACAATGAAGCAAAGAAGCTGGTAGATGGTTCTATCATCACCCAGGGCAGATACCAGTCACTGTGCTTTACGATGGCGGTTCAGATCAGCTCAGGATGTTTTCTCTCCAGAGTGAAAGTGCTGGAACTACATCCTGTAGTAGCTCTTTGCTATTAAGTGGCTGTTAGTTGGTTCCTTTCATGCACTGCTTCCAACCTTGCTTACAGTGAATTTCAATAAAAAAATCTAAATGCTTTAAATCATAACTTGATGGGAAAGCAAGATTCTGGCAGCTCGGTTCAGACATTAAAGATCATCGAATTTTTTTTCTATAGCCACTCTTAGAGTGGATCACTCTGTCCAAGGCCCTGTGACATCAGCCACTCATAGATGGACAGAGTTACAATTGCTGGGAAGATACGATCTTTACCTGCTTGACTTAGCCTACCCAAGTTATTACACCCTGGGTTGAGTGGTGGGCATGGATAAGAAAGCCGGACTTAACAAGACTCATCAAACCCGAGATCTTCAACTTGCGATGCCAACATGTTTAACTACCAGGCCATGGCGCCCACAAAGCCGAGGATAACTCAAGCACTCTTTAAAACTATGAGACACATATGATACCAACGTGTAAATCGAATGTGAAAAGTATAATTAAAATATAATAGACACCTTATAACTCTGCAAAAATATATTGGCCCTGGAGCAATGAACTAAATTAATTTTCAATGATTGTTGAAACCATTGATAAAGAAAGAAAGCAGTGTCAATAAATACCTTTGCTTTGCAGTGTTTTCAACGGTCTCAGTCACATTTCTTGAACAACCTCCTTTAGAATGTGGCTCCAGAACGCTGAAAGTCCGTAGGGGGTTTGTGACGGATGTTATATGTCCATAAGCTCTCACTGTGCTATACATATAGTATTCACTTTCTGGTACATCAGAGACAAAATATCTGAAATAAGGTGGAGAAAGATTAAAAAAACCTATCGAGTTCTGTTCTAGAAGAGTGAGCTTTGGAATCGTTCTAATTCCCTGCATTGCCGTATAAGAAAACAAAGAAATAGCAGATAGCTTTAACATCACCCTAAGCAGATACCCCTCACCACATTTTATTATAACTGACAAGTTCTGTTTGGGATGTTTTATAAACTGGTGACTAAGAAGAACCAATTAACGATCACCTATACGACACTGAACCCCACAATATATAGTAAACAAACAACAATGAATGGTGACTGAGATGACCAAAATTGAATCTGTTATGTTGACACAGAATCGAATCAAATTATTTTTATCAATCAAATCACAGTACTATAATAAACAAGGACATATTCTCATAAAATTGGTAATGACACCAAAATTGGCATTTATTTTTTGGAAAAGAAGAAGTTTAAGAATTGGTAGAAGGCTTTATTATCGCTCACGGCAGATACCACTAATGGCACTTTATCATGGCGGTTCAGTTCAATTTGAGGTGTTATCCACTTAGAGTGCAGTTGCTGGTACTACGTCATTTAGTAGATTTTTGCCTTTTACGTGGCTGTTCAGTTCCTTTTCGAAACTGCTCCCAAACTAGGTAGCATGAATGTGCATTGAATGGTAACTAGGGATGACCAGCATCATAACAGTTAAACACAGAATCGAATCGAATTTTGACAAAAAAAAATGGAAATTTTTTTTCCAAACATGTATACATTTTGAATCTGATGATTTTAAGTCATTGGGAAAATCGCATCGAATTATTTAAGATTCATGAAACATGAATAAAATATTCCAGGACCAGACAGGACGGGCAGATTTTTTTTAGCAAAATTTGCTTGAGCAAAACAATGACAAGAAATATCATCACGAAAGTCTCCTGAAACCACTAGTCTGCAGAGAGTTACATAAATGCAGGAATGAACACACGTACTGCCAACGTTTTTTAGGTATCTCATCAGGAACAACCACCAAGGGTGAATATCATAAAAAGCACTGTTTCGGATGTTTTCTAAAACAATTGCATCGTCCACAAGAAAGCAGCTAACTCCTATGACAAATGCTTTAACAAAATATACAATTAGAAATTGCATTTTAAATGAGAAAAATCCAAAACTGAACCTTTATCGCTATTATAGTGTGCAGGAAGTGATAACTGCCCTGGGTGACAGCACCTACTACTTCTTAAAATTGTTGCCCATCCTTATATTCATGAATTCAATTACCTTGTTTTATTGTAAAAAAAACTGACCCATGAAATTTTATTTTGTCAAGCATGAGCCAATTTTTATTCGATTGAGAACCCGCAGGACAAGAATAAAATTTACCTCGTTTTGGTGACTGGAATTAGTTTGTCAGTGACATTTGCTGTGAAGGTTTCATATGTGTGGTTATAACCAGGATTAGTCATGGTTGATCGTTTGTGACGTTTGTGTAATGAACCACGACGAGGCTGGGAATACGGAAAGATGACATCATCAACTAATGACCTAAAAAAAATCAAAAATGTTTTTTCTCGTGCTATGGTGTTGGAAAGTAGCTGAGAGATCGGAGGGTACCGAATACAATAGCCAAATATTGCGAGTTTGACTATATTCCACCATCATGTGTAAACAGCTAATATTAATTCTTTTTTTTAAACTATAAGGACATTTTTCGCATGTTGCATATTTTGAGAGTACAAAACTATTCTGCCACCAAAAGAAATTTTTAACTTTAATTCCAGTTCAGTGAAGTTCTGAGGCTCTAAAAATACTGGAAACCTGTGAGAAATGAGGATTATCAGGAAGTTTTCCTGAAACCTTGATTTTTTAGCATATTCATGGACAAGGTACACATTCTGCACATCAGGAAGCAAACAAAAGCCAACAGTTTAATAGGAGACAAAAAGTGAGATTTAAACTAGATTCAAAGATAGGGAGGGACTCTCTATGACTTGCTTATTTGAAATTGTATGAAAAGATACCGTAACTTAGCCCACATGAACTTAGCGTTTGTACGTATACATGTAAGTTTATTCTCCCGAAAATAAATATATCTTAAATAAACAATAATGAGAGGTTTCAGTTTAATACAGCCCGACGTGGACATACAGCCTGTCTCAAACTCTGAACTGAGCTCTCATGCTATTCAGTATTGTTGATTGTTGCTGTTGTGCTGTATTTGCTGATGTTTTATCCAGCAAAACTCCCAAATCGAAAATAGTATCGTCAAACCAGGCGGCTTGGATAAAGGGAATGACTTTGAAAAAAATATTCAAGCTCAATATGAGTGCTTCTCATACGTTGCTTTCTAGAAATGGAAAATTGTTACGACACAGTACCTATAACTTTATACTTCTTAAAAGCTTGCGACATTTTTAAACCTAATAATGTTCAAACCTAATTTTGTGCACTGGCCTGGCCTTGCTTTATAACATTGACATAGTTTATTTCGAAACCTCTGTCGACACAAAAGGCGATACAAATAAAGATAAGTTATAAATTACATAGTTATCAGGAAAGCAAACAAAACTTAAAATAAAGTTTAAATCGGAATAAGTTTCTAAGAAACACCCCAAGAGAGTCACAAGTGTTAGCTTTGAGTACTTTAAATGTTTAGTACCGGTACCCTAATTTTTGTAATATTCTGTATTACTTCTATGATTAGGTCGAAATAATACATCTTTCAGCGAGTGTTTCTATCACAAAACACATGTAGAGGACGGGTCTCATGAAGTTTAGTACCCTATACTGTATATCCGATTATCACAAAAATTTTCCATGTTAAAATAAAAACTGGCAGAATATTCTGATCCAAACTAGGGGGCGCCGATGCTGCAAGCATGTGGCATTGTCTCCCGGGTTAGGATGAGTCGCTTGCAACATGGGAAACTTTTATGATAATCGGATATATGGTACTAAACTTCATGAGACCCGAGGCCTACCTTTGGTCTAAAAAAGGCAAGTCTCTATGAATTATATTTATGGTTTAATCGTTTCTCAGCTTTCCTCTCTCACAGGATATAATAAAACTCAACTGTCAATTTTATCACACGATGCCCTAACATTTACTATACCGTAATAAAAAAACAAAAGAAAAACTTACGGTCCTCGGTCTCTAGCATTTACTCCCGAAATTGAAAGCGCAATTTGAAGAAAAATACAGCATATCCGTATCATATCGCTTCATGTCATTGTCCTAAAATTTTCCAAACAAAAAACCGATCAGATAAACATTTTATGCGCCGACAAAAACACAATTTTCTCTCAAAGTGCAAAACACGGGAAAGACTCGCAGCAATATCACGAGTGTCAGAAAAGAATTATCAATAGGCAGAATTTCATGTGTACGGGGTCTACGCAGAAAAAATATTCCCACAAAAACCTCAAAATAAAAAGAGCGTTATCGGACGAAAAAAATATTTTCTGAATAAAGATACACGTTGCCAGATTACAAAATATAAATATACGACGAAACCCTAAAAAATATCAAAAACGGGGCACAACAATTAAATTTCATTGTTCAAGGTTACAAAAACAAAGACAATATTGCTGCATAGAGCAGCAAATAAAATTATTGAGGTTGGAAATTTTATATTCATGCATCTGAAGCAAACGGATTGCCAACATGATTTCTAATTTAGCTTGAAAAATATATGTAAATTGAATTTAAATGAACAGCGGAATTTAACAGCTACTGAAAGGGGATTTTCGAGGAAGGTGTGCCAAAGAAATGCCAAATGAAAAGTTTTGTAAACTGAACGGCGAACTTTTCATATTTTATTTCGAAGGATGCAAAAATACCTTTTCAAAAAACATACGCTTATATATAGCAGCATATCTTGTCACCATACGTTATTATCGGTGGGGTGAAAAAAATTAGATATTTCATGAAAAAGGGTGTTTTCGATGAAAATGGAACAAATGGGACATTTGTTATTTACATGAAATTTAGGATTCGATCCGATTCGAAAAATTATTCGAATCATATTCGATTTCCAAATGATTCGATTATGCCCAGCCCTACGTGTCATAAGAAGCAACTAAAAGGAAGCAATGAATTGGTTGATGACTGCACCATCCCAGGGCAGATACCTCTCACTTGACTCCATTATCGAGGTCAGTTCCTTTCGGGATGTTTTCCGCTTGGAGCTTAGTTTTTTGTGCCACATCTTGCAGTGCCCCTTTGCCACTCAGGTGGCCGTCAAAAGACCCTTCTAGGTTCTGTTTTAACCTTTAACCTTTTTATTTTATGTTTTTATTGAAATTCACTCTGAGCAAGGTCGGAAGCAACGGCCTGAAAGATACCAACCGACGGTCATTTAAAAGCAGAGAGCTACTAAAGCATGTGGTACCCGCAACTACATTTTAAACGAAAAACGTCCCAAACGAAATTGAATCGCCATGGTAAAGTGCAGTGAGTGGTAGCTGCCCTAGACAATGGTGAAACCATCTACCACTTCATTGCCTCCTTTTAGTCACCTTTAACCACACACAGGAAATACGTTAGGACTATTCTAAAGCCAGTACCTACAGGGTCGTTTATGGAGCAAAGTTCAATAAAAATGAAATGAACTGCCAGCGACCACTTTTAGGCAAACAAGGCCGTTCGAAATACATACGTTAACCGGCCCAGTTTTAGCCTGCATATGATAGGATAGGTTTTCATTTTGGTCATGCGGGAGAGGAAAGCTGAAAGTACGGCGGGTCAACCATATTACGAACCAAGACTTCTCGAGAAGAAACCAGTTACGAATCGAATGAAGGTTGTGTAGATCGAAACCGTCTACGACTTCTCTCACTTTCTTCTCTTTTCTGCAGTGATAAAACAAAACACGAAAACTATTCAATGTTTCAATGATCGGTTCGAACATAAGAATTCGTTTGATTCGAATGCCCATTTCATTCGGAAAGGTTTTGAGAAGAAATTTCATAGATATGTTTGGATTCGATTCGAAGTGATGTTTTTTTCTATTGGAATTCACTCCGAGCAAAGCCGGAAGCAGTCTGAAAGGTACCAACTAACAGCAATTGATAACAAAGAGCTTCTACAAGATATAGTACCATCAACTGCATTCCAAGCGGAAAACATCCTTAACGGAACCTCTTTGCTTCCTTTTAGTCGCCTTTCACGTAACGCAGGAAATACACTAGGATTATTTAAAAGCCCGTTCTTACAATGCATAGATTCGTGACTCGATTCAAAAATAAAGTGAAAGTGAAAACCCTGATGAGAAACACTTGAGAGTTCAAGCTATTTAAGCCATCGAATTGAATGCAAAAACAAAAGTACATCTTTTATTTTCCGCCCATTTCGCGATAATTGGTATTATCTGATACAAAAATACCAGAAAATTTCGCCGCGGGCAATTTTTTGTGATAATTAACGCCACAGACGGGCTTTTTTTCAAACCCGCGATTTGTTTATGGTTAAACTTGACCTGAAAACCTAATGTTTGACTAAATTTTGTCAAGAATGAGACACAGATGGATCGCACCTCGCCGGCGCGATCCATCAGAGACTCATGCTTGACAAAATAAGCCAAGCAATATATACTCGAGGAATACTTTTTGCAGCTAATGATACGTTACCATTTTACAATCGTTTTTTAGAAGCCATGTTGGTCATATACTACGATCTTTACTTGTAGTGTGATTTGTAGATAGGGATATTTCCGTCAATCTGGTTGCAGTTAGCTCAATCGGCGAAAGAACAAAGACGACAACACACGTAGGTTTGCGTAAGTTGCGTTATTTCAGGTTCGTTTTGTTTTAACTTTGCGTTTCACGCAAGCGCAATGCTGCGAATGCTTTTGCTTACGTTTTCCAATGCAACCGAATATTTTTCTAGGAAATCTAACGGAGAATGCTCGTTTCGTTGCGTACTTGTGCGCTTTGTGGGCATGTGGATATTAACGCGAAGCGATGCAAACGTGTTTGCCGCTTTTGGTAAGTTACCTTTAAAGCAACGAAATGCATCAGTGAGACATAGGGCTGGAGAGAACCGAATCCTTTGAAATTCAAATCTGATTCGAATCATTTTTTTCAATAGGATCGAATTGTTGATTCTATGAAAATAAGAAATATCCCAGTTTTTCTATTACTATTATAGTCTCCGTTATGATGATTAGGAAATATACATTTACAAATTACAAATATTAGCATAAACTGACTTAAAAGCGATGTATTTTTATTTTAACGACAAACTACAACCGATTTTAGTCGAATTTGACCAAAATCGATTGCATTTTGTCGTTTGAAATAAAAAAATTCACTTCATTTAGTATGTTTTTGTTCCTATGTTTTCGTTCGAATCACCGAATCGAATTGCCCAGCTCTAGTGAGACAACTTTACGTGCAAGAGAACTATAGCAGTACGCTTCGCATTTCTACCTATTCTAAACAGGTTCAAATCCCATAAGGATGATTATATGTGAGAGAATCGCTTGACACTAGGACCGAGTAATTTAATTCGTTCATTCGAATCGATCCGAAGCGAATCGATCCGAAGCACGAATTATTCGAATCAATCGTGAATCGTTCATAGGAAGAAAAACTTGCTAAGTTAAGTGGAATTTTTGTTTTTGGGGGCAAAATGCAATCGAACACTATTGAATATTACATTGGACAAATTGGAATTGACAATATTGGGAAAAAAATGAGGAGAACGTTCTAGTACTAAGGTAGCTGGGCGTCCAGCAGACCTCTCGCATATAATCATCATCCCTCACAGGATTCGAACCATGCATTATATTGATCAGAGATGCGTAGCTCGAAGCGTATTCCCAAAGCTTTACCGATTGAGCTATCCGGTCACAGACTAAACGGGCATCATCGCCCAGGGAAGATATCACTTACTGTATATTATCATGGTGGTTTTGTTCTGTATGGAATGTTTTCAGAGTAAAGTTGCTGGCACTTGTAGTAGATCTTTGGCATTCGAGTGGCTGTTAGGTAGTTCCTTTTAGGCATTGCTCAGAGCCAGCTTCCGTATAAAATAAAAAGGTGTAATTTTAAAATATATTCAAAATGAAAAATGGATATAATAGTTTCATACACAAAAATTAAATATTATCGTATTATTAACGTATTATCCGATAGCCGACGAATACAAAAATATAGTAGAATATAATATAAATATTTCATATATTCAATATCGCAGGTTTTCATATGATATTACTGTTGAAATGGTGGCCTGGTCGACGTTGTTACTGATATTGATCACAGCTAAAGTTGGTCGAGGTCAGATCAACTATGGAGCCATCAATGCAGATCATATCAATATATATTTCGGTCAAAATGCACCAATGCATCGTCCGTCACCCGAAGGAATAGAATCACCCGAAAGACAAGGTCCTGATTTAGTCACTGATGACACGGCTTTCCAACCAAGCTCATGGATTTCGACATTCATTGGACCCCATGGAGCTAAAGGCACCATCCACCAAAAAGGTGAAATGGGGCCCGTTGGTCCCAAAGAGGAGCAGGGTGTCCGTGGTCCCAAGGGGGACCCTGGTGCCGGTGTTGTAGATTACGCAAAAATAGAGGCTTTGATTGATTCGAAATTAAAATCTTTGGTTCCAGGGACGAAGGATTGTTCTTGTAAACATGAAGGATTTGATGAAGAAAGAATGATGGAAATTATTGAGTCAAAAATGAAAAAGTACGGAATCGAAAGAATGGCTGAAAGAATGAACGCGTTGGAAGAAAAGAACGATTTGGATGAAAGAATTTCACGGTTAATAGACCGAAAGATTGTGGGTGACAGGTCAATGAAGAAAGAAATAGAAAAGATGGAAGGAAGATTAGGGAATTTAGAATTGAAAACCACTTTGCTGGTTGAAAGAATCGATCCCGGAATTGAGTCGCTGAATAAATCACTGAACGTCTTGGAAGAAAAATTTACAAATTTTGAAAAAAATGTTTCACGTATGGCAGACGATGCAATAAATGGACCCGGGTTTGACTCAAAAGTTCAAGTTGTAATTGATGAAAAGTTTGACAAACTTCGCCAAGAGACACCTGGGGGACAACAGAACACGAATGCTGACATCGCAACGATCAAGCAATTAGTACAGGAAGAAGTTGATGGTGAGCTGGCGCGATCTTTTACGAATAGTTACTTTAGCTAGGTTTAGCAGCACCTAAACGAAACCATCTAAAGTCCCATTTAAATGGCAACGAGCTATTACATAGTACCAGAAACTGGTCCCAAAGCAGAAACTTCCCGAAGTGAACCGCGATAATATGAATGAAACGAGCCTCATTTCACAGTATGCAATTAATGTTTACAATTATATCTGGTTACGAGATTTATCTTGCGTCTCGCTATTCCATCCCGTGTTGAACCAATGAGTAAACGGTATGGTAATCGAGCATCGTCCCATGGCGATAAAGCGCAATAGACTCTGCCCTCAGTTTGTCCCAAACCTTGCAGGGATTCCAGTAAAAAGTAAAGATAACTAAATAACCTTCTTCTAAAATATTCGTATTACAGATAAAACTTATTTTGAGTGCCAATTCGCACGTTCTGTTTTCAAGCACCCATTAGGCCCAAATTTTAGTCATTCATCCAAATATTCCCCCAATATTTCGAATGAAAGACTAATAGTAATCGAAAATATTTGATAATCAATGTACCTGATGGCGGCATGGCGTCGTTCACAAAGCACACCCCTTCCCCTTCTTTCTTTATGAAATGATTCATCATGAACCCATCTATTGAAATACTTATGTTACAGACAAATGGGAGTATGGTTGGTCAATGCCACGACGCGACAAACCAGCCGCACCGTTTTATAACAGATCGGTCGATATGTTGGCGCTTCCAATCCACACCGACTGTTCTAAGATAAAGTCTAAGAAGTTCGCGAAGATCGAGACGGAAGATGGTGGTGTGTTTGATATCTATACAGCGGTGGCAGGAGAGAAGGTTGAAGTTTACTGTGATCTTACAACTGATGGAGGGGGATGGACTGTGAGTTTTTAAATCATCAATGTGGGGGGGGGAGGGTGAAAACGCCGAAATAAGAACAGCCTGAATTTGAGAAAGTCATGGTTCAAAGTAGTTTCTGGTAGCGGCGTTTTATTCATCATTGAATGCCGTTAACTTAATCGTTTTTCTTTCAGTCAACTTGTAATTTGATAATGTGTTAACTGGATATCTTAGTAACCACGTTATTTTGATTTAACTGGTGTTTTCACTAGTTAGTCATGTTGACTGGTTGCGTGAGTTGGTCATTTTAGTTGAATAATTATTTTAGTGATCGGGTTAATTCAGCTGGGAACTGGTTATTGGAATTAAGTAAATATTTAATTTATCTGGTTTTTCGAGTTAACTGGTCCATTGATTCGAATAGTTGTTCGAAATTACATTTTTTTTCAATTTATTGGTTATTTGAGCAAACTGGTTATTCGAATCGGATGGTTGTTTGAGTTAACTAGTTCATGCTGAATGGTTGTTTGAGTTAACTGGTTAGTTGAGTCATTTGGTTGTTTGAGTTAACTGGTTATTCGAGTCATTTCGTTATTTGAGATAACTGGTTATTCGAGTCGAATGGTTGTTTGAGTTGAGAGTTGTTCGGGTTAACTGGTTATTTGAGTCATTTGGTTGTTTGAGTCATTTCGTTATTTGAATTAACTGGTTATTCGAATCGAATGGTTGTTTGAGTTGAGGGTTGTTTGGGTTAATTGGTTATTCGAGTCGAATGGTTGTTTGAGTTAACTGGTTCTTTGCGTTGGCAAATTTTTGCTTTAACAGTTTTTTTTTACTGGTTGTTTCGAGTTGGTTGTTATCCGGGTTATTTGGCGATTCTAGTTCCGCATGTTCGACTAAAAAACAACTTGAATAATAAACTGACTCCAAGTATACCTAATCTCTCATATAACCAATTGCGTAAATAAATAACCAACGAAGAAAACCCTTTCGAAAAATCGTTCAACTAAACAAAACTAGTATCTTAAATGGTTCTTTAACTAAATAGGTATTTTAGTTTATGAATGCTTTCTTTCTCTATCTATTTATAATAAGTCCCTTTTCAGGTCTTTCAACGCCGATATGATGGAACATTAAACTTTAATCGAAACTGGACTGAATATACCGAGGGTTTTGGGGAACCTCATAAGGAATTTCGGTGGGGTAAGAAAACTGGGCATTTTTTTATATTTTTCTTTCTGCCAATGACATTTCTTAGACTAATGAGAAACTGAAGTCTCAGACAGGGCTCTAAGCAGTGACGGTTTTTAAGACAACTACATTATGATGTCATACTACTGACTAGTCACAATTTTTTTCTCTAAAATCATTTTTTGTTTAGTGGTGAACGTTGATGATACTAACGCAAAAAGAGAGCGCAATTCCAAGCACCCAGATGCGTCATGTTATTACTCATTTTTTGGAATATAGGAAAAATTTGCTAAACAACGTGACAACTGAGATTGTACTTTCAACAATTTAACAAATTTCCTGTTTTTCAACCAGGTTTGGAGAAATTGCGGAGATTGACAGCTGATAGAAAATACGAATTAAGAATAGAACTTGGAGATTGGGAGGGGAATAAGGCCAGTGTGATTTACAAGTAAGTGGGATAGAATATGATTATTATTCTTCCGGAGAGGAAAGTCTAGAATAAGGCATATTTAAATGGCGAACTGATACCCGTCGTGCAGATACCAGTTTCAAGAAAAGTGGGTAGTTTTCCGTAATCGTTTACAGATTATTCCTGTACGTGGGAATGGTTGGTGAAGGAAGCCGTAACCGGCGGTTGCGCGAATCACCGTGCGACGGCGTGGTGTCCATCAACGCCCCCCCCCCCCCCCCCCCCCCCCCCCCCCCCCCCCCCGCATATATTCATCCGGAGCGGGATTCAAACCGGCGAAGACACTAATTGAAACAGTATAATATTTTATTTCCAGAACTTTCGCCGTGAGAGAAGGAACTTCAAAATACCAACTTCAACTCGGCTCAGACAGTGGAATCGCTCGAAGTTCACTGCAAGCGTATCCCTTCTCTACGCATGACAAAGATTCGTCGAGAAAAAACTGCCCAAGTGCGCACAAGAGCGGTTGGTGGTTCCCAACCACTGGTGCCTGGTGCGGGAACTCGATGCTAAATGGTATATTCCGAATCGGCGGGCGAACTCCTAAAGCTTTTGACGGAATTATATGGAAAACTTGGAAAAGGGAATATTATTCACTGAAAACAACTGAAATGAAGATTCGTCCAACAAATTGAAAGATCTTAAAATCTGTGTGAATGTCCTATGGCGGCGGAAGATACCAATTCTTGATTTTATTTAGTTCGGACACCATTTTTTTGGCAAAAACAAGGAAAAAATTTCGGCTATATGCTAATTTTTTTATATTTTTATATATATATAAGTATGTCTCCGATTGCCAGTGGTGGTGTAAGATGTCAAGATGTTTTGGGGACAGAAGATAATGAAAATAAAACTTTCTTGTAAAATTTTCGTTTGCGAATTTTTTATCGGGAAATGTTTTTGGGAATAAAAACGATAAAAAAAATAAAAATAAAGTGCTTGTTGAAATCGTGCGAAGATTCTGCTTAGCTAATGACGTTATTCCTATGAGGGGGGACTGCCCTTTCATTCAGTTTAAGAACATTATTTAGCCACAATTAATTGATTGGCATTCAGATAAGGAGAAGTTTGCGCCAGACCCTAGCATCAAATTGTTTATCTAAAAAACTTCGAGCATCCTTGCGCAAGGATGGTAGTACGGTATGGTACGAAATTTTCATCGTACTTCGAACCACCAGAATAATTTCGCGTCGTACCTTTGAAAAAATTTCGGTACCGTACTGTACGATATTATTATTTTTTTTATATATTTTACCGAACATCATACCAGTACGAAAACAGTTACGATTTGCTATGCAACAACTTGGAACCGTACCAACTATCGATGTCCAAAACAGCCTTATTTGTAAAATCTGAACACCCGAGAGCAACATCACCAACATCTTAGATAATAGTTATACAGTAATATGCTATCTGGTTTAAAATCTGGGTCAGTAAAACGATATACGACACCAGTTCAAGTAAATCAGTTGCATTGGCGACGGTACTGGATTTTGATCCTATTCCTTTCCGTCTAAGTTTTTTTACGTCCCGGTAGGGCGCGATGGCCTAGTGGTTAAACATGTTGGCATCGCAGGTTGAAGATCTCGGATTCGAGTCCCGGCGAATCCGGCTCGCTTATCCATGACCGCCACTCAACCCAGGGTATAATAACTTGGGTAGGCTAAGCCGAACAGGAAAGATCGGATATTTCCAGCAATTGTAACCCTGTGCGTCTATAAACGGTCGCCGTTTCAGGGCCTTGGGCAGGGTGATCCACCCTGAAGAGTGGTTATAAATGGTATATTTTGGTACATTCTTCACCAAATTGCTCCGTATATTGGTTAAGAGTGCAAAGGTCACTTGTTGATATATCACCGCATTGCTGGAAAGCGACAGTCTCTCTGTACTAACCAGTCAAATTTTTTATGTTTAGTTGTCGATGAATTGTTTTTGTAATATATTCGTATTATCCTTAACGGACCTTATTGCATGATGTTTGCAGCACGTCTTCTGGGGGCGTTTTATGGGTTGTATAGTCTACCGGACTGTGCTGGTGTCACTGTGTCAAACTGCCCCTCCTGCCGACCCTTTCGAGCATTTTAAAATTATCGTTTCTGCGTCCCGTTATAAAACAACATATATGTTAAATGAAATTTATTTTTAAATTCCTGTGAGAAAAATGTGGTGTAATGCAAAGGTACGAAAAAGAGTACAATACGGAATAAATATCAAACTTCGTACCGTACGGTACCAAGTACGAAAATTGAAAAACGAATCGTACCCAACCGTACTGCCAGCCTCGCCCTTGAGTTTAATGTGCTAAATTAGAACTATGATATTGAGCTTTGCCATTCGAGTTCGAAATTCCAGAAAATCGTAAAAAAAATTCTAGTTGGCGATAAACATTCGCGCAGTAACTAGAGAGATATTTTACGTAATGCTTAAATTAAGATTGGTCGAAGTCATATTTTTGCGTGGTCTTTGAATCTTTTTCTGAACGCTCGTCTGTATTTTAATGATTTTATTTGATTTGGCACAACATTCCATAGTTTTGGACCAATATACCTAAATGACGTTTGGTCAACATTTTTACTCATAAATGGTACAAAATAAATATGCTGATATTTTCGCATCTTTGTGGGCTTTGTGAATGAACTATCAAAACGAGTCGGAAGGCCACCAGTGCAGAATTCAACTATCATTGCCGTAATTTCCAAATCCATTAGATCAATGATTTTGAAGATTTTCAGGCTCCGCGTTTTAGTGACGTCGTTTTCCAGAGGCTATTCTCAATTAACAGTAGCATACTTTTTGCCTACGGATTATCATCTGTTTGTTACCATGACCCCAAATCGCAATACAGTATAGGCAATGACTCATTATTAAGGAATGAAAGAGCGTGATTAAAGTTGCACGATTGGTGAAATTGGCAATTTTTGAGATCAAGCTTTCTTTTAGCTTTTTGCAAAATTTCATTTATACGTGATTCCCAGCTGAGCGTTTTTGCAAAAATTACACCAAGAAAATGGATTTCACTAACCCTTTCTATTAAATTTTAGAATTAAGTGATAAATTTGGGAAATGATCTTCGTTCTTTTTTGAACGACTTGAATGAAAAACAATATTCTTTGTTTTGGCAATATTAAGAGACAATTTGTTCGGCACCATCCATTGGTGTATATTCAATAATTCCCAATTGACCATTATTTCCAGTATTTATGAAAAATAAAAAGATTACTGTCATCTGCAAACATTGTTGATTTACCATACTCTAAGCAAGAGGACGTTTCCCTGAGGAACAGGTGATGAAACGTAAAAGTAATTTACCAATGGTACAATTACTGTCGAGCAAACCCCTTAAATATAGATATATATCAGGTTACGAGATATTTATTGCATCTTGCCATTCCATCCCATGTGGAACATATGAGTAACCGGGGAAGTTATCGAGCATATCCCCAAGGCTGTGGGTTACAGCACCTTGCCAAGGGGGACCACGCATGTATTGCTCGTTGAATCCCCTTACGTTCGTCGATTGTGAACATAATTCGTTGGGGTTCGAACTCCCATCATTCGTTAGGTGTTACGTTTGGCAGCTATTTTCGGTTTCAATACGCCACTGCAGCCCACAAATCTACCAACATTATTGGTTTAGCATACTCTAAGCAATTGGGAAAATCGTTGATATAGATCAAAAACAATAGAGGACCAAGGACACTTTCCTGAGGAATCCCGTGTCTTAAATCACATGTATGACTAGGACATTCGTTTCCAACTTGAACAACCTGTTTTCTGTTTTTATATAGGACTTAAACCAACTACGAGCAATGCGCCTAATTCCATAATGGTAAATTTTTTCAATATTATTCCATGGTTGACAGTATCGAATGCTTTGTACAGTATCGATGTCAAGTGTATATTTCATGGCGCTGTACATCGTTTACAAGAATCGTTGATGCAATAGATGTTGAAATATTCTGGCAAAATCCCAATTGAAAGAGGTTGAGAATATCATTATTTTTTCAAAAAAAAAATATATAAATTCGCTTGTACATTATTTTCTCTATAATTTTGAAAACGCCTGTAGGAGGCTAATTTTTGTACAGTGGCATAACTTCAGCAACTTTGAAACAATCAATAAATTGTCCGCTAGACAATGACGGAAAAACCGTCGTCAGCGTTGATACTTTCAGGCAACGTTAATTCTGCTAATCGATTTGAAAAGTTTTTCATGTTTTTCTCATTAAACACTCAAGTAACTTTTTTGAATGATAGTTGAGCTTCATTTCTAAGTGGGAACACTGGGCTACAGCAAAGTGATCTGGGATGTGAGCAGCTGAAATTACACTGCTAACCCTATCGCAGATGTTCATTCATATATGGTCAATAGACGTTTTGAGTTTGTCTTAATTCGTGTTAGTTTGTTAATTAAAGAATAAAATGACTTTGAATTATCATGTTCCCTTGCAACTTAATGCCTGTTAAAAATAGATTCAAAGATTTTTTCATTCATAATCGTGAGGTCGTTACGTAAAAAAATATAGTCAACGTCGTTTCTTACTTACAACCCTAGCCCGCCGCCTGGACTGTGTACCATAGGATTAGGTAAAAACTTATACCCGTCTAAGGTTTTATGATGCTCTTCTTGATCGCCAAGACTTCTGGTTTTATTTTCATAGACCCTACTAACGATACTAATTTCGAGAAGTTTTTGGTTCAACCAATGGAGCGTATATTTATTTAGACTGACTATTTATTTATTTTAACGACTAATTTATTTAGTCGTAAAACTTTCTAATTTACCGTGGGTATCAAAAATATTTTGGGAAAAGTTTTGAGACGAAGCATATTTATCCATGCAGTTTTGCTGAAACACAGTAATTTATTTCTATGAAGTTACCAATTTGGTCGTCATTATTCAGAAAAATTATCATTGGCAATGCCAGGATCAAAAGCAGCAATGGTATCGGGGATGGAACGGCAAGTTTTCTGAAAGACATGCGTTACAGCACCGAGGTTAAATACGAGTTAAATACATGCACTTGAAATGATGGCGCTTTTCACAGATGTTGCAGCAAATACAGTCTCGAAAACGTCTTACTTGTTTGAATCAGTCTCTACAAGAATATTTATATTTCTGACAAAGGCAATAAAATTATCAACAAAGAAAACATTCCAAATAGGGTAAAGCCAGGTGTATCAAAGATTTGTTTGATACTAGAATCCCAAAAGCGCAGAACGCCATCGTCAAGGTCATATTTAATTCTGCCACGCCTGCTACCATCTAGCTCTACTTGCATAACTAAATTGCTGCACATAACGGTCAATTCGAGAGGCCTACTAACGCCCCGCTGGTGCACATAAGTGCTGTTTACGGGTTCCTCCACTAACCATGTCCATGCGCACAAAAAAATGAGTAAAATGTCACCCCATGAACTTCATACCTGATTTGGACCTGGTGTCTGCACGAGAGGTCGTGGCTCGACATATTGTTAAAACGTATTCTCGGCTTTCTTCTCCTCCCGCAGGATAAAACTGAAATCCTATCCCCTGTCCTATAATTTCAAAGTATATGAGTGAGATTCACGTCCTTATCTCAAAAACCCGGGGTAATTCACTATGAAGAAATAAACGGGAGTAAACATATACAACTTTTGAATTAGAATAAAGAGGAGAAAAGAACAAATCTCATAGATAACTAAGAAACAAAAAATAGCAAAGAGCGTTCAAAGCTAAGTTCGAGATCATATCTAACATATATATTTTTCATTTCGTCGTCCAATTGAGAAATTCTTACACTGCAATGCGAGTATGAAAAATTAGTGAAAGATCGTACACATAGGATAGGATCATTTTTATACTGCGGGAGAGGAAAGCCAAGAATACAGCTTAACCATATGGCGAAACACGACCTCTCGTGAAGATGAAGTTTTTTCGGATTATCTTATTTCGCATTTTTCCTGTGCATGGACCTAGTTGGTGAAAAAAGCCGTAAGCAGCGCTTACGTGAATCACCGTGCACCGGCGAGGCGTCCAGTAGACCTCTCGCATAACTTATTTCTCATTTTTCCTGTGCATGGCATGGTTGGTGGAGAAAGCCGTAAGCAGCGCTTACGTGAATCACCGTGCACAGGCGAGGCGTCCAGCAGACATCTCGCATATAATCATCATCCCTGACGGGTTCGAACCTGCGTCATGACGATCTGAAATGTGCAGCTCGAAGCGTATTCCCAACGCTTTACCGATTGAGCTAAGCGGGCACCCCAATGCTATGGAACAACACAATTGGTTTCAATACATACAATGGAACTTTCCCTAACCTTTGACCCTACTCCCTACTACCCTTTTCCAGGGTATATCTTACAATGGGAAAAGTTTGACGGGATATATTAAGAATATTATTAGTTTTGCTGGGTAAGTCTGAGTAAAACAAATTTTATTAAAGAAAAAAATAGAACTGAAAAAACAACTAAGCATCATACCTTTTTTTCCCTTATTTAAGATTTACACCTAATCTATCCTTGTAATTTCTGACTCGATTCATGGATTTCACGATGAAATCATGGAACAATTAAAGAGTAAACCACTGTAAATCATCTTAATTCATATATCTTTAAATGATTCCCATACAAAACCCACAAAAATTGAATGGAAATACTAATACAACGGCATTTTTAAGAAGCAGCCTGAAAATCTGTCTAAGCGAGACCTTAAATGCATTGTTACGTCATTCTGAACAACTAAATGATAAGCTTCCAGTCCGGAAGTAAACAGGAAAATATACGCTTGGGGGAAGGTCCATAATGAATGAAAAGATAAATCAGATGGGAAGGACGGGGATTGCGAGAGACATCAGGAGATCGATTGATTCTTTTAGTAATTCAGGTAAACATTAGTCAAGAGTCACAAAGGAGAAAATCCATTTTAGTAGTGGGAGTGAATCAAAACCAGCGATGGGAGCTTTGACATTGGAAGGAAGGAGTCTACTCATTGATAAAAAGTAATTTTTTTAAATCAACTAAAACGCGTGTCCAAGGGTCGAAAATACTTTTCGATAGATTTTGCCCAAAACACACAATTTCAGAATAAATATTTTCACTATGATGTCGTCTCAAAACAGGGATGAAAAAAAACTATTTTTTAATTTCGGTGTCGCTGGTTACGTGCGTCACTGGTTATAACTTACGTTCAATCATCACAGGGGAAATTAAGAGTTTTTGAATGCAAACAGAAGTCGCGAGTTCCGTCTACCATTTAAAACCGGAGGTCGAGCAGATTACAGTATGAAATTCCAGACTCCAGTCAACACTGTCCCAAGTTCACAAGTTCCGTTTTTCTGTCTTGATTTGTGATCTCGGAAAGAATGTTTTGTTTTCCTGGGGTCTAGTGAAGTTTAGTACGGTACCATATTCCCGAATGTCATCAACTTAAAAACTGGCAGAATATTTTCATCCTAACTAGGGGACGCCAATGCTGCAAGTATCTGGCATTGTCTCCCGGGTTAGGATGAGTCGCTTGCAACATGGCAAATTATTATGATAAGCGGATATATTGTACGGAACTTAATGAGACCCTTTTCCTGGTCCTATGCCAGCATGGAGGCGCGATTTGGTGTGCTTGCAATTCAGAATTAACTAGGTTTATTGGTATGTTTATTTCTAATTCCGCTAAAGCACATGACACTGAGCAAAAATAAAAACAGTTACGGTAACTTAGATCAAACGAATGTAGAATGAATCGAAATTCTTTGAAAAAAAGGTCGGTAAACCGCCATCGTGAACCTAGCGAAATTCTGGCGAAATAAATTTCAATATTTTGGTAGCAGTGTTCCCCTTAAAAAAATGGACAATTGCCGCGAAAATGCAATTTCGCTCATTAATCAATTTTTGGGTAGAAGGGTAAGAATAGTTTTACTGAAAGAGAACAAAAATTTATTTTCAAAAATATTTTTTTTAATAAGATGCAACGTTAATAGCTTTCGAGATGCCGAGCAAAAAAGTAACACAAAAGGAAGAAAATACGAAAGGATTTTGACATTTCTTCACTATTTTTGAGGGTTTGTTGATAGATCCCATTTTAGGGGCGGGGTTAAGAGTATTTTAAAAAAGAAAGATTATGAGATATACTTTTCAAAAATTTGTTTTAAAAAAAGGGATAACGATATTGGTTTTCGAGATATCAAGCAAAGAAAGTGAAACAAAGGAGCAAAAAAACGAATGGAATATGGCATTTTGCACGATTTTTGAGAGTGTTTTGCTCATATATCCCATTTTAGGGGTCGACATTTAAAATCATTCATTCGAAAGCAAATAAAATTTACTAATCAAAAATAAGTTTGAAACAATGCGTACCGATATTGGTTTTCGAGGTATGGATCGGAGAAAAAATAGAACAAAAGAGCGAAAAATATTATTGGATTATGCCATTTTGCACGATTTTTGAGAGTGATTTGCTCATATATCCCATTTTAGGGGTCGATATTTAAATCATTCATTCGAAAGCAAATAAAATTTACTAATCAAAAATAAGTTTGAAACAATGCGTACCGATATTGGTTTTCGAGGTATGGATCGGAGAAAATAGAACAGAAGAGCGAAAAATATTATTGGATTATGCCATTTTGCACGATTTTTGAGAGTGATTTGCTCATATATCCCATTTTAGGGGTCGATATTTAAATCATTCATTCGGAAGCAAATAAAATTTACTAATCAAAAATAAGTTTGAAACAATGCGTACCGATATTGGTTTTCGAGGTATGGATCGGAGAAAATAGAACAAAAGAGCGAAAAATATTATTGGATTATGCCATTTTGCACGATTTTTGAAAGTGTTTTGCTCATATATCCCATTTTAGGGGTCGATATTTAAATCATTCATTCGGAAGCAAATAAAACTTACTAATCAAAAATAAGTTTGGAGCAATGCGTACCGATATTAGTTTTCGGGGTATGGATCGGAGAAAATAGAACAAAAGAGCGAAAAATATTATTGGATTATGCCATTTTGCACGATTTTTTAGGGCGTTTTGCTCATATATCCCATTTTAGGGGTCGATATTTAAATCATCCATTCGGAAGCAAATAAAATTTACTAACCAAAAGTAAGTTTGAAACAATGCGTACCGATATTGGTTTTCGAGGTATGGTTCGGAGAAAATAGAACAAAAGAGCGAAAATGTTATTGGATTATGCCATCTTGCACGATTTTTGAGAGTGTTTTGCTCATATATCCCATTTTAGAGGTCGATATTTAAATCTTTCATTCGGAAGCAAATAAAATTTACTAACCAAAAATAAGTTTGAAACAATGCGTACCGATATTGGTTTTCGAGGTATGGTTCGGAGAAAATAGAACAAAAGAGCGAAAATATTATTGGATTATGCCATCTTGCACGATTTTTGAGAGTGTTTTGCTCATATATCCCATTTTAGAGGTCGATATTTAAATCTTTCATTCGGAAGCAAATAAAATTTACTAACCAAAAATAAGTTTGAAACAATGCGTACCGATATTAGTTTTCGAGGTATGGATCGGAGAAAATAGAACAAAAGAGCGAAAATATTATTGGATTATGCCATTTTGCACGATTTTTTATGGCGTTTTGCTCATATATCCCATTTTAGGGGTCGATATTTAAATTATTCATTCGGAAGCAAATAAAATTTACTAATCAAAAATAAGTTTGAAACAATGCGTACCGATATTGGTTTTCGAGGTATGGTTCGGAGAAAATAGAACAAAAGAGCGAAAATATTATTGGATTATGCCATCTTGCACGATTTTTGAGAGTGTTTTGCTCATATATCCCATTTTAGAGGTCGATATTTAAATCTTTCATTCGGAAGCAAATAAAATTTACTAACCAAAAATAAGTTTGAAACAATGCGTACCGATATTAGTTTTCGAGGTATGGATCGGAGAAAATAGAACAAAAGAGCGAAAAATATTATTGGATTATGCCATCTTGCACGATTTTTGAGAGTGTTTTGCTCATATATCCCATTTTAGAGGTCGATATTTAAATCTTTCATTCGGAAGCAAATAAAATTTACAAACCAAAAATAAGTTTGAAACAATGCGTACCGATATTAGTTTTCGAGGTATGGATCGGAGAAAATAGAACAAAAGAGCGAAAAATATTATTGGATTATGCCATCTTGCACGATTTTTATGGCGTTTTGCTCATATATCCCATTTCAGAGGTCGATATTTAAATCTTTCATTCGGAAGCAAATAAAATTTACTAACCAAAAGTAAGTTTGAAACAATGCGTACCGATATTGGTTTTCGAGGTATGGATCGGAGAAAATAGAACAAAAGAGCGAAAATATTATTGGATTATGCCATTTTGCACGATTTTTTATGGCGTTTTGCTCATATATCCCATTTTAGGGGTCGATATTTAAATTATTCATTCGGAAGCAAATAAAATTTACTAATCAAAAATAAGTTTGAAACAATGCGTACCGATATTAGTTTTCGAGGTATGGATCGGAGAAAATAGAACAAAAGAGCGAAAAATATTATTGGATTATGCCATCTTGCACGATTTTTGAGAGTGTTTTGCTCATATATCCCATTTTAGAGGTCGATATTTAAATCTTTCATTCGGAAGCAAATAAAATTTACTAACCAAAAATAAGTTTGAAACAATGCGTACCGATATTAGTTTTCGAGGTATGGATCGGAGAAAATAGAACAAAAGAGCGAAAATATTATTGGATTATGCCATCTTGCACGATTTTTGAGAGTGTTTTGCTCATATATCCCATTTTAGAGGTCGATATTTAAATCTTTCATTCGGAAGCAAATAAAATTTACTAACCAAAAATAAGTTTGAAACAATGCGTACCGATATTAGTTTTCGAGGTATGGTTCGGAGAAAATAGAACAAAAGAGCGAAAAATATTATTGGATTATGCCATTTTGCACGATTTTTGAGAGCGTTTTGCTCACATATCCTATTTTAGGGGTCGATATTTAAATCATTCATTCGGAAGCAAATAAAATTTACTAATCAAAAATAAGTTTGAAACAATGCGTACCGATATTGGTTTTCGAGGTATGGTTCGGAGAAAATAGAACAAAAGAGCGAAAAATATTATTGGATTATGCCATTTTGCACGATTTTTGAGAGCGTTTTGCTCATATATCCCATTTTAGGGGTCGATATTTAAATCATTCATTCGGAGGAAAATAAAATTTACAAACCAAAAATAAGTTTGAAACAAAGCGTACCGATATTGGTTTTCGAGGTATGGATCGGAGAAAATAGAACAAAAGAGCGAAAAATATTATTGGATTATGCCATTTTGCACGATTTTTATGGCGTTTTGCTCATATATCCCATTTTAGGGGTCGATATTTAAATCATTCATTCGGAAGCAAATAAAATTTACTAATCAAAAATAAGTTTGAAACAATGCGTACCGATATTGGTTTTCGAGGTATGGTTCGGAGAAAATAGAACAAAAGAGCGAAAAATATTATTGGATTATGCCATTTTGCACGATTTTTGAGAGCGTTTTGCTCACATATCCTATTTTAGGGGTCGATATTTAAATCATTCATTCGGAAGCAAATAAAATTTACTAATCAAAAATAAGTTTGAAACAATGCGTACCGATATTGGTTTTCGAGGTATGGATCGGAGAATATAGAACAAAAGAACGAAAAATATTATTGGATTATGCCATTTTGCAAGATTTTTGAGAGTGTTTTGCTCATATATCCCATTTTAGGGGTCGATATTTAAATCATTCATTCGGAAGCAAATAAAATTTACTAACCAAAAATAAGTTTGAAACAAAGCGTACCGATATTGGTTTTCGAGGTATGGATCGGAGAAAATAGAACAAAAGAGCGAAAAATATTATTGGATTATGCCATTTTGCACGATTTTTATGGCGTTTTGCTCATATATCCCATTTTAGGGGTCGATATTTAAATCATTGATTCGGAAGCAAATAAAATTTACTAATCAAAAATAAGTTTGAAACAATGCGTACCGATATTAGTTTTCGAGGTATGGATCGGAGAAAATAGAACAAAAGAGCGAAAAATATTATTGGATTATGCCATTTTGCACGATTTTTGAGAGTGTTTTGCTCATATCTCCCACTTTAGGGGTCGATATTTAAATCATTCATTCGGAAGCAAATAAAATTTACTAATCAAAAATAAGTTTGAAACAATGCGTACCGATATTGGTTTTTCGAGGTATGGATCGGAGAATATAGAACAAAAGAACGAAAAAATATTATTGGATTATGCCATTTTGCAAGATTTTTGAGAGTGTTTTGCTCATATATCCCATTTTAGGGGTCGATATTTAAATCATTCATTCGGAAGCAAATAAAACTTACTAACCAAAAATAAGTTTGAAATAATGCGTACCGATATTGGGTTTTCGAGGTATGGATCGGGAGAAAAAGAAGAACAAAAGAGCGAAAAATATTATTGGATTATGCCATTTTGCACGATTTTTATGGCGTTTTGCTCATATATCCCATTTTAGGGGTCGATATTTAAATCATTGATTCGGAAGCAAATAAAATTTACTAATCAAAAATAAGTTTGAAACAATGCGTACCGATATTAGTTTTCGAGGTATGGATCGGAGAAAATAGAACAAAAGAGCGAAAAATATTATTGGATTATGCCATTTTGCACGATTTTTGAGAGTGTTTTGCTCATATCTCCCACTTTAGGGGTCGATATTTAAATCATTCATTCGGAAGCAAATAAAATTTACTAATCAAAAATAAGTTTGAAACAATGCGTACCGATATTGGTTTTCGAGGTATGGATCGGAGAATATAGAACAAAAGAACGAAAAATATTATTGGATTATGCCATTTTGCAAGATTTTTGAGAGTGTTTTGCTCATATATCCCATTTTAGGGGTCGATATTTAAATCATTCATTCGGAAGCAAATAAAACTTACTAACCAAAAATAAGTTTGAAATAATGCGTACCGATATTGGTTTTCGAGGTATGGATCGGAGAAAATAGAACAAAAGAGCGAAAAATATTATTGGATTATGCCATTTTGCACGATTTTTTATGGCGTTTTGCTCATATATCCCATTTTAGGGGTCGATATTTAAATCATTCATTCGGAAGCAAATAAAATTTACTAATCAAAAATAAGTTTGAAACAATGCATACCGATATTAGTTTTCGAGGTATGGATCGGAGAAAATAGAACAAAAGAGCGAAAAATATTATTGGATTATGCCATTTTGCACGATTTTTGAGAGCGTTTTGCTCATATATCCCATTTTAGGGGTCGATATTTAAATCATTCATTCGGAAGCAAATAAAATTTACTAACCAAAAATAAGTTTGAAACAATGCATACCGATATTAGTTTTCGAGGTATGGATCGGAGAAAATAGAACAAAAGAGCGAAAAATATTATTGGATTATGCCATTTTGCACGATTTTTGAGAGTGTTTTGCTCATATATCCCATTTTAGGGGTTGATATTTAAATCATTCATTCGGAAGCAAATAAAATTTACTAACCAAAAGTAAGTTTGAAACAATGCGTACCGATATTGGTTTTCGAGGTATGGATCGGAGAAAATAGAACAAAAGAGCGAAAAATATAATTGGATTATGCCATTTTGCACGATTTTTGAGAGTGATTTGCTCATATATCCCATTTTAGAGGTCGACATTTAAATCATTCATTCGGAAGCAAATAAAATTTACTAACCAAAAGTAAGTTTGAAACAATGCGTACCGATATTGGTTTTCGAGGTATGGATCGGAGAAAATAGAACAAAAGAGCGAAAAATATAATTGGATTATGCCATTTTGCACGATTTTTGAGAGTGATTTGCTCATATATCCCATTTTAGGGGTCGATATTTAAATCATTCATTCGGAAGCAAATAAAATTTACTAACCAAAAATAAGTTTGAAACAAAGCGTACCGATATTGGTTTTCGAGGTATGGATCGGAGAATATAGAACAAAAGAGCGAAAAATATTATTGGATTATGCCATTTTGCACGATTTTTGAGAGTGTTTTGCTCATATATCGCATTTTAGGGGTCGATATTTAAAGGCTAGTTAAGATGCCTTACATATAAATTTTTCACATTAGCCACTTGATCACAGTCGATTTTATATAGAAAAAAACTTTATTCGCTATGTTCGGCAATTCATGGGCGATCAATTCCTGTGCTGTTATCGATTATATGCCTTTAACATGGCCAAATGAAAAGAAGGAAAATAAATATTCATTAATCATACATTTGAAAGTTTATTATCCAAAGTTTTACAAGCGTGTATATAGACTGCCACGTAAAAGATATTTTCTATCTAATCCTAATTCTTACTTGGTGACCGAATCTACCGCTTGGAATAACATTCAATAGATTGATTGACTCTTGGCTCTCGCAGCGCATGTGATTCATTTCATCATCACCGGCCAAAGTGGAAGCAATTAATAGACCCGAACACTTTAAAATGTATTGAAAAAGAAGTTGATAGCGACATAATTTCACAATGAACTTTACAATTGACAATGGTTCAAATCGATTCCATATTCTAGAACCAAAATCTTAGGGTTAATTATATCCACGTTCAAGAGCACAAACGCACGCAAGGTTACCTCGAGGGTTCATGCCGCACATAGTGTTTTAGGCTCATGCGATTTTTTGTGCCTGACGTTTTACATAAGGATGTATATTTCCCACTGTTTTATGCACCTATAAAACGCAGGCTACGCCAGTGTGCGGTGTACGGCCTTTAATATATTTAATATTGATCAATTAATTATTATATTCATTTTGAATTCGATTGCGGGTAAAAGGAATTGATGGAGTGGTAGATGGATTTACCACCGCCCAGGGTGGATAACACTCTCTGCACTTTTCATGTTGTTGGGGTGTTCTCACTTTAGAGTGCAGTTGCTGATCCAACATCTTTCAGTAGCTCTTTGTTATCAAGTGGCCTTTTGTTGGCTCCTTTTAGGCACTTTTGCTCAGAGCGAATTTCAATAAAAGGAATGAAATACAAGGAAATTGTGTAAAAAATATTACAAAAATATTTTAACATTGTAATCTATCCGAGGTAAATTTGATTTCACGAGGTACATCACAAACTGAACCACCATAAGCGTTTGTACTCTGAGTTAACAAAAAATCATAGGTTCTACCTCAGGTTCAGTTGAAATTGATTTCTAGGTTTATTTTCTGGTTTCGCCTGTCCTCATCTCTCAATTTCATATCTTTGCATCCTGAAAGCTAATATTTCCGGCTGGCTCAATGACATATCAGAAAAAGAATAATGCAACAAACAGATCGTCGAGAAGCAACCTCGGAAAATATCTAAAAACTTACACTCAAACACATGATATTAAAAATATTGTTGCAAACTTATTTCATTATTAACGCGCCCCGCATGAGAAATAGCAATATGCCGATCTTGAACTAGACTACACTTGTTCGCTTGCTGTTCGCTACTTTGGAAATAACAATGAAATCAACGAACGCTGTAATTGCCAAACTCAAGATACGAAGTTGGTCTTATAGAAAAATACACAACCAATTTTTTTCGGGGACGTCGATTTTGTCAAATGCAAAATTTCGATACCTCGAATAACACAAAAAGATATGAAACGAAAACGATATTGTTACAGAGCGATAAAATAAATTAACCAAGAATAACATTTAATGCTCGAGTACACATGGGTAAATAATTTATCAAAATTTCTGACCACACACACGAATGCAGGGTGAGAAAAATTTATTTTACTTATCTTTACTTAACTTATTTTAAAGTGAATTTTATTTCCTTCCAAATGAATGCTTTGAATATCGACCCCTAAAATGGGATATATGAACAAAACACGCTCAAAATTCGTTCAAAATGCGCCATGCCATATTTTTTCGCTTTTTTATTCCACTCTCTCCGCTCTATAGCTCAAAAACTAATATCGGTACGCATTGTTTCAAACTTAATTTTGAGGAGTAAATTTTATTTTCTTTCGAATGAATGAAGGAAATATGGTCCCTTAAAATGGGATATATAAGCAAAACACTTTCAAAAATCGTGCAAAATGCGCAAGGACATATTTTTGCGATCTTTTGTTCCATTTTTTTTCTCCGCTCCATATCTCGAAAACTAATATCGGTACGCATTGTTTCAAACTTATTTTTGAGGAGTAAATTTTATTTTCTTTCGAATGAATGATGGAAATATCGACCCCTAAAATGGGATATATGAGCAAAACACTTTCAAAAATCGTGCAAAATGCGCAATGACATATTTTTTGCGCTTTTTTGTTCCATTTTATCCGCTCCATATCTCGAAAACTAATATTGGTACGCATTGTTTCAAACTTATTTTTGAGGAGTAAATTTTATTTTCTTTCCAATGAATGAAGGAAATATGGTCCCTTAAAATGGGATATATAAGCAAAACACTTTCAAAAATCGTGCAAAATGCGCAATGACATATTTTTTTGCGCTCTCTTTTGTTTCCATTTTCTCCGCTCCATATCTCGAAAAACTAATATTGGTACGCGTTGTTTCAAACATAGTTTTGAGGAGTAAATTTTATTTTCTTTCGAAAGAATGATGGCAATATCGACCCCTAAAATGGGATATATGAGTAAAACACTCTCAAAAATCGTGCAAAATGTGCAATGACATATTTTTGCGCTCTTTTGTTCCATTTTTCTCCGCTCCATATCTCGAAAACTAATATCGGTACGCATTGTTTCAAACTTATTTTATGGAAGTAAATGTTTTTTTCTTTCAAATGAATGATTGGAATATCGACCCCTAAAATGGGATATATGAGCAAAACACTCTCAAAAATCGTGCAAAATGCCATAATCCAATAATATTTTCGCTCTTTTATTCCATTTTCGTCGGTCCATATCTCGAAAACTAATATCGTTACGCATTGTTTCAAACTTATTTTAGAGAAGTAAATGTTATTTTCTTTCAAATGAATGATTGGAATATTGACCCCTAAAATGGGATATATGAGCAAAACACTCTCAAAAATCGTGCAAAATGGCATAATCCAATAATATTTTTCGCTCTTTTGTTCTATTTTCTCCGATCCATACCTCGAAAACCAATATCGGTACGCATTGTCTCAAACTTATTTTTGGTTATTAAATTTTATTTTCTTCCGAATGAATGATTTAAATATCCACCCCTAAAATGGGATATATGAGCAAAAACACTCTCAAAAATCCTGCAAAATGGCATAATCCAATATATATTTTTCGCTCTTTTGTTCTATTTTCTCCGATCCATACCTCGAAAACCAATATCGGTACGCATTGTTTCAAACTTTATTTTTAGTTAGTAAATTTTATTTGCTTCCGAATGAATGATTTAAATATCGACCCCTAAAATGGGATATATGAGCAAAACGCTCTCAAAAATCGTGCAAAATGGCATAATTAAATAATATTTTTCGCTCTTTTGTTCTATTTTCTCCGATCCATACCTCGAAAACTAATATCGGTACGCATTGCTTCAAGCTTATTTTTGATTAGTAAATTTTATTTGCTTCCGAATGAATGATTTAAATATCGACCCCTAAAATGGGATATATGAGCAAAACACTCTCAAAAATCGTGCAAAATGGCATAATCTAATAATATTAATAATATTTTTCGCTCTTTTGTTCTATTTTCTCCGATCCATACCTCGAAAACTAATATCGGCAAGCATTGCTTCAAGCTTATTTTTGATTAGTAAATTTTATTTGCTTCCAAATGAATGATTTAAATATCGACCCCTAAAATGGGATATATGAGCAAAACACTCTCAAAAATCGTGCAAAATGGCATAATCTAATAATATTAATAATATTTTTCGCTCTTTTGTTCTATTTTCTCCGATCCATACCTCGAAAACTAATATCGGTATGCATTGTTTCAAACTTATTTTTGATTAGTAAATTTTATTTGCTTCCGAATGAATGATTTAAATATCGACCCCTAAAATGGGATATATGAGCAAAACGCTCTCAAAAATCGTGCAAAATGGCATAATTAAATAATATTTTTCGCTCTTTTGTTCTATTTTCTCCGATCCATACCTCGAAAACTAATATCGGTACGCATTGCTTCAAGCTTATTTTTGATTAGTAAATTTTATTTGCTTCCGAATGAATGATTTAAATATCGACCCCTAAAATGGGATATATGAGCAAAACACTCTCAAAAATCGTGCAAAATGGCATAATCTAATAATATTAATAATATTTTTCGCTCTTTTGTTCTATTTTCTCCGATCCATACCTCGAAAACTAATATCGGCACGCATTGCTTCAAGCTTATTTTTGATTAGTAAATTTTATTTGCTTCCAAATGAATGATTTAAATATCGACCCCTAAAATGGGATATATGAGCAAAACACTCTCAAAAATCGTGCAAAATGGCATAATCTAATAATATTAATAAATTTTTCGCTCTTTTGTTCTATTTTCTCCGATCCATACCTCGAAAACTAATATCGGTACGCATTGTTTCAAACTTATTTTTGATTAGTAAATTTTATTTGCTTCCGAATGAATGATTTAAATATCGACCCCTAAAATGGGATATATGAGCAAAACGCTCTCAAAAATCGTGCAAAATGGCATAATCCAATAATATTTTTCGCTCTTTTGTTCTATTTTCTCCGATCCATACCTCGAAAACCAATATCGGCACGCATTGTTTCAAACTTATTTTTGATTAGTAAATTTTATTTGCTTCCGAATGAATGATTTAAATATCGACCCCTAAAATGGGATATATTGACAAAACGCTCTCAAAAATCGTGCAAAATGGCATAATCCAATAATATTTTTCGCTCTTTTTGTTCTATTTTCTTCGATCCATACCTCGAAAACCAATATCGGTACGCATTGTTTCAAACATAGTTTTGAGGAGTAAATTTTATTTTCTTTCGAAAGAATGATGGCAATATCGACCCCTAAAATGGGATATATGAGTAAAACACTCTCAAAAATCGTGCAAAATGTGCAATGACATATTTTTGCGCTCTTTTGTTCCATTTTCTCCGCTCCATATCTCGAAAACTAATATTGGTACGCGTTGTTTCAAACATAGTTTTGAGGGAGTAAATTTTATTTTCTTTCGAAAGAATGATGGCAATATCGACCCCTAAAATGGGATATATGAGTAAAACACTCTCAAAAATCGTGCAAAATGTGCAATGACATATTTTTGCGCTCTTTTGTTCCATTTTTCTCCGCTCCATATCTCGAAAACTAATATCGGTACGCATTGTTTCAAACTTATTTTATGGAAGTAAATGTCGCATTTTTTTTTTTTTTCTTTCAAATGAATGATTGGAATATCGACCCCTAAAATGGGATATATGAGCAAAACACTCTCAAAAATCGTGCAAAATGCCATAATCCAATAATATTTTTCGCTCTTTTATTCCATTTTTTCGTCGGGTCCATATCTCGAAAACTAATATCGTTACGCATTGTTTCAAACTTATTTTAGAGAAGTAAATGTTATTTTCTTTCAAATGAATGATTGGAATATTGACCCCTAAAATGGGATATATGAGCAAAACACTCTCAAAAATCGTGCAAAATGGCATAATCCAATAATATTTTTCGCTCTTTTTGTTCTATTTTTCTCCGATCCATACCTCGAAAACCAATATCGGTACGCATTGTCTCAAACTTATTTTTGGTTATTAAATTTTATTTTCTTCCGAATGAATGATTTAAAATATCCACCCCTAAAATGGGATATATGAGCAAAACACTCTCAAAAATCCTGCAAAATGGCATAATCCAATAATATTTTTCGCTCTTTTGTTCTATTTTCTCCGATCCATACCTCGAAAACCAATATCGGTACGCATTGTTTCAAACTTATTTTTAGTTAGTAAATTTTATTTGCTTCCGAATGAATGATTTAAATATCGACCCCTAAAATGGGATATATGAGCAAAACGCTCTCAAAAAATCGTGCAAAATGGCATAATTAAATAATATTTTTCGCTCTTTTGTTCTATTTTCTCCGATCCATACCTCGAAAACTAATATCGGTACGCATTGCTTCAAGCTTATTTTTGATTAGTAAATTTTATTTGCTTCCGAATGAATGATTTAAATATCGACCCCTAAAATGGGATATATGAGCAAAACACTCTCAAAAATCGTGCAAAATGGCATAATCTAATAATATTAATAATATTTTTCGCTCTTTTGTTCTATTTTCTCCGATCCATACCTCGAAAAACTAATATCGGCAAGCATTGCTTCAAGCTTATTTTTGATTAGTAAATTTTATTTGCTTCCAAATGAATGATTTAAATATCGACCCCTAAAATGGGATATATGAGCAAAAACACTCTCAAAAATCGTGCAAAATGGCATAATCTAATAATATTAATAATATTTTTTCGCTCTTTTGTTCTATTTTCTCCGATCCATACCTCGAAAACTAATATCGGTATGCATTGTTTCAAACTTATTTTTGATTAGTAAAATTTTATTTGCTTCCGAATGAATGATTTAAATATCGACCCCTAAAATGGGATATATGAGCAAAACGCTCTCAAAAAATCGTGCAAAATGGCATAATTAAATAATATTTTTCGCTCTTTTGTTCTATTTTCTCCGATCCATACCTCGAAAACTAATATCGGTACGCATTGCTTCAAACTTATTTTTGATTAGTAAATTTTATTTGCTTCCGAATGAATGATTTAAATATCGACCCTAAAATGGGATATATGAGCAAAACACTCTCAAAAATCGTGCAAAATGGCATAATCTAATAATATTAATATTATTTTTCGCTCTTTTGTTCTATTTTCTCCGATCCATACCTCGAAAACTAATATCGGCACGCATTGCTTCAAGCTTATTTTTGATTAGTAAATTTTATTTGCTTCCAAATGAATGATTTAAATATCGACCCCTAAAATGGGATATATGAGCAAAACACTCTCAAAAATCGTGCAAAATGGCATAATCTAATAATATTAATAAAATTTTTCGCGCTCTTTTGTTCTATTTTCTCCGATCCATACCTCGAAAAACTAATATCGGTACGCATTGTTTCAAACTTATTTTTGATTAGTAAATTTTATTTGCTTCCGAATGAATGATTTAAATATCGACCCCTAAAATGGGATATATGAGCAAAACGCTCTCAAAAATCGTGCAAAATGGCATAATCCAATAAATATTTTTCGCTCTTTTGTTCTATTTTCTCCGATCCATACCTCGAAAACCAATATCGGCACGCATTGTTTCAAACTTATTTTTGATTAGTAAATTTTATTTGCTTCCGAATGAATGATTTAAATATCGACCCCTAAAATGGGATATATTGACAAAACGCTCTCAAAAAATCGTGCAAAATGGCATAATCCAATAATATTTTTTTCGCTCTTTTTGTTCTATTTTCTTCGATCCATACCTCGAAAACCAATATCGGTACGCATTGTTTCAAACATAGTTTTGAGGAGTAAATTTTATTTTCTTTCGAAAGAATGATGGCAATATCGACCCCTAAAATGGGATATATGAGTAAAACACTCTCAAAAATCGTGCAAAATGTGCAATGACATATTTTTGCGCTCTTTTGTTCCATTTTCTCCGCTCCATATCTCGAAAACTAATATTGGTACGCGTTTGTTTCAAACTTATTTTTGAGGAGTAAATTTTATTTGCTTTCGAAAGAATGATGGCAATATCGACCCCTAAAATGGGATATATATGACAAAAACACTCTCAAAAATCGTGCAAAATGTGCATAATGACATATATTTTTGCGCTCTTTTGTTCCTATTTCTCCGCTCCATATCTCGAAAACTAATATCGGTACGCATTGTTTCAAACTTATTTTATGGAAGTAAATGTTTTTTTTTCTTTCAAATGAATGATGATTGGAATATCGACCCCTAAAATGGGATATATGAGCAAAACACTCTCAAAAATCGTGCAAAATGGCATAATCCAATAATATTTTTCGCTCTTTTATTCCATTTTCGTCGGTCCATATCTCGAAAACTAATATCGTTACGCATTGTTTCAAACTTATTTTAGAGAAGTAAATGTTATTTTCTTCCAAATGAATGATTGGAATATTGACCCCTAAAATGGGATATATGAGCAAAACACTCTCAAAAATCGTGCAAAATGGCATAATCCAATAATATTTTTCGCTCTTTTGTTCTATTTTCTCCGATCCATACCTCGAAAACCAATATCGGTACGCATTGTTTCAAACTTATTTTTGGTTATTAAATTTTATTTTCTTCCGAATGAATGATTTAAATATCCACCCCTAAAATGGGATATATGAGCAAAACACTCTCAAAAATCCTGCAAAATGGCATAATCCAATAATATTTTTCGCTCTTTTGTTCTATTTTCTCCGATCCATACCTCGAAAACCAATATCGGTACGCATTGTTTCAAACTTATTTTTAGTTAGTAAATTTTATTTGCTTCCGAATGAATGATTTAAATATCGACCCCTAAAATGGGATATATGAGCAAAACGCTCTCAAAAATCGTGCAAAATGGCATAATTAAATAATATTTTTCGCTCTTTTGTTCTATTTTCTCCGATCCATACCTCGAAAACTAATATCGGTACGCATTGCTTCAAGCTTATTTTTGATTAGTAAATTTTATTTGCTTCCGAATGAATGATTTAAATATCGACCCCTGAAATGGGATATATGAGCAAAACACTCTCAAAAATCGTGCAAAATGGCATAATCTAATAATATTAATATTATTTTTCGCTCTTTTGTTCTATTTTCTCCGATCCATACCTCGAAAACCAATATCGGAACGCATTATTTCAAACTTATTTTTGGTTAGTAAATTTTATTTGCCTCCGAATGAATGATTTAAATATCGACCCCTAAAATGGGATATATGAGCAAAACACTCTCAAAAATCGTGCAAAATGGCATAATCCAATAATATTTTTCGCTCTTTTTGTTCTATTTTCTCCGATCCATACCTCGAAAACCAATATCGGTACGCATTGTTTCAAACTTATTTTTGGTTTGTAAATTTTATTTGCTTCCGAATAAGAGATTCATATATCGACCCCTAAAATGGGATATATGAGCAAAACGCTCTCACAAATCGTGCAAAATGGCATAATCCAGTAAAATTTTTCGCTCTTTTGTTCTATTTTCTCCGATCCATACCTCGAAAACCAATATCGGTACGCATTGTTTCAAACTTATTTTTGATTAGTAAATTTTATTTGCTTCCGAATGAATGATTTAAATATCGACCCCTAAAATGGGATATATTGACAAAACGCTCTCAAAAATCGTGCAAAAATGGCATAATCCAATAATATTTTTTCGCTCTTTTGTTCTATTTTCTCCGATCCATACCTCGAAAACCAATATCGGTACGCATTGTTTCAAACTTATTTTTGGTTTGTAAATTTTATTTGCTTCCGAATAAGAGATTCAAATATCGACCCCTAAAATGGGATATATGAGCAAAACGCTCTCACAAATCGTGCAAAATGGCATAATCCAGTAATATTTTTCGCTCTTTTGTTCTATTTTCTCCGATCCATACCTCGAAAAACTAATATCGGTATGCATTGTTTCAAACTTATTTTTGATTAGTAAATTTTATTTGCTTCCGAATGAATGATTTAAATATCGACCCCTAAAATGGGATATATTGACAAAACGCTCTCAAAAATCATGCAAAATGGCATAATCCAGTAATATTTTTCGCTCTTTTGTTCTATTTTCTCCGATCCATACCTCGAAAACTAATATCGGTACGCATTGTTTCAAACTTATTTTTGATTAGTAAATTTTATTTGCTTCCGAATGAATGATTTAAATATCGACCCTAAAATGGGATATATGAGCAAAACGCTCTCAAAAATCGTGCAAAATGGCATAATCCAATAATATTTTTCGCTCTTTTGTTCTATTTTCTCCGATCCATACCTCGAAAACCAATATCGGTACGCATTGTTTCAAACTTATTTTTGGTTATTAAATTTTATTTTCTTCCGAATGAATGATTTAAATATCCACCCCTAAAATGGGATATATGAGCAAAACACTCTCAAAAATCCTGCAAAATGGCATAATCCAATAATATTTTTCGCTCTTTTGTTCTATTTTCTCCGATCCATACCTCGAAAACCAATATCGGTACGCATTGTTTCAAATGAAACTTATTTTTAGTTAGTAAATTTTATTTAATAATAATTAATAATATTTTTCGCTCTTTTGTTCTTATTTTCTCCGATCCATACCTCTTCCGAAGTTGAATGATTTAAATATCGACCCCTAAAATGGGATATATGAGCAAAACGCTCTCAAAAATCGTGCAAAATGGCATAATTAAATAATATTTTTCGCTCTTTTGTTCTATTTTCTCCGATCCATACCTCGAAAACTAATATCGGTACGCATTGCTTCAAGCTTATTTTTGATTAGTAAATTTTATTTGCTTCCGAATGAATGATTTAAATATCGACCCCTAAAATGGGATATATGAGCAAAAACACTCTCAAAAATCGTGCAAAATGGCATAATCTAATAATATTAATATTATTTTTCGCTCTTTTGTTCTATTTTCTCCGATCCATACCTCGAAAACCAATATCGGAACGCATTATTTCAAACTTATTTTTGGTTAGTAAATTTTATTTGCCTCCGAATGAATGATTTAAAAATATCGACCCCTAAAATGGGATATATGAGCAAAACACTCTCAAAAATCGTGCAAAATGGCATAATCCAATAATATTTTTCGCTCTTTTTGTTCTATTTTCTCCGATCCATACCTCGAAAACCAATATCGGTACGCATTGTTTCAAACTTATTTTTGGTTTGTAAATTTTATTTGCTTCCGAATAAGAGATTTCATATATCGACCCCTAAAATGGGATATATGAGCAAAACGCTCTCACAAATCGTGCAAAATGGCATAATCCAGTAAAAATTTTTCGCTCTTTTGTTCTATTTTCTCCGATCCATACCTCGAAAACTAATATCGGTATGCATTGTTTCAAACTTATTTTTGATTAGTAAATTTTATTTATTTGCTTCCGAATGAATGATTTAAATATCGACCCCTCAAAAAATGGGATATATTGACAAAACGCTCTCAAAAATCGTGCAAAATGGCATAATCCAATAATATTTTTCGCTAGTTTTTTGTTCTATTTTCTCCGATCCATACCTCGAAAACCAATATCGGTACGCATTGTTTCAAACTTATTTTTGGTTTTGTAAATTTTATTTGCTTCCGAATAAGAGATTCAAATATCGACCCCTAAAATGGGATATATGAGCAAAAACGCTCTCACAAATCGTGCAAAATGGCATAATCCAGTAAATATTTTTCGCTCTTTTGTTTCTATTTTCTCCGATCCATACCTCGAAAACTAATATCGGTATGCATTTGTTTCAAACTTATTTTTGATTAGTAAATTTTATTTGCTTCCGAATGAATGATTTAAATATCGACCCCTAAAAAATGGGATATATTGACAAAACGCTCTCAAAAAAATCATGCAAAATGGCATTAATCCAGTAAATATTTTTTCGCTCTTTTGTTCTATTTTCTCCGATCCATACCTCGAAAACTAATATCGGTACGCATTGTTTTCGAAAACTTATTTTTTGATTAGTAAATTTTTTTATTTGCTTCCGAATGAATGATTTAAATATCGACCCCTAAAATGGGATATATGAGCAAAACGCTCTCAAAAATCGTGCAAAATGGCATAATCCAATAATATTTTTCGCTCTTTTGTTCTATTTTCTCCGATCCATACCTCGAAAACCAATATCGGTACGCATTATTTCAAACTTATTTTTGGTTAGTAAATTTTATTTGCTTTCGAATGAATGATTTAAATATCGACCCCTAAAATGGGATATATGAGCAAAACGCTCTCAAAAATCGTGCAAAATGGCATAATCCAATAATATTTTTCGCTCTTTTGTTCTATTTTCTCCGATCCATACCTCGAAAACTAATATCGGTACGCATATCTTCAAGCTTATTTTTGATTAGTAAATTTTATTTGCTTCCAAATGAATGATTTAAATATCGACCCCTAAAATGGGATATATGAGCAAAACACTCTCAAAAATCGTGCAAAATGGCATAATCTAATAATATTAATAATATTTTTCGCTCTTTTGTTCTATTTTCTCCGATCCATACCTCGAAAACCAATATCGGTACGCATTGTTTCAAACTTATTTTTAGTTAGTAAATTTTATTTTGCTTCCGAATGAATGATTTAAATATCGACCCCTAAAATGGGATATATGAGCAAAACGCTCTCAAAAATCGTGCAAAATGGCATAATTAAATAATATTTTTCGCTCTTTTGTTCTATTTTCTCCGATCCATACCTCGAAAACTAAATATCGGTACGCATTGCTTCAAGCTTATTTTTGATTTAGTAAATTTTATTTGCTTCCGAATGAATGATTTAAATATCGACCCCTAAAGATATATGAGCATGGGATATATGAGCAAAACACTCTCAAAAATCGTGCAAAATGGCATAATCTAATAATATTAATATTATTTTTCGCTCTTTTGTTCTATTTTCTCCGATCCATACCTCGAAAACCAATATCGGTACGCATTATTTCAAACTTATTTTTGGTTAGTAAATTTTATTTGCCTCTGAATGAATGATTTAAATATCGACCCCTAAAATGGGATATATGAGCAAAACACTCTCAAAAATCGTGCAAAATGGCATAATCCAATAATATTTTTCGCTCTTTTTGTTCTATTTTCTCCGATCCATACCTCGAAAAAGCAATATCGGTACGCATTATTTCAAACTTATTTTTGGTTAGTAAATTTTATTTGCTTCCGAATGAATGATTTAAAATATCGACCCCTAAAATGGGATATATGAGCAAAACGCTCTCAAAAATCGTGCAAAATGGCATAATCCAATAATATTTTTCGCTCTTTTGTTCTATTTTCTCCGATCCATACCTCGAAAACTAATATCGGTATGCATTGTTTCAAACTTATTTTTGATTAGTAAATTTTATTTGCTTCCGAATGAATGATTTAAATATCGACCCCTAAAATGGGATATATTGACAAAACGCTCTCAAAAATCGTGCAAAATGGCATAATCCAATAATATTTTTCGCTCTTTTTGTTCTATTTTTTCTTCGATCCATACCTCGAAAACCAATATCGGTACGCATTGTTTCAAACATAGTTTTTGAGGAGTAAATTTTATTTTCTTTCGAAAGAATGATGGCAATATCGACCCCTAAAATGGGATATATATGAGTAAAAACACTCTCAAAAATCGTGCAAAATGTGCAATGACATATTTTTTGCGCTCTTTTGTTCCATTTTCTCCGCTCCATATCTCGAAAACTAATATTCGTACGCGTTGTTTCAAACTTAGTTTTGAGGAGTAAATTTTATTTTCTTTCGAAAGAATGATGGCAATATCGACCCCTAAAATGGGATATATGAGTAAAACACTCTCAAAAATCGTGCAAAAAATGTGCAATGACATATTTTTGCGCTCTTTTGTTCTATTTTTCTCCGCTCCATATCTCGAAAACTAATATCGGTACGCATTGTTTCAAACTTATTTTATGGAAGTAAATGTTTTTTTTTCTTTCAAATGAATGATTGGAATATCGACCCCTAAAATGGGATATATGAGCAAAACACTCTCAAAAATCGTGCAAAATGCCATAATCCAATAATATTTTTCGCTCTTTTTATTCCATTTTCGTCGGTCCATATCTCGAAAACTAATATCGTTACGCATTGTTTCAAACTTATTTTAGAGAAGTAAATGTTATTTTCTTCCAAATGAATGATTGGAATATTGACCCCTAAAATGGGATATATGAGCAAAACACTCTCAAAAATCGTGCAAAATGGCATAATCCAATAATATTTTTCGCTCTTTTGTTCTATTTTCTCCGATCCATACCTCGAAAACCAATATCGGTACGCATTGTTTCAAACTTATTTTTGGTTATTTAAATTTTATTTTCTTCCGAATGAATGATTTAAATATCCACCCCTAAAATGGGATATATGAGCAAAACACTCTCAAAAATCCTGCAAAATGGCATAATCCAATAATATTTTTCGCTCTTTTGTTCTATTTTCTCCGATCCATACCTCGAAAACCAATATCGGTACGCATTGTTTCAAACTTATTTTTAGTTAGTAAATTTTATTTGCTTCCGAATGAATGATTTAAATATCGACCCCTAAAATGGGATATATGAGCAAAACGCTCTCAAAAATCGTGCAAAATGGCATAATTAAATAATATTTTTCGCTCTTTTGTTCTATTTTCTCCGATCCATACCTCGAAAACTAATATCGGTACGCATTGTTTCAAACTTATTTTTGATTAGTAAATTTTATTTGCTTCCGAATGAATGATTTAAATATCGACCCCTGAAATGGGATATATGAGCAAAACACTCTCAAAAATCGTGCAAAATGGCATAATCTAATCTAATCTATATTAATATTATTTTTTTCGCTCTTTTTGTTCTATTTTCTCCGATCCATACCTCGAAAACCAATATCGGCAAAAACGCATTATTTCAAACTTATTTTTGGTTAGTAAATTTTATTTGCCTCCGAATGAATGATTTAAATATCGACCCCTAAAAATGGGATATATGAGCAAAAACACTCTCAAAAATCGTGCAAAATGGCTCAAATCCAATAATATTTTTCGCTCTTTTTGTTCTATTTTCTCCGATCCATACCTCGAAAACCAATATCGGTACGCATTGTTTCAAACTTATTTTTGGTTTGTAAATTTTATTTGCTTCCGAATAAGAGATTCATATATCGACCCCTAAAATGGGATATATGAGCAAAACGCTCTCACAAATCGTGCAAAATGGCATAATCCAGTAAAATTTTTCGCTCTTTTGTTCTATTTTTCTCCGATCCATACCTCGAAAACTAATATCGGTATGCATTGTTTCAAACTTATTTTTTGATTAGTAAATTTTATTTGCTTCCGAATGAATGATTTAAATATCGACCCCTAAAATGGGATATATTGACAAAACGCTCTCAAAAATCGTGCAAAATGGCATAATCCAATAATATTTTTCGCTCTTTTGTTCTATTTTCTCCGATCCATACCTCGAAAACCAATATCGGTACGCATTGTTTCAAACTTATTTTTGGTTTGTAAATTTTATTTGCTTCCGAATAAGAGATTCAAATATCGACCCCTAAAATGGGATATATGAGCAAAAACGCTCTCACAAATCGTGCAAAATGGCATAATCCAGTAATATTTTTCGCTCTTTTGTTCTATTTTCTCCGATCCATACCTCGAAAACTAATATCGGTATGCATTGTTTCAAACTTATTTTTGATTAGTAAATTTTATTTGCTTCCGAATGAATGATTTAAATATCGACCCCTAAAATGGGATATATTGACAAAACGCTCTCAAAAATCATGCAAAATGGCATAATCCAGTAATATTTTTCGCTCTTTTTGTTCTATTTTCTCCGATCCATACCTCGAAAACTAATATCGGTACGCATTGTTTCAAACTTATTTTTGATTAGTAAATTTTATTTGCTTCCGAATGAATGATTTAAATATCGACCCTAAAATGGGATATATGAGCAAAACGCTCTCAAAAATCGTGCAAAATGGCATAATCCAATAATATTTTTCGCTCTTTTGTTCTATTTTCTCCGATCCATACCTCGAAAACCAATATCGGTACGCATTATTTCAAACTTATTTTTGGTTAGTAAATTTTATTTGCTTTCGAATGAATGATTTAAATATCGACCCCTAAAATGGGATATATGAGCAAAACGCTCTCAAAAATCGTGCAAAATGGCATAATCCAATAATATTTTTCGCTCTTTTGTTCTATTTTCTCCGATCCATACCTCGAAAACTAATATCGGTACGCATTGCTTCAAGCTTATTTTTGATTAGTAAATTTTATTTGTTTCCAAATGAATGATTTAAATATCGACCCCTAAAATGGGATATATGAGCAAAACACTCTCAAAAATCGTGCAAAATGGCATAATCTAATAATATTAATAATATTTTTCGCTCTTTTGTTCTATTTTCTCCGATCCATACCTCGAAAACCAATATCGGTACGCATTGTTTCAAACTTATTTTTAGTTAGTAAATTTTATTTGCTTCCGAATGAATGATTTAAATATCGACCCCTAAAATGGGATATATGAGCAAAACGCTCTCAAAAATCGTGCAAAATGGCATAATTAAATAATATTTTTCGCTCTTTTGTTCTATTTTCTCCGATCCATACCTCGAAAAACTAATATCGGTACGCATTGCTTCAAGCTTATTTTTGATTAGTAAATTTTATTTGCTTCCGAATGAATGATTTAAATATCGACCCCTGAAATGGGATATATGAGCAAAACACTCTCAAAAATCGTGCAAAATGGCATAATCTAATAATATTAATATTATTTTTCGCTCTTTTGTTCTATATTCTCCGATCCATACCTCGAAAACCAATATCGGAACGCATTATTTCAAACTTATTTTTGGTTAGTAAATTTTATTTGCCTCCGAATGAATGATTTAAATATCGACCCCTAAAATGGGATATATGAGCAAAACACTCTCAAAAATCGTGCAAAATGGCATAATCCAATAATATTTTTCGCTCTTTTTGTTCTATTTTCTCCGATCCATACCTCGAAAACCAATATCGGTACGCATTGTTTCAAACTTATTTTTGGTTTGTAAATTTTATTTGCTTCCGAATAAGAGATTCATATATCGACCCCTAAAATGGGATATATGAGCAAAACGCTCTCACAAATCGTGCAAAATGGCATAATCCAGTAAAATTTTTCGCTCTTTTGTTCTATTTTCTCCGATCCATACCTCGAAAACTAATATCGGTATGCATTGTTTCAAACTTATTTTTGATTAGTAAATTTTATTTGCTTCCGAATGAATGATTTAAATATCGACCCCCTAAAATGGGATATATTGACAAAACGCTCTCAAAAATCGTGCAAAATGGCATAATCCAATAATATTTTTCGCTCTTTTGTTCTATTTTCTCCGATCCATACCTCGAAAAACCAATATCGGTACGCATTGTTTCAAACTTATTTTTGGTTTGTAAATTTTATTTGCTTCCGAATAAGAGATTCAAATATCGACCCCTAAAATGGGATATATGAGCAAAACGCTCTCACAAATCGTGCAAAATGGCATAATCCAGTAATATTTTTCGCTCTTTTGTTCTATTTTCTCCGATCCATACCTCGAAAACTAATATCGGTATGCATTGTTTCAAACTTATTTTTGATTAGTAAATTTTATTTGCTTCCGAATGAATGATTTAAATATCGACCCCTAAAATGGGATATATTGACAAAACGCTCTCAAAAATCATGCAAAATGGCATAATCCAGTAATATTTTTCGCTCTTTTGTTCTATTTTCTCCGATCCATACCTCGAAAACCAATATCGGTACGCATTGTTTCAAACTTATTTTTGGTTATTAAATTTTATTTTCTTCCGAATGAATGATTTAAATATCCACCCCTAAAATGGGATATATGAGCAAAACACTCTCAAAAATCCTGCAAAATGGCATAATCCAATAATATTTTTCGCTCTTTTGTTCTATTTTCTCCGATCCATACCTCGAAAACCAATATCGGTACGCATTGTTTCAAACTTATTTTTAGTTAGTAAATTTTATTTGCTTCCGAATGAATGATTTAAATATCGACCCCTAAAATGGGATATATGAGCAAAACGCTCTCAAAAATCGTGCAAAATGGCATAATTAAATAATATTTTTCGCTCTTTTGTTCTATTTTCTCCGATCCATACCTCGAAAACTAATATCGGTACGCATTGTTTCAAACTTATTTTTGATTAGTAAATTTTATTTGCTTCCGAATGAATGATTTAAATATCGACCCCTGAAATGGGATATATGAGCAAAACACTCTCAAAAAATCGTGCAAAATGGCATAATCTAATAATATTAATATTATTTTTTCGCTCTTTTGTTCTATTTTCTCCGATCCATACCTCGAAAACCAATATCGGAACGCATTATTTCAAACTTATTTTTGGTTAGTAAATTTTATTTGCCTCCGAATGAATGATTTAAATATCGACCCCTAAAATGGGATATATGAGCAAAACACTCTCAAAAATCGTGCAAAATGGCATAATCCAATAATATTTTTCGCTCTTTTTGTTCTATTTTTCTCCGATCCATACCTCGAAAACCAATATCGGTACGCATTGTTTCAAACTTATTTTTGGTTTGTAAATTTTATTTGCTTCCGAATAAGAGATTCATATATCGACCCCTAAAATGGGATATATGAGCAAAACGCTCTCACAAATCGTGCAAAATGGCATAATCCAGTAAAATTTTTCGCTCTTTTGTTCTATTTTCTCCGATCCATACCTCGAAAACTAATATCGGTATGCATTGTTTCAAACTTATTTTTGATTAGTAAATTTTATTTGCTTCCGAATGAAATGATTTAAATATCGACCCCTAAAATGGGATATATTGACAAAACGCTCTCAAAAATCGTGCAAAATGGCATAATCCAATAATATTTTTCGCTCTTTTGTTCTATTTTCTCCGATCCATACCTCGAAAACCAATATCGGTACGCATTGTTTCAAACTTATTTTTGGTTTGTAAATTTTATTTGCTTCCGAATAAGAGATTCAAATATCGACCCCTAAAATGGGATATATGAGCAAAACGCTCTCACAAATCGTGCAAAATGGCATAATCCAGTAATATTTTTCGCTCTTTTGTTCTATTTTCTCCGATCCATACCTCGAAAACTAATATCGGTATGCATTGTTTCAAACTTATTTTTGATTAGTAAATTTTATTTGCTTCCGAATGAATGATTTAAATATCGACCCCTAAAATGGGATATATTGACAAAACGCTCTCAAAAATCATGCAAAATGGCATAATCCAGTAATATTTTTCGCTCTTTTGTTCTATTTTCTCCGATCCATACCTCGAAAACTAATATCGGTACGCATTGTTTCAAACTTATTTTTGATTAGTAAATTTTATTTGCTTCCGAATGAATGATTTAAATATCGACCCTAAAATGGGATATATGAGCAAAACGCTCTCAAAAATCGTGCAAAATGGCATAATCCAATAATATTTTTCGCTCTTTTGTTCTATTTTCTCCGATCCATACCTCGAAAACCAATATCGGTACGCATTATTTCAAACTTATTTTTGGTTAGTAAATTTTATTTGCTTTCGAATGAATGATTTAAATATCGACCCCTAAAATGGGATATATGAGCAAAACGCTCTCAAAAATCGTGCAAAATGGCATAATCCAATAATATTTTTCGCTCTTTTGTTCTATTTTCTCCGATCCATACCTCGAAAACTAATATCGGTACGCATTGCTTCAAGCTTATTTTTGATTAGTAAATTTTATTTGTTTCCAAATGAATGATTTAAATATCGACCCCTAAAATGGGATATATGAGCAAAACACTCTCAAAAATCGTGCAAAATGGCATAATCTAATAATATTAATAATATTTTTCGCTCTTTTGTTCTATTTTCTCCGATCCATACCTCGAAAACCAATATCGGTACGCATTGTTTCAAACTTATTTTTAGTTAGTAAATTTTATTTGCTTCCGAATGAATGATTTAAATATCGACCCCTAAAATGGGATATATGAGCAAAACGCTCTCAAAAATCGTGCAAAATGGCATAATTAAATAATATTTTTCGCTCTTTTGTTCTATTTTCTCCGATCCATACCTCGAAAACTAATATCGGTACGCATTGCTTCAAGCTTATTTTTGATTAGTAAATTTTATTTGCTTCCGAATGAATGATTTAAATATCGACCCCTGAAATGGGATATATGAGCAAAACACTCTCAAAAATCGTGCAAAATGGCATAATCTAATAATATTAATATTATTTTTCGCTCTTTTGTTCTATATTCTCCGATCCATACCTCGAAAACCAATATCGGAACGCATTATTTCAAACTTATTTTTGGTTAGTAAATTTTATTTGCCTCCGAATGAATGATTTAAATATCGACCCCTAAAATGGGATATATGAGCAAAACACTCTCAAAAATCGTGCAAAATGGCATAATCCAATAATATTTTTCGCTCTTTTTTGTTCTATTTTCTCCGATCCATACCTCGAAAACCAATATCGGTACGCATTGTTTCAAACTTATTTTTGGTTTGTAAATTTTATTTGCTTCCGAATAAGAGATTCATATATCGACCCCTAAAATGGGATATATGAGCAAAACGCTCTCACAAATCGTGCAAAATGGCATAATCCAGTAAAATTTTTCGCTCTTTTGTTCTATTTTCTCCGATCCATACCTCGAAAACTAATATCGGTATGCATTGTTTCAAACTTATTTTTGATTAGTAAATTTTATTTGCTTCCGAATGAATGATTTAAATATCGACCCCTAAAATGGGATATATTGACAAAACGCTCTCAAAAATCGTGCAAAAATGGCATAATCCAATAATATTTTTCGCTCTTTTGTTCTATTTTCTCCGATCCATACCTCGAAAACCAATATCGGTACGCATTGTTTCAAACTTATTTTTGGTTTGTAAATTTTATTTGCTTCCGAATAAGAGATTCAAATATCGACCCCTAAAATGGGATATATGAGCAAAACGCTCTCACAAATCGTGCAAAATGGCATAATCCAGTAATATTTTTCGCTCTTTTGTTCTATTTTCTCCGATCCATACCTCGAAAACTAATATCGGTATGCATTGTTTCAAACTTATTTTTGATTAGTAAATTTTATTTGCTTCCGAATGAATGATTTAAATATCGACCCCTAAAATGGGATATATTGACAAAACGCTCTCAAAAATCATGCAAAATGGCATAATCCAGTAATATTTTTCGCTCTTTTGTTCTATTTTCTCCGATCCATACCTCGAAAACTAATATCGGTACGCATTGTTTCAAACTTATTTTTGATTAGTAAATTTTATTTGCTTCCGAATGAATGATTTAAATATCGACCCTAAAATGGGATATATGAGCAAAACGCTCTCAAAAATCGTGCAAAATGGCATAATCCAATAATATTTTTCGCTCTTTTGTTCTATTTTCTCCGATCCATACCTCGAAAACCAATATCGGTACGCATTATTTCAAACTTATTTTTGGTTAGTAAATTTTATTTGCTTTCGAATGAATGATTTAAATATCGACCCCTAAAATGGGATATATGAGCAAAACGCTCTCAAAAATCGTGCAAAATGGCATAATCCAATAATATTTTTCGCTCTTTTGTTCTATTTTCTCCGATCCATACCTCGAAAACTAATATCGGTACGCATATCTTCAAGCTTATTTTTGATTAGTAAATTTTATTTGCTTCCAAATGAATGATTTAAATATCGACCCCTAAAATGGGATATATGAGCAAAACACTCTCAAAAATCGTGCAAAATGGCATAATCTAATAATATTAATAATATTTTTCGCTCTTTTGTTCTATTTTCTCCGATCCATACCTCGAAAACCAATATCGGTACGCATTGTTTCAAACTTATTTTTAGTTAGTAAATTTTATTTGCTTCCGAATGAATGATTTAAATATCGACCCCTAAAATGGGATATATGAGCAAAACGCTCTCAAAAATCGTGCAAAATGGCATAATTAAATAATATTTTTCGCTCTTTTGTTCTATTTTCTCCGATCCATACCTCGAAAACTAATATCGGTACGCATTGCTTCAAGCTTATTTTTGATTAGTAAATTTTATTTGCTTCCGAATGAATGATTTAAATATCGACCCCTAAAATGGGATATATGAGCAAAACACTCTCAAAAATCGTGCAAAATGGCATAATCTAATAATATTAATATTATTTTTCGCTCTTTTGTTCTATTTTCTCCGATCCATACCTCGAAAACCAATATCGGTACGCATTATTTCAAACTTATTTTTGGTTAGTAAATTTTATTTGCCTCCGAATGAATGATTTAAATATCGACCCCTAAAATGGGATATATGAGCAAAACACTCTCAAAAATCGTGCAAAATGGCATAATCCAATAATATTTTTCGCTCTTTTTGTTCTATTTTCTCCGATCCATACCTCGAAAAGCAATATCGGTACGCATTATTTCAAACTTATTTTTGGTTAGTAAATTTTATTTGCCTCCGAATGAATGATTTAAATATCGACCCCTAAAATGGGATATATGAGCAAAACGCTCTCAAAAATCGTGCAAAATGGCATAATCCAATAATATTTTTCGCTCTTTTGTTCTATTTTCTCCGATCCATACCTCGAAAACTAATATCGGTATGCATTGTTTCAAACTTATTTTTGATTAGTAAATTTTATTTGCTTCCGAATGAATGATTTAAATATCGACCCCTAAAATGGGATATATTGACAAAACGCTCTCAAAAATCGTGCAAAATGGCATAATCCAATAATATTTTTCGCTCTTTTTGTTCTATTTTCTTCGATCCATACCTCGAAAACCAATATCGGTACGCATTGTTTCAAACATAGTTTTGAGGAGTAAATTTTATTTTCTTTCGAAAGAATGATGGCAATATCGACCCCTAAAATGGGATATATGAGTAAAACACTCTCAAAAATCGTGCAAAATGTGCAATGACATATTTTTGCGCTCTTTTGTTCCATTTTCTCCGCTCCATATCTCGAAAACTAATATTGGTACGCGTTGTTTCAAACATAGTTTTGAGGAGTAAATTTTATTTTCTTTCGAAAGAATGATGGCAATATCGACCCCTAAAATGGGATATATGAGTAAAACACTCTCAAAAATCGTGCAAAATGTGCAATGACATATTTTTGCGCTCTTTTGTTCCATTTTCTCCGCTCCATATCTCGAAAACTAATATCGGTACGCATTGTTTCAAACTTATTTTATGGAAGTAAATGTTTTTTTTCTTTCAAATGAATGATTGGAATATCGACCCCTAAAATGGGATATATGAGCAAAACACTCTCAAAAATCGTGCAAAATGCCATAATCCAATAATATTTTCGCTCTTTTATTCCATTTTCGTCGGTCCATATCTCGAAAACTAATATCGTTACGCATTGTTTCAAACTTATTTTAGAGAAGTAAATGTTATTTTCTTCCAAATGAATGATTGGAATATTGACCCCTAAAATGGGATATATGAGCAAAACACTCTCAAAAATCGTGCAAAATGGCATAATCCAATAATATTTTTCGCTCTTTTGTTCTATTTTCTCCGATCCATACCTCGAAAACCAATATCGGTACGCATTGTTTCAAACTTATTTTTGGTTATTAAATTTTATTTTCTTCCGAATGAATGATTTAAATATCCACCCCTAAAATGGGATATATGAGCAAAAACACTCTCAAAAAATCCTGCAAAATGGCATAATCCAATAATATTTTTCGCTCTTTTGTTCTATTTTCTCCGATCCATACCTCGAAAACCAATATCGGTACGCATTGTTTCAAACTTATTTTTAGTTAGTAAATTTTATTTGCTTCCGAATGAATGATTTAAATATCGACCCCTAAAATGGGATATATGAGCAAAACGCTCTCAAAAATCGTGCAAAATGGCATAATTAAATAATATTTTTCGCTCTTTTTGTTCTATTTTCTCCGATCCATACCTCGAAAACTAATATCGGTACGCATTGTTTCAAACTTATTTTTGATTAGTAAATTTTATTTGCTTCCGAATGAATGATTTAAATATCGACCCCTGAAATGGGATATATGAACAAAACACTCTCAAAAATCGTGCAAAATGGCATAATCTAATAATATTAATATTATTTTTTTCGCTCTTTTGTTCTATTTTCTCCGATCCATACCTCGAAAACCAATATCGGAACGCATTATTTCAAACTTATTTTTGGTTAGTAAATTTTATTTGCCTCCGAATGAATGATTTAAATATCGACCCCTAAAATGGGATATATGAGCAAAAACACTCTCAAAAATCGTGCAAAATGGCATAATCCAATAATATTTTTCGCTCTTTTTTGTTCTATTTTCTCCGATCCATACCTCGAAAACCAATATCGGTACGCATTGTTTCAAACTTATTTTTGGTTTGTAAATTTTATTTGCTTCCGAATAAGAGATTCATATATCGACCCCCCTAAAATGGGATATATGAGCAAAACGCTCTCACAAATCGTGCAAAATGGCATAATCCAGTAAAATTTTTCGCTCTTTTGTTCTATTTTCTCCGATCCATACCTCGAAAACTAATATCGGTATGCATTGTTTCAAACTTATTTTTGATTAGTAAATTTTATTTGCTTCCGAATGAATGATTTAAATATCGACCCCTAAAATGGGATATATTGACAAAACGCTCTCAAAAATCGTGCAAAATGGCATAATCCAATAATATTTTTCGCTCTTTTGTTCTATTTTCTCCGATCCATACCTCGAAAACCAATATCGGTACGCATTGTTTCAAACTTATTTTTGGTTTGTAAATTTTATTTGCTTCCGAATAAGAGATTCAAATATCGACCCCTAAAATGGGATATATGAGCAAAACGCTCTCACAAATCGTGCAAAATGGCATAATCCAGTAATATTTTTCGCTCTTTTGTTCTATTTTCTCCGATCCATACCTCGAAAACTAATATCGGTATGCATTGTTTCAAACTTATTTTTGATTAGTAAATTTTATTTGCTTCCGAATGAATGATTTAAATATCGACCCCTAAAATGGGATATATTGACAAAACGCGCTCTCAAAAATCATGCAAAATGGCATAATCCAGTAATATTTTTCGCTCTTTTGTTCTATTTTCTCCGATCCATACCTCGAAAACTAATATCGGTACGCATTGTTTCAAACTTATTTTTGATTAGTAAATTTTATTTGCTTCCGAATGAATGATTTAAATATCGACCCTAAAATGGGATATATGAGCAAAACGCTCTCAAAAATCGTGCAAAATGGCATAATCCAATAATATTTTTCGCTCTTTTGTTCTATTTTCTCCGATCCATACCTCGAAAACCAATATCGGTACGCATTATTTCAAACTTATTTTTGGTTAGTAAATTTTATTTGCTTTCGAATGAATGATTTAAATATCGACCCCTAAAAATGGGATATATGAGCAAAACGCTCTCAAAAATCGTGCAAAATGGCATAATCCAATAATATTTTTCGCTCTTTTGTTCTATTTTCTCCGATCCATACCTCGAAAAACTAATATCGGTACGCATTGCTTCAAGCTTATTTTTGATTAGTAAATTTTATTTGTTTCCAAATGAATGATTTAAATATCGACCCCTAAAATGGGATATATGAGCAAAACACTCTCAAAAATCGTGCAAAATGGCATAATCTAATAATATTAATAATATTTTTCGCTCTTTTGTTCTATTTTCTCCGATCCATACCTCGAAAACCAATATCGGTACGCATTGTTTCAAACTTATTTTTAGTTAGTAAATTTTATTTGCTTCCGAATGAATGATTTAAATATCGACCCCTAAAATGGGATATATGAGCAAAACGCTCTCAAAAATCGTGCAAAATGGCATAATTAAATAATATTTTTCGCTCTTTTGTTCTATTTTCTCCGATCCATACCTCGAAAACTAATATCGGTACGCATTGCTTCAAGCTTATTTTTGATTAGTAAATTTTATTTGCTTCCGAATGAATGATTTAAATATCGACCCCTGAAATGGGATATATATGAGCAAAACACTCTCAAAAATCGTGCAAAATGGCATAATCTAATAATATTAATATTATTTTTCGCTCTTTTGTTCTATATTCTCCGATCCATACCTCGAAAACCAATATCGGAACGCATTATTTCAAACTTATTTTTGGTTAGTAAATTTTATTTGCCTCCGAATGAATGATTTAAATATCGACCCCTAAAATGGGATATATGAGCAAAACACTCTCAAAAATCGTGCAAAATGGCATAATCCAATAATATTTTTCGCTCTTTTTGTTCTATTTTCTCCGATCCATACCTCGAAAACCAATATCGGTACGCATTGTTTCAAACTTATTTTTGGTTTGTAAATTTTATTTGCTTCCGAATAAGAGATTCATATATCGACCCCTAAAATGGGATATATGAGCAAAACGCTCTCACAAATCGTGCAAAATGGCATAATCCAGTAAAATTTTTCGCTCTTTTGTTCTATTTTCTCCGATCCATACCTCGAAAAACTAATATCGGTATGCATTGTTTCAAACTTATTTTTGATTAGTAAATTTTATTTGCTTCCGAATGAATGATTTAAATATCGACCCCTAAAATGGGATATATTGACAAAACGCTCTCAAAAAATCGTGCAAAATGGCATAATCCAATAATATTTTTCGCTCTTTTGTTCTATTTTCTCCGATCCATACCTCGAAAACCAATATCGGTACGCATTGTTTCAAACTTATTTTTGGTTTGTAAATTTTATTTGCTTCCGAATAAGAGATTCAAATATCGACCCCTAAAATGGGATATATGAGCAAAACGCTCTCACAAATCGTGCAAAATGGCATAATCCAGTAATATTTTTCGCTCTTTTGTTCTATTTTCTCCGATCCATACCTCGAAAACTAATATCGGTATGCATTGTTTCAAACTTATTTTTGATTAGTAAATTTTATTTGCTTCCGAATGAATGATTTAAATATCGACCCCTAAAATGGGATATATTGACAAAACGCTCTCAAAAATCATGCAAAATGGCATAATCCAGTAATATTTTTCGCTCTTTTGTTCTATTTTCTCCGATCCATACCTCGAAAACCAATATCGGTACGCATTGTTTCAAACTTATTTTTGGTTTGTAAATTTTATTTGCTTCCGAATAAGAGATTCGTATATCGACCCCTAAAATGGGATATATGAGCAAAACGCTCTCACAAATCGTGCAAAATGGCATAATCCAGTAAAATTTTTCGCTCTTTTGTTCTATTTTCTCCGATCCATACCTCGAAAACTAATATCGGTATGCATTGTTTCAAACTTATTTTTGATTAGTAAATTTTATTTGCTTCCGAATGAATGATTTAAATATCGACCCCTAAAAATGGGATATATTGACAAAACGCTCTCAAAAATCGTGCAAAATGGCATAATCCAATAATATTTTTCGCTCTTTTGTTCTATTTTCTCCGATCCATACCTCGAAAACCAATATCGGTACGCATTGTTTCAAACTTATTTTTGGTTTGTAAATTTTATTTGCTTCCGAATAAGAGATTTCAAATATCGACCCCTAAAAATGGGATATATGAGCAAAACGCTCTCACAAATCGTGCAAAATGGCATAATCCAGTAATATTTTTCGCTCTTTTGTTCTATTTTCTCCGATCCATACCTCGAAAACTAATATCGGTATGCATTGTTTCAAACTTATTTTTGATTAGTAAATTTTATTTGCTTCCGAATGAATGATTTAAATATCGACCCCTAAAATGGGATATATTGACAAAACGCTCTCAAAAATCATGCAAAATGGCATAATCCAGTAATATTTTTCGCTCTTTTGTTCTATTTTCTCCGATCCATACCTCGAAAACTAATATCGGTACGCATTGTTTCAAACTTATTTTTGATTAGTAAATTTTATTTGCTTCCGAATGAATGATTTAAATATCGACCCTAAAATGGGATATATGAGCAAAACGCTCTCAAAAATCGTGCAAAATGGCATAATCCAATAATATTTTTCGCTCTTTTGTTCTATTTTCTCCGATCCATACCTCGAAAACCAATATCGGTACGCATTATTTCAAACTTATTTTTGGTTAGTAAATTTTTATTTGCTTTCGAATGAATGATTTAAATATCGACCCCTAAAATGGGATATATGAGCAAAACGCTCTCAAAAATCGTGCAAAATGGCATAATCCAATAATATTTTTCGCTCTTTTGTTCTATTTTCTCCGATCCATACCTCGAAAACTAATATCGGTACGCATTGCTTCAAGCTTATTTTTGATTAGTAAATTTTATTTGTTTCCAAATGAATGATTTAAATATCGACCCCTAAAATGGGATATATGAGCAAAACACTCTCAAAAATCGTGCAAAATGGCATAATCTAATAATATTAATAATATTTTTCGCTCTTTTGTTCTATTTTCTCCGATCCATACCTCGAAAACCAATATCGGTACGCATTGTTTCAAACTTATTTTTAGTTAGTAAATTTTATTTGCTTCCGAATGAATGATTTAAATATCGACCCCTAAAATGGGATATATGAGCAAAACGCTCTCAAAAATCGTGCAAAATGGCATAATTAAATAATATTTTTCGCTCTTTTGTTCTATTTTCTCCGATCCATACCTCGAAAACTAATATCGGTACGCATTGCTTTCAAGCTTATTTTTGATTAGTAAATTTTATTTGCTTCCGAATGAATGATTTAAATATCGACCCCTGAAATGGGATATATGAGCAAAAACACTCTCAAAAATCGTGCAAAATGGCATAATCTAATAATATTAATATTATTTTTCGCTCTTTTGTTCTATATTCTCCGATCCATACCTCGAAAACCAATATCGGAACGCATTATTTCAAACTTATTTTTGGTTAGTAAATTTTATTTGCCTCCGAATGAATGATTTAAATATCGACCCCTAAAATGGGATATATGAGCAAAACACTCTCAAAAATCGTGCAAAATGGCATAATCCAATAATATTTTTCGCTCTTTTTGTTCTATTTTCTCCGATCCATACCTCGAAAACCAATATCGGTACGCATTGTTTCAAACTTATTTTTGGTTTGTAAATTTTATTTGCTTCCGAATAAGAGATTCATATATCGACCCCTAAAATGGGATATATGAGCAAAACGCTCTCACAAATCGTGCAAAATGGCATAATCCAGTAAAATTTTTCGCTCTTTTGTTCTATTTTCTCCGATCCATACCTCGAAAACTAATATCGGTATGCATTGTTTCAAACTTATTTTTGATTAGTAAATTTTATTTGCTTCCGAATGAATGATTTAAATATCGACCCCTAAAATGGGATATATTGACAAAACGCTCTCAAAAATCGTGCAAAATGGCATAATCCAATAATATTTTTCGCTCTTTTGTTCTATTTTCTCCGATCCATACCTCGAAAACCAATATCGGTACGCATTGTTTCAAACTTATTTTTGGTTTGTAAATTTTATTTGCTTCCGAATAAGAGATTCAAATATCGACCCCTAAAATGGGATATATGAGCAAAACGCTCTCACAAATCGTGCAAAATGGCATAATCCAGTAATATTTTTCGCTCTTTTGTTCTATTTTCTCCGATCCATACCTCGAAAACTAATATCGGTATGCATTGTTTCAAAACTTATTTTTGATTAGTAAATTTTATTTGCTTCCGAATGAATGATTTAAATATCGACCCCTAAAATGGGATATATTGACAAAACGCTCTCAAAAATCATGCAAAATGGCATAATCCAGTAATATTTTTTCGCTCTTTTGTTCTATTTTCTCCGATCCATACCTCGAAAAACCAATATCGGTACGCATTGTTTCAAACTTATTTTTGGTTATTAAATTTTATTTTCTTCCGAATGAATGATTTAAAATATCCACCCCTAAAATGGGATATATGAGCAAAACACTCTCAAAAATCCTGCAAAATGGCATAATCCAATAATATTTTTCGCTCTTTTGTTCTATTTTCTCCGATCCATACCTCGAAAACCAATATCGGTACGCATTGTTTCAAACTTATTTTTTAGTTAGTAAATTTTATTTGCTTCCGAATGAATGATTTAAATATCGACCCCTAAAATGGGATATATGAGCAAAAAACGCTCTCAAAAATCGTGCAAAAATGGCATAATTAAATAATATTTTTCGCTCTTTTGTTCTATTTTCTCCGATCCATACCTCGAAAACTAATATCGGTACGCATTGTTTCAAACTTATTTTTGATTAGTAAATTTTATTTGCTTCCGAATGAATGATTTAAATATCGACCCCTGAAATGGGATATATGAGCAAAACACTCTCAAAAATCGTGCAAAATGGCATAATCTAATAATATTAATATTATTTTTCGCTCTTTTGTTCTATTTTCTCCGATCCATACCTCGAAAACCAATATCGGAACGCATTATTTCAAACTTATTTTTGGTTAGTAAATTTTATTTGCCTCCGAATGAATGATTTAAATATCGACCCCTAAAATGGGATATATGAGCAAAACACTCTCAAAAATCGTGCAAAATGGCATAATCCAATAATATTTTTCGCTCTTTTTGTTCTATTTTCTCCGATCCATACCTCGAAAACCAATATCGGTACGCATTGTTTCAAACTTATTTTTGGTTTGTAAATTTTATTTGCTTCCGAATAAGAGATTCATATATCGACCCCTAAAATGGGATATATGAGCAAAACGCTCTCACAAATCGTGCAAAATGGCATAATCCAGTAAAATTTTTCGCTCTTTTGTTCTATTTTCTCCGATCCATACCTCGAAAACTAATATCGGTATGCATTGTTTCAAACTTATTTTTGATTAGTAAATTTTATTTGCTTCCGAATGAATGATTTAAATATCGACCCCTAAAATGGGATATATTGACAAAACGCTCTCAAAAATCGTGCAAAATGGCATAATCCAATAATATTTTTCGCTCTTTTGTTCTATTTTCTCCGATCCATACCTCGAAAACCAATATCGGTACGCATTGTTTCAAACTTATTTTTGGTTTGTAAATTTTATTTGCTTCCGAATAAGAGATTCAAATATCGACCCCTAAAATGGGATATATGAGCAAAACGCTCTCACAAATCGTGCAAAATGGCATAATCCAGTAATATTTTTCGCTCTTTTGTTCTATTTTCTCCGATCCATACCTCGAAAACTAATATCGGTATGCATTGTTTCAAACTTATTTTTGATTAGTAAATTTTATTTGCTTCCGAATGAATGATTTAAATATCGACCCCTAAAATGGGATATATTGACAAAACGCTCTCAAAAATCATGCAAAATGGCATAATCCAGTAATATTTTTCGCTCTTTTGTTCTATTTTCTCCGATCCATACCTCGAAAACTAATATCGGTACGCATTGTTTCAAACTTATTTTTGATTAGTAAATTTTATTTGCTTCCGAATGAATGATTTAAATATCGACCCTAAAATGGGATATATGAGCAAAACGCTCTCAAAAAATCGTGCAAAATGGCATAATCCAATAATATTTTTCGCTCTTTTGTTCTATTTTCTCCGATCCATACCTCGAAAACCAATATCGGTACGCATTATTTCAAACTTATTTTTGGTTAGTAAATTTTATTTGCTTTCGAATGAATGATTTAAATATCGACCCCTAAAATGGGATATATGAGCAAAACGCTCTCAAAAATCGTGCAAAATGGCATAATCCAATAATATTTTTCGCTCTTTTGTTCTATTTTCTCCGATCCATACCTCGAAAAACTAATATCGGTACGCATTGCTTCAAGCTTATTTTTGATTAGTAAATTTTATTTGTTTCCAAATGAATGATTTAAATATCGACCCCTAAAATGGGATATATGAGCAAAACACTCTCAAAAATCGTGCAAAATGGCATAATCTAATAATATTTAATAATATTTTTCGCTCTTTTGTTCTATTTTCTCCGATCCATACCTCGAAAACCAATATCGGTACGCATTGTTTCAAACTTATTTTTAGTTAGTAAATTTTATTTGCTTCCGAATGAATGATTTAAATATCGACCCCTAAAATGGGATATATGAGCAAAACGCTCTCAAAAATCGTGCAAAAATGGGCATAATTAAATAATATTTTTCGCTCTTTTGTTCTATTTTCTCCGATCCATACCTCGAAAACTAATATCGGTACGCATTGCTTCAAGCTTATTTTTGATTAGTAAATTTTATTTGCTTCCGAATGAATGATTTAAATATCGACCCCTGAAATGGGATATATGAGCAAAACACTCTCAAAAATCGTGCAAAATGGCATAATCTAATAATATTAATATTATTTTTCGCTCTTTTGTTCTATATTCTCCGATCCATACCTCGAAAACCAATATCGGAACGCATTATTTCAAACTTATTTTTGGTTAGTAAATTTTATTTGCCTCCGAATGAATGATTTAAATATCGACCCCTAAAATGGGATATATGAGCAAAACACTCTCAAAAATCGTGCAAAAATGGCATAATCCAATAATATTTTTCGCTCTTTTTGTTCTATTTTCTCCGATCCATACCTCGAAAACCAATATCGGTACGCATTGTTTCAAACTTATTTTTGGTTTGTAAATTTTATTTGCTTCCGAATAAGAGATTCATATATCGACCCCT
>OZ023147.1:5974447-6159949 GCA_963675895.2 Styela plicata
GTTCAGATTCATCTGGAATACAGTGCAGATGTAGTTTCTCATTTGTCATAGCTTTTTCGACAGTGGATACCAATCCCGTTGACTTCTTATAAGGTGAACATCAATATTCTGGCCCTGTAATACAGGTTTAAATATCCCAACGTACTTCCTGTGCGTCCGTAAGAATGAGACTAAAAGGAAAAAGAAAGAATGTGGTCGATGGTTTTAACATGACCCCCGCCAGATTACCACTCATTGCACCTCGCAAAAGCGGCGCAGTTCCTATTTGGGACGTTTTTTGCTCATAGTGCATTTGCTGGTAATATATTTTTCGCAGAGCTCTTTGTCGATTGAGTGCCTTCAGTTGTCTTCATTAGAAACTACTTTCGACCTTGCTTTGTGTGACTTCGATAATAAAATGTCTCCGGGGTCCTGGCAAGTCGCTATCACACTTCAACAACGAATTTGTGTCGAGTCATTACCAACCACGAAACTTAATTTTGTCAAGCATGACCACGATGGACCGCGCCTCGGCGGCGCAGATCCATCAGTGAGAATCAGCTTGACCAAAGATATTATATCAAGCATTCGTGGGCCGCGATCCATCAGTGACTCAGTGCATGACGTAAAAGTTTGAACAATAACATTAATTTTCATAAAATTCACTCCAAGCAAAGGCAAAAAAGCAGCGCTTGAAAATGAGCTAACTATTGAATCACTCGTCCATTGTTTGCAAATATAGTTAAAAGGTACAGAGTTTACTTAGTTTACAGGTTTATTTTTAAAGTACTATTACCTATTTCCACGGATATCTTATTTTTTAAGTATTAACTTCTACCGAGTTTTCTGTTGAAGTCTTACCTAGTTATTTTACTAGTAAAATAGGTAATCTTTTACGATTTTTTAAAACTAGGTACCTAAGAAAAGTAGGGGGGGACAGCTAGAGTGAAAAACTGGTATATCTCAAAATATCCCTGGTGAGGTTTGTTTTTAGACAGATAATTCTGTGATTTCCAGTCTTCATATCTACTAAAAAAGTCTCAAATGCAGCACAAGCGGCGATTAACGTAGTTTACCTGGAATTTAAATAAAGGTACTAATAGGGCTAGACAAATTTGAATTCGGTGATTCGAATCGATTCGATGCACAATTTATCCGAACCAATCTTGCTAAATAAACTGTAATTTTCATTTTTTAACTGCAAAATGCTATCGATTTTGGTCAAATTTGACCAAATCGATAGCATTTTGGCGTTAAAATATGAAATGTGCTTTTAGACAATGTAGTGTGAATTAAACACAATAAACTATCAATTTCCTGATAAGCCACGATGAACAAGTTGCAATATAAAAAATGGATTACACTTCTGTTATATACATCGATATCTGCGACATATTCGATCCTATGTACGAAAAAATTATTCGGAATCAGATTCGAATTCCAATAATTTCGGTTTTGCTCACCAAAGACCACCTCAGTTTGAAAGTGAAATTAGTTTGCCTAGTAATTCTCCTTCAAATTTTTCTAGTAAATTCGTTCGACTTCACGTAATTAATCGAAAACCTAGAATGCCATCACTACACTTTCTCATTCGGTCTGGCAAAATCTACTTCAGATGAATAAAGGCCAGCAACTGCACTCTAAAGAGCGAAAAACATCCCCTACGGAACTAAAGCACACCATGGTGAATAACATGAGCGTATCTGCCCAGGAACGATGATAAAACGCATCTACCACTTCTTTGTTTCCTTTTAAGTCGCCTCTGACGACACGTAGGAAATACGATTGGGGGTACTATAGTTCCTATTCCTGCAGTACATGTAGCTTTTTGTACTTTAGTGGCTTCAGGAAGTTTTTCAAGTATCTTATTGTCACCTGTACCTTGTACCCGGCATAAATGCTGAGTTATCGTAAGTTCAGTGAACGGCGAGTAAACAATGACGTTACTCAAGTAAACGGAACTTCGAATTGGAGTAGTTAACTGGAAGAAAGGATTTTTGAACCAGATTTTGTTGCCAGTAAATGTTCCACAAAAATGGTTGTCTAAATTCTAAGATTCGATTGCTTCCGGGGTTTTGAATTCGAAATCGAGAGAGGGATTCGGTCCACGCAATTCTATTTAGCACGGCACCTACTTCAATTTTTCCAGCGCCTTCGGAAGGATTTAATAGTAACTAAGATAAAAACGATATTTTTACAGAGACGTTTAACCTCTCACGGCGCCTTTTATGACGCAATAATTTGTCTCAAAGCTTTTTTAAAATATTGACCATCACGCTATGCAAGGTTATAAGTACGCCAACTGGCGGTGGTGTATCAAAGTTGTTTAAGCTGACTACAAAGCTTGTTAATAACACCTAGTTTTACTAGCCTATCCAAAATATTCGATTTCGGAATATTCGAATAATCATATAATTATCGATCGATTTCTGCAAAAATTCGAAATCAACAAATGATAATTCAATTTTTTTTTCATAAATTTGTCTTGTTTATTTATTTCTACATGACATCGATTCGGTTCGGTAAATTTATTCGATTCGATTCTGAAACCATAATTCTATACGGTTTTATCCACCAAAAATCTGCCAAGCTACGCAGGTATCTTCCGAGGTTTATTTGAAACATAATACTACCGATACTTTATAAACGGTGAACTTATAAAGGACGCGGGAGTTTGCTCTCTTAAAAAAACACAAACACAACCATATACTAGCTTACTTCGGAAGTTAAATTATCGTGAGAAACTTTGCGTAATTGTGTTTTCAACAAGCAATTCGACGTGTAAATAATTGATGACGTTATTTATCGTTTGAATTTTGAAGTGGATTAGTATAGATCACAATCGAAAGATAGGTCTATCGAGCTTAGATAGTTTCATCAAGTATTAGCAACGATGGATCGCGCCGTTAGGGCTCATATTTGAGAACTATATCGGATTCCCGTTTAGCTCAATCGGTAACGCGTATAGGAACACATACCGAGATATGCATTTCTGATCTTCTGGGTTCGAATTCCCCGTCAGGATGATGTTTTTTATGCAAAGTCCCTGGTTTGGGCGCCTCGCGGTGAATGGGTGTCCACGCAAGCACTGCTTACGGGCCTACTCCCACAAATATCCCCAAGAAGATAGAAGAATGAAAAATATATGTTAAGCCAAAACCCTTCACAACGATTTCTACACGTGAGGTCGTGGTTTTCATATGTAAAGCCGAATTCACGCTCTTCCATTGTGAAATCCTATCCTATCACACACAGTCGATACGTGAACTTTTTAATTAAGATATTATACCAGTAATCGAAACGCTACAAAATCACTGATCATTGACAGAAGTTTTACTCGGCAGGCAGTAATAGAAAAAAAATTCACAATTGCTTTTTTTTGGCAAATATGGGGTGTCGATGGAACGCCACCGCGAAGGTGCGGTCCATCAACAGCCCATAATTAGCATAAATCTCATCAACATATCGTTTTATTGACTTCTGTACATTATGCAATTACTGCAAATGACCAGTAAATTTTATCGTAATTTTGTTAGTGTTTGACACCCTCTGTAAATGGACAATGATAATGTGGTGTATAATCCAAGTTTTTTCAGCAACAACTGAGGTATCTGGCTGAAACGGCACCCGATTGCACGATTGAACATCGTATCTGACCTATAGAATATAAATGCTATCATACTTTATACGAACATGCCTTATGGGCGGGAGGTTTGCTCCCACGCGGAAGAGATGTGAATTTTTTGGGCCTGAGTTTTATTGTGTGTTCAAGCTATCGGTTTGTAAATATTTAGACGTATACTAAATATACTAACGCCTGAATTTGAATCGTCTTATTAAGTCGTACAAGAAGGAAATTTCGTTGCGTTGTCGCGCTCTAGATATAAACCGCGCCGCGTTTAAACTGAACTAAACCTTATAATATAGAGCACTTTGGTATCCGAACGTCTTCGGCCTCTCGAACCGTACTATCTCACTTCCAAACGGTTTAATCCCCGTGGGAATCGCGGGGTGAAAAACTTGAATCTCCTGAACCCTGAAAAGGTCCTGAAGAAATATGATTGTTTTTGGGGATACCGAAAGTGGGGGCCACTCTATTATAACATGGTTTCCTTTCCAGTTCTGAGCAAAAATAGATCCAGCAAAATTAATATACCCCCTAAAGAAGCCATTTTCCATTCTATTTAAATCGCCTGTAAATAAATGCAATGTTCCCACCCCGCATGCTTCCCGTCCCGTAAAAAAAAGACGAATCCCGGTAATCGGGGTTTATCGGGCGGTACAGGTGATAAAAAATATCCCGATACCAGTACCGGAACCTTCCGGACAAATCCACCAAATTTTAGGCCAAAACTATCAACGTAAATAATGGTGAAAATGTGGTATTATTATCTTGCCCAGAAACAAAAAAATATACAGTTTATACAAATAACATATTTGTGTATGAATTTCCCCATTTTTATAAAGATCGGACTTTGGTTAATCCCGGGAAATCGGCACAAAAGTAATCGTCCGGATTTTTAATTGAAGATATCGGTAAACGGGTTGCTTGAGTAATTGTATACAAATATTTCAATCACCGTTTTAACCAATAGGTACCAAGCTTTTTATCACGGTGGGTGTATTTAATAAATGGTTTATTTTTGAAATACGTAACAATAAAAACCCATCATTTAGAAATTTTTCTATTTTTCTTCAAGACATCCAGGGTACCTTATCTATGTCCCGGCCCAACCCCAACAGTTCCAGAAAGAAAAAACACCTGCTTCTGAAAAAATGGATTACACCGAGGCCCCCCCAAATGCCCCGCCCGTTGTGGGGAAACAAATTTATTTTTATTGGTTTATCTCCTCCTGGATTATTAAAATAAATATTTATGTATCATTTTTGAAATAAACTCCTCCCCCTCCCGCACCCCCCCTCCTTCAAAATTTTCCGTTGGGACCGACAAGCCCCCCCCACCTTTCCCCCCCCATCCTGTTTTTTCTTGTAAGCACAATAATCCCTTTGACGAAGGTTCAATGATCCAAAAAAATTTATGGATATGGGGCAGTTTACCACAAATGTGTTTGGTTAGAAATAAACATGCTCAAAAAACCTATTCGCCCGCATAATTGACCCTTTATATTTTAGGGAGACTTTGTAATTTTTTTGCCATGAAATTTGTCAAGTTTTTAGTTTTGTCTTGGGTATTGCATATCGTTTTTTTATTCATTGAAATTATACTTTGAAAGCCTGAGGGCCCGGAAGCAGTGGCCCTATAACAAAACCAAGTAAACGGCCAACGATAATTAACAAAAGCGCGGCCTAGAAAAAAATAGTAAACCCAACCTTACTGCCCACTCCCTAAGCCGCAAAAAATCCTTTTCCTTCCCCGAAACGGACGACTATCTACGGGACTGCGAAGGCCAATGGGGAGTGGGTTAAATCCTGCTCCCCATTTGGGCGAAAATGGTTTTTTTACAAAATCAAACCACAAAAATTGGAAAAAAAAAAACAACTTCGAAAAAAAACCCACCATTTCACGGCCTGAAACAGGGAAAGTTTCCTACTTTGGTTTTAACACCCATCGAGAAGGTTGGGGGTTTTTTTTTTTCCATCGCGGCATTACCAACAACCCCTACAAAAAAAAAGTTCCGTCCAAAATTAATATTTTTTTTTTTTCAAGTAAATAAGGGTTCCCCCCCCCACACGCGTGGGATCCCATCCGTGGGCCCGATGCATTTGGATTAAAAATAAAAATCTTCCGATTGCAGCCTCAAACAATTCAAAAAAATCAAAAATATTTTGCCGGGGTCCAAGAAGCCGTTTATTAATTAATATTTTGATTCAGAGTTGGGACAGACATTTTAAAATAAGTAACTTGAAACGCCCCTTTTTGAAATAGAAAAATTATTAGCTCTTTTACCTGAGAAAAATAAAAGGCAAAAACAATATATATTTTTCACCACTTTACAGCCAAAGTCCCCGGAAGCAGCACTCGAATGGCGGGACCGCCTTTTCCAATCTATGGGCCTTCCCCCATGCTGATAACAAAAAATAATGTACCCTGAATAATTTGGTGCATTCACACAAAAAAAAAAAAAATTTTGCGGTCCCCAAAGGCGTTTTGTGTGATCCAAAGTTGATTAGTTTAAGTTTGAGTATGGGGACGGCTACTAATCGAAAACACATTTTATTTCAAGTGATGTTTTTTTCCTTAGAAATAAGGGTTGGCAAAAATATTTGGAAAAAATTTTTACCCTAAAAGAGGCCGCACACTAAACAACGTATTCCGTTATACATTGCGTTTTTTTCTAGATTGGGTTCAAAGTATAAAAACCTACGTACGACATCCAAAATGAAAATCGCAACCGGATTTTCCCCATTGCCAAGCTAACGAAAAAGAGTGGGGGCTCCCGTTTTGCGTGCCCCCCCGTTCCTTGGTTTTTGCCTATTAGGGTTAGGGCCCCAATGTGAAATACGATTAACGCCAATAAACGGCGTTTTTTTTTGGGTACCTCCCCCCCCCCACCTTTTATTTTGTTTACCCCCGAAACGCCAAAGACAAGAGTTATCCGGTAAGAAAAACTTCCCAGCGTTGGTAATTTGGGTGGGGGGCCTTTTAAAGTAATGGTCGACGAACTAACGAAAAGCAAACACTACGAAAGAAATCGCTCAGTAAAAAATTTTCACACAAAGTACCATAAATTTGGCAGTAAAATAAATAAATTAAAACACACTATTTATTTTTTTTTTATTATTTTTAAAAAAATTTTTCCCCGCTCAGAAGCCAAGGGCCCCCACTATGAGAACAAACCATGACCTTGAAAATTTTCTCCCTGAAAAGCCCACCGAAAGTTGCAAGAGGAGCTAACATGTAAATGCAGGAATTAGTACAACTACAAAGGGAACCCCCAATCCCCCCTGGAATAGATGTTCCTTATAAAAACGCGGAGTTTTATTTTAAATGAAAAGGCCTATGGTAGATCAACACGAAACCAGTGGGAAAACTCAAAGCTGGAGAAAAATGGGCAAAGAAAATTTTATCAAATTTAAATAATTTTTTTCAAAATATTAAATATCTTGTGTAGGAGAAAAAGCATTGAGAATATGGTAAACCTTAAAAACAAGAAAAAGAATGAAATCTGGGCCAGATTTTAATTCCCCTAATGTATAAAAAAAATGTTCAGAGGAGAAGGTGATAGTTTTAATTACTTCCCCCCACTGGTTTTCTGGAAGTTTGGTTATGCAAAAGGAGCCAGCGAATAATGTGCCCCAAGTTTTATTCTGGATATTTGGTTCCAAAATTGCCCCCCTATTGTAAATAAGATTTTCCCCACCCCATTTTTAGAACTTGTTTTCGATGGCAACCTTATTTATTTGTTGTTTTTTATAGCCATTTAATTACAGTGGAACTCACCCATGTCCAAAGCCCCTGTAAATCCCGAAGCGGCCCAACTTAAATAATCGTGTGACAATGTGGGTTTTTTACAGTAAAAAACTGGAAAAGATTGAAGAATATTGTTTTTTCCCTGTTCCGTCTTAGCCTACCCATAGTTTATTAAACACCCCAGGGTTTTGAAGTGTGGGTTGTCCATGGGAAATAAGCGAAGAAACGGGAAAATTCCCCCCCGTTCGGGGCTAGAAAAACCCCGAGGAAATACTTACCAAAACGCTCCGGGGAATTGCCAACCATGTTTAAACCCGACCACTAGGCCCATCTCGCGCCCTCTCATAAAACATTCCATCCACGCAATGTTAAAAACGAAATATTAACCAGAAAACTAGAATTAAAAATATAAACTAGGGTAAACCCTAAGCTTTTTCTACCCATTCAAGACATGGGCCCAGAACCCAGAAATAAGAAAAAAAAACCAAGGGTTAAATTAATTTCCATCGCCAGTTACAGTATATTTTTTTCCCAATGGTATTGAAGGATGAAATCCCAACCGAAAAATTAATTATGTCACTTTTAAAATCCCCCATTATATAACAACGAATTGATATTGAAATTTGACCTATTTTTTCTTTTTTTCTACTAGTTTTGTAACCCCTACTTTTTTTGCAACTATTGAAACTTATTTTTCCCCTCAAGTTTAAAATTTAAACCCAGTTAAATTGGGGAAAACAGTTAAACTTCAACCCAAACCCAAAAAAAAACCTCCTCGGTAAGAAAAATTTTCCAACCTACGGGTCAAATTAGATATCCGTGAATCCAGGTAAAAGTTCGGCAAACAAGTTAAACTCTCGATACTTTAATGCTCACCCAGGATTGCCAGCACTAAAAATTTTAGTATCTCCTCTTCAGTGCGTTCCCCATCAACAGTCCCAGTAATAGCCTAAAAAAATATAAAATTTCGAATATATAGATTTTATATCCATATCGCTGAGTGACTAAGGAATATCGTTTTTGAAAAATCCAAGCCGTAGGATGAGCCATAATTTTCGTTTGTTTTTGACCATCAATTGGTTGAAAATCGCGTTTGTGAACAGTGAGAAAAAATTTATTTTTGTCAAGCAACGAGCCACAGATGAAACCGCGCCCCCTCAACGGCGCCGAATCCATCAGTTGACTCATACTTAAACAAAAAGGATAATTGGGGCGATATTTTTCCTGGACGTGAGCGTTGTTTTAGGATTAGGAGCCCCCCCTAAATCTCCACCGTGCTGACTCATGAAAAAGAATTTCGCGGTTGAAGCGTCTGTCTATTTAGTGATCGGCGCGTATTCAGATAAAATTAAATCGATCCATCTTTTTGACCAAGTATGTGGTCACTGGATGGATCGCGTCGATGAGACGCGGTCCATCTGTGGGGCACATGCTCCGGCATAATTAATTCCCTGATAGGAAAGGACGTCACGCTGTATATACGTGAAGATTTAGAAATATGAAATAAGATTTTTACCACCAACACACATGAGCCCCATAGATGGGGCCCGGTGGAAGAGCTTGTGTCAAGTATATTCAATTGATATTTTTTCTTAAATAAAATAAAAAAACCGCGAGGAGGAATCCCTCGACCCCTTTGTCAAAAATTTAGACGTTTTTATAGAATGCCTTAAAAAATCTTTCGCGCGGAAGCCGCGAAAAAATGTTATATAACTATTTTCCTGCAGAATCTATGACAAGGTGTGAATTTGTGTCCAACACTTTTGCCTTTTCTTTAAACTTTTCGAAAAAGACAAAAGTAAGTAAGTAAGGGTACGCCCCCCCCCCCCCCCCCCCCCCACCTCGTTTCTGAAATGGCTGGACATGGACCATGCCCAACGCATATCCCTTCTCTTCTCCTCTGCGTACTATTTATCGTTCAATAATATTTTGGATTACACCCCTTCCACTCCACCGCGCAGCTACAAGGGGAGTAAATACTGCGGTCGGGTTCTGGTACAAATCTAACGTGTAATGTATGTCACGCTTACACTCATAAATAATTACTTATGATTTACAAATAAATGTTTCGAAAAAATAGGAAAAAAAAATTTTGTTTATGAAACTATGCGAACAGAAGTCACTGATGGATCGCGTCGATGAGACGCGGTCCATCTGTGGCTCATGCTTGACAGAATACAATTTCCTAAGGGGGGATTAGAATTAAATTTATTTTCTGATAAGCACGATCGAGGACGGATGGGACGAGAAGTGCCAGAGAAAATTTTTTTAATGAACATTTGAAAACGCCTTGTCCAGTTTGACATGCGCGCCCTTCCCCTTCCGATTCCGAACACTACAAGACAATCCCCCTTAACGAAAGATTCAATGATGTTCGGATTGTCCCCCCCCCCCCCCGCCCCTGCACAAAAAACACACATCGCATCCCGCTGCAGTGCTAATAAAAAAAGGGAGGGTAAACCGACTGCGGTCGCAAACATTTGTATATTCAGTGATCAGTGTGTAGAGAGAAAGTCACGCTATGCCCCCCCCACGTAAACTTTAATCCATAATTTAGAAGTGTCGAATCAGCGCCCCTTCTTGTCAAACCACACGAGTCATAAATGAATTTGATCACCGAATTAAAACCCGTGAGGGGGGCAACTCGAACTTCTTTTTCAAAACTTGACGACCCTTCAGACCTCCTCCCCCTTCAAATCGTATCGTTGGTCCTGAAATATACACTATAATACAGTAGATTTGAAAAAACGCTCATCTTAACCGCTTTGTTGTCGCTTGTCTAAATAAAATTTTGTGGCCAAGGGGTCCTTTGTGTATTTTATTGATCAAGGTATAGTCACGCTATTTGCATCCAAAGTATAATCCAAATTGGAAGATGTCAAATCGGGGTTTTTTTTTCAATGTCAAGCATGAGCCACAGAATGGATCGCGCCTCAGTGGTACGATCCATCTGTGGCTCGTACTTAATCGGGCACATATACTATACATTTGTTAACGAATGCCTCCGGTTTTTTTTTTTTCATTTTAATTCACTCTGAGCTTTTTCCCCAGTAGTGTGGTTGGGGGGGGGGCTTTGGGAAAAGGAACCAACTAACGGTCACTTAAAAATCGCAAAGAGCATGTAGTACACCTGCGGACTGCCACTCCAATCGAAAAACCATCCCCAAAAACGGAACTGAACATCGCTAATGGGTAAAGTGCAGTCTATGTGAATATTGCACTAACTAGGATACCCGTACCCTACATGGGTCCTAATTATTAATTCATCTCCAACCATTATTAAGCCCCAAAGCATAACTAACGGAAAACTACCAGGAAAATTAATAGAGAATTCGGAATTATATGAATCGTACCAACCCTGACATGTGAACAATACCAGAAAACCGTTAATCCGGCAAACATCTCTATCGGGCCAAACAGCGAACGACCCCCCCCTGTCGAACGAAACAGCTGTAATAAATAAAATTTTATTTTGTCAAAGCACGAGCCACACTGAAATAAAAACAAAAGTACAGTAAATTTAACTGGTCATTTGTTTGCCAGTAATGGGAAAATTTACCGCTCAAAGTGGAAAAGGCGCCATTGTTTGATGAGAATTTAAGGCCAAGTATGAGCAATTTCTTGATGAAACGCGCCCCCTCGGCAACTGCGCCCTTCCATTGAGCACGGATGCCCATAAAATAAGTGGCGAATAAATGCGATTCTTTTTTATCCTACGGTTTATCTCTATAACACCAAGGAATATTATAGTCTAAAAGGGGTGTTGGGTTTACATTTTTATCGCGCCATCAGTGACTCTTTACTTAACAAAAACATAACTACCGGGATAAAATATATACCTAAAAGGATTTTGTCAGAGTCCGTACATCCTACAAATATCCGAATAATATGAAATGAATCTCTCCGACCAATGGGGGGGAAGATCGACTCATCCCTGCATTTGGTGGAAAGGGGAGGGGGTGGCGACTGGAACTAAATACGTGGCAAATTTTGAAATTACATTTTGCTAAATACGGGGGGGGGGATTAATTGTGTAGCTGAAAAATATATTTCAAAATGTCATGAAATTTGGGTCATCAAACGATGGGAAAAAAGGAAAATCGCAAAAGCATATTGCGGGCAAAAAAAAAGTTCGTTTTTTTTTTTTTTTTTTTAAAAAATATTCGCAAAAATATCGCATTTTTTTTTGCGGATTTAAAGGAGGTATCCTGAGGTCCGCCTTTCAATATTGCGATTCAAGATTTAAAGAAATGTTCAACTCGAAAAAATATTTATTGGACTACGAGTTTTTAAAGTCATTATAGGTCAACACAATCAGAAAGGGCTTGTTCAGGAGGATCTATTTATTTGAGAGGCGTAAAATGAAGAAAAATAAATTTAAGCCAACTTGAGATTGAATAGGGCAAAGGTTTAAGGGCAAGCAAAGGTTATAATTAGCATTAAAGCCAAAGATGGATATCCGCGCCACCAGGGCGCGGTCCCCCCATCTGCGGCTCATGCTTGGCAAATTAAAATCTTCGATATAGCAGTTATTTTATTGCCATATTGTTGCTCTCAACATGATTAAAAAATATCGTTATGTGTAAATCAACTGGTGGTAAATCCAATGCTTTAGATATAAACTTCCTCTGGGAATCTGGCAACACTGAAATTGGTTTTTTTTTTGTTAATCCATTCCTCGATTTATATCAAAACAACACGTTTCATAGAGAGTAAAAAAAGCCATTTGATGGATCGCGCGCCCCCGCTAATGAGCAAAAAATGGTCATATAAGAAATAAATCTATTGGGATGATCTGGAATTGGGTATAGTCGACAGTAGGGGAAGAGAGGTCGGTTACGTCGTTATCCTCCTCTCGCTCTCAAATTTTGTGGGAACGGTGAGGATATTTAGACCCAACCAACATTTTGATATTTGTGTATGAAAATTTCATTAAAATAGGATAAATTTTGCGCGCTCTCGGGGGGCGAAATCAAATTTTACCGCAAATTTTTATTGTTTATCGCACCCGAAAATAAATTTTTTCTTTCTCCATGAAAAAAGTGAAACATCTTTGGCGCGAGTGTGTATTTATTTGAGATGCGTTTTTATCTGTGGCTCATGTTTGGCAAAATACAAATTAATTTTTCAAAATATCAATCGCTTTGTGTGTTACAAGCAATGCTAAGAAACGAGCCACTTTACTTACCGTGTCCACACTCAAATTCCACTGGTGGGAAATGAGATATTTGGTATTTAATTTTATAGAGGGCTTGGGCAAAAAACCGAATCATTAGACATTCGAATCTGATTCGAAAAAAGATAATTTTTTTTTTCGAATCGGATCGAATCGCTGAATCCCATACAGAAAAACTAAAAACCCACCAGGGAAAAGTGCAATGAGTGGGCATCTGTTATTGCGCCTGAAGGCTGCGAAAACTTATATTGTAGCTAAGTAGTTGGAAATTGAAAAGCTTGTGGGAATTGTGTCTCGGTTACGAGCACTCCCCTGAACCCTGCTTTTCTCCCATTCGTTCCTCGCGCGATTTACAAATTTATTTTCCAAAAATATCAATTATGTTTGTCAAAAGATTCGATTTTTAATCTTGTCAACAAACACGAGCGACGCCGCGAGGAAAATCGATTTGTGTGTTGTTTGAAAAAATAATGACTTCCCCAGGCCAGGAGGGAAAATTTTGGGGTGGGACTGGTAATATAATTACGGTAAAAATCGCGAAATCGATCCGAAGTGATGTTTGGGGGGGAAATTCTGGGCAAAAAGTACCTTTTTAAACCCTGATAAACAAGCCGTTATAAATTGGCGAGTCCCGGCTCGCTGATCCATGATGCCCACCACTTCCCAACGCACCAGGGTGGGTAATAACTTGGGTAACGGCTAAGTCGAACAGGAAAAAGATGATATCTTTCCAGCAATTGTAACCCTTGTGGACCCATTTCCGCCTATAAGTGGCCGCTGTTTAGAACCTTGGACAGGCGAATTTCCACTCTAAGAAGTGGCTGTTATAAAAAAGAAATAAAAAAATTGGTTTCTTTTAAGGTACTTCCTATCGCCTCATTAAGAGTAAATTTCAAATATAATGAAGTATATGAGCAGTCCACCGATGGTTTATTTTTCTCCCCTCCCACGAGTGCTTTTACCTAGTTTTTCAAGAATAAATAATTCACCTAGTTGAAACCTTTTCACAGTGTTGGGATATTTTACCTGTTTGAATTGAAAATCTGCTGAAAAAAACAAGCAAGCATCTATATAAAAAACTAACCAGAAGTATAGCGTGTTTATAATTCCTCTGGGAAATCTGGCAACACTGAATTGGTTTTTTAATCCAGTTCCTTGATTGATCAAAACACGTTTTCATTTAGAGTAGAAGCCAGAATCGATGGAGGGAATCGCGCCACTAATAATGAGCAAAATGGGTCATATAAGAATAAATCTATGGATCCTGAATTGCGGTATAGTCCCCCACAGTAGGGGAAAGAGATAGTAGGGGAATATATTTACCTGTTGAATTGAAACCTGTTGAAAAAAACCAAGCTTCCAATTAAAACTACCCAGAATATTTCGAAAATTTAAGCTTTCAACACCCTATTAAAAAATGCCCCAAATGCAGACAACGACAGTTACCTAGTTCACCTGTTTTTATTTATACCTGGTTCCACCTGGATTTGAAAGGGAACCTAGGTTACCCCAGTAATACTTTGACTAGTTTTGTGGTGAATTTGTCTTACTTTTACTTCGTTTAAGAAATAATTAGGTTGCCATCGCTAACCAGAAGCAATGATTTTATTCAAATTAGTTTTGGGATACACTGTAACAAAAGTACAGTAAAATTTACTGGTCATTTCGAGTTATTGTATATTTCTAAAAGTAATAAAACTCCATGTTGATGAGTTTTTTATGCCAATTATGGGCTGTTAATGGACCGCACATTCGCGGCGCGTTCAATCAGCAACCCATATTTGGCCAAAAAAGTCAATTTTGCATTTTTTTTCAATAACGTAAAGTTATGTTAAAAGACCAGTGATTTATTTGCATTTTTGTTACAGTGTACGTCATAGGAACGAAAAAAATTGTAAAAAACATGAAGATTAATGCTCGTATTTTAAACGATCACAATAAATCGTAATCTTGTCGTGGGGGTCAATTACTGTAGAATTAGGAAAAGCCTACGAAAAAATTGCGCGCAGAAGGCGAAAAAAGGGCCAATGTTGCGTGTGTGAAACTCAAAGCCTGGTTCTCAGGTGTTGAATAAGTCTAAATACCGACCTATTTGTTCATCTAGGCCTAATGCTCGCAAAACAACGGCCTGGTGTCTACTCTAATCGATCCGGGATCTTAAATCTGGAAATGGTATCTTGCTTCAGTGTTTTATTAACTAAATTGTGCACGGTTGAAAAGTACCATTTATTTCCCGAAATATCAATTATGTGTCAAAGATTTGATTTTAATCTTGTCAACAGACACGAGCGAGGTCGAGGGAAATCGATTAGTATGTTGTACGGTAAGAAATTCCGAGATTCGCTATGGGGGGAGAAGGATTATGGATTTATAGGTTGTCATAAGCATTGGCATATTGAAAAAATATTCAAAAAGGGGAAAGAGAGAAAAGTTTGAATATAATGAACAGGAATTTTTTCTGAAAAACTAGCGTTTTCATATCTTATCACGAGAAAACACTCTAAAATCGCCGCGATGGCGCGAAATAATGATAAACAATGGGAGGTCAGGTTCTGAAAAGTTTATGGCGTCGTATTGCTTTGCATCGCATATATTTTCTAAACAAACATACAAATGAAGTTATAGAATAAAGAAAAGCATATGAGATATTGCGCTGAAGGCGCGGAAACCGATCATTGTTTCAAAAAAACTGGTATGCTTGGTACTCGGTGTCGAGCACCCCCCGAAACCCGGCCTTGGTCGAACCTTGAACTGTTTGAGTTTCGCGGTTCTCTTCTGTGCCTTTTATTTTCCGAAATTTCAATTATGCGCCAACAATTTGATTTTAATCTGGTGGACAAATACTGGCGAGGTCGAGGGAAAATCGATTTGTGGTTTCTGTGGTAGAGCGGTGTCCGAAGCGTTCATGTCATTCTCCTCGTATGGGGGTAAAAAAGGCTTTAAAACCATCAACACTGCTATTTCATAGCAGTATTGATGATTTTGAACCTTTTTATACAGTTCATTCGCTATATCCGAGGTATTTTAATCCTCCAGTGAAAGATATTTCACGAAATGTTGCCCATTTGATAATTTTTTTTCTGGTGGATTCATTTTTAATCTGTGGTAGAAGACATTTGGAAACTATTTATGCTTCCAAGACTTACCGAATCAGGACAAACTATGAACAAGGCTGACTAATTATCAAACATTTATTGCATTTAATATTTATTTTCATTTATTATTTATTTTATTTCCAGACATTTATTAACAAATACCCGTTGTTTTTCCCTTGGCACGCCGGGTCCCTATTTGCTTCAAAACGTAACTCAGGGTATTAATAAATCAATCCTTTTCCATATTTTTTTAAAGCTATAGTTTTATATATCTCTATATTTCCATTTACATAAAATTATAAACTGCAACAAAAAAAAAAAAAAAAACTTTGGATGTTAACACCATATCACCCCAACATGTTCACACTATAATATGGCCTCTATATTAGAGTGTGGTGCAAAAGAGGTATCTGCACCGGGTGACGATTGAATCATATAATATTTCTTTGTTTTTTCTAGTCGACTCCTACGACTCCCCGAAATTATATTAAGTCAAATCTGAACCCCGCACCATCAGGGTCAGTTTGAAAATTCGCTCCCACGTTGACTATTTTACCAACATTTGACCTCTCACCTTTGGTACCCCCTCCGCGCCGACTTTTGGGCGGAAATTCCTTTGCATCTTATTAAACATAAATTGGATAAAATATTGATTTTTCTGGAACTCAGTTTATTATTTATTCATGAGTCTGCGCGTGCGCGCGCGCATGTGCAGTTGGAGTTGAATCTACCAAGCATGACCGATAGTATTCCCGCGTTAAATAACGCGGGGTTACTATCGGTCATGCTCGGTAAAATTATTCTCAGAATTATTTTTCTTTCAAATTAAATTTGTGTAAAGTTGCGGTCGCCTGGCCCGTAACCAACAGCTTAGGCTATTGTTTCATTGGGACAATGCATAGGGAATATTCGTTGGAAATTGAACGATTACGTCACAGTTGTGGTTTGGTTGTTGATAATTAGGCATTGAATCATGGACAGCGGCTATTTCTCTGTTGTGTCACGAGCCCGTGGACCAATGCATTTGTTGGCGCTGAGAGAAATTGTTCCAGCTATAAACAAAATTAGGCTAAAAGACAGCAAAAAGACTTGTTTTGTTATAACTTTCAAGGGCAGATACTCCTCAGTGTATCTTCGACTTCGACCTTGATCACAGCCACGTTCCAACTCTGTAATGTTACTCATATGTATTTAATGTGATGTGGCTCTTTGTCATTGGTCGTTGGTTCCTTCTGAGCGAAGTTTCCAACAAGGCATGGATGTTTCAATAAAGTAAATAGAAAATAGCGGTATCAGTCTTTATATAAAATTATTATTATTTTTTTCAGATTTAGATTTTACGTTAAAAACGATTAATTATGTTATTTTCGAAAAAAACTTGGATTCACATGTATTGGATTTATTTCACTGTCGTATTCAATGGAGTATATTCTCAAAGTGGAGATGGAGTTATCACGTCACAATCAGACAATAGTGACGTCACAGACGATTGGTTCCCACGCTTAAATGCAACTTGTGTAAACAAACAATTGGATTTTAATGACAATGCAAACTGTAGTACTACCGGGATCCTTATGCAAGAAAAAATTAAATGCGCCGATGGCGTGTATAAAGATGCAAGAACATCGAATGCGGGGAAGAATTGTGTGACGTCACAGAGAGAGATAAATTGTACTTCAGAACAGGCAAGTCGGGTTTTGATCTGAATAGTATATGATTTCATTTTTATCTTACAGGAAAAGAAAGCCGAGAATAAGGCTTCACCATATAGCGTAACATAACCTCTTGTGTAGATATCATTTCCGCGCTCCAGATGTCCTTCTAACACGTATAATAACAGTGAAATTATACATTCCTATTCCAATTTAAATTGATTATATATAATGTAAGCACACTGTAACCCTGGTCTTTGACAGTGATTTTACTTGGCGACATTGAAAAAAGTTCAAAATTGACTTTTTTGGCCAAATATGGGGTGTTGATGAAACGCACCGCGAAGGTGCGGTTCATGAACAGCACATAATTGATATAAATTTCATCAACATGGCGTTCCTTTTAACTCTGTAAATATGCAAATAACCAGTAAATTCACTGCACCTTTGTTACAATGTAGCCAAGACGAACCACGACCCATCTGTGGCTCATGCTTTACGAAAGAAAACTTCCAGTTATGCAATCAAACCACTATGAAATCATTATGCACTGACAACGCGGAATATTTATGCCGAAACGAGAAACAGGAAATACGTGACAATAATCAATCTAAACGTCACTTCCTTCCTCATAACTCGTGATAACCGTTGTCATGTTTTACTTTGTGAAATATTCACTTTGCCTAATAAGGATTAGAGTCTCGTCGAAAAAATTGATTTCCTCCCTAAATCTGGGAATAAAAGATTACAAAGCAGATACCAGACACTTCACTCGACAATAGTGGTTCAGTTCTATACAATTTTTTTCTGCTTTGGGCGCAGATGGTGATTTTACATTTTAAGTAGCTCCTCACTACTGATGGCAACCTAATTTTCACCTGAACTAGGTGAGGTATTACTGGCACTGGCGTTTTTAGAGGGGTTGGGGCGTGGTGCCATCTCCCACACACTCGCCAAACAAAAAAAAATTGCAGAATAACCTCAGGGGGTTTAAAACGTAAGACACCCAAGAATTTCCCGCACCTTCGGCACGCAAAAGATGATACATTATTTCAACCATGTTTAGGCCCCAAAGCCCCAGTCTTCAGAAATTTTTGCGCCTTCTACGCGGATTTGGCTTGTTTGGTGAATATTTTCAATAAAAAAATCGATTAAACTACAAATAAGTTCTAAATTGACAACACTTACGGAAACGTCCCAAAGTTTATCAAGTTAAACATGTTTCGGTAGGAATGAGATCACTGATTGATCGCGCTGTCGAGGAGTACACGTGTTTTGTTAATATGAGTCACTGATGGATCGCGCCGACGAGGAATACACGTCTTTTGTTAAGTATGAGTCACTGATTGATCGCGCTGTCGAGGAGTACACGTGTTTTGTTAATATGAGTCACTGATGGATCGCGCCGACGAGGAATACACGTGTTTTGTTAAGTATGAGTCACTGAGGGATCGCGCCGACGAGGAATACACGTGTTTTGTTAAGTATGAGTCACTGAGGGATCGCGCCGCCGAGGAATACACGTGTTTTGTTAAGTATGAGTTACTGATGGATCGCGCCGTCGAGGATTAAATATGTTTTTTTAGGTATGAGGTACTGATGGATCGCGCCGTCGAGGAGTACATATGTTGGATCGCGCCGTCGAGGAGTACATACGTTTTGTTAAGTATGAGGTACTGATGGATCGCGCCGTCGAGGAGTACATATGTTTTTTTAAGTATGAGTTGTTGATGGGTCGCGCGGTCGAGGAGTACATATGTTGGATAGCGCGCCGTCGAGGAGTACATATGTTTTGTTAAGTATGAGGTACTGATGGATCTCGCCGACGAGGAGTACACATGTTTTGTTAAGTATGAGTCACTGATGGATCGCGCCGTTGAGGAGTACACATGTTTTGTTAAGTATGAGTCACTGGTGGATCGCGCCGACGAGGAGTACACGTGTTTTGTTAAGTATGAGTCACTGAGGGATCGCGCCGCCGAGGCGCGGTCCATCTGTGGCTCTTACTTGACAAAATAAATTTTTTGACAAGGAGTAATCCTGAAATGTATCTAAAAAGTTGAAAACTGACACGATGCGGCCACGTCCCTGCATCGTCAACGCATGCATCACAACGATGTTGATCACGATTTCAAAAAATAGGGTCACGCGATATTAGGTCATAAAAGACTTTGTACTTTGGCAAACACGGTCATCGCGTGCAAAAATATTTAGCACAAATAGAGGTAAATCAATTTTGTTACGAAATCCACGCTTTTTTTATGAAAGGTCACCGGAGCTGGTATATTTAAAAGGTTGAAAGGAGAATAGGTCAAATTTTGGGGCAGAGACATAAAAATAAATGTTATTGTGTTGAAACTGGCGAGCCGAAGCCGCGTGGAAATATTTTTACCTTTTTATTTAGAAAATATAACATTTTTGGAGAAAAAACGATAAGACTTTGCACGTCATTGCGCGCCGAAAAAATTTTTCTTCTTTCGAATACCACATCTTTCCAAAAGCGTTAGGGCAAAGAGGCATACCCTCCCCTGCCAGTGGACACCATATATAGTAAAGTGCAGTAAGTGGTACATGCCACCTCTATGTTTCCAATCGCAGGACATACGTTAGAGCAAATTCCCCTTTTTTGGTTTTCAAATTATTTGCTATGGCCTGTCCGTGAATCATATCCAACAACCCATAGGTACAACCTTTGCAGTGGCTGTGTATCTGTTACAGCTACCCGCGAACTGCTTTCGGGAAAAGGCAATACTTCAGCGCATATACTTACGAACAATTCTTTCCACAGATATGCAGCGGATGGTCCCAGTGGATGAAGATATATAACTGCTGTATGAACGAGACTTGTTCTCATCCTGGAGTGACACTGATGCGATACGAGGGAGGGAAATACAGAACCCGGGATTGTAGAGACGATGTAAGTCGATATATATTTTAACGGAAATGTTCAAATGTTCAAATATTCGGGATTTTATAAACAAAAATATGCAACGAAATCAGGAATATATATAGAATTTGGCAAACTCGAATTTAGCTTAAAAGTAATCTTTTATTTTCGGTGATCAATTTCGCAGTAAAATCATGACATTTGATATATTTGTCATATGTAATGATTTTTCTACTAGCGTACGAAATTCACATCTTACCGAACCAACATAATCAAACGAGACATGCTTCCACCCCGGGCTGACATTGATGCGATGCGAAGAAGAGAAATTTGGGACCTGTGATTGTAAAACCGACGTAATGAAAAATGTTCAAATCACAATGATTTAATGAAGTAGCCAAATGCGCAGTGAAATCAGGATTCCTTTCGGTATACTCCAAACTTTTAGTCCTTTTTCACCAGAATAGATCTATTAACTTCGCATTGAAACCATACTTGGTAAAATTTTGCCATATATTAGGTTTTTGCCGCTCATATTAAAAAAAAATTACGAAAATTATAATGAATAAGCATATGTAAGAAAGAGTCAGGCTCATTTATTTATTGAAATTCACTCTGAGCAAGGCCGGAAGCAGTGCCTAAGAGGAACCAACTAACGGCCACTTAATAGCAAAGAGCTACTTAAAGATGTAGCACCAGCAGCTGCACTAAGTGGAAAACATTACACTGAACCCCTTTGGAAAAGTGTAGTGAGTGGTATCTGCCCTGGGCGATGGTAAAACCATCTACAACTTCTTTGCTTCTGTTCAGTCGTCTCTTACGATACGCAGGAAAAACGTTAGAGGTATTCAAAAGCCCGTACCTACAGAAATTTAGAAACCCAGTGGATATGCTCGATTCGGTCTAATACAACAAACTATGCAGCGAAATCAGGATTGCCTATAGAATTTGGTGGACACAAAATGTCGAGTAAAACCACATGTCCTGTGTATTCATCGATATTATGCTAGATCCAACTCATTTTGCAGCGTAACCATGAAATAAACCAAATTTTCTAGGATGAAATGTTCCAAAATCTGCACAATGACAAAAAACTAATCTAAACAAAACTTGCGTTGAGTGGTATCTGCCCTTGGTCAGGAAGGCAGAATCTTGATTTTTTCTCTGGTGCCTGAAATGTTCGTGCGATTTTCTTCAGATGGACATACAGTAATTCGATATCATCAATATTTCATAGCGGTATTGATGATTTTGAACCATTTCCTAGAGTTTTATATCTGCTAAACACTCAAAAGAAACATTTTTATCTCTCGGGGGGAGATATATCGTGAAATATTAACAATTAGCCAAATTTTCTTCTGATGGAACCCATTTTTTTCGGGTTTTTTCCTAATCTTGGTGTAAAGTAAAACGATGTAAATACTTGATATATTATAGATAGATACGATACGGGGAGGAAAATTTGGGACCCGTGATTGCAGAGACAAAGCAAATTAAATATGCTGAATTCAGACTGTGCAGTGAAATCAGGATTTCCCCTGGTATAGTTCGAATTTGAGTAAACCCAATGATTCCGATTTTTATTGAAATTCACTTTAAGTAGGCCAAATTTATCAATTTCGCAGCGATATCATGATATATGAAGAATTTTTCAAGGTTAAATAAACATGCAGTAGCCATGATTAAACATCGATTTTGGTAAACGATTGGGGTAAAACAATATATTTCGTTGATTTATGATTTCAGAATTTACTAATTTTGCTCAACAATATCCCGATTTTGCTACCCAAACCCAAGGGAGTGAAATTTAACAAAGCGTTTGCCTATGGTTTTACCAATACCCAGGGCATATACTAATCACTGCACTTTACTATGGTGGTTAAGTTACGTTTGGGATGTTTTTCGTTTAGAGCGCAGTTGCTACATCTTTTAGTAGCTCCTTGCTGTTAAGTGACCATTAGTTCTTTCCTTTTGGACGTTGCTTCCGGCCTTGTCTATCAAAGCGAATCTCAATAAAAAAGATGCCTAAAATGCATTCTCGACTTTCCTCTCACAGAGCACAAAAATGATATCAAAGGGACAACCATGAAAAATGCAACGACTGGCCGTGTGATCAAGCCGTATTTTCAGCCTTCTTTTCTAACAAGATAAAAATGTAATCATATCCTACCAAAAATATAGTCTTTTTCTCCTTTAGATCGAACAAGACTGCACAGAAGAATACAAAATATTCAAGTGTGGAGAAGTGCGGTCTGGTTCTGATGGGTGGCAAAGCTCAGAAGGTTCCCCTCCATTGCGCGAAATCGCCTTGGGGCTGGCGGCCCTAGTAATGGTGGGACTACTCTTGTTTGCAGCCCTCCGAATTCGGAAAAGTGCCCTACAGCGACGGAGAGCGCCACCTCACGGAAGGGAAATTCATGGAGTGGATAACGAAGTAGGGCCAATGGTATGCCAATATTTTTATAAACTGCTTCTAATAAAAGTTTCTAATGGTTGTCAATTAGTTTCTCTTAGGGCTTAAGAGATGCTTCAAGCCTTGTTTGAAGTGAATTTCAGTTGCGAAGGAATGTACCTCGTCGGCGCGATGTTGATGTGATTCACACTGCAATATGTTTTGATAAAACTTTAAAGCTGAAAACCTGAAACACAGGCTACAATACATAAACGGTTTTAGACAATGATCTCAAAGATTTCTGGGTATAAGTGCCTTGTTATGTTGAGGAATTAGACATAGCGAACAAACAAAGAAAAAAGAAACCTCCTATTGTGAATGTCACTCAATTAATACTCTATTTTCTTGCTTTTTAGGGTTTTTCGAATTATTTACTATGGCCTGTTTGTGAAATTACCGAGGGGCTTATAACCAACAACTGTTAGGCACAGACATTTGTAGTGACTGTATATATGTTCTATGGTATAAATCTTTTTTTAGGATTTTTCGAATTATTTGCTATGGCCTGTCCGTGAACCTGACGGATGGCTTATACCCAACGATCGTTAGGCATGGATCTATATAGTGACTGTGTATCTGTTCTATGTAACAGCTACCAGTGAAGTGCCTTGATTAAGAGCACGCTCTCTGGTGAAAGTCTGCTGAGCAACCGAGTCGGGCTATTTGCTAAAAATCGTATTTGAATGATTCATCGAAACAAAGTCCGCGACATATAGAGGAAAGTTTTATGAAGCATTTTCTGGTTTTGCTATTTGTCTAAACATCATCTGTTCATTCCCCTTTACCTATTTATTTTGATTACAACCTTCCTATTCCAGCCACCCGAGTCTCGTATCCAGAACCTTCTAGGCACAATCAACACAAACGGGAGAAGTTATGAACTGCGAGAGAGATCAGATTCGACACCGGGGCGCAGGGTCTATGTACTCAGCCCAACACCCCAGGATCCAAACGCCCCTGGGAGGGGGCGGGGATTTAGTCGGACTACGTCACAATTATCCAGCATCGCGGAAGAAGACGCCGAAGATGGTAAGATTGTGACGTCACTATTCAGTAATAAGAGAGGCACATATGGTTGAATGTGAAATTTGGAAAATTTTAGAGAAACTGATACATTTAGTATGTAATGATTCTACAATAGACCATACATTGTCATGGGATGAACATATGTGGATGATCATAATCAGACGGACAGCCATAAATGTGTTTAAGAATTTGTGCATGAATCTCCCTTTAAAAATTTAACTTTTGAACTAGTTTGGATTAGCGGCAATTTCCCTTTGTTATGAATAATGTACTAGAAATCGAACTAGAAAAACTTTTGAAAAAAAGAATTCGCCCCGATGCAATTGCTATTCGAAATTTTAAAATAAAATATGAAAAAAAAACACCAATGACCAATCCGCTTCATTTTTAGGCATTTTCCTTCTTCATTTTGCTGAAAAATTATTTCTTCATTCCAGCCCTTTCGCTCATCACAGAAAACACTGAGCCTCGAGAAGACGACTGTTTCTTTAAGTATGATAGTGACGCAATAAAGGAAGTCGACGAATTGTCATCTGCTTTCGATGACGATGCAAAAGCTACAAGCACAGAGGCTATAAACTGTATTAATGACGTCATAGCTATGTATGACGTAGACAAAGACATTGAAGACACAAACATAGAAGAAATTTTAAAGGAAAACAGCAGAATTTCAACTTCAGATTACAGAAAATCAGCCGATTACGGGACTGACAATAATTATTTAAATAATTTTGGGTGGAAACCGCAGGATCGTGCTTGGAAAATAGAAAAACTAAAGGACGAAAACACAAAAAGCGCGGAAAAACTATCAGCATCGTGTTCCACATTAAACTCTACATTTTCACATGCTTCGTCATCGCGGTCTCTAGGCAACGGTTGCGTGATGTCACGCGATAAAGACGACGACGGCGAAGATGCGAGTTGTCGCGACCCGTTGCTAGGTAACGGCGAAGTCAATACACTTACGAACTTGAAAAAGGAATATAAATCGTTGCCTTCGTTACTGGATACGTCACAAATTCCCGATGTCGATGAGATATTGAAGGACGAAACATGTAGACGACGACGTAGGTGAGGAAACACGCGTGTGATGAACACACGTACGTTTCATCATCGATGACGTTTGCGTTCTTTAGTTATTTATTGATACACGGGTGGGTTCAGATGGGGTGTAATACTATTCCCACAAGCTCGGTAAGTAGGGTATTTACATTCTAGTCCCATTGAGAAATTTTATTTTGTTAATCATGAGACACAGATGGACCTCGCCTTGTCGGCGCGATCCATCAGTGACTCAAGCTTAACAAAGCAAGTGTATACATACTATTTCTGTTTTGGATGCGACGGAAACCTTGGAAAAAAATGGTCTGTGGTTGGTCGAATCCAGTCGAACGATACTTGCCATCTACAGCACAAGATCGATAATATTGTTCTTTTATACGAGATATCAATCATCGAAGCGGATCAGCCAGAGCAAAGCCCGGTTATCGGTGCCAGTTCTAAACGAATACTGTATTGGAAAGTACGGTGTTCACCTGGCCTACCCAAGTTATTGCACCACGGTCTGAATCGTGGGATTAGATTAACAGGCGGGACCCGAACCCGAGATTTTTGCCGATGTGCTGACCACTACGTCACCGCCCCTGAGTGAGTGTTTAACTTTGTAATTCTCTTTTTTACTCATGTCTTCACAATTATTTTCGTTATTTATTCAATTTTTCTATGCAAAGTCATCACGAAGGCAATAAAAGTAATGATATATGGATGGTCAGCGAGTCATTTTGACAGGAAAAGAGGCAGTGTTGGGAAGGAATCACTTCCAAGTCAGGTCAAAGAACACGCAGGGTGCTAGTGAGAGTCCAGTTCTCACCAAAACTCGAATTTTAAGTCAAATCGACCTTCGAGTCAAGTTGTTTTGCTTTTAGACGGTCAGAGTCGATTTAAGTCATTGAAAAAGCTTTCTCGCGTGCGACTCGAGTTTTCCCACTATTGTACAGATGCGGAAAATAAGGTCGAGGTTGAATGGTACGCAGGGGTTCTTCTCGGATACATTCAATTTTAAATCATATTATTTCGAATCTTTTCTTGTCTGATTCTAGAAAAGATAACTATGGCAAAATTTCAACAGATTCAAGTAGTTTATTTCGCCAAATATTATAACAACAAAAAATAATATGGAATCAAAAATAAGTCGGGAGTTGCGAAGGACGAAAACGTCATCGAGTCAGCAACACCCACAGTCCTATAACAATCGGCCAACAAGCACGGGCGGCCAGGCACAGCAGTAATCACGGCTGCGCACGACTCCCCAGGCCCCTAACTCGATTGGCATTGGAGATCGAAAATAACGCAAATAATAAAACTACATACAATATAGGATATTTATAATAACAAGAAATGACCCTTCTGCCAAGAACAGGAGAAAAAACATAATAATAACCAGGAGTGGGCGACTAAGAGCAAGGAACGTTGTCACGGTAACAAAATAGATAGACTGTAGATGTCCTGCTGCTGTGTAGGGTGATCTACCAGCAAAATTATTGCACAAACAATCCGATGAAGCAGATATGAAATAAATGTTAGCAATAGACATTACATATATATGTAAATATTGTATGAATCCTCATAATTAATACGTATAACCATGCAACGACAAGCACGGGCTAGTCCGTATACAAGCAGATTTGATTTGCGAAGACTCTAATTCAAGAATTATTTTTTATTATTACTGCCAATTACTCGGGTGAAAATTTTTGCGTAACCTACCTTTTTAATGAGGAAAATGTTAAGCCAAAACCGTCACCCCGATTCAGAGCTGGTGTCTGCATAAGATGTCACGATTCATCCTATAGTTAAACTGTATTTAAGAGTGAATTGCGCCCAAAGTTTCAAAACTGCTTTGTGGCCACAAGGCCGTTGTTGGACACTTTTTTCGGTTTTGTACGAGTGTTGAACGACAGTTAATTTAACCTCAAGGTGGAACATACGTCTACAATACAAGGTTCCTCCAAGATTTTGTGGCAACGTGTGTATGTATAATTATTTGGTAGTTTTCATTTTGTTTTTGGGGGTCAGTATTCACCACGCCGCAATTTACCCCCACGCCACAAAAAAAGTTGTGAAAGTATGTTCTTATTAGAGACTCACTCATTTCATGAGTGTATAAACATTCCAGTAGGGCATTTTACGTTGTCAAGCATGAGCCATTGACGGATCGGCAGGATTTATCAGTGGCTTATACTTAACAAAACAAATTTTTGATAAAATTGAAATCTGAAGTGAACAATAATGTAAATATGCCAACAAACTGATATTCACAACTATTAATTTAAATATCTTTCACTGAGGTATTTACATCAACGGTTTTACAGCGTTATAGTTTCAACCAGCATAATATACGAGGATCCATCTTACGTCACCATCACCTCTTCTCTAGACAATCCCCATAGTGCTCGAACACTGATGAAAATTTGCCCATTCAACAACTGACCTTCCCTTTTTGGATTTGAAGACAACGATTCGATTGTCTGGCAGACAACCAAGTAGTGTGATTGTGCATTATTACCGCACAATCGTATTTATGATGGAATAGTAGGAAGACAAAAATCTCGTACAAATAAAATATGACGATAATTTTGCCACATCGCCGAGAAATTGATTCGAATCTTGAATTTAAATGTCATCTTTAGTTATGCAAGCAGAAACATATTATGTTCATGATTGAAATAAGTAAGAGGCATTTTCCATCGCCCGGAGCAAATACTGCCCAACGTACTTCACTCTATCGGTTCATCTATGCTTGGAATGTTATCTGTCCATAGTGTAGTTGCGTGCGCTACACTACGTATCTTTTCCAGACGTTTCAAGCAGACATCACTGATGGATTGCGTCGATGCGACACTGTCCATCAGTGGCGCTTGGAACAGAAAATTGATTTTGATTGCGAATAATAAATGGTCAACTTTTTCAATAAATCGGCAAGTTTTATTTGAAGTATTTGTAAGGTCAGTCAGGCAAAAACAGTCCACAAATCGAATCCACGTTGAAAGATCCCACGACTCCTTTATTAGGTTTTTGTAGGTATTCTTCTCAGCGATGTTATTTTCTGACCAATAGAATGTTGTTCCTCTCGTCAACATGACACAAATATCCAACGCAAACAACGTTTGACATGAAGATCAACTGGTGAGTGTTAGTGCTTTTACAGATGTATGTATGTTTATTCGTCTCAAAATAAATACATCACCAACAAACAATGAAAAGAAGCACACTATGATCATGAGACAGGCTGTACGTACAAGACCTATTTGGCCAAAGACACACAAAGTGCGACGTGAACCTGTCTGCGTAAAATGTAATATTGTAATGGATATACCGAATTCATTCTGATACAAGTAAAGATTGAGTATTCAATTCGAACGAGATATTAAAAAAATCAAAGATTTAAAAATAACTAATATAGCAAAACAACAGCAATCCAGAATCAGAACGCAACGGAGTGAAATCCCGATACAATACCTTACTCAAAAGAGACCACTAGCGGATCGATATTCAATACGCCTCGCAATGCAGCTCCGGCGTTGAAGCAAAACTCCGTATGAATGCCTGGACTCCGTTCAACCCACGGTAAGAAAACCCTTCCCCAATAGCTGACGCCACGAAGCGAATTTGTCCTACGAAAGGTAAAGATTAGCGTTGGTTCAAAGAGGAATTTGCATCGGGTACAACCCATACAGAGAGTGCTGAATGCGTTGACCTTACATTCAGAATGAGATCGGGAGAGTAAATAATTTTGCAACTGAACCTTACCTTTATTCACGATAACTTAAACCGATAATAAAAAATGAATGGTTGTAGTAGCCTGGCTGGGTGGCTCAGTCGGTTAAGCGCCATCTTATTGTCCAGAAGGCCGATGGTTCGATACTTGATCGTTTCACCACCGACACCCTTCAGCAAGGCACTTCGCGGGTAGCTGTAACATAGAACACATACACAGTATTCGTGCCTAAACGTTTGTTGGGTACCATACAAGCCCCCCTCCTGGTAGGTTCACAGACAGGCCATAGCAAAAAAAACTTTCTCCTGCGGGCGAGAAACCCGAGAGTACATCCGAATTCGCAGGTTCGAATCTCGTGAGGGATGATGATTATATGCCTCGCCATTTCACGGTGGTTCACGTAAGCGCTGCTTACGGCTTCCTCCACCAACCAGGCCCCATGCACAGGAAAAATGAGAAAATACGATAATCCAAAAACCTTCACCCCTGATTAGGAACCGGTATCATCACGAGAGGTCGTGGTTTGCCATATGGTTAAGCTGTATTCTCAGCTTTCCTATCCTATATCCTATGGCGAAACACGATCTCTCGTGCAGAGACCAATTCGAAATCGGGGCTGAGGCTTTTTTGGCTTATGGTTTCTCTCATTTCTTTGTGCATGGACCTGGGTTATGTATTATCGGCAACTTGTTGTATTGACAGTTTCGATTGAATATATAAGGATTAATTAAAAAAACGTCTGCCATTTCTGCCTGGGAAATTTCCTGCAAAGCGAACGATCTCTGTGACCTGCTCGAGGAAACGGAAAAGGTCAACAAATACGCTGTCAAACTATGGCGCATAACTGACACAAACGCAATGTCTGGGTTTGAAAAACTTTTATACGTTTTATCTGACTGTGGGAAGTGGCAACTAAAAGGGAACGAAGAAGCAGTAGATGGTCAGTGTTTTAGGCCATGGAGTATTTTACGTATACACAGTCTTAATTAGAGATGGGCCGATGCATCGGTATTTGTGATTTTTGAAGTACCGGTACTGGTATCTGAAAATTATCTTCACCGATACCGGATACGTCCGGATTAGGAAGGTTGTATCTGTATCGACGAAAATTTTGGTATCGGCCCAGCTCTAGTCTTAATTACTCCTATTTGGTTTCGATAGTAACTTCATCACTTGAGACAAATAAACTTATATACTACACTGAACAGTAGTAATCCAGTTTAATTTTCAACGTTTTCAGCAAAGAGTGTGGATGCTTTTGCGTTTTGTACCAGTTCTTCGACGTATAAGTGGTCGTTGGTCAGCTCCTGCTGCCCTCGCTTATTAGAGAAAATATCAAAATGAAGAAATTTGTTATGTCGCATTTGACTAAGATCTGAGAGTCGAAGCATAAAAAAAGGTCCAGCATTTTGAGAGCAAAATTTTTAAAAAACGTGATTTTGCTGTGTCCTGCTTTACGGAACTAGTCTCCACTGATAGGGTTCCTCCACAAGTGGCATATATATATAATGGCATATTAAAACACTATATCATAAATGCATTAAAATGAATCACTGGAAACAAAAACTACCCTTGCAATCAATATAGAAAAAAAAGAAGTAAAAAAAATAGAAACACACACAAAAAATATGTACAATGTACGGGAAGTTCTTTTTTAGGAATTCAGTTTGCTGCAACATTTTTATGAACATCATAACTTGGGTTTTCCGAACCTATTCATATTTCTAAGAGACTGGGATGAATCGGTATATCATGATTACATAATTTAATGGTGGATCAATCAATTAATGGTGGACAAATGTGTCTCTGAAGTCAAAAGATCCCTCCCAAGACACCAGAGGAAAACGAACAGTATTTAATGATAAATTATTCACCGGAAGATCAAAACATAATGTCAGATAGTAATAAAACTGTGCAAGTACAAAGAGATCAACAACATTACTGAATAACCAGAATCTCGCTAACTCACACCAGGGTGGTAGAATGTTAGATAGTCCAGACATCCAAAGAAAAGAAAATCTTCGAAATAACCAGTACCGTGTTGATGATTCCAAAGCGCCAATATGAATTTAAGAGAAATGGCATGCGAGTGTGTGTTTTATCCAAAAAAGCAGTAAAGGCAAAATCAATCTGGCCCAATAATTTCAAACATTGAACAATTTATAATAGATTTGTTCGATCCTAGTTGCACCACAGAAGATAACTAATCTGATAACAGTATATCATGTTCTGGATATTTACAAACAGTTAGTGGCATTCGACTCATTTCAGTATTTGATAGACATAGCGGATTACCTGTCCGTGGCAGATCACAACCAACAGCCAAGAGGCGCATACCATTCCAATATATTTCAGCTAACCACAAAGTGCCACAGCAAAGTACTTAGCGGTGAACTGTCAAGCATTGAACGATTGGCAATCTAGATATTTAGGACAATGACTTGGTGGTAAATGCTGTCATATTTGCAAGTTGAAGAGTTCAAGTCCCAGTAAGTTCACAAACGACGCAGAGCAGATAGTCCACTTACTGCACTTCATTATAGTCGCTTAGTTCTGTTTTGGATGTTATCTGAGTACAGTTGCCGGTACTACATTTTGCTGTAGTTCTTTGTACAAGTTGTAGTTAGTTGGTTACTTCAGGGTGTTGCTTCCAACCTAGCTTACAAACAATAACGTTTTTTAAGGTTGGGGGGAGCATGGTTTCATGGCCCCTCTTGCCGATGAAAAAAAATCCAGAACGGCCTATTATGTGCTTTGAAATGTAGGAAATCACATACATAAATTGTTATTACACTTATTTATCCAATTTTAGGCCCTAAAATTTTGTTCAAAAACAATAACCAATTTTTGTCAAACTTGATCAAAATCTGCTGCATTTTGTTGTAAAAAATGAAAATTCTAGTTTGTTTAGCAAGTTTTTGTTCCTATGAATGATTCACGATTGATTCGAATAATTTTTGCTACGAATCACCGAACGAATTGCCCAGCCCCAACCCTCGAGCGCAAACAAAATCCTTTTTTTTTCAAATTCAGCATTTCGAGAGATGAACAATAACAATTCAAGGTAAATGCTAAAAAGAAGTTTTATTTTCAAACGCTATTTTTCGAACAAAAATCCAATATGTTAGGGAGACTGTGCCCCCCTTTTCGGCCCATGTCCCCTTGCCTCCACCTCCAGTCAATCACCTTCAGTCACAAGCGGTCACAGTATGACTGCCAGAAAAGGTTTCTTTAAAAGTTGTTCACTAATAAACTTACATATTTAAAAAATTAAAATACACAATAATATTTGGTTTGAACAACGATACGACATAAATCAGAGTTAACTTCTCCCCCAATACCCATGATATGTTACTTGGGTTGTATAGTATAATGGCATATTGAAGAAACTGAAATTATTGATACTTCAACATAAATACTAGAAACAATCATTTCAAACATTATAGCAAAGAAAATAATAATAATAAAAAAAAATAGAAGAGACACACACAATATGGGTAGGATAGGATTTCATTTTTATGAAACAGGAGAGGAAAGCTGAGAATAAAGCTCATATATATATATATGTATATATATATATGGCGAACCACGACCTCTCATGTAGGGTATTGGAAATTAGGTTTGTTGCGACGTATTCATGTAAGTTATAACCTGGGGTTTGCAAGGAGGTATTGTAAACTGATTACTTGAGTATGAACGAAACAAATGTTTGTGGCATTAACTAGTGCGAACAGGTGGAACATGGTCAATTTTCAAGACTGAGATAACTGAAAAAATACCTATCAAGATCACATTATTCACATGAATATAAATAAATCACTGGATAATAAATAAATAATAAAATCAATTAGTGATGATCAGTCGTCAAAAGATGCTTGCAAAGACACCCGAAGAACAAACACTATTTAATGAGAAATTATTCACTGGAAGATCGAAACATAATGTCAGATAGTAATGAAACTGTGCAAGTACAAGAAGACCAACAACATTGTTGAATAACCAGAATCTCGCTACCTCAGACCAGGCTGATAAATGTCAGGTGGTCCAGACACCCGAAGGAAATAAAAGCTTTGAAATAACCAATACTGCTATGAAATAGAAGCATTGATGACTCCTTCATTTATTTGATAAGTTGATGGTTTTAAAATCGCCCAGGGCAGATACCACTTACCATTGCGTTTCAGTTACAATACGGATATTTTCTGCTCTGAATAGTGCAGTTGCCGGTACTACATTTTGTAGTTGCTTTTGAGTTTTTAGTTAAATGTTGGTAGGTAGGGATGTCAGTTAGATCCGAATACTTTTGTGATTTATTATGGTTATTTATTTTGATAACTTTAAGAAGTGGTAGATTGTTTTATAAGCGCCCTGGGCAGATACCAATCACTGCGCTCTATCATGGCGGTTAAGTTTCATTTGGAATATTTTCCATCCAAAGTGCAGTTGCTGATATTTCATCTTTAAGTAGCTCTTTGCTATTAAGTGGCCGTTAGTTTCTTTTAGGCTCTGCTTCCGGCCTTACTCAGAATGAATTTCAATAAAAAAAAAAACTTTCAGCGAGCCACAATGTAAGTGCCATCTATGACAGGGCAGGCTTTGCTGAACCTACCCAAGGTATTACACCCTGGGTTAAGCGGTCAACATGAGTTAACGAGTCGGACTTGCAGAGGCTCAAGGCAGAGATCTTGAACTGACATGCGATCCGTTGTTAACCACTAGGCCATCGCTCAAGTTATAATATGAATAAATATATAATCTGCATAAAAGAATCAACACAAACACAGTATGGAAAAATAAACATATTTTACCGACTAATAGCAATACCACTGTTTTATTGTTTTGAATAGTTTTTAAATAGTGTGGATATTCCCAAGCAAAAAGAAATTGTCGCACTATTTTCCTCCTTAAGATCTGACGCCACATATTGTAGGCAGAAATGAGGATCCACCGAAAGTGGTGACAGTTATTTTCCTCCTCCAGATCTGATACCTCATAATGTAGGCAGAAATGTGTATTTACCGAGTGTAAAGTGTGTAAGTGGTGACAGAAGATATCAAATCCTAATCAATCGAATATTGCTCACAATGGCCGTACATTCAAACTAATATTGAACCTCTGATGCCAATTTTATTTTTTCATTCCCAAGTCTATTAACCAGTGAACTGGACCCCGGTATCAGCGATCGATGCTTTGAATCTTTCTCACTGATCTTTGTTGAACTTTGTTGTTAATAAAATTCCAAAATTCATGGCCTTTTCTTCATTGACATCGTAACCCCTGATTTTACCAAATGGTTTGGATACATGAAATAAGGCATTTCTCCTCATTAGTGATCCATCAGTAAAAACCAAAGTGTCATCCGGGGCAATGATTATTTTTTCATTCTCTATATCAAGTCAACGATATTTTCGTTACCTCAATAACGGCAAAAATTTCAATTGAGATTAAAAATAAAAAAACTTCAGAGCGGATCACCTAATTTCAAGCCTCGTTGCAGGTAAAAATGCTCAGATAACGTTATATATTTATTTTCATCCACTTCTCTTTTACGTGACTAAACGAAGCAGAGGAATTGGGAAATCCAAATCCCTTCAATACAGCAGCCGAGGCGGTCAGACTGAAACAAATAAAAAAAATCCTACGCTACACTGCCAAACGCTTTGCAAACACCAAGCCCATAAATTGTACCCGGAAGTTTGTTCAAATTATTTTATATCATTTACGAACCTTTAACACCACCTTGTGGCAAAAACTAAACATCTAAATTGTGTATATTAGATTGTTAACTATAGCTCTGAGATTTAAGTTTTTGAAGCATGGCCCATAGATGAACCGCGTTCCAGTGATGCGATTCATCGGGAACTTATGCTTGACAAAGTATATAAGTCTCACGGCATTTCACACAATTTATCGACATTTCTAACATTCAGGTCAAAAGTTTTGAAGAAGACAAAACAAGTAAGTAAATAACTTCTTAAGTTGATGACAAAGCAAAAACGTGTATTTATCAAACAAAAAAATAATAAAGAACGTGTGATGATCAAAGAACAAAAAATAATCACATAATAATCACATACAAATGTGGTGTAACGGAATTTACTTCAGGCGAGGCCGGGAACAGTCTTCCAGAATGAACAGAGCAACCGCGTTACACTCATAAACGTCAGACAACGTAGTAACACAATCAGAATTGTATTCGATAAGACATGAACCATCAGTGATTCACACTTAACAAAGCCTTCTTGGACCAAATGTTTTCTCACTGAGAAAATCTTTTATTTTTTTATGGCATAGCAATTTGGTCCATACGAAGCATTATACTCCAATATCATTGCGATACAAGAACCATAGGTCTCAGAGAATGATTCCACAAATAACGGACAAAGTTTGGTAACAATACCAGCACTGTCCCTTCTCAAAACTGGTGAGTAAACGACTTCTGTAAAGGAAGAGAAGGAAGAAAATTCAATAAAAAAATATAAGACTAAGAGCTAGCTTAGAACCAGCACTAAACAATTAAAACTGCTACCTTAAATTGTCGCATGTGCATAGCTTTCGTAAAATGACTCTAAATTCATAACCACGGGGCTCGTGCTTCCCCCAAGATTTGATATATTATTTCAAAATTTACTTTTTAAGAAAATTATTTTCGCGCCCTTTGACGCAGTCTTGATTTTTGTAAACGTTTTTTATTCCTGTCCCAAAATGAAGATTCGCCGCAAAAAATAGTCGAACAATTTTCGGGCGCTTTCGTCGGTGCAATTTCTGTCAATAATAAAATAAAAAATTTCGACATCAATCTTTTAGACCCCCACTCCCCTCCGCCACCATCGAAATTCACCAGGACCACTAATTGACAAGAGTTTGAAGAGTCGGTCTGCGCGCAAACACATTATTGTGTAAAGAATAACGATTCACTTACGAAAAAGCCTAATAAAACGATAAGTGGTTGCTATGGCGTGTCCGTGGACCTACCGGCAAGGGGGATGCTTATATCCAACAACCGTCAAGCACGCACCTTTGCAGTGCAACTGTTCTATGTCACAGCTACCGGCGGAGTGCCTTGCTGAAGGGAACAATTGGTGATGAAACGGTCAAGCACCGAAGAATCGGCTTTCGGACAATACGAGCGCGCTTAACCGACTGAGCCACAGAGCTTGTTGCAGCTTTTCAGAACACTGGAGGAAAAAGAATAAACCTGTCAGGCCACGGAGGAAAACAAGATTCAGCCTCAACAAACAAGTTCCCAGGCAGCATTATATTATAGTTTATTGTGAGTTCACGGATTCATTTGCTCTATATGTAACATTGCAGCAATAACAAAATAAAGTGCACCGTTTTATCAGATGAGGAGACCCACTACCCACTACAATTGTGAAATTTCAGGGGGGGGGGGTAAAGCTGACCATGCGATCACTAGGGGTCCAGGGATGTAGCACCTGCCCCAAAATAAATACAATCGATCCAAATAAATTTACAGCAAGCAAGAACAATAATTAACAAAGTTAGTTGGTGTGGTAGCCTAGTGTACATCATGCTGGCATCGAAGATCTCAGATTCAAGTCCCAGCAAATCTAGCTCTAAACCCAAGCCCACCACTCAACCCAGGGTGTAATAACTAGAGAAGGCTTGGCCAAACTGGAACGATCATGTATTTCTCACAACAGTAACCCCTTTTTACCTGTAAAGCTTTTGTTTTGTTCAGGGTCATCCCCCCAAATAAGCAGCCATAAAGCACAAGTGCCAAAGGAAAAACATCATAACTTTTGCATTTGTCATTTTGCACCTGAATTTGATCCATCTACCATTAGGGCCGATCCGTTTGTTCAAATCATCTCCATATGATTCGATTTTGCCTAGCTCTGAGCGTGGCTAATGCTCGGATCAAGATCTGTAAAGGATTCTCATTCCAATATTCAAAATGGCACAAATATAATAAATAAACAAACAAATTGCATAAAAATTGAAGAAGAGTACCACATGTGTAAAAGCGATGTAACAAGCAGAGATCCAAATACTCTATTGAATTTTAACGCTCGTCTTAACAAAATAACCACATGCGGCGCCCGCCGCCATTTACGTGACAAATACTTGGTTCCTTCCAGTTACTACTCCAGGCCTTTCTTGTGCGAATTTGGATAAAAAAAATTCAAATTTGATTTGACATGAATCATGATATTGTAGCAAAAAAACACTAATTCAATTTATCTGAAATTGATTCTGGAATCAAAACATGTTAAAACTTCGGCCACCACTACATTTAGATTATATGTCCAAGACAAATGTTTCGTAATCTGAACATCACACAGAGATACAGCAAAGACGGGAAAGTTTAGCCGGCCCGAAGTCGGGATGCCCCTTACTACATTATATCGGTTTTATAACAGTTTAACTCTGTTTAGGACAATTTTCCATCAAGGGCAAACATGATTGCTGGTTTGCCATTTCATCTAGCTCTTCATCAGTCGTAGGAATTCATCAGCTCTTCATCAGTTATAGGAATTCCTTTTAAAATGCGCATAGAGCATTAGTTTTAAAGTATGCTGTTTTTTCGCAGAAACTTTTTAACAATCCTAGTGATTGCCACCAGGGAAATTCATAGCGAATCTAAGTGCTCAACCGGTGATGTGCAAACGATGTTTCTTGTTTTTGCCAAAACAACAAACATCGTTTGCACATCACCAGTTGAGCACTCAGATTCACTTTGAAGTCTGATATTAAGCAAAACGCAACTATTGCACAAAATCAAACCAAAAGATAATAGCATAGAAGAAAAAAGATTTCATTTATATTTTATGAAGAAAGTCAATGGGTAGAACCAGGGACGTCCAAAACAAATCAAATATTCGAAATTAAATATATTCGACATAGAAAAATTCTTGATTTTAGATACATTTCAGAATAGCTGCTACAAAATATTTTTTTATTGCGTAAATCTGATTGGAATATTCTGAAAACTCCATTTTTTCACTCCAAATTGATACACTTACTTAAAACAAGGGAAATATTGGGAGTTTCTTCCTGTATCTCCAGATTCGATAATTAGTATATTATCTTAAAATAGTTTTAATGCTCTTTTTATCCAAAAACAGGACTAAAATCATAATGCATTCTATATTTCACATTCAAAGTTTTTTTTTTCAGCATGTATTCGAAATGGTAAAACATTCGGTTCGGGCTATTCCTGGGTGAAACGGTATTTTGAAAATGGATTCGAAGAGTCCCCATAGCTCATTTATTTTTTCCCATTTATGTCAAGTTAGTTTAAAATTTCATGATTTAGCAAAATTTGGCGTCTAAGAGCAGTAAATCATGATCAACAAATTTGAAATAAATCAGGATTCCGTTTATCCGGAGAGCTTTCAAAATTTTTTACTGTGTGTATTGTAAAGAGCGGCCTTGTGAAGCTCAATTTTCAAAGAGCAACCACACAGCATACTTACTTTACCAAATTTGACGATCATGATTTCACTGCACAATAAGTTTTTTCATCTGAAAAACTTCACCCTTTTTTCTACTCAACTATTTTAACTAAACCACACAGCTAGCACCGCCATATTGCACAAAACCCAACCAAAATATAATATCATAATAAAGAAGACTCTTCAAATTCCAAATCACTATTATTTGGCAACGTTAACTGCGTGTAACCCTCTTTTGAACGTTGTTTATTTTTAAAATTTGAAACTAAATTTTTTAACGACGGTAATTTTGTTTTTCGTTTAGTCCTTATTCTATTATTCCCCATTGAAAATGGCCTCGTTTTTCGTCGCGGACTTCCACTTTTAGAGATTTTATTTTTGGCATCTCCCTCAGCCTGTCGCTGTTCACTAAGAGGTATCTCTTGTAGAGGTGTATAGCTGGCATCCATCTCGGTGTCCTTTTGTTGATCGAGAGAGATGCCTTCTAGAGGAACATATCTTGCTCTATCGTTGTCATGACAATCATAGTCTCCGGTGCAGTCAGATTTTAGTAACAATAAATAAACGTTAAAAGCGAGACTTAACACCAATGCTCCCACAGTAGTGCACAAGGCTGCCATCCAGTGGCTGAAATAAAATTTAAGAATCAGATCGGTCAGAGAAAAATTGTCTTTCTATTATGTTGGGTAAATTTTGTGAGATATATATCAGGAATGTCTGCTGTTGAAAAAAAAATTTGCAAGATTCTTCGATATCTTGCAATGAACTACCTATCCCTCCTCCCTGTTTCCTTAAAAATCCTGGATCCGTGCGTGAGAGAATTCATAAGAATACACGAATGAGATAATATCAAGCATATATATAAAAATATCATGTTGTCATTCCACAGAAATATAAGTTTATTGTAAGCTGGTCAGCGCAATCGGTGAAGCGTTGGGAATATGCTTCGAGCTACGCAGGTTTGAATCCTGTGAGGGAGATGATTATATTGCGAGAGGTCTGCTGGATGCCTCGCCGGTGCATGGTGGTTCACGAAAGTATTGCTTACGGCTCCTTCTCCTGGATTAAACTTGCAAGATGTTCTAACGAAACCTTACAATGAACTTATATTTCTGTGGAATGAGAACTTGATATTTTTGTAGAAATTAAAAACCAGACAAAAAAGAAAAAAATTATGCATAAAGCAATGGATAGGATCAATCAACAGAGTCGGTTCTTCTAGTCATAACATATTTTATTAGGTTCCAGTCACCGATGGATAGGATAGGATTTCACTTTTATCCTGCAGGAGAGGAAAGCTGAGAACACAGCTTAACGATATGGTGAACCACGACCTCTTGTGCAGATACTATTTCCGAATCGGAGTGAAGGTTGTTGGATTATTGTATATTCCTCATTTTTCATGTGCATGGACCTGGTTATTGGAGGAAGCCCTAAACAGCGCTTACGTGAACCACCGTGCACCAGTGAGGCGTCCAGCAGACCTCTGTCATATAATCATCACCCCACAGGCTTCGAACCTGCGTCACAACGATCAGTTATGCGTAGCTCGAAGCGTATTTCCGACGCTCAACTGATTGAGCTAACCGGGCATACTTAATGGATCGTGTCATTGACCCTGTAGGTGCAGGCTTCCCAATTTTCATGGCATATTTCCTGCGTAACATTGGAAGACATTAGAATGAAAAAAAGAAGTGGATTCTACCATCGCCCAGGAAGATAATGGTCATTGCACCCTACTAAAATGGTTCGTTTCCTGATAATCTGGTTTGCTTGGGATTTCGCTAAAAGTTTTATGTAGCTTTTTTCATGATTGTGGTCGATCCCAGGGTGACAGGATCCTTTTTTTCTTGAGTGTTTGAAATGTGATCATCTCATTTTCTTCAGACGCCAAAAAAGATTCAAAATCATCAATACTGCTATGAAATACTAGTTTGGTTGCTACCAGACACTCAAAAAGACTAATCATTAAATATCACCCATTTGATAATTTTTATCTGATGGAACCCATTTACTTCAACCGTCTGAGTAACTGACATTCTGCCGTCGTCTGGCGATATATAGATGTGTCCGTTTAGAAGTTACTTCTAGCCACACCAAAAGCAAAATTTCAAGGGAACGATGGCCTAGTGGTTAAACATGTTAACATCGCAGGTTGAAGATCTCGGGTCCAAATCCCTGCGATTAATCCACCACTCAACACAGGGTTAAATACCTTGGTGGGCTGAGCCGAACAGGAAAAGATCATATCCTTCCAGTAATTGTAAACCTGCCTGTCTGCTGAAAGTGGTCGGTGATAGGGGCTTGGTCAGGGTGATCGACTCCAAAAAGTGGTTATAAAAAAAGATCAAAGTGACAACTTTGACAAAATCAAATATTTGATCAAAAGAAAAATGATGCATGCAAACACTAAAATCAGAATGTCCGGACTGATTTCTACGCTGGGTTGTTTTTCTAGAAACATTCACTTTGGAACAAATCTGAGATTATAATATTTTGAATTGAAAAACTTCGGATTAGGAATCTCAGTAAAAAATTTGATGAAAAAAATTAAAATCTCGGTTTAAAGTTCCCAGGTTCGAGTACCAATGAATACCATTTTACCAAAGAGTCTAATAAACATGGTTACTTGGGTCAAACCGGAAAGGATTCTCTCCAACCACATTATTCTGTTTGGATTGCCTAGTCCAGGCTCATCCACACAAACAGGTGGTTGTAATAAAAAAAAAGCTTTTAAACAACTTAGATATTGGTAGGGGTATCAGGATCTTGTTTTTCTTCACATGACCGAAATGCTTCAAAACCAGTAACAGTGCTATTCCGTTGCAGCATTTTCTCCGGACAGACAAAAGAAGCGTCTGAACCATCAACACTGTTATTTCGTAGCAGTATTGATGATTATGAACCTTTTTACACTGTCTGGTTCCTTTCAGACACTCAAAAAGAGATAATATTTCTTCTATTGTACATTTGCTAAATTCAGTTTAGATAGAACCCATTTCCTTCAGGTGTCTGTTTTGCAGAATGGTTGATAATTGATATTCTTAATACAGAGTGACAGGACCTTTTTATTGTCCTTCATTATGTGAACGTCCCCCCCCCCCCCCCCCCCCCCCCCCCACTTTACCTGATGAGACAAAGGCCATTTGCTGAATTTTCTTTCGTCGAAGAAGCATCTTCGGTTAGCCCAATCTGTAAGCGCTGGAAAGATGCTTCCAGCTACGTATCTCTGACGTCCTGGGTTCGAATCCCATGAGGGATGATTATATGCGAGAGGTCTGATGGTAATGAATGTAATGCTCATATTTGACATTCTGCCAGGTTGATCTGAGTTATTTCAATTTCCATTGGAAAATAATGAAAGACTTACAATTCTGCAAGGCTTTTCTTCGTCTCAGTTTTTCCTGAATTTCTTTTCTGTTTTTTGAGGAGGCATTGAGCAACTGTGAAATCGGTGGGTCAGTTAATGTTAGGTTACCACCGGAGGCCAAAGACAGGGTGACAGGGCCTTTTATTATTCTTCGATATCCCCCTCCCCCCACAGATACTTTATCCAACGAGACAGGCAAAGTTTCAAAATCATCAACACTGCTATTTCATAGCAATATTGATGATTTTGAACCCTTTTCTGCAGTTTGGATGCTACCAGACACTAAAAAAGATATTTTTTTTATTGAAATTCATTCTGAGCAAGGCCGGGAGCAGTACCTAAAATAAACCAACCAACGTTCACTTAATAGCAAAGTGCTCCTGAAAGATGTAGTACCAGCAACTGCACTTAAACAGAAAACATCATAAATAGAACTGTTATGACATTCTAGCAGAAGATATTATGAAATTTGTTGCATTTTCTTCGGGTGTCTGAGTAGCACAGTAGCTGGCAATCTACCAGGCTGGTCAGAGATATGGAAATGAGATGTGGGTAGTTACCAATGTTTTAAATTTTATCCAGTTGATAAAAACTGAAAAATTTTTACCAAGCATTTTTAGCTGCCCTGTAGGTGCGAGCTTTAGAATAGTCCTAACATATTCCCCGCGTGTCGTAAAAGGGAACTAAAAGGAAGCAAAGGAGTGGTAGATGGTTTTACCTTGGTGATTTTAGATGCCTTCACGAGGGCAGATACAACTCACTGCACTTTACTATGGCGGTTCAATTCCGTTTTGGATGTTTTCAGTTTAGAGTGCAGTTGGTGGTATTACATCTTTTAATAGCTCTTTGCTAGTGACTGGTTGTCGGTTGGTTCCTGTGGGAGCTGGGCCTTGTTTTGAGTGAATTTCAATAAAAATGGTACTCACAGCACTCAACCATGACGGTTCAGTTCCATTTGGGATGCTTCCTGCTTCGTGCAGTTGCTGGTAATAGCTTTCAGTGGCTTTTTGCTATTAAGTGGCCGTTAGTTGGTTCCTTTTAAACAATATGTCAAATGTAGCAAGACAAAAGAAATTTTGAAAATATATTTAAAATAAAAACTTAAAATCGAGAGACTAAATTACCGATCACGTCACTATTTCCGCATTCCTTAACATATGGGATTTAACACACTTGAAAACATCATTTTTTCAACCTGGAAAAATGATTGAAAACGGAAGAAAAAAAAATAAATGCAGCCCATGCAATTAGAGAAGTGGAGGGGGAGGGAGTAAATGTAATATTCTAAAAAAACAAAGATTTCGCAAGTCAAACAATAGATGTGGGGAAGACTTGAAAACTTTTCAATGTCTATCTCCATTTTCAATAACTACGTTAACAAAAAATTTGTTGTAAGTTTTTGCCAAAATACATTGAAACGTAGGTTTTTCTTGCAAAATTTCATAGGAAATGACCTCACTGAAAAAATCAAACAAAGGTCTCAGTAGGTGATGAAAGGGTGGCGGAATTTGGTTTCATTTGTTTCCGAAATGTTTGTCATAAAACCCTCAATACTGCTATTTCATAGCAGATCAATGATTTTGCACCTTCTTATACAGCCTGGTTGCAACAGCTCATATTTTATTCCATTCCATGCACATTTGCTGAATTTTCTTCTGATGAAACCCATTATCTTTGGGTGTCTGACCAGAATTATTATGCCAGAATGATCCTTGAAAAATATGTAACTTACCACTAATGCTAGCATATTTTTGAAGATTATAATTTGTGTCATTTGAACAAACCCCAGAAACAGGGTGGCAGGAACATGTATCTGCACAATGACATTGATACTGGCAGTTGACGCCGTAGGTGCCGGGTTCGCATTCTAGATAGAGAAAGTAAAGTGGTTGAACTGATGAAGATAAGGTTGCTTCTTTCTGATACAAAAACATGAAAATTACAAGTATAATTGTTCCTTAGGTCATAGTTTAAATTCTTCAGACAAAAATGGTAATTTTCTTTCATTGAAATTTACTATGAGCAACGCTGAATGCAGTGCTTAAAAGAACCAACCAACGGCCACCTAATAGCAAAGAGCTACTAAAATAGAAAACATCCCAAACGAAACTGAACCACTATGATAAGTGAGTGGTATCTGCCCTGGGTGATGATAAACCACACACCACTTATTTGCTTCTTTTGGTCGCCTTTTGCAACAAACATAAAAAATGTTGGGAATATTCTTAACCCCGTACCTTCAGGTCTGAGTTGACTGAAGAAGTTACGCTTTTTTACTCAAATGAAAGCTTACAAACATGCTTGTAATTTCAAAGTAAAAGTAAGTAAGCTTTTCCTTCTTAGATCACGAGTACACAAGGAAGAAGGACTCATGATTTATTGTAATTTTATATTTTCAGAAACATTTCTTTTCGAATCATTTGTTGGATCAAATCCTTCGAACCTGATTATATTTGAGAAATTTATTGGTGGCGAAAAGTTCAAAAATATATGTAGAAGTTTGAAATAGCCCTTTGACATTTTTGCTTGGCCATTTTTGAGTCATAACGACTCACATAATGAGAAACGAATCACCAGGATTGGACGTGCATCCAGATTGAGCTTGAACCTAAAATGATATCGACATTTGAAGCGATGCAATGTTTATATCGTTCGCTTTTTCACTCCTATCCCAAGCACCTTAGGATAGGATAGGATTCCCTTTTTTTCAAGCCATGAATACAGCTTACCGGTAATCATATGGCAAACCACAACCCCTTGTGCAGATACCAGTTCAGAATCAAGGTGAAGGTTTTTGACTTATCACTTTCCTGTGTGTGGACTTGGTTGGTGGAGGAGGGCGTAAGCAGTGCTCACGTCAACCACAGTGCACTCGCAAGGCATCCAGCAGACCTCTCGCATATATTTATTCATACCAGGTCGTTAGAGATACATAGCCCGATGAGTATGCACAATTCTTTTACCGATGGAGTCCGAGATGTTACAATCTTAGTATTGCAGGTTGAATATCTTGGGTTAGAATCCAGGTATGTCCAGTTAGTTCATCCATGCCCACCACCCAACCAAGGATGTGATAACTTAGATAGCCTATGTCAAGCAGGAAAGATATCTTTCTAACAACTTAACCCTGTCCGTCCGGCTATGAAAAAAAATTCGCAACGGTGCACTGACAATAAAATAGCCAATGAGCTACTACAACAGAGTACATTGAGTGGTATCTGCTCTGGGTGATAAGAGGTTATCTACCGCTTTTCTGTTTTCTTTCAATCATCTCTTATGATAAGCAAGATTTGCAACGAGGCCTGTACCCTGCATTGAGTTTTACCAACTGATCCCAACATTTGCAATAGAGAGAAGGTAAATAAATGTTGAAAACACTATTTTCAGCATTGGGTATATTGCATAGAAAATTCAAAGTCAAATACTATAAGATTATTTTCTTAAGCAGAAGAATCATGATTATTGAATAAAAATATACCCACCTTTTTCGCACATTGCTCCTCCAAACCCTGGAACACATTTGCATTGTCCTGTCACAATATCACAAGTCCCATTGTTTTTGCACCTACATATTTGGGAGCAGTTTTCACCATAGTGCCCTGGGCCACATGGAATAGTACAATCCAAACCATGCCATCCTGGATCGCAGTCACAACCATCTAAGTGTAATGGTAGAAGCGTGTTAACAAAATGTAATACCAACAACTGCAATATAAGCAGAAAACATCTCAAATCTCAAAATGAACGAACATGAACGTGAATGACCACTTAATAGCAAAGAACCACTGCAAGATGTAGTACCTGCAACTGCACTCTAACCAGAAAATATTCCAATAGAACTGAACCGTCAAAGTAAAATGCAATGAGTGGTATCTGCCCTGGGCGGTAGTAACGCTTTATACCACTTTTTGGGTTTCATTTTAGTCGCTTCGTACGACGCGCAGGAAATACCTTAGCGGTACTGGTGCTGTTACCCGAACCAGGATGTGAAAATTTGTTTTTCTTAGGGTGTCCGAAATGACATTCCCTTCAGATAGACTGAAAAGCTCCAAAACCATCAACACTGCTATTTTTCTCAGAATTGATGATTTTGAACCTTTTTATACAGTTTGGTTGCTTCTAGACATTCAGAAAGAAACATTTTAATCGTCTAAAAGATATATATCATGGATGTTGTCTCAGATGAAACCCTTTTTCTTCGGATGTCTGAGTAGCAGAGTAGGTAGCATTCTGCAAGGACCCGGATAAACAATTTGAAATGTTTGAGAGAAAAGAAGTCCGCAAATACCCGATGTGCATTCCCCATGTGTTGAACAATTATGATGGCCGCAGTATAAGTCATTGCACGATCCACCTCTGTAGTTGGGAGAACAGGAACACCTGAGAAATGAGTATAGAAGGATTTTTAGAAGGATTTTTAAATTCAACTTTTGAGAGAGGATAGCTGAGAATATGGCTTGATCATATGGCAAACCAAATGATTTTTCCAGATACCAGTTGTAGTCCGAAGTGAGGTTTTTGCCAAACGCCAATCAAGCGTCAGCAAAGTGTCAATCAATTCTTTAGTACGCTTTGCATCCCGCAATGGACTCCAACATAGGATGTTAGAGATGTGCAGCTCAAAGCATATTCCTAATGCCTCTGCTGACTAAGCTAAGCTATCTGTATCTATATTGGTTGGTTTGATAGTTGATTTCTTTAAGGGAGCCGATTCAGGCCTTTAATTATCGATCAAAAAAACCGGGGTAGAATAGATTGCCCTGTTGGCTCAGTCAGTAAAGCGTTGAGATTCTAATAAATTCCTGTCGCGCAGCGTCGTTGAAGTTTTCTATCGTTGTCAGACCTTGAGAGCAAACATTTGATTATATGCTGATTTTTTATGATAAATTTTTGCCAATTTTTATCGTTTCCAGTTGCAAACATAGCCATTTCTGGGGGGGGGGGGATAACCCTGACCAAGGCCCTGTACAAAAAAAGGGTTTGAATAATGAATATATGAGAGAGGTCTGCTGGACACCTCGCCGGTGCACGTTGGTTAACGTAAACACTGCGTACAGCTGCCTCCACCAGGTCCATGCACAGAAAAAATGAGAAATACAATAGGCCAGAAAAACCTTCGGAATTGGCATCTACACTAGAGGTCGTGGTTCGCCATGTGATCAAGCTGCTCTCCCTGAGAATATAAATAAAATCATATCGAGAACCACTCACTGCACTTCAATATAGTGGTTTAGGTACGTGTCTAGGATGTTTGCCACCTAAATTTCATTAGCTGCTACCACCTTTTGTAATAGTCTTATCCCATCCATGTGGTCGTCAGTTGGTTCTTTCCACAGACTGATTGTGGCCTTGCTTTAAGCAAATATAGAGTGGGGTCAGGACCTGTTTCAAGGTGGCCAGGGTGCCCGGTTAGCTCAATCGGTAGAGCATCTCTGATCGTCATGACGCAGGTTCGAAATCCTGTGTGATATGATGATAATATGCGAGAGTTCTGCTGGATGCCTCGCCGGTGCACAGTGGTTCACGTAAGCGTTGCTTACAGCTTCCTCCACCAACTAGGTCCATGCACGGGAAAAATGAGAAACACGATAATCACAAAAAAAAAACCTTCATCCCGATTCGGAACTGGTATCTGCACGAGAGGTCGGGGTTTGCCAAATGGTTGATCTGTATTCTCGGCTTTCCTCTCCCGCAGGATAAAAATGATAAACTATCCTATCCTATCCAATTCACGCCAAATGATCCAGACATTTTAAAAATATGAGGCCAAGTTTTTGTAACATTCGGCAAAATAATAGCGTTTTATTCTGTGAATTGTCCCTGAAAAAGTCATGTAGTTGAAGCCTCAACATTAACTCCAAGCTCCTAAAGTGCACTCACCTCCCATAGACACATTCTCCATGGACGCACTCCGTCTCACAGTCAGGATCGTGAGCGCAGACTATGGTAGTAACGGCTCGAGCACATCTCCACTCGGGGTCGCTCTTGCAATGATCTGAGGGGTAACTTGCTAAGGAACCGTTGAGAACTAGCGTAGCGGAACCACCTCCATCCAAATTGATCGCATTAACAAGATGGAACTCTTTGATGAGTAGCCTAAAAAAGAGGAAATTTTGTTGAAAAAGAATTCTATTCCAAAAAATCCTAATTAGATATTGAATAATTAGAGTAGCCTCGCCGGTGCATGGTGGTTCCCGTAAACGCCACTCACGGCTTCCTCCACCAACCAGGTCCATGCACAGGAAAAATGAGAAATACGAAAATCAAAAAACCTTCATCCGATTCGGAACTGGTATCTGCTCGAGAGGTCGTGGTTCGCCATATGGTTAAGCTATATTCTTGGCTTTCCTCTCCTGCAGGACAAAAATGATATCCTATCCTATCAGTTTATTTTTGTTTTTAAGCAGTTTTTTGTCTTCTATTAGAAGGTAGTTTCACCAAAAACTTTTTTTCTGAGAACTGCTCAGACTCAACAAATGAATGTACGAACGGGAGGTTAGGAAGATTCGAAGCCGTGGCTGGAAGAAATCAACCAAAGGCTACTTAATAGCAAAGAGCTACTACAAGATGTAGTACAAGCAACGGCACTCTAAACAGAACATATCCCAAATAGCATTAAACTGCCACACTTGAAGTGCAGTGAGTGGTGGCTGCCCTGGGCGATGTTAAAACCATCTACCACTTCATTGCTTCATTTTAGTCGTCTTTTACAACAAGCAGGAAATACGTTAGGAATATTCTAAAGCACGTAGAGGGTAGAGAAGTGTTGCATTTACAAAAGAGAAAGGGGGCAGTGAATATTTGGTAGACAACACCTAGCAAATATGAAGGTCATTGTAGAGCTGGGCGGCATCAGGTATATCTCGTAACGACATACCGCCGACAAAATGCCAGTATTATCCATACTATTACCATTTACTGCTAACAAAAAACATGCTATTGTGTCGTTTTAAGGAGGAGACGCGTGATGCGCGACCTAGATAAAAAAAAAACATGTTCGAAACTCTAAATGCAGGCGGTTGCAAGTGGTCTAAAGACCTGTTTTTGTCGTTACTTAACGCAATAATGCATCAACTTGCAACCCTTTTAGGCGGTATGTCAAGAAATGCCGGTATCATGGCAAAACGACATTGCGAAAAATAACGCGATACGATACTTTAGAGATCTCAATACCAGTATTTACCGTCCTACCCCTATTCCCCCAGCTCTAGGCCATTGTGAAACTTTTCTATTCACTCCCTTCTTCCCTCCTCAGTACTCTCTAGTGCAAGGGTTCATAAACTGGGGAGTGCAAAACATTTGTGAGGGGAACACGAATGATCTTGTTATGTTGTTAATGATCTTGTAAAGAAGACATTGAAGATATAAAGACAGATATTGGAAGAAACCGAGTGGTTTTCTACCCTGGCCGTGATGCTAATAATCATTAAATAACTAGACCAGTGGCAACGTCTCATTGACTAAATAACACATGAATAACTAACTGTTCTTCGTACCCGGTTAGCTTAATCTGTAAAGCGTTGGGAATAAGCTTGGAGCTACGCATCTCTGATTGCCATGACAAAGGTTCAAATCCCATGTGGGATGATGATTATATGCGAGAGGTCTGCTGGGCGCCTTGCCGGTGCCTGATGGTTCACGTAAGCGCTGCTTATGGCTTCTCCACCAACCAGGTCCATGTACAGGAAAAATGAGAAATATGATAATCCAAAATAAAAAACCTTAACCCCGATTCACAACTGGTGCCTGCACGAGAGGTCGTGGCTCGTCATATGGTTGAGCTGTATTCTCGGCTTTGCTCTCCCGCAGGATAAAAATGATATCCTATTCTATCCTTTTTCTATCTTTCATTTCCTCAATATTGAAATGTAGAGTTGCAAAGATTTAGGCATGGATTTGAAAGCCTTAGAACCCCTTCTTCAGTCTAACCACCTCGTCAAAAATGAGAGTAAAAACATCACCTTGCAAATTGTTTGAGGTTAAGACCTCTGACCTTTGTTTGACCTTCGGTATTGACAAAAACGACTCGCCCTTGAGCATCGTGCCCGATTGCTGTTCGTGCCGATCGGACATCTATGAAAGTTCTGTTAGAAAACAGAAAATGAATATTAACTATAGACTAAAATATGGTGAGGTTGATGAAACGTAGGGGTGTCCGAAATATAAAATTTGACTCAGTTTATTCCAATCACAAATTATTTGATATTATTTCTGCAACAATTTGAAATCAACAAATGATAATTTTGATTATTTTAAAAAAAAAATAAGTGTTAATTCCACGTGAATTAAAAGCTGATGAAAAGATGACCTCGTTTGTTTATTTATTATATGAATTCGGATTCTAATATTCTATTTGATCCAAGAAAATTATTTCATTTGATTATGAAACCAAAATATACCGCGTCTAATGAGAGGTTGTGGTTTGCCATACGGTCAGGCTGTATCATCGGCTTTCGGCAACAGCAAGATAAAATGAAATTCTGTCCCAATACTGGCAAATCTCGATTCTAAAAGTGGCTTACTTACACATTTTACAAAGAACTGAACAACCGTGTAGTGTAGTGAGTGGTATCTGCCCTGGGCGATGATGAAACCATGTAGCACTTCTTTGTTTCCTTTTCGTCGCCTCTACCAACATGATCCACTCTAAGCGAGGCCGGAAGCAATGCCTGAGAGGAACCAACTACCAGCCACCTAATAGCAAAGAGCTACTAAAAGATGTAGAAACAGCAACTGCACTCTAGTTAGAGAACATCCTAAACGGAACTGAAACGCCCTGGTAAAGTTTTTGCCCTGGGCAAATGAAACCACCCAGCACTTGTGTTTTCTTTCAGTCGCCTCTCAGGACATGCAAGAAATAGGTAAGGATTATTCCATAGTCCCTTATCTACAGGGCAGAAATTTGTGGGGCAAAATCAGGATTCAGGATAAGACTCGCTGAAATGTAAGTTCTCTCCCTAAAATTTATAATAATAAAATAAATAATAATAATCATATTCTTCTCACCTCAAAGTACCAGTCTCTTGAACATCAGCACTTTCGCATTTGAAAGATTCTTCCACGTACGGAGAACCTTTACAATGTAGAAGAGGAAACAATAAGGATCATTTATTTAAAGATTTAGCAAATTTCTATTTCATAGAAGTATTGATGCTTTGGTTTGCAACCAGTTTGGTTGCTTATAGACATTCCGAAAGAAACATATTAGTCTTCTAAAAGATAGGTATATATCATGGAATGTTGCCTGCTTGCTAAATTTTTCTCAGTTGAAACCCACCCAAGCAAACCCCTAAATGCACTCTACTTTAAGGGTTCAGTCCTGTTTCAGATGCCATCCGATCAAAAGTACAGTTGCTGGTGCCATACTATATATGGCTCCAAACATGCATTTTCGTGATAAAACTCTCACCAGAAGATCAAAATGCCACACCAGATTGTTTAAAAATATATAAAATTATCAATACTGCTGTGAAATCGACCAGGACAGATATCACTCCCTGTACTTTACCATGGTGGTTCAGTTCTGTTTGGGATGTTTTTCGTTAAAGAGTGCAGTTGCTGGTACTACATCTTTCAGTAGCTCTTTGCTATTAAGTGGCCGTTGGTTTTTTCCCTTTTGGAGCTGCTTCTGGCCTTGCTTAGAGTGAATTTCATTAAAAAAATTGTTGATGGTTTTGAAACTTATTTTGTTCGTCTGAAGAAAATAACATGAACGCTTCGGAAAACTGAATTCTTCCACCCTACACGTAGGTCTCTGTCTACACCAGCGGTCCAGACCTGTTACATATGTTTTTTTGTTTAGCCATAGAATGATCGGATTCCATTTTTTCCTGCAGGAGAGGAAAGCTGAGGATACAGCTTAACCATATGGTGAACCACGACCTCTCGTACAGATACCACTTCTAAGTCGGAGATGAGATTTTTCCAATGCCTTTTTACTGTCCACGAACATGGTTGGCGGAGGAAGCCGTAAGCAGTCCTTACATGACCCCACCGTGCACCGACAAGGTGTTTTTACATGACCCCACCGTGCACCGACAAGGTGTTCAGCAGACATCCCGCATGCAATCATCATTACGCACAGGATTCCAGCCCGGAACTTTAGAGATGCCCAGCCAAAGTCATATCCCTAACACTTTTATATTGATTGAGATGTTGACAGTGAGATGGAACTTTGTGCCACATTAGCAGTTACTAGTTGTGTCCCCCTTCGTTGTGTCCGCAGAATCTCGGGTTTTCTTCGGGTGTTCAAAATGTTCATATCATTTTCTACGATTGGACAAAAAAGTTCAAAATCATCTATGATTTTGAACCTTTTGCTACAGTTTGGCTACCACCAGACAGTCTAAAAGAAGCATTTAACACTTCTAGCAAGAGACATAATATAAAATATCGTCCATTTGCTGATTTTCTTCTCACAGAACTCATGTCTGAGTATCCGGAGTTGCTGACATTCTGTCGGTCTTTAAACACTTTATACAGTTTGGTTATTACCAGCCACAATCAAATGTGGCTTTTGATCTTAGATATATATCATGAAATATTGCCCATTTGATAATTTTTTTTCTGATGGAACCTGTTCTCTTCGGGTGTCTCTGGCATTCCGCCAGTTTTCTTCCAATTTTACTTAGACTTATTTCAGTAACAAAAGCCTACCATTTCTCACAAGCCACACAGCTCCTCCTATCAGTTGTTTGAAATTCAATCTTTCAATGTCTTCGGCTGAGACATATCTGAAAAGACAATAGTAGAGTAAGAATAGGTGGAACAAGGTAGACGACAGAACATGTTCGAAATGAACCTGACATAAGAAATTGAAACCTGGCTGACATTGCTGGCATATTGCTTAATGCCAATCAACAAAACTTGTGAATATTGCAAAATTTCCAAAAATTTAATTTAAATCCTGTTGACGGAATGTCACCTGCTTTGCGAACTTGCATTATTGTGGAACTAGGTGGATGCCAGAAGGGGTCTGAAATAAACCTAACATTACAAATTGAACCCTGGCTGGCATTGCTGGCATATAAACCAATCATAAATTGTGAAATTGAAACTTGTACTCCAAATATTTAATTTGACGTTGACGCAATGTCACCCAATTCTATTTGTGTGATACGTCACCGAACAATATCATAAGGTTTGAGTTGCAGAGCACCTGAGATTATGCCAGTCCCCCAACCCCCATCCAGAAAAAAATTACATTGTCAAAAAGCTGTTTCTTGCAGCAAAACAAGTGGAAATCTTATGAACGCTGGAGACTTGAATAAATACTTCCCTTACAAAAATATTTTCTTTAAACACTAACCCCACAACAATAGTCCCATTTTTCGTGATTCCGAAGTTTGCATTTTGTACGTCGCCATGGTTTTGTACCATTCTACCATCACTGACCAGATTACCAAGACAACTACCAGACTTTATGCTGTAGAATCCACCATTTTGTGCTGCCCGACATTTCCTGCAAGAGACGAGGTCAGGATTAGACATACATACAAAAATATCATGTTTTCATTCCATAGAAATATAAGTTTATTGTAAGCTGGTTAGCGCAATCAGTGAAGCATTGGGAATACGCTTCGAGCTACGCATCTCTGCGGTTTGAATCCTATGAGGCATGATGATTATATGGCAGGAGGTCTGCTGGATGCCTCGCCGAAAGCATTGTTTACGGCTCCTTCCATCAGGTTCATGCATGGAAAAATGAGTAAAAATATTACGCCGAAAACCCTCACACCAATTCAGAATCAGTGTTTGCATGAGAGATCGTAGTTCGCCATATGGTTAAGCCGTGTTCTCGGCTTTCCTCTCCCACAAGATGAAAAGGGAAACCTATTTACCACCACAATACCATTTAAATAAATAAACTATAAAGACAAAGTGTTAATAAATTAAATGATTCGAGATCATTGTGATCAAGTTTTAATTAAGTGGGAAGACTCCTACAGAACTGAGTTATAATTTATAATCAAGTGCAGTGAGTGGTATTTGCCCCGGTCAATGGCAAAACCATCCACCACTTATTTGGTTCCGTTAAGTCGTTTGTTCCATTTGGAAGCATCGCAATCCAACTTATGCACGAGATATAATACATGCTGGTAAATATTAATCATACAATCACATATTTATCAATAATATTCACAGCAGATGAGAACAGGAAATACCTCATTTGATGATTGATAGAATTAAAAACACGTTCTCAAGAGTTGTTTTAATAAAAAATTTCAATTAAAATTTCATGAATCTCTTTTTTTGTTAGTAACTGGTAATGGCACGAAAAAAACTTCAAAATTATCAACACTGTTAAGAAAATTAACAGAAATGTTTCTTAAAGAAATCTTTTTTAAAAGATTAAAATTCAAAAATGGGTGATCAGATTGCACAAAAAGCTATGAATAGCAGTGTTGATGATTTGTATATTTTGTATCGACATACCGCGGCCAAAATGTTAGTATCACCAGTATGCCAAGCCATTTTCTGCTATCAAAAAACATGCTATTGTGTCGCTTTAAGGAGCCACGTGATGTATGACCTAGTTTTAAAAAAATCAGGTGCATATCTAAATGCGGGCGACTGTTTGTTTCATGACATTGTAAAAGTTAAATCGAGGCATATCAGCAGGCTTATGCATTAACTTGTAACGTTTTCAGGCGGTACGTCACGAAATACCGGTATCACGGCAAACCGACATGCCGAAAATTAACGTGATACGATATTTTGGAAAACCCAATACCGGTATTTACCTTCCTACCGATATGTCCCCCAGCTCTAGTGTTGATGATTTTAAAGCCGTTCTGTTCATTGAAAGGAAATGGCGCAAGAGTTTAGATGCCCGATAAATTCCAGCTTGGTTCGAGCTGAATTCAACTGAACTAAAACAATTAATTCAACTAAGCTAAAACAATTTGAAATCGCATATTTATCAAGAATATTAACAGTAAATGGGAACAGGAAATAACTCATTTGATGATCAACAAAATTAAAAAACACATTCAAAATGAGGTTAAAATAATATAAACATTCTAATGAGGATTAAAGAATATACTAAGGGCTAACATCGCCGATTGAACATTGGATAATTTGCTTGGAAGATGACCGAAGAAAATTGATTCTAACAGAAGAGAATTTAACAATTATGAAACATTTCTCGATAAAATTGTTTTAAAAGATTAAAAAATTAATAAAATGGTGATGAAACTAAACAAAAAGTTACAAAATTATCAACGAAGTATCAGTGTTCATGATTTTAAAGCCTTTTTGTTCCTCAGAAAAAATATCACAAGAGTTTGGACACCCGAAGAAAAAGACTCTTATCAGCCTGGTTCAAATGTCTTCATTTTAATGTTGAGAAATGTAAAATTATGTTGTTATCAATATTATTTATGGTAGATGAGGACAGGAAATAATTCCAACTAAGTTGATAATTGATAAGATAAAATCAATGATTACAGAATATTGGCAATTTTACCAAATCAAACATCCGAGGAAAATTTACCAGAAATGAGATGAATTTATTTGTCTCCAAAAGGTCAAAATTCATAAACAATTTTTTTAGTATCGTGTGTGGATGAAACTGTTAACCAAGTAGGTACCGACTTTAGAATAGCCCTAGCATATTTCCTGCATGTCGTAAGAGGCGTCTACAATGAAGCAAAGAAGCTGGTAGATGGTTCTATCATCACCCAGGGCAGATACCAGTCACTGTGCTTTACGATGGCGGTTCAGATCAGCTCAGGATGTTTTTATCCAGAGTGCAAGTGCTGGTACTACATCCTGTAGTAGCTCTTTGCTATTAAGTGGCTGTTAGTTAGTTCCTTTCATGCACTGCTCTCGACCTTGCTTGCAGTGAATTTCAATAAAAAAGATCTAAATGCTTTAAAATCATTACTTGATGGGAAAGCAAGATTCTGGTGGCTCGGTTCAGACATTAAAGATCATCGAATTTTTTTTCTATAGCCACTCTTAGAGTGGATCACTCTGTCCAAGGCCGTGTAACATCGGCCACTCATAGATGGACAGAGTTACAATTGCTGGGAAGATACGATCTTTACCTGCTTGACTTAGCCTACCCAAGTTATTACACCCTGGGTTGAGTGGTGGGCATGGATAAGAAAGCCGAACTTAACAAGACTCATCAAACCCGAGATCTTCAACCTGTGATGCCAACATGTTTAACTACCAGGCCATAGCGCCCACAAAGGCGAGGATAACTCAAGCACTCTTCAAAAGTATGAGACACATATGGATTATGATACCAAGGTGTAAATCGAATGTGAAAAGTATAATTGGAACATAATAAACACCTTGTAACTCTGCAAAAATATATTGGCCCTGAAGCAATGAACTAAATTAATTTTCAATGATTGATGAAACCATGGATAAAGAAAGAAAGCAGTGTCAATAAATACCTTTGCTTTGCAGTGTTTTCAACGGTCTCAGTAACATTTCTTGAACAACCTCCTTCAGAGTGTGGCTCCAGAACGCTGAATGTCCGTAGGGGGTTTGTGACGGATGTTATATGTCCATAAGCTCTCACTGTGCTATACATATAGTATTCACTTTCTGGTACATCGGAGACAAAATATCTGAATATAAGGTGGAGAAAGTTTAAAAAACCATCAAGTTCTGTTCTAGAAGAGTGAGCTTCGGAAATGTTCTAATTCCCTGCATTGCCGTATAAGAAAACAAAGAAATAGCAGATAGCTTTAACATCGCCCTAAGCAGATACCCCTCACCACATTTTATTATAACTGACAAGTTCTGTTTGGGATGTTTTATAAACTGGTGACTAAAAAGAACCAATTAACGATCACTTATACGACAGTGAACCCCACAATATATAGCAAACAAACAACAATGAATGGTGACTGAGATGACCAAAATTGAATCTGTTAACACAGAATCGAATCAAATTATTTTTATCAATCAAATCACAGTACTATAATAAACAAGGACATTTTCTCATAAAATTGGTAATGACACCAAAATTGGCATTTATTTTTTGGAAAAGAAGAAGTTTAAGAATTGGTAGAAGGCTTTACTATCGCAGATACCACTAATGGCACTTTATCATGGCGGTTCAGTTCAATTTGAGGTGTTATCCACTTAGAGTGCAGTTGCTGGTACTACGTCATTTAGTAGATCTTCGCTATTACGTGGCTGTTCAGTTCCTTCCGAAACTGCTCCCGAACTAGGTAGCCTGAATGTGCATCGAATGGTAACTAAGGATGACCAACATCATAACAGTTAAACACAGAATCGAATCGAATTTTGACAAAAAAAAATGGAAATTTATTCTCCAAACATGTACACATTTTGAATCTGATGATTTTAAATCATTGGGAAAATCGAATCGAATTATTTAAGATTCATGAAACATGAATAAAATATTCCGGGACCAGTCAAGACGAGCAGATTTTTCACCAAAATTTGCTTAAGCAAAACGATAACAAGAAATATCATACACGGAAGTCTCCTGAAACCACTAGTCTGCAGAGAGTTACATAAATGCAGGAATGAACACACGTACTGCCAACGTTTTTTAGGTATCTCATCGGGAACAACCACCAAAGGTGAATATCATAAAAAGCACTGTTTCGGATGTTTTCTAAAACAATTGCATCATCCACAAGAAAGCAGCTAACTCCTATGATAAATGCTTTAACAAAATATACAATTAGAAATTGCATTTTGAATGAGAAAAATCCAAAACTGAACCTTTATCGCTATTATAGTGTGCAGAAAGTGATAACTGCCCTGGGTGACAGCACCTACTACTTCTTAAAATTGTTGCCGATCCTTATATTCATGAATTCAATTACCTTGTTTCATTGTAAAAAAAAACTGACCCATGAAATTTTATTTTGTCAAGCATGAGCCAATTTTTATTCGATTGAGAACCCGCAGGACAAGAATAAAATTTACCTCGTTTTGGTGACAGGAATTAGTTTGTCAGTGACATTTGCTGTAAAGGTTTCATATGTGTGGTTATAACCAGGATTAGTCATGGTTGATCGTTTGTGACGTTTGTGTAATGAACCACGACGAGGCTGGGAATACGGAAAGATGACATCATCAACTAATGACCTAAAAAAAATCAAAAATGTTTGGGTCTATTGAAGTTTAGTACCATATTCCTGAATGACATTAAAATAAAAACATGCATATGGGTTAGGGAATTTGTACACTATCAGCTATAGTGTTGGAAAGTAGCTAAAAGATCGGAGGGTACCGAATACAATAGCCAAATATTGCGAGTTTGACTATATTCCACCATCATGTGTAAACAGCTAATATTAATTCTTTTTTTTAAACTATAAGGACATTTTTCGCATGTTGCATATTTTGAGAGTACAACCACCAAAAGAAATTTTTAACTTTAATTCAGTTCAGTGAAGTTCTGAGTCTCTAAAAATACTGGAAACCTGTGAGAAATGAGGATTATTAGGAAGCTTTCCTGAAACCTTGATTTTTTAGCATATTCATGGAAAAGGTGCACATTCTGCACATCAGGAAGCAAACAAAAGCCAAAAGTTTAATAGAACACAAAATGTGAGATTTAAACTAGATTCCATGACAGAGAGAGACACTAAACATGACTTGCTTATTTGAAATTGAATGAAAAGATACCGTAAGTTAGCCCACATGAACTTAGCGTTTGTGCGTATACATGTAAGTTTATTCTCCCGAAAATAAATATATCTTAAATAAACAATAATGAGAGGTTTCAGTTTGATACAGCCCGACGTGGACATACAGCCTGTCTCAAACTCTGAACTGAGCTCTCTTGCTATTCAGTATTGTTGATTGTTGCTGTTGTGCTGTATTTGCTAATGTTTTATCCAGCATTACTCCCAAATCGAAAATAGTATCGTCAAACCAGGCGGCTTGGATAAAGGGAATGACTTTGAAAAAATATTCAAGCTCAATATGAGTGCTTCTCATACGTTGCTTTCTAGAAATGGAAAATTTCACGACAAGGTACCTATACTGAATAACTTTATATTTCTTAAAAGCTTGTGACATTTTCAAATTAATCAGAGGTTTTGTGCACTTGCCTGGCCTTGCTTTGTAACATAGACAGTTTAACAGTAACATAGATAGTTTATTTCGACACAAAAGGCGATACAAATAAAGATATAACATTACAGAGTTATCAGGAAAGCAAAAAAAAACCAAAAATAAAGTTTATAGGAATATTTTTCTAAGAAACACTTCTAGAGAGTAACAAGTGTTTGCTTTGAGTACTTTAAATGTTTAAACCCATAATTTTTGTAATATTCTGTATTACTTCTATGATTAGGTCGAAATAATACATCTTTCAGCCAGTGTTTCTATCACAAAACACATGTAGAGGCCGGGTCTCATGAAGTTTAGTACCCTATACTGTATATCCGATTATCACAAAAATTTCCCATGTTAAAATAAAAACTGGCAGAATATTCTCATCCAAACTAGGAGGCGCTGATGCTGCAAGCATCTGGCATTGTCTCCCGGGTTAGGATGAGTCGCTTGCAAAATGGAAATTTTTATGATAATCGGATATATGGTACTAAACTTCATGAGACCCGAGGCCTACCTTTGGTCTAAAAAAGGCAAGTCTCTATGAATTATATTTATGGTTTACCGGTAATCGTTTCTCAGCTTTGCTCTCTCACGGGATATAATAAAACTCAACTGTCAATTTTATCACACGATGCCCTAACATTTACTATACCGTAATAAAAACCAAAAAAACTTACGGTCCTCGGTCTCTAGCATTTATTCCCGAAATTGAAAGCGCAATTTGAAGAAAAATACAGCATATCCGTATCATATCGCTTCATGTCATTGTCCTAAAATTTTCCAAACAAAAAACCGATCAGATAAACATTTCAATGTGCCGACAAAAACACAATTTTCTCTCAAAGTGCAAAACACGGAAAAGACTCGCAGCAAAATCACGAGTGTCAGAAAAAAATTATCAATTGGCAGAATTTCATGTGTACGGTGTCTACGCGGAAAAAATATTCCCACAAAAACCTCAAAATAAAGAGAGCGTTACCAGACAAAAAAAAGTATTTTCTGAATAAAGATACGCGTTGCCAGATTGCAATATGAAAATATACGTCGAAACCCTAAAAAACAACAAAAACGGGGCACAACACTTAAATTTCATTGTTTAGTTTAAAAGTTTAAAAAAAAAGATAATATTGCTGCATAGAGTAAAAAATAAAATTATTAATGTCGGAAATTTTCTTGTGCCCCATTTTGCCACTCAAGTAGCCGTTAAAAGACCCTTCTAGGTTCTGTTTTAACCTTTTTATTTTATGTTTTTATTGAAATTCACTCTGAGCAAGGTCGGAAGCAACGGCCTGAAAGATACCAACCGACGGTCATTTAAAAGCAGAGAGCTACTAAAACATGTGGTACCCGCAACTACACTTTAAACGAAAAAAGTCCCAAACAGAATTGAATCGCCATGGTAAAGTGCAGTGAGTGGTAGCTGCCCTAGACAATGGTGAAACCATCTACCACTTCATTGTCTCCTTTTAGCCACCTTTTACCACACACAGGAAATACGTTAGGACTATTCTAAAGCCAGTACCTACAGGGCCGTTTAAGAAAGCATAGTTCAATAAAAATGGAATGAACTGCCAGCGACCACTTTTAGGCAGACAAGGCCGTTCGAAATATATACGTTAACCGGCCCAGTGTTAGCCAGCATATGATAGGATAGGTTTTCATTTTGGTCATGCGGGAGAGGAAAGCTGAAAGTACGGCGGGTCAACCATATTACGAACCAAGACTTCTAGAGAAGAAACCAGTTACGAATCGAATGAAGGTTGTGTAGATCGAAACCGTCTACGACTTCTCTCACTTTCTTCTCTTTTCTGCAATGATAAAACAAAACACGCCAACTATTCAATGATTCAATGATCGGTTCGAACACAAGAATTCGTTTGATTCGAATGCCCATTTCATTCGAAAAGGTTTTAAGAAATTTCATAGATATGTTAGGATTCGATTCGAAGTGATGTTTTTTCTATTGGAATTCACTCCGAGCAAAGCCGGAAGCAGCCTGGAAGGTACCAACTAACAGCAATTGATAACAAAGAGCTTCTACAAGATATAGCACCAGCAACTGCATTCTAAACGGAAAACATCCTCAACGGAACCTCTTTGCTTCCTTTTAGTCGCCTTTCACGTAACGCAGGAAATACACTAGGATTATTTAAAAGCCCGTTCTTACAATGCATAGATTCGTGACTCGATTCAAAAATAAAGTGAAAGTGACAACCCTGATGAGAGACACTTGAGAGTTCAAGCTATTTAAGCCATCGAATTGAGAATTGAATGCAAAAACAAAAGTACATCTTTTATTTTCCGCCCATTTCGCGATAATTGATTGATTTTTTTTCAAAAATGCCAGAAAAATTCGCCGCGGGCAATTTTTAATGATAACGTCACAGACGGTCTTTTCTTCAAACCCGCGATTTGTTTATGGTTAAACTTGACCTGAAAACCTAATGTTTGACTAAATTTTGTTAAGAATGAGACACAGATGGATCGCACCTCGCCGGCGCGATTCATCAGAGACTCATGCTTGACAAAATAAGCCAAGCAATATATACTCGAGGAATACTTTTTGTAGCTAACGATACGTTACCATTTTATAATCGTTTTTTAGAAGCAACGTTTTTCATTTGTAGTGTTGTTTTTAGATAGAGATATTTCCGTCACTCTGGTTGCAGTTAGTTCAATCGGCGAAAGAACAAAGGCGACAACACACGTAGGTCTGCGTAAGTTGCGTTATTCAGGTTTGTTTTGTTTTAACTTTGCGTTTCACGCAAGCGCAATGCTGCGAATGCTTTTGCTTACGTTTTCCAATGCAACCGAACATTTTTCTAGGAAATCTAACGGAGAATGCTCGTTTCGTTGCGTACTTGTGCGCTTTGTGGGCATGTGGATATTAACGCGAATCGATGCAAACGTGTTTGCCGCTTTTGTTAAATTACCTTTAAACCAGGAAATGCATCAGTGAGACATAGGGCTGGAGAGAACCGAATCCTTTGAAATTCAAATCTGATTCGAATCATTTTTTCCAATAGGATCGAATTGTTGATTCTATGAAAATAAGAAATATCCCAGTTTTTCTATTACTATTATAGTCTCCGTTATGATGATTAGGAAATATACATTTACAAATTACAAATATTAGCATAAACTGACTTAAAAGCGATGTATTTTTATTTTAACGACAAACTACAACCGATTTTAGTCGAATTTGACCAAAATCGATTGCATTTTGTCGTTTGAAATAAAAAAATTCACTTCATTTAGCATGTTTTTGTTCCTATGTTTTCGTTCGAATCACCGAATCGAATTGCCCAGCTCTAGTGAGACAACTTTACGTGCAAGAGAACTATAGCAGTACGCTTCGCATTTCTACCTATTCTAAACAGGTTCAAATCCCATAAGGATGATTATATGTGAGAGAATCGCTTGACACTAGGACCGAGTAATTTAATTCGTTCATTCGAATCGATCCGAAGCGAATCGATCCGAAGCACGAATTATTCGAATCAATCGTGAATCGTTCATAGGAACAAAAACTTGCTAAGTTAAGTGGAATTTTTGTTTGGGGGCAAAATGCAATCGAACACTATTGAATATTACATTGGACAAATTGGAATTGACAATATTGGGAAAAAAATGAGGAGAACGTTCTAGTACTAAGGTAGCTAGGCGTCCAGCAGACCTCTCGCATATAATCATCATCCCTCACAGGATTCGAACCATGCATTATATTGATCAGAGATGCGTAGCTCGAAGCGTATTCCCAAAGCTTTACCGATTGAGCTATCCGGTCACAGACTAAACGGGCATCATCGCCCAGGGAAGATATCACTTACTGTATATTATCATGGTGGTTTTGTTCTGTATGGAATGTTTTCAGAGTAAAGTTGCTGGCACTTGTAGTAGATCTTTGGCATTCGAGTGGCTGTTAGGTAGTTCCTTTTAGGCATTGCTCAGAGCCAGCTTCCGTATAAAATAAAAAAGGTGTAATTTTAAAATATATTCAAAATGAAAAATGGATATAATAGTTTCATACACAAAAATTAAATATTATCGTATTATTAACGTATTATCCGATAGCCGACGAATACAAAAATATAGTAGAATATAATATAAATATTTCATATATTCAATATCGCAGGTTTTCATATGATATTACTGTTGAAATGGTGGCCTGGTCGACGTTGTTACTGATATTGATCACAGCTAAAGTTGGTCGAGGTCAGATCAACTATGGAGCCATCAATGCAGATCATATCAATATATATTTCGGTCAAAATGCACCAATGCATCGTCCGTCACCCGAAGGAATAGAATCACCCGAAAGACAAGGTCCTGATTTAGTCACTGATGACACGGCTTTCCAACCAAGCTCATGGATTTCGACATTCATTGGACCCCATGGAGCTAAAGGCACCATCCATCAAAAAGGTGAAATGGGGCCCGTTGGTCCCAAAGAGGAGCAGGGTGTCCGTGGTTCCAAGGGGGACCCTGGTGCCGGTGTTGTAGATTACGCAAAAATAGAGGCTTTGATTGATTCGAAATTAAAATCTTTGGTTCCAGGGACGAAGGATTGTTCTTGTAAACATGAAGGATTTGATGAAGAAAGAATGATGGAAATTATTGAGTCAAAAATGAAAAAGTACGGAATCGAAAGAATGGCTGAAAGAATGAACGCGTTGGAAGAAAAGAACGATTTGGATGAAAGAATTTCACGGTTAATAGACCGAAAGATTGTGGGTGACAGGTCAATGAAGAAAGAAATAGAAAAGATGGAAGGAAGATTAGGGAATTTAGAATTGAAAACCACTTTGCTGGTTGAAAGAATCGATCCCGGAATTGAGTCGCTGAATAAATCACTGAACGTCTTGGAAGAAAAAATTTACAAATTTTGAAAAAAATGTTTCACGTATGGCAGACGATGCAATAAATGGACCCGGGTTTGACTCAAAAGTTCAAGTTGTAATTGATGAAAAGTTTGACAAACTTCGCCAAGAGACACCTGGGGGACAACAGAACACGAATGCTGACATCGCAACGATCAAGCAATTAGTACAGGAAGAAGTTGATGGTGAGCTGGCGCGATCTTTTACGAATAGTTACTTTAGCTAGGTTTAGCAGCACCTAAACGAAACCATCTAAAGTCCCATTTAAATGGCAACGAGCTATTACATAGTACCAGAAACTGGTCCCAAAGCAGAAACTTCCCGAAGTGAACCGCGATAATATGAATGAAACGAGCCTCATTTCACAGTATGCAATTAATGTTTACAATTATATCTGGTTCCACCAAAATCATTTTTCGTTTAGTGGTGAACGTTGATTATACTAACGCAAAAAGAGAGCGCAATTCCGAACGCCCAGATGCGTCATGTTATTACTCAGTTTTTGGAATATCGAAGGAATTTGCTAAACAACGGGACAACTGAGATTGTAGTTTCAAAAATTTAACAACATCCTGTTTTTCAACCAGGTTTGGAGAAATTGCGGAGATTGACAGCTGATAGAAAATACGAATTAAGAATAGAACTTGGAGATTGGGAGGGGAATAAGGCCAGTGTGATTTACAAGTAAGTGGGATAGAATATGATTATTATTCTTTCGGAGAGGAAAGTCTATAATAAGGCATATTTAAATGGCGAACTGATACCCGTCATGCAGATACCAGTTTCAAGAAAAGTGGGTAGTTTTCCGTAATCGTTTACAGATTATTCCTGTACGCGGAAATGGTTGGTGAGGGAAATCGTAACCGACGGCTGTGTGAATCACCGTGCGCCGGCGTGGTGTCCATCAACCCCCCACGCATATATTCATCCAGACCGGGATTCAAACCGGCGAAGACACTAATTGAAACAGTATAATATTTTATTATATTTTATTTCCAGAACTTTCGCCGTGAGAGAAGGAACTTCAAAATACCAACTTCAACTCGGCTCAGACAGTGGAATTGCTCGAAGTTCACTGCAAGCGTATCCCTTCTCTACGCATGACAAAGATTCGTCGAGAAAAAACTGCCCAAGTGCGCACAAGAGCGGTTGGTGGTTTCCAACCACTGGTACCTGGTGCGGGAACTCGATGCTAAATGGTATATTCCGAATCGGCGGCCGAACTTCTAAAGCTTTTGACGGAATTATATGGAAAACTTGGAAAAGGGAATATTATTCACTGAAAACAACTGAAATGAAGATTCGTCCAACAAATTGAAAGATCTTAAAATCTGTGTAAATGTCCTATGGCGGCGGAAGATACCAATTCTTGATTTTATTTTGTTCGGACACCATTTTTTGGCAAAAACAAGGAAAAAATTTCGGCTATATGCTAATTTTTTTATATTTTAAAATATTATATATTTCAAAGCATGTCTCCGATTGCCAGTGGCGGTGTAAGATGTCAAGATGTTTTGGGGACAGAAGATAATGAAAATAAAACTTTCTTGTAAAATTTTCGTTTGCGAATTTTTTATCGGGAAATGTTTTTGTGAATAAAAACGATAAAAATAAAGTGCTTGTTGAAATCGTGCGAAGATTCTCCTTAGCTAATGACGTTATTCCTATGAGGGGGGACAGCCCTTTCAATCAATTTAAGAACATTATTTCCCAACAATTAATTGATTGGCATTCAGATAAGAAGAAGTTTGCGCCAGACCTCTGCATCAAATTGTTTTTCGCAGGGGTGGTAGTACTGTACGGTACGAAATTTTTATCGTACTTCGAACCAGCAAAATAATTTCCTGTCGTACCTTTTAAAAAATTTCGGCACCGTATTGTACGATATTGCTTTTTTTGTACATCTTACCGAAAACAGTTACGATTTGCTATGCAACAACTTGGAACCGTACCAACTATCGATGTCCAAAACAGCCTTATTTGTAAAATCTGAACACCCGAGAGCAACATCACCAACCTTTTTAGATAAAAGTTATACAGTAATATGCTATCTGGTTCAAAATTCGGGTCAGTAAAACGATATACGACACCAGTTCAAGTAAATCAGTTGCATTGGCGACGGTACTGGATTTTGATCCTATTCCTTTCCGTCTAAGTTTTTTTACGTCCCGGTAGGGCGCGATGGCCTAGTGGTTAAACATGTTGGCATCGCAGGTTGAAGATCTCGGATTCGAGTCCCGGTGAATCCGGCTCGCTTATCCATGACCACCACTTAACCCAGGGTATAATAACTTGGGTAGGCTAAGCCGAACAGGAAAGATCGGATATTTCCAGCAATTGTAAACTGTGCGTCTATAAACGGTCGCCGTTTCAGGGCCTTGGGCAGGGTGATCCACCCTGAAGAGTGGTTATAAATGGTATATTTTAGTACATTCTTCACCAAATTGCTCCGTATATTGGTTAAGAGTGCAAAGGTCACTTGTTGATATATCACCGCGTTGCTGGAAAGCGACAGTCTCTCTGTGCTAACCGCCTCGGTGACGGCAGAATCGCCCAGTATCTGTTTCAGTCAAATTTTTAATGTTTAGTTGTCGATGAATTGTTTTTGTAATATATTCGTATTATCCTTAACGGACCTTATTGCATGATGTTTGCAGCACACAGGAATCTTCTGAGAGCGCTTTATGGGTTGTACAGTCTACCGGACTGTGCTGGTGAGCACTGTGTCATTTCTTCAAACTGCCCCTCCTGCCGACCCTTTCGAGCATTTTAAAATTATCGTTTCTGCGTCCCGTTATAAAACAATATATATGTTAAATGAAATTTATTTTTAAATTCCTGTGAGAAAAATGTGGTGTAATGCAAAGGTACGAAAAAGAGTACAATACGGAATAAATATCAAACTTCGTACCGTACGGTACCAAGTACGAAAATTGAAAAACGAATCGTACCCAACCGTACTGCCAGCCTCGCCCTTGAGTTTAATGTGCTAAATTAGAACTATGATATTGAGCTTTGCCATTCGAGTTCGAAATTCCAGAAAATCGTAAAAAAAAATTCTAGTTGGCGATAAACATTCGCGCAGTAACTAGAGAGATATTTTAATGCTTATTTTTTAATGCTTGAATTAAGATTGGTCGGAGTCATATTTTTGCGTGGTCTTTGAATCTTTTTCTGAACGCTCGTCTGTATTTTAATGATTTTATTTGATTTGGCACAACATTCCATGGTTTTGGACCAATATACCTAATTGACGTTTGGTCAACATTTTTACTTATAAATGGTACAAAATAAATATGCGGATATTTTTGCGTCTTTGTGGGCTTTGTGAATGAACTATCAAAACGAGTCGGAAGGCCACCAGTGCAAAATTCAACTATCATTGCCGTAATTTCCAAATCAATTAGATTACTGATTTTGAGGATTTCCAGGGTCCGCGTTTTAGTCACGTCGTTTTCCAGAGGCTATTCTCAATTAACAGTAGCATACTTTTCGCCTACGGATTATCATCTGTTTGTTACCATGACCCCAAATCGCAATACAGTATAGGCAATGACTCATTATTAAGGAATGAAAGAGCGTGATTAAAGTTGCACGATTGGTGAAATTGGCAATTTTTGAGATCAAGCTTTCTTTTAGCTTTTTGCAAAATTTCATTTATACGTGATTCCCAGCTGAGCGTTTTTGCAAAAATTACACCAAGAAAATGGATTTCACTAACCCTTTCTATTAAATTTTAGAATTAAGTGATAAATTTGGGAAATGATCTTCGTTCTTTTTTGAACGACTTGAATGAAAAACAATATTCTTTGTTTTGGCAATATTAAGAGACAATTTTTTCGGCACCATCCATTGGTGTATATTCAATAATTCCCAATTGACCATTATTTCCAGTATTTATGAAAAATAAAAAGATTACTGTCATCTGCAAACATTGTTGATTTATCATACTCTAAGCAAGAGGACGTTTCCCTGAGGAACAGGTGATGAAACGTAAAAGTAATTTACCAATGGTACAATTACTGTCGAGCAAACCCCTTAAATATAGATATATATCAGGTTACGAGATATTTATTGCATCTTGCCATTCCATCCCATGTGGAACATATGAGTAACCGGAGAAGTTATCGAGCATAACCCCAAGGCTGTGGGTTACAGTACCTCGCCAAGGGGGACCACGCATGTATTGCTCGTTGAATCCCCTTACGTTCGTCGATTGTGAACATAATTCGTTGGGGTTCGAACTCCCATCATTCGTTAGGTGTTACGTTCGGCAGCTATTTTCGGTTTCAATACGCCACTGCGGCCCACGAATCTACCAACATTATTGGTTTAGCATACTCTAAGCAATTGGGAAAATTGTTGATATAGATCAAAAACAATAGAGGACCAAGGACACTTCCCTGAGGAATCCCGTGTCTTAAATCACATGTATGACTAGGACATTCGTTTCCAACTTGAACAACCTGTTTTTATATAGGACTTAAACCAACTACGAGCAATGCGCCTAATTCCATAATGGTAAATTTTTTCAATATTATTCCATGGTTGACAGTATCGAATGCTTTGTACAGTATCGATGTCAAGTGTATATTTCATGCCGCTGTACATCGTTTACAAGAATCGTTGATGCAATAGATGTTGAAAAATTCTGACAAAAAAAGAATTGAAAGGGATTAAGAACATCATCATTTTTTTTTTAAAAATATATGAATTCGCTTGTACATTATTTTCTCTATAATTTTGAAAACGCCGGTAGGAGGCTAATTTTTGTACAGTGGCATAACTTCAGCAACTTTGAAACAATCAATAAATTGTCCGTTAGACAGTGACGGAAAAGCCTTCGTCAGTGTTAATACTTTCAGGCAACGTTAATTCTGCTAATCGATTCGAAAAGTTTTTCATGTTTTTCTCACTAAACCCTCAAGTAACTTTTTTGAATGATAGTTGAGCTTCTTTTCTAAGTGGGAACACTGGGCTACAGCAAAGTGATCTGGGATGCAAGCAGCTGAAATTACACTCCTAACCCTATCGCAGATGTTCATTCATATATGGTCAATAGACGTTTTTGAGTTTGTCTTAATTCGTGTTAGTTTGTTAATTAAAGAATAAAATGACTTTGAATTATCATGTTCCCTTGCAACTTAATGCCTGTTAAAAATAGATTCAAAGATTTTTTCATTCATAATCGTGAGGTCGTTACGTAAAAAAATATAGTCAACGTCGTTTCTTACATACAACCTAGCCCGCCGCCTGGACTGTGTACCATAGGATTAGGTAAAAACTTATACCCGTCTAAGGTTTTATGATGCTCTTCTTGATCGCCAAGACTTCTGGTTTTATTTTCATAGACCCTACTAACGATACTAATTTCGAGAAGTTTTTGGTTCAACCAATGGAGCGTATATTTATTTAGACTGACTATTTATTTATTTTAACGACTAATTTATTTAGTCGTAAAACTTTCTAATTTATCGTGGGTATTAAAAATATTTTGGGAAAAGTTTTGAGACGAAGCATATTTATTCATGCAGTTTTGCTGAAACACAGTATCCTTGTTTTCTATGAAGTTACCAATTTGGTCGTCATTATTCAGAAAAATTATCATTGGCAATGCCAGGATCAAAAGCAGCAATGGTATCGGGGATGGAACGGCAAGTTTTCTGAAAGACATGCGTTACAGCACCGAGGTTAAATACATGCACTTGAAATGATGGCGCTTTTCACAGATGTTGCAGCAAATACAGTCTCGAAAATGTCTTACTTGTTTGAATCAGTCTCTACAAGAATATTTATATTTCTGACAAAGGCAATAAAATTATCAACAAAGAAAACATTCCAAATAGGGTAAAGCCAGGTGTATCAAAGATTTGTTTGATACTAGAATCCCAAAAGCGCAGAACGCCATCGTCAAGGTCATATTTAATTCTGCCTGCTACCATCTAGCTCTACTTGCATAACTAAATTGCTGCACATAACGGTCAATTCGAGAGGCCAACTAACGCCCCGCTGGTGCACATAAGTGCTGTTTACGGGTTCCTCCACTAACCATGTCCATGCGCACAAAAAAATGAGTAAAATGTCACCCCATGAACTTCATACCTGATTTGGACCTGGTGTCTGCACGAGAGGTCGTGGCTCGACATATTGTTAAAACGTATTCTCGGCTTTCTTCTCCTCCAGCAGGATAAAACTGAAATCCTATCCCCTATCCTATAATTTCAAAGTATATGAGTGAGATTCACGTCCTTATCTCAAAAACCCGGGGTAATTCACTATGAAGAAATAAACGGGAGTAAACATATACAACTTTTGAATTAGAATAAAGAGGAGAAAAGAACAAATCTCATAGATAACTAAGAAACAAAAAATAGCAAAGAGCGTTCAAAGCTAACTTCGAGATCATATCTAACATATATATTTTTTATTTCGTCGTCCAATTGAGAAATTCTTACACTGCAATGCGAGTATGAAAAATTAGTGAAAGATCGTACACATAGGATAGGATCATTTTTATCCTGCGGGAGAGGAAAGCCAAGAATACAGCTTAACCATATGGCGAAACACGACCTCTCGTGAAGATGAAGTTTTTTCGGATTATCTTATTTCGCATTTTTCCTGTGCATGGACCTAGTTGGTGAAAAAAGCCGTAAGCAGCGCTTACGTGAATCACTGTGCACAGGCGAGGCGTCCAGCAGACATCTCGCATATAATCATCATCCCTGACGGGTTCGAACCTGCGTCATGACGATCTGACATGTGTAGCTCGAAGCGTATTCCCAACGCTTTACCGATTGAGCTAAGTGGGCACCCCAATGCTATGGAACAACACAATTGGTTTCAATACATACAATGGAACTTTCCCTAACCTTTGACCCTACTCCCTACTAACCTTTTCCAGGGTATATCTTACAATGGGAAAAGTTTGACGGGATATATTAAGAATATTATTAGTTTTGCTGGGTAAGTCTGAGTAAAACAAATTTTATTAAAGAAAAAAATAGAACTGAAAAAACAACTAAGCATCATACCTTTTTTTTCCCTTATTTAAGATTTACACCTAATCTATCCTTGTAATTTCTTACTCGATTCATGGATTTCACGATGAAATCATGGAACAATTAAAGAGTAAACCACTGTAAATCATCTTAATTCATATATCTTTAAATGATTCCCATACAAAACCCACAAAAAATGAATGGAAATACTAATACGACGGCATTTTTAAGAAGCAGCCTGAAAATCTGTCTAAGCGAGATCTTAAATGCATTGTTACGTCATCCTGAACAATTAAATGATAAGCTTCCAGTCCGGAAGTAAACAGGAAAATATACGCTTGGGGGAAGGTCCATAATGAATGAAAAAATAAATCAGATGGGAAGGACGGGGATTGCGAGAGACATCAGGAGATCAATTGATTCTTTTAGTAATTCAGGTAAACATTAGTCAAGAGTCACAAAGGAGAAAATCCATTTTAGTAGTGGGAGTGAATCAAAACCAGCGATGGGAGCTTTGACATTGGAAGGAAGGAGTCCACTCATTGATAGAAAGTAATTTTTTAAATCAACTAAACGCGTGTCCAAAGATAGATTTTGCCCAAAACACACAATTTCAGAATAGATATTTTCACTATGATGTCGTCTCAAAACAGGGATAAAAAAAAACTATTTTTTAATTTCGGTGTCGCTGGTTACGTGCGTCACTGGTTATAACTTATGTTCAATCATAACAGGGGAAATTAAGAGTTCTTGAATGCAAACAGAAGTCGCGAGTTCCGTCCACCATCTGAAACCGGAGGTCGAGCAGATTACAGTATGAAATTCCAGACTCCAGTCAACACTGTCCCAAGTTCACAAGTTCCGTTTTTCTGTCTTAATTTGTGATCTCGGAAAAAATGTTTTGTTTTCCTGAGGTCTAGTGAAGTTTAGTACCATATTCCCGAATGTCATCAACATAAAAACTGGCAGAATATTTTCATTCCTAACTAGGGGGCGCCAATGCTGCAAGTATCTGGCATTGTCTCCCGGGTTAGGATGAGTCGCTTGCTACATGGCAAATTATTATGATAAGCGGATATATTGTACCGTACGGAACTTAATGAGACCCTTTTCCTGGTCCTATGCCAGCATGGAGGCGCGATTTGGTGTGCTTGCAATTCAGAATTAACTAGGTTTATTGGTATGTTTATTTCTAATTCCGCTAAAGCACATGACACTGAGCAAAAATAAAAACAGTTAACTTAGATCAAACGAATGTAGAATGAATTGAAATTCTTTGAAAAAAAGGTCGGTAAACCTTTACCAGTTGAACTGTTCGTAGCCTAAACTTTACAAAACAGCATACGGTACCAGTTAGCAGTTTGCCAAATTTGTACCAGGGATAGGACTAACCCAGAAACTGATGACCGACGCCAGACCGTTGTATTGAGGGGGTGAGAAATTGTGATCCAGAGCTGAGAGCAACCTTGATCAGTAAGTTACCGCAGGTGCTCAATTTATACCGGTGGAAATTCCATTAAAAGCCAATTTATGGTTGCCGGAAACTTTGGCCTCTAGAAGTACAGAGTATCGGTCTTAGGAGCTTCGTCCTTGAGTGAAAACCTGATAGCGGCAGGTTGACGGTGAAAGGGTAGGAATTTTGTTAGCGTTTGTAGGTAAAGGATACAGAATTTGATGTAACAAATCGTCAGATTCAATCATATCCAGGAAAGTCTTATCATATCTGCTTCATCGTATTCAACAACGTGTGATCAATGTATTATTGTTCCCAAACTTTCTTCACGTCTGCAAAGCTTGTCGCAATATTGCCTTACTTTGCTTTTTCTGCAGATATTATCATACCCTTTTTCAAAGGAGCTTTTTGGCTTTTGGCTACCATTCAGCATTACGCATTCATTCACTGTGGAAGATACACAGTGTCACAAACAGTTTTATGCCGGAGGCTTTTTCCCTCGAACTTCTAAACTTTGGAATTCATTGCCTTAATATTGCTTTCCTAATTGTGTTGACCTAAATGACTTCAAAACTTGTTAAATAAATATCTCTTAAAGATGGAGTTACTTCAATCTTTCTTCACAGTTCATTCCTGCGTTTAAGTAGATCTCTCTGCAGACTAGTCGTTTTAGGAGACTTTCGTGTATGATATTTCTCGTGCAACCTTGCTTAGAGCGAATTTTGATAAAAAAAGGGGTTCAAGGGACAAATAGTCTATCTTTGACCTATTCTGAAATATCAAAGATTCGCAATTGTGTAATATCAATATTTTGCAATTAGCAGATAGTTATCTTTACTGATTTCTGAAAGTTTAATTTCTACATTTCAAAATAATACATTGATAAATTTCATTCGCTTAATTGCAATATGTTAGTAGTTACGGTATTTAATTTTAAGTATCGGTACATTGTGTTCTAAACTGAGAAGCAGCGTTTGTTTCCCAACTGTTCTGGGCTAGAATATGTCAGGTCAGCCAATGTTAGGTCTCTACTTATTAAATGCCAATGGTAGCAAATGGTCTCCAAGGATTAATCTTTGATGGATATTTTAATAAGGATATACTGGATATTGCATTTATACTGGATATTGCTGGATATTTAGTAGGGACATTTCGGAGGTCTTTTCTAACCCAACGACCACCCTAAACAGCCTTTCAAGCAGGGTTATGTGACATGCTAATGAGCCTGCCGATTGGTGCTGGAAAAAGGAATCATACCAGCATTACATTACAGCATCATCTCATTATTGAAATGATCATGAAGGCTGCAATACATGTGAAGTTGTCTTATCGATGCCTTTTGTTTCGAGTAATCCACACCTGCATTGCTTTGCGCTAATCGTATTCACATGCGTACAAAGCACAAACGAACGCAGCGAAACGAGCATCGTTCGGGTGCATTGATAAACGTAAGGAACTGCATGCAGAGCATTGTGCTTGCGTATTCATTAAACTAAAAGTAACTTGAAGAAGGCCGAAAAGCGGCTGAATCAAACCGACTAACGGTCACTCATACAACACTTATAACAGTTACATAATGTAGTAGGTTTTTTTCAGCCTTGCTTCAAGTTACTTTCAGTTTAATGAATAAGAAAACTTTTCATGTTTATAATGCGAAAAAATGTACGTTTCACGAAGTAAAAAAATCAGAAATTTTTTAACAAAAAGAATTTAAAAAGATATTTGGAAATTCTTTTGATATTTGCTCACTTGAAGAAAATGAAATGAACATCCGGTCATCTGAAAAAAAAATCAAGATTCTGCCATACTGATCAGTGATTCTCAACCGTAGCCCTCTTAACGACAAAAGTGAGCGAGTACAACCAGTACGATATTGTTGTTGATTTGATAATACCTGTAATGTTTTTTGAACTTTTATGATTTCGAAAGTAAAATGCCTAGGACATGTAAAAAGTGCCAATTATTTGAGGAAAAATTTATTGAAAAATTGCCATCTTTTATAGACTAGGGATTTTTTATATACTAACTACTATATGTACTTTAGGAATAGTGCGTAGGTCTCAATGATAGGCATCAACTTGCTTGTACTGTAACTTTCAAGCTGTTTTTTAATTGTGGGATTATGGCGTCTGGTGGGAAGTCACAGGATATTAAAAGCGATGACTCAAGCATCATAGGGATATCAAACTCACAACCAAAGACTGGAGGGAGACAGCAGCAAAGCAGGTGATGTTTGTTTTTGAAAGACAACATAGCGAAATGAATTTCTGTTGAAAGCAACGTTCACCCTTTTACTTGATTATAGTGGGATTTATTTTGTTTCTTGTTCTTCCATCCCCGTGGAACCAATGAGGAGGAACCAGTGAGCCTAAAAAGCTTCCAGCCAAGGCTATAGATTATAATGTCTTGCCCAGGGACACCTGCAGGTGTTCGTTATATACAAACATTCTCATTCCAAAGAAATATAAGTTTATTGTAGGCTTCCGTTAGAACATTCTAACAGTCTAACCTCTTCGGACAAGACTATGTTCTGACGAAAGCTTAAAATTAACTTATGTTTCTGTGGAATGAGAACATGATATTTTTGTATGTAGGCTTTATTCATATTATCTCATTCCATGTATCCTTGTGATTTCTTTCACATACGGATCCAGGATTCTGAGGGAACAAGGTGAAGGGATAGGTAGTTCATCGCAAGAAATCAACGCATCGCATAAATTTTATTAATACTATGATTTTTTTGTCCTAGATCAAACCCATATCATTCATCAGTCCTTGTGTTAGAAACCATTCATGCCACTGCGACCCGCAGTGGTGTACCATCATTTTTTGGGCGAGTCGAGAGGTTTCATATTCATCAGCACTGCTATTCCAACAGTTTTTATCATTTGTATTGAACATTCTTCTTTTTTTTCAGCCATCAAGGGCCGCATTCATCTGGTCACAACTTTGACCGACCGCCTCAGAACTCATCCAGGAAGCAACAACAAAAACAACACCAGCAAAGATACCAAACCCCCAACTCCAGCGAAAAACGGAGACAAGATCATTGGAAAGTTCCGCATGGAAATAACAAACACAGCCCTCTTGCTCGGGACCTTTTCGGTGCTGAAAGCAACCCCGCTTTCCAATTTGACTTTCAAATGAGTAACAGTGACCATCAGGGCCCACGATATAACCATGGTTACCATGGGAACGACCAAAATTTTGGGGGATACCATTCCCGAAATAATAATAACCAAAACAGAACAAAGAAAAACTATCACCAACAAAGACAAAACCAAAATGCTTCCCGAAATGACACCCAAGCACCAGGTCAAAGTTCAAAGGGTAATTATCGTCATCAAAACGGAGGGACGCCTCAAAGTAAAACTCAAAATACTGGACAAACTCCAAAATTAACAAATTCTGCCCCAAGCATAACTGAGAGAAATGTACAGTTTATTGAAACTTTGATGAAAAATGGACAAAAAATGGAAAATCTTCAAGTAACATTGACATCGGCAGAGAAACGAAAGGAGAAAAAACAATTCAGTCGAGGTGAATCGCTGGATTTCATTTTGTCTTTAGTTGTCTATTGTTTTTCCCGTCAGAATTTGAACAACAAATGTGTTTTAAGTTTTTTTGGACTAATATAGTATTTTAAAACAGTTTGGAGTGGGTTTTTTTATAAAAAAAAATCTTATTCGAATGACTTCTTTGGGAATATTTATTTAAGATTTGCGGTGTAGGAGTCTTTCTACACATATACACCAATTTATTTTTGTAAGGTTTCATCTGACTTTGGTCGGGGCTCCCTAGACAAGCTTTTAAAAAAGTTGTAGAAACACTCTTGAAATTCATGTTTATCAGTTTATTCTCCTTCTATAGCATCCTTGCTTTTTGACATAGACATAGTTTATTTCGACACCTCTGTCGACACAAAAGACAATGCAAATAAAGATATCACATTACAGAGTTATCAGGGAAGCAAACAAAACCTAAAATGAAGTTTAAAAATGTACCACGGAATAAGTTTCAAAGAAAATTTTGTAGAGAATTCCATGTGTTTGCTTACCGCATATGGATCCTCTTACGCAAATGCATAGAAGTAGTTAGTCCCATGTTCACCCGACCAACAGCATATGTTAAATTTTACAGTCAAAACTTGGGCCATTTATTAACTTTTTTTTATAGATTTCTAAAATAAATATGATTGGGAAAGATTCAATTCTTTAATAGATGTATTTGAAAATGCGAAACTTGATATAAAAATTCTCCCCAAAGTGTGATTTATGAAATGAACGAAGCTATAACCATGACAACTTTTTTAGGTACCCGCGGGCAAAATGAAAACAGTAGTTCAACGAGCCAAACTTTGAACACTTCTCAAAGTAAAGATGGTAACGCTACGAAGGTTAATAAAAGTCCTGCAAATAAGTTCATCAATCCTCTCATTTCCACGGAAACGACGAAGACATCTGAGCAAGACAATCATGAAAATGATGCGAGGTATTTAAGAATATAGGTGTTTTAAAAGTCAAAACCAGAAAGGGGTAACAGAATATTGTTGTTTTGGGTGTCTGGAATGTTCATATCTTTACTTTCGGATGCATAAAAAAAGCCTCAAAACCATCAACACTGCTATTTCATAGCAGTATTGATGATTTTGGACCTTTTTCTACAGTTTGGTTGCTACAAGTCACTCAATAAGAGGCACTGATATCTTCTAGCAACAGATATATCATGAAATATTGCCAATTTGCTAAATTTTCTTCTGGCGGAAATCATTTTCATTGGGCGTCTGAGTGGGGCTAGGCAAAACCGAATCATTAGAATTTCGAATCTGATTCAGATATTTTTGAATCTATTTCAATCGCTGGTCCTATTTTTACTGTTACTATTATTGTTACCATCACGATTAGGATATTTACAGTTAAAAATTACAAATATCAACATTTCAAACAGACTAAAAAGCGGTATATTTTCAATTAGGTACATTCCAGTCCAGGGCAAAATTTTTAATTTTAACGACAAAATACAATCGATTTTGGTCAAATCTGAGCTGAATCGATTGCATTTCTTCGTTAAACGTAAAAAATTCAGTTTCCTTAGCAAGTTTTTGAAGCCGAATCTGAAATCTGTATTTTGAATCGAATTAACCAACCCTATTGCCTGAGTAGAAGAGTGTTTGCAGAAAGGCTTTTCTTCTGTTTGCTCCACAAGTAATGTCTTAAGTTGGGAGGGCAAAAGACAGAATTTCTTTCCCGACAGGTAGTTACTCTAACGGAATCTTGTGTCCATTTGCGAAGTTGGTTTGCTGTTAACTTAATACATAGATTTGCTAGTGTATTTCGTACTCATCCCAAGGCGGGTACATGAGGCCTTAATGTTTTGTTCAATCAAAGTCTAGAGATATCCTCATATCCGGATAGAAATTTGATTAAAAGCCAAAAGAGCTAAAAAATTTTCAATTATTCCTAAATTGACTTATTTTGAAGCAAAATCATGATCATCACAGGCAGATTCGTTACAATTCACGTCATTCCAATTTTTTTTTAATTTTTATAAGAGGGTAATATAGCAGATTAAGTGAGAATAAGGCTGGATTTCACTGGAAATAAGCAAAAGGAATCAATCTCTTATCCTTGAAATGAATATTTGAAAAATTTCATCATGGCTTGGTGAGAGTTTTACGAGAGTTGGCGCTAGATTCTAAAAACCCGTTATCTCGCGAATTTGCGAGCCTGTCATCAAATCATGATTTCAATGCAAAATGGGTTTGGGCAAAATATGGCCAAAAAATCTGCAAATTTTCGAAAGATATTGAAACATTCTGTTTTAATACCGAATTTCAAATACTGTTCAAACTGAACCATATAGTCGAACTTATTGTAGGTGCAGCATAGAAGCTTTCATTCTGGCATTTCAACTTACATATTACTTTCATAGATCGGCTGAGAAGTCAGATCCCAGCATTGCAGAACAACACGAGAAAGAAACTTCGGTAAATACAGGTGGGTGATAAGCAGGCTTTCAGATTTGTTACAGTTTGCAAGAATACAATTTTTCTTATTTTCCTATAAGGAGTGTAATATAGCAGATTATAGGAAATTAATGCTGGATTACACAGGGAATCAATCTTTGATCCTTGAAATGAATATTTAAAGTTCATCATGGCTTCGTGAGAGTTCTACAAGAGTCTGAGTGAGATTCTAGGAACCAGTAATCGTGCGAATTCGCAAGCCTGGATTAGGGAATGACTTCTATAGGTGATAGAGATACTAGAGTCCGAATTAAGGGTTCGAAGGTTCAAATCAAACCCCAACTTTAGAGGAATCTAAATTCTTTACCAGTAGTTCAATTTTGTGATACTGGGATATGGTTTGTTAACAATTTTCCACTAAATTTGAAAATATTTTCTTGGTCGGGTTTACGTGGGACTAACTACTTATCCTTCTTCTATGAATTACCCATCCCTAGTTTAAATTTCGCTATATATGCAAATCTATAGACAAGACGTTCAAGAGTCTCCTACACACATACACAAATTTCAACAATGGAGTCATTGTTGAATATGCTTGTCTGAGGAAGCCTGGCCATGGTCATGGAAATAAATTGTGTATGTGTGGAGAAAGGCTCTCGACCCTCTTGTCCATAGATTTGCATATATAGCGAAATTTAAACTGGGGATGGGTAATTCAGTATACTTTATTATTCCGGAATAGTAAAATCGAATACAAAATACAAATTCCGCCAATTATCCACACCGAGCTATCAAAAATATCGGAATGATGTCTCCTCCTTGCTCAGTGGTGTGTGTAATCACACATACGGCATTGGTGAGATTAATATGTTGTCTTTGTACACGGGCCATAATTTAGCTACTTATGTGACACACTGCACCTCGCAATCGCATTTCCGCTTGAACTCAAGATTCACAAGGATACACGAATACCTTCTTCAGACAAGATTATTTTATTCCCACTTTAATCTCTTCTGAGAAAGTTAGACTTCGTTCTAATGAAAACCCACAATAAACTGATATTTCTGTGGAATGAGAACATGATATTTTTGAATATCTATTTTGTTTGAAATGCATACAAGATTAGTAATCGTATTTCTTCTTCTACAGGGAAATCTGCTGATCACACAGAATCAACAGGGACAGAAAAAAACGAAAAGAAAAAGAAGAAACGACGACAGAGGGAGAAAAAGAAAAAGAGGGACAAAGAGAGGAATGCTGAGCAGCAAGGTAGAACTAGGGATAATGCGACTATGTGCAGTAAAATCATGATACATGTCATATTTGAAATTAGAAATATGCAACACTCATGCCGACAGAGTGCCAGCCACTCCCAGACACTTGAAAAAATAGAGTTCCATCAGAAGAAAATTCATTAAATGGAAAATTGTTTCATGATATATCTCTTTTTGAGTGTCTTGTCGCAACCAAACTGTACAAAAGGATTCGAAAGCTTCAATACTGCTATGAAATAGCAGTGTTGATGGTTTTGAAGCTTTTTAGTCAACCAAGGATAATGGCATTGACGTTTCAGACACCAGAAGAAACGAAGATTCTGCCATCATGGCAACACTTTTACAGAATCTAAAGGCTCTAAATAAATGGGAAGTTGTCCTACTTTACCGTTGCCACAACCGGGAAACTGCCAATGTACATATGAGTCTGCATTCCTTTGCTCTGTTAATTTTTGTGCAGGAAAATTTACTGATGTCCATGCCGAGCTTTGAGAATTGTAGTTATGAGACTGCCAAGGCGCTTGAATATGCATCTGAACTGGCACTTCTCCTTAGTCCTTGTGAGTTTAGCTGCTACTCAGACAAAGCGAATGAAAATTCCTTCAGAGGAAAATATACCATAAAATTATTTTCAATAATATAACTTGGCAAAACCGTAAGCCCCATTTATGTCATGCCCTGAAGAAGATGTTCTGAATAGAATTTTGAAATGTTTGTAAATCATTTCATTTTGCTTTCACATGCTGTGCATGTCAGACCGTTATTGTTCTTTTTGTCTTGATGGATTAAAAAATCTTCCCTTTTTTTCTATTATTGTAGATACGCATCAGCAGCAAAAACATCAAGCCCCAGAATTCAGACAAGAAAGTCAGGCCTCGAGTGCTGGAAGCGATGTTACAGCCAATACAAAAGATGGTAATTTTTTCGTTTAAAATTATTGATGAGACTTGTTTCGTTATGTGGTGGGTAAATTGTGGATCATTAGATCGTACATAGACTGATATATTTTTTTATATCCACTTCTTAGAGTAGATCACCGGCCCTGTAACAGCGGCCACTTATACACAGACAGGGTTACAATTGCTGGAAAGATATGATCTTTCCCTGTTCGGCTTAGCCTACCCAAGTTAGTACACCCTGGGTTGAGTGGTGGGCATGGAATAGCGAGCCAGACTCGCCAGGACTCAAACCCGAGATCTTCATCCTGCGACATGACATAAGACATAAAGTAATTTGTACTTTTCTGTTACTGGTAGAATCAGTGATGTCCAAAACGAATCTAATGTTGAAATACATTTGGAAATAAACATATTCCATTTTGCAAAATTTTTAATTTTGATATATTTCAAAAATAATGGAATATGAAAATATATCATTTTTCACGTTAATACAGGAAAAACTACCAAAATAAATCCCGATATGCTATTCCATAATACCGTCCCTGCTATTGAGCGTCCTGTGCTAAAATCACCTGTCAAAAACTTGACATCATAACTTGATAACGGTGTTTGTATGTTTCATCTTTCTATATCACTGGGGCTGGGTAAATTAATAATTTGAATCGATTCGAAGCACAAATTATTCGAACTAATCGTGGATCTTTCATAGGAACAAAAATTTGCTAAATAAGGTGAAATTTTCTTTTAACGACAAAATGCAATCGATTTCGGTCAAATTCGACCTTAATTAATTTATTTTGTTGTTTAAATAAAAATTTTGCTTTCGGACTTGAATTGTAATTGAATATACATCGCTTTTAAGTCTGTTTTAAGTAAGTGTTTGGGCTAATATTTGTAATTAGTAAATGAAATTTCCCAATTATTATAATAATAGTAATAGTAGAAAGGGGATTTTATTTTTATGAAATCTGCGATTCGATCAGATCCAAGAAAATTAGATTCGAATTCTATGATTTGATTTTGCCAGTCTTATATATCGCAGGGGAAAAACGAACGGCTTTGTTGTATCAGGTGATGGAAGGGAAGATCTGCCACCACCATCTTCGAGGCTTCAAATCCCAATTATTCTTTCCAAAATTTCAGTTCGCGACAACGACACATCGCAAAAAGATGTTCCGGATACGTCCTCCAAACCAGAGAAGGCTTCTGCTTCTGAAGACAAGGAATTACATGAAAAGGAAAGTAAAGAACCACCAGGAAATCAGAATACTGAAAACATTGCTAAGAAAGAGACTGAAACTGAAAATTCGGGTAAGCGCAGTTATCACGCACTGCACTTTACAATTCAATTTTGTTTGGCATTTTCTTTGTTTAGAATGCAGTTACTGGTGTTACATCTTTCAGTCGCTCTTCGACATTAAGCAGTACCTGAAAGAAACCAAACCAACAAACGACCCCTTAAAAGCAGAGAGCTACTAAAAGATGTAGTACCAGCAACTGCACTCTAAGCGGAAAGTATTCCAAACAGAACTGAACCACCATGGTAAGGTGCTGTGAGTGGTATCTGCAATGGGCAATGATAAAACAGAATGGTCTACAGAGCTAGAATTGTCCTAACATAGTTGCTTGCATTTCTGGTTGTTATGTTCCAATTTCAGCTGCAAGTTGTATGCGTTACTAATGTGCATAATTTATAACTTGTCAAAAAGAAAACTAGGGTTTTTCGAAAGTTATGGATGTAGCGTCAGCCACCACAAGGGTTAGCATAAATGCTAACTACTAGAATTATTCACGATCTTGTTTTCTTGTCTGATCTGTCTTTTTTTCAAGGTGCATGTCTCTGACCTGAATTGACTTGTTTGATGTCCCAACTTATCTGGTTTTGATCAGTCATGGAGTGCCGGTCTTTAACTACTTTTTTTCCTACGATGTATATATGTGCGAATGACTATTGATTAATAGCAATCCCCAGAAATAGTAATTGATAATGTACTCGTCCGTCCAGATTGTACCTGCAAACCGCATTTTCTGCTATCAAAAACATTGTGCTATTGTGTCGTTTAAATAAACCACGTGGGGTGTGACCTAGTTAAAAAAAAATTAGGTGGATACCTCTGAATGCGGGGGGGTTGTTGTTTTTTGACCTCGCAAAAGTTCATTAGAGGCATACCAGCAGGTGTAAATAGTCTCAAGACCCGTTTTTTGTCGATACTTGACGTGATAATGCATCAACTTGTAACCATATCAGGCGGTATGTCACGAAATACCAATATCACGGCAAACCGACATTGCAAAGATTAACACGATACGATATTTTGGAAAACTCAATACCGGTATTTACCATCCACTGATACGCTTATTATCTAAATTTTCCTCTGACTGGTTCATAATTCCGATTCTCCAAATTTATTCAGCTCAACCGACTGAAAAAGATGAAAAGAAGAAATTAGAAGAATTGGGACTGGAGCAAGCTGAATTAAGGCTGGAAAAAGACATGATTTTCAAACTTAAAAAGGTGAATATCAACATTATTCCCAGCAGTATAAAAGTTCGACAAACACTAAAAAAGAACAGTAATACTAGTCATCTAGTGGTGCGATCGCCCAGCCTAGTGGTTGGACATCGTTGGCATCGTAGTTTGGAGATCTTGGGTTCGAGTCCCGGTGAGGCCGGCTCGTTAATCCTTCCCAGGGTGTAACTTGGATGGGCTAAGCAAAATTGGAAAGATCATATCTTTCTAACAACTTAAACCCTGTCCGTCGATAAGTGCCCGCTGTACAGGGCCTTGGACAAGGTGGAACAGAAAAAAACTGAATATCATCCCAACTTGATGGTTTTAATCTTTCTGGTCATGGAACTTATTAGACCATTCAAATGTTCGACTCCAATATTCCAGTTCTACTTCTCATTGCTGTTTTTCTCAGAAATCTCCAACGTTTCCTGATGCAAAATACTTCTGTCGATTATGTTCTCATCATTTGAACACGATCCAACTCGCCCACAAACATATAAAGGATAAAAGGCATAAGAAAGAGAGTAAAGCAAAGCAACAGGTAACGCTACGCTACACTGAGAATTGAGTATATTTCCCAATCACAAATTTTATATTGTGAAGCACGAGCCACTGATGGTTCATCTTATCGTTGGATGCATCAGTGTCCCGTACTTCACAAAAAAGAGAGCAAAACAAAGCAACATGTAACTTTGCATACTGATATTTGAGTACACTTTGCAGATAGGGCTGGGCAATTCGAATCAATTCGAAGCACATTATATCCGAATCAATCGTAAATCGTTCATAGGAACAAAAACTTGAACTAGAATTTTCATTTGTTAAAAACAAAATACAATCAATATTGACCAGAATCGATTACATTTTGTTGTTAAAATATGAAAATTATTGTTCCTACTGCAAATTAAAAATACATTATAAACTATAAATTTCTTCATTTTCAAAATGGAGACAAGTTGCAATGGTAAAAATGGGATATTTGTTATTTACATGGAATTTATGATTCTATCTGATTCGGAAAAATTATTCGAATCAGATTCCAAATAAACCAGTTCCACCCAGCCCTATTTGCTGAGTTATGATCAAACATTCCATATCTACGAATCCCATGAGGGATGATGATTATATGCGAGGGGTCTGTTGGACGCCTCGCCGGTGCACGGTGGTTCACGTAAACACTGCTTACGGCTTCCTCCATCAACCAGGTCCATGCACAGGGAAAATGAGAAATTGATAATCCAAAAACCTTCAACCCGATTCGGAACTGGTACCTGCACGAGAGGTGGTTCGCCATATGGCTAAGCTGTATTCTCGGCTTTCCTCTCTTGCAGAATAAAAATGAAATCCTATCCTATCTATCCTAGTCTAGGTAGACTTATGAAACGTCGATATTCAAGTACTTCGTTCTCGGTTACCAGAAGAAAACATATTTGAAATTTATAACTCTTGTTGCTAGAAATTGATTTATATTTGAAAGGAACGCGTTCTTTAAACAAATTTTGCTGTTCTCAAAGTATTTCACAAGTAGATACCTTGAACTTTGACCTCTTAATATTCTTAACAGGATGAGTTATTACGTCAACTAAAAACTCCACCCAGTGCTGCATTGGAAGTCTTAGATCGCCTACTAGTGTCTGTGCTGGACAAGAACATGATGACTGAAGATGGCGCCAGACAACGCATGGAAGTTGTCAAACACCTTGATGAGGTCATTCGTGAAAAGCTACCAGGTACGATATTCCAAATTTAATGTGATTTTGTCAAACATCGTATTGTCGTATTTCGTATCGTTTCCGATATCAATATTTCAGACATTTACCACAGACAAGCTGAAATCGTTGACCAATATTTAATAGCGAATTTTCCTTTTTAATATAATACGTTAATGAGTTTTAGTCAATTTTTTACGATATGTTAGAACTATTTCAGCAGTTATACTATTTTATTTTTAATACTACTGAGTGAGAACAGTTTTTTTCCCCGAAATTCTGTTTAGTTAAAAAACTCCTTTTCTCATTGAATTCTGTGCCAATATCGATCAACTACCAATTTTGGCCCAATATATCGGTCCATCTCTAATCGACTTTGCATAGATATTTTTAATATGCTCCGAACAAGAACAGTGCTTTAAAGTAGTAACAGAATCTTCTTTCACTTCTGGTGTCTGAAATGTTCATAGCATTTTCTTCGAATGTACAAAAAAGTTCAAAATTATCAGCACTGATATTTCTACAGTATGGTAAAAAGGGGAAGGATAGGATTTCATTTTTATCCCGCGGGAGTGGAAAGCCAAGAATACGGCTTAACCATAAGGAGAACCACAACCTGTCATGCAGATACCAGTTCCGAAACATGGTGAAGGTTTTTGTCACATTTCTTATTTGTCCTGTACATGGACCTGGTTGGTCAAGGAAGCTGTAACCAGTGCTTACGTGAACCACTGTTAATCATTAGGCCTCTCGCATATATTCATCATACCTTACGAAATTCAAACCTGCGTCATGCCGATCAGAAATGCGTAGCTCAAAGCGTATTCTCAACGCTTCACCGACTGATCTAGCTGGGCACGAAGTTACCAGCTCCTATCCACTTGCAAATTTGAGAGTATATACTTCGAAATATCGTGCAAGCAATTGCACTCTAAGTGGAAAGCAATCATAAAGGTCTGAACCCCTATATAAAGTGCAGGTAGTTATATCTGCCCTGGGTGATCATGAAATCATCTGCCATTTTCACAGGTATATTGAATATATATAATTTCATTTTTTAGGGTGCAGTGTTGTGCCATACGGCTCCTCAGTAACGAAAATCGGCCTCAAGACGAGCGATGTGAACGTGGATATTCAATATTCAGGCGACTTACGAACACCAGCTGTACTGTTGTCTTTGTTGAAGATCTTGAAAGATTGTGGTATGTGAATTGTGAAGCGCAATCATGATTTAGGCTAGATTTTATTGTATTCAGCAGTATTCTTTTACATCTGAAAAAGACTGGTAACATTGCCTAAAAGAAGTGACTAACAGGCCACTAATATGTAAAAGAGATATTATAAAATAATGCACGAGAAAACTGCATTCCAAGCAGGAAACATCCCAAATAGAACTGATCTGCCGCGACAATATGCAGAGAGGGTATCAGCCTTTGGTGATAATAATACCATCAACCAATTATTATTGTTTTCTTTTTGTTGCCTTCCACGATACGCAGGAAGTATGTTAAAGACTATTCTAAAGAGTTTAAATATTATAATTGCACCGTGCATACAATCTCAAAGCAGGAACATGAATGTGGGATCCAATACTAGGGTTGATACGATCCTGGCAATTTATACTTTGAAAGATAGTGCGGTCCGATTTCTGCAAAATGTGAAACAAAATGATCAGGGGTCATTTATAAAGTACTAATACGCCCATTCGTAAATTCTAAAATGTTTATGTTTTTCTTTTTTCTTCCCACTTATATTTCACTTTAATTTCCTTTGTTTTTTAAGTAGGTAACAGGCTTACGTCACACTTTGTGTTTTAGGCCAAATAGGTCTTGTACGTTCAGCCTGTCTCATAATCATAATGTGTTTCTTATTATATTTATTTTGAGACGAATAAACATGCATACTTACATTTCCTAGTACAGAAAAAATCAGTTGAACAGTAAAGCAAAAATATCACACTCTGACTCAGAAGTGGTATTTGCATGATATGCGGTTGTTTGCCATATGGTTGAGCCATATACTCAGCTTTCCTCTCTTTTTTTAAAATTTTTTTTTATTGAAATTTGCTCCGACCAAGGCCACAGGAGACAAATCATAATTGAAAATTCTCTTGAAGCCACTAATGTGCAAAAAGCTACATGAAATGCAGGAATAGGAACTAAGGAAACCCCATCCCCGATAGATGTCTATTAACGCGAGTTTTAAAGCCTTGTAGATCAACACAATCAGGAAAGCAGCAAGAAGGGTAGAAATAATATCTTGCCCTATCCTAATAATTGGGGTCTTTATTGTAGATGGGCAGTAAAATCAAAATTCTGTTTTTTACTTGTTAACAAATTTCCTAGGTGAATACACAGACATTCAAGAGGAATTCAATGCCAAAGTACCGAGGATTGAAATCACAGACACACGGACAAATGTGCGCTGTAGCCTCAGCCATAATAACATCAAAGCACTTCAGACGACCAGATTATTGAGGATTTATGGAGAGATTGAACCCACTGTCATCAAGGTAAAACTAAGACGGGCAGGATAGTGGGTGTGAGGGCCTAGTGGTTAAACATGTTCGAGATCTCGGGTTCGAGCACCGGCGAGTCCGGCTCGCTTATCCATGCCCACCGCTCAAACCAGGGTGTAATAACTTAAGGTAGGCTAAGCCAAACAGGAAAAGATAATATCTTTCCATTAATTGTAGCCCTGTCCGTCTATAGGTGGCTGATGTTACAGGGCCTTGGACAGGGTGATCCACTCTAAGAAATGGCTATAACAAAAAAAAATATTGGAGAGGTCAACCCTTTTACGTCCACCCCTATTAATAAATAATAACCTACTTCAATTTCAGCTTGGCAAGCTATTGCGACTCTGGGCTCGATTATGTCAAGTCGATTGTCAACAAGAGGGCTCTCTAGCTCCACATTCCTTCGTACTGATGACAACATTTTATTTGCAACAAAAATATGGACTACCTGTTTTACACGAGGTGAGAATTGAATTTCTATTGGTAAAACTTGCCTGAGGTGCGATGGCCTAGTGGTTGAACATGTTGGCATCGCAGCTTGAAGATCTCGTGTTGAGCCTCGGCGAGTCCGGCTTGCTTATCCATGCCCACCACTCAACCTAAAGTGTAATAACTTGGTAGGCTAAGCCGAACAGGAAAAGAGATATAGTGATTGTAACCCTCTCCGTCTATAAGTGGCCGCTAGTACAGGGCCTTGGACAGGGTGATCCGCTCTAAGAAGTGGCTATTAAAAAAAAAACTCACTTTTCAGCGACTTTTTGAAAGATGCGTGACACAAAAGAATTACATAGCAATACTATAATTAATTAAGACCCAGTAACTATGCTTCAGGGGAATTACCAGAGGACACTATGTTGATTTGATCTTAATTGAGAATTTAAGAAAGTGTTTTTGTTCATTTATTGTGATACTTTTTATTCGAATATTTGATTTGTAAAAATAATTCGACTCTGAATTCAAGGGATATTTGATTCCCCCCCCCCCCCTACTTATTGGCATCGGAGGTAGAAGATCTGGGCTCCGGGCATCAGCAAGTATGTCTTCTTAATCCGCACCCATTCAGGGTGAAATAACTTGGCCTGACCTGGCAAGCTCATCATATCTTTACCTTCCTACCTGGAAGGTAGCATTCTATCTTTGTAAAGAAAAATATAAAATGCGAAATCCAGAAAATTTTGACTAAAGCTCATAATTTCCTTCATTCCATGAAACCATGTCAATTTAGACAAAAAAAATCAATTTTTCCTTTTGATTTGTCCAGATTTATGCAATAAAAATGATATATTTTCATATCCCATTATTCGAAAACATATCAAAAATCAAGAATATATTCTTTTCGTTTTGGAAAAATCCCTTGTTCAAACCCACATCATTTGTTAGGCATTACGTCCTAGCTCATCTTTATCTCTGACATGCTTGTTTGTTGCCAGATAATGGCTGCTCATGACATAGAGTCACTCCTGGAAGGGTCGGATGATGAGACCAATATCCTGCTGCAGAATGAGGAGGGCGATTGGATATATAACCCCACAGCGCCACCTATTGAAGAAAAGGAGGAAGAGAAACAACTTGAAACACCTGAAATTGAGGATGAAATTGATGAAACTGCTGAATTTACAGGTAAGTCTGTCTTCTTAATCCATGCACCACGCAACCCAGGGTGTAATAACTTGGCCTGACCCAAAAAGATCATATCTTTCCAACAACACTGGAGGTCACAATACAAGTTTGTGTTGGTGGCGCTTTTTTCTAGGTTTGTTTCATTTTACCCTTGCTCTTTATTCTAGTGTATTGCTACACATGCATTTTGAAAGTCAATATTTCAAAATGTATCAGATAGACGTAGACGTGAGGTTGTAATTACAGGGGCCAAAATTAAATGTCTTGTGGTTTTGAAATGGGATCAAATAATTTCAAGAAATCGAATCGGATTCTCAAATTATAATGTTGTCCAGGAATTTGTAAAATACATGAAAATTCAGATATAGTTTTTGGCAACTTATACATTTTTGATTCTGTTAATTTTGAATCCCTGAAAAATAAAAATTAAACCAAATTATTTATGAATTCGTGAATTTATTTAAATATTTCAGATAGTTTTAGTTATGATGACAGAATATTGTTTTTCTTCGGATCTCTAAAATGCTCATGTTATTTTGTTAAATAGACAAATAAAAAAGCACCATTAACACTGCTATTTTTGTATTGAAATTCACTCCAAGCAAGGTCCGAAGCAGTGCCTAAAAGAAACCAACTAACGACCACTTAACAGCAAAGAGCTACTAAAAGATGCAGTACAAGCGAATGTATTTTAAATGGACAACATCCAATGGGAATTAAACCAACATGGCAAAGTGCAGTGAGTGGTATCTGCCATGGGCGATGGTACAACAATCTACCATTTCTTTTTCCCTTTTATCGTCTCTTACGACACGTAGGAGATACATTAGGACTATTGTAAAACCCATACCTGCAGTCTTCCACCTTTAGTCTCCTAAGAAAAAAATTCTCATGGAATGGAGCCTTTTTTCAAATTCATCTTCTGATGACGATTGCTTGTACCTGACATTCTGCCAAACTGATGTCATGACCTGCTCGTATTCAGTCCGTTTGACGCTGGCCGTACTTTAACAAATATTTTCTTTCAGAATCAGACGATGACATAGAAATCTCATTCGGTGAATCACCGAAAAAAGGTGCTATATTTCTTGCTGCTCGTGACAACGCGAGCGATAAAAATGCAGAACAATCAGGAGATCCGTTATCACCAGTGAAACTAAAGAAATGTTTTGAAGGAACTGTGCCATCTCTCGCTGAATTGTGGCTCGGGATATTGAAATATTACTCTGCTCAGTTTGACATGGAGAATTTGGTGAGTAGAGTTGGGCTTAGAGATAGAACGGTAAATACCGGTATTGAGTTTTCCAAAATGCCTTATCGATAGCATTAATCTTCGCAATGTCAGTTTGCATTGATAAGGGAATTTCGTGTCACACCGCCTAAAATGGTGACAAGTTGATGCATTATCTCGTCAAGTAACGACAAAAAACAGGTTTTCAGTCCACTCACGCCTGTTGATATGCCTCAATTGAACTTTTGCAATGTCATGAAACAACGACTCGCCTGCATTTAGAGGTATGCACATGATTTTTTTTAGTTAGGTCGCACTTTACGTGGTTCTACTACACAATAGCAGGGTTTTTGATAGCTAAAAATGGTTCGTCATACTGGTAATACTGGCATTTCGGCGACGTTTCTATTTTTTTTTCAAATTTACCTTTAGTAGACTGGGATTTCAACCTAAAAGGAACTAGTTTACGACAACTTCAATAGTTGTTTTCTATCTATTGATTTAATGAATTCACCCTGAGCAGAGCTTGACCACATATCAAAAGGAACCAATTAACGACCTCCTTATATCACAAATCGCTACAACAACTGCACTTCAAGCAGAAAACCAAAACAAAACTGAACCTCTCATCATTGGGTGCAGTGAGCGGTATCTGCCCTCGGCGATACCGGAATTGTTTACCATTTAGAAAGTTCACTCTAAGAAAAGCTGTAATGAAAGCAGTGCCTAAACGTAGTTGACGACCACTCAACGGCAAAAAGCTACTAAAACTATAGTACTAACAACAGCACTCTAAGAGTGAAACATTTCGAACAAAATGCAACATCTTTAGTAAAGTGCAGTGAGTGGTATCCGTCTTGGTTGTTAAGAGTATCTACCACTTTTTTACTCCTTTTTCAGGGTTGCAAATAAGGATTCTCTTACGAGAGTACGCCCTAGTCTTGTGATATTCGCAACGAGAGTATTTCAGGAATGAATCCTGATAATTTTGTTGAAAAATCTTTCATTTCACTACTACACTTACTGTTAAAAACCTTTATCATAAGTTTAGTGCATTGGGAGTCATCAAAATTGTTTTAAACAATTGTAAAAGAAATTTATGAATATGACGGACCCTCTCATTTTTTGAAAATTTGCTGTTTACGACAAATAAAAGTCTTCCGCACGAGTACGGACGAGAGAAAGGCTCTCGTCTTCTTGTGTTGTTTGCAACCCTGCTCTTCTGACATGCCGGAAATATTTTTTGGAAATTCTTAAGCGTTGAGAGATAAGCAATTAAAATAGTTTCAGTCCTGCACCTGCAGGTCTGAAAGTATTTTAATTGCTTACCTCCCACTTTGGAAAGCATATTTTACTGATGATTCTTATCATATTCTTTGACGTTCAGATTATAACAGTGCGAAAGTCGGGAAGAGTGACGCGATCAGATCGAGGTTGGTCGCATCGACGTATTGCTATTGAAGACCCATGCTCACCCAAGTGGAACTTATGTAAACCAATGAACAGCCAGGTACAATATTTAAATTCTATCATATCTATTTTAAATTTAATGAGGAACATGAAGAATTACATGAAGAACAATCCGTGTGGGATGTTTGTCAATCAGAATTTATCACTAAAAAGTTCATTCTCTATGTGATTGCTGTTTTACGAGTATCAGGTATTAATGCTTCACGTGTAATATTTATAATTATTGTCAATCTTTTTTTTTTTTTTTTTTTTTTTTTGAAAAAAAAAATCTATTTTGGAAATGGTTATGAATATTTTTTGAACTTTATTTTTCCTTGCTTTTCTTGCAAAAAAAAAGATATCTCTTTCAGTTGGAATAACCCTCGATACTTTTTTATTCACAGGCATTGTTCTCGTATTTCCAAACCTGTTTAAAACACTGTGTATTTTACTTCCATACGGCGCATAATTCCGCAAAACCGAGAAAAAATCGAAAAATCTCACCACAAAAAAGCAAAAAAATAGAAAAAAAATCAGCAAAAAATGGAAAATCTATCAAATCTGTTGAAGTCTTCGCGAACGCTCTACTGGCGTCGGCTTTTGAAGAGGTCGGAGTTGAAATGTCACACTCAAGTGAGGACGAAAGTCAATCTTCAAGTGCAATAAAGGTCGAAGAGCATTCATCCAACTCCAATAGTGATGTCATAATATCTAATTTTGCCGACATAATGGTGGATGACATCTTAAACGGTTTGAAAAAATTGGATGTTACTATGGACGATAATGAAAAGCAAGATATAAGGTGGGTTCCTGGAATTTAATGTTTTTGGCAAAAAGCAACTTTTTATATTTATAGAAGACATATTAATGGCGAAATCTGGACAGCACTTATTTTGTTATTTTGTGAAACTATGCCAATTCCCGGGGAAATTTTTTTATATATTTAAATTTAGGACAAAACTAAACTCAAGTTAGTAAAAATATCATTCGTCTTCCCAAACTGCAGTGGCTTCTCATGAAATATTTTCCATTTGATAGTATTGACCCATAATTATAATGCACATTCGGTTTTGTACGCAGGGAAGTCCAAAATAAATCGAATATTTGAAAACATTTTCTATATCAACATATCCAATATAGTAAAAATTTTGATTTTAGATATATTTCAGAATAGTGGCTACGAAAGTGTTTCTGAATTTATATATAAATCAGTACAAATTATACAGAAATGTCCATTTTTGCTCTCCAAGTCATTTTATAACTCGCCGCTTCCCAGACTTGAAAAAGGCAGGCGCGACTTGACTCGGGAGTTGACAAAAATGAAGCCAGTGTCTATGCTGGTTCTAAGTCTGTACTTACAGAAGTGGCAAATGAATCCGTCGTTGCTGTTGAATAGATTTAGAAATAGACTCGCGGCTCGTAAATATATGATTCGACTTGACTCGAGACTCTAAATTTGAATTTTGGTGATTTGTACTCGACTCGCAACTCGTGTGTTCTTTGGTTCAACTGGCTGGGGACTCGAAGTGGAGTGACTGGTTTTCAACATGCTTCACATGTCAATGGTCGCCAGTTTATCCCAGGCTTAGTTTTCGAACTTCGGTTAAATTATTCATTTATTTATCTACATCGGCTTTGTTTTTCTCATAAAATATTCTCTTTTTATTTCACAGTTACGAATCGTGCTATAAATTTACGAAGTCCTCCCTCACAGATGGGAAATCCCCTGTTATAATCTGTGGGGGCTGCAAGAAAGAGGGGCATAGAAAATCGAAATGTCCGGATGAAGTACAGATAAAAATATCCCCCCTCCCTCCATTCACTGAAAGATTGAAGCGTATGCTGGATGCGGTTTGCAGGGATATGTATGGTAGGTACTCCTTTTTTTTATATAGAAACTATGGTGAGCTACACTGGATTTCGAAGTACGTGTACATATTTTCTGTGAGTCGTAAGAGAAAGCTAAAAGGAAGCAAGGAAGCGATGAATGGTTTTGTCATCACCCAGGACCGATACTAAGCACTGCACTTTATTATTGTGGTTCAGTTGTTATTTGGGATGATTTCTACTTAAGATTGCAGATCTATTATCTAACCCTTATAGTGGAGTTCGCTCTGGGCAAGACGGAAAGCAGTGTCCCTAATAAGCCAACTCAATGGCCATCGCATGGCAAATAGCTAATGCAAGATGTTCCGCTGTACTCTAAACAGACGGAACAAGTGCATTGAGGGGTATCTGCCCTGGGCGATGATAGCCATCTACTACTTTATTGTTTCCCTTTATTCGCCCCGTATCTACAGGGCAGTAGTTTGACAATTTTTTTTTCAAATCATTTCTCAGATTACTATGTCCCCCAGGAAGATGAAGTTCGAATGCGTGAAAAAGTTTGTTCTGATTTACTGGATTATTTACGGAAGAATTACAGCGAGAATGTTCAAATGTGTTTGTTTGGTTCATCCCGTAACCGATTCACTTTCCGAGGAAGCGATTTGGACATTTGTATGACTTTTAAAGACAATGAAACTGGAGAGGTAAATAAGTAATTTTGTTAAGCATGCATCATGGATAGACCGCACCTTGTTGTTGCGATCCATCTGTGGCTGATGCTTGATAAAGCATAAATAATAACATAAAATGATTGATTCTTTTACTGTCGCCCAGGGCAGATACTACTACTCGCTCACTGCACTTTACCTTGACAATTTAGTTTTGATTTGGATGTTTTTCGTTTAGAGTGCAGTTGCCGGTACTATATCTTGTAGTAACTCTTTGCTATCGAGCGGTCATCAGTTGGTTCCTTTTAGGCACTGTTTCCGGTCTTGCTCAGAGTAAATTTCAATAGTAAAAAACTGCAGAATTACTCCCGAGATATTGGGAAGAAATGAGACTTGAAAAACTTCATGATGATTAAAAAAAAAGAATTTCTATCGCAAGATACAAATTTGCACATTTGATACGTTGTTGCAAAATTGATGAAAACTGTGAAAAACAATATTTATGTCGAATTTGCTAGTTCTAATGTGCCCGGTTCCCTCAGGGGTGGCCGATTAGCTCAATCAGTTAAGCGTTGGGAATGCGCTTCGAGCTATGCATATCTGATCATCGAAACGCAGGTTCGAATCCTGTGAGGGATGATGATTATATGCGACCTGCTGCCAGTGTGCACAGGAAAGATGAGAAGCCAAAAAAACCTTCACCCCGATTCGGAACTGGTATCTGCACGAGAGGTCGTGGTTCGCCATATGATTAGGCTGTATTTTACTTTGTAAAGTTTGACAAAAGTCATGATATTTCTGCATAATAGGTAAAACTAAAAATGTGAATTTTATAGCGAACTTATTATTTTCAATATTTTGAAATACTTTTTATTGAAATTCACTCTGAGCAAAATTGAAAAGTAATAAAGAGCTATGAGTGGTACCTGCCCTGGGTGATATCTATGTTAATATTATTTTTTGTACAGTTTCTAGATTTCACATCTATTATTGAAGAACTTGCTAAAGTATTGCGAAAGGATCCAGAATTACGGCAAATTATTCCGATAACAACTGCGAAAGTTCCAATAGTGAAGTTCTATCATCCGTATACTTGTCTCGAAGGAGACATCAGTTTGTATAACCTTCTGGTGAGTATTGATAATGGGGTTGATATCTTTTTTACGGCTTTTAATAAATAATACTCCAACGTATTTCCTGCATTTCATTAGAGATTTTTTTATAGGCACTTCTTAGAGTGGATCACCCTGCCCAAGGCCTTGTACCAGCAGCCAATTATAGACTGACAGGGTTACAATTGCTGGAAAGATATAATCTTTTCTTATTCGGCTTGGCCTACCCAAGTTATTACACCCTGGGTTGAGTGGTGGGCATGGATTAACGAGCGGACTCGCCGGGACTCGAATTAAAAGGAAGCAGTGGTTGATGGTGTTACCATCTCCCAGGGCAGATACCCCTTACTGCACGTTATCATGGTGGTTCAGTTGCATTCCAGATGTTTTCCATTCAGAGTCTAGTTGCTTTAGTAGCCCTCTGCTATGGAGTGGCCTTTAGTTGGCTCCTTTTAGGCACTGCTCTCAATTACATCATGTACAATGCAAATCATCGAATCATCTATTCTGAAATACGAAAAAATTTTATTTCAGGCGCAACGGAACACATCAATGCTTGCGTTATATGCAACGATTGACGAGAGATGTCGTATGCTCGGGTACGCTATGAAAGCATTCGTTAAACGATGTTGTATCGGAGATGCGTCGCGAGGATCTCTGTCTTCGTACGCTTACACTCTGCTCGTTATATATTTTCTTCAACAAAGAGACCCACCTGTATTGCCAGTTTTGCAAGAGGTGGGTGCATGATCATGATTTTTATTATTCATGTCAAGCATTTTGTTTGCTTCAGGCAAATATTCTTAAGATAAGCCAGCAATTTATTGGGATTATGTTGAAATTCCCGTCAAACGTTATACCTTCTCCCTTGTGTACTTGTAACATCGGATAGGTGTAATTTTGTGGATTGCTTAGGATTGCATTTCACTTTGCAGCATTGTGGCTCAGATTCAAAAACCAGTGATATGGTGACTCTGACATCTCACTCTGTTTCTGATGATTCTGAACTTTTTTAGAGACTTCTGTCACTTCAAAAGCATAGAATTTCATTTTTATCCTGCGAGAGAGGAAAGCCAAGAATATAGCTTAGGCATATGGCGAGCCACGACCTCTCGTACAGACACCAGTTCCGAATCGATTGAAGGTTGGTGGAGGAAGCCATAAGCAACGTTTTTGTGAACCACCGTGCCCTGGCGAGATGCCCAGCAGACCTCTCGCATATAATCATCTCTTATTGAGATTCGAACCCAGGACATTAGTGATGCGTAGCTCAAAGCGTACCGATTGAACTAACCGGGCACCCAAGGCTTTCAGTGGTCTCTTGTGTCTTTTTGGGACTTACTTTACCGTACTTTACTTTAACATATTTCCTGCATATTGTAAGAGGTGACTAAAAGAAAGACCTTTTTATTTATTTATTTATTTATAATAAATATTTTATTTCTCAGTTGTATCCCGGTGAAAAATCTCCAGAACATATTGTTGATGGTTGGAATTCATGGTTTTATGACAGCATTGGGAATTTGGTGAGTTTATATTTTACGTATAAATAACTTTTTCGAGAATAATTTTAAAACATTCAGAGAAATATCTGATGGAACGAAAATTTCCAGAATTGTAGGTTAAAAAACAGTATTGTTTCACAATACCTGACGAAGCTAGACTATGATCTAGCGATAGCTTGGGGAACAAATCTTGTAATATATAGAATAAGATTCCGATCTTTTGTTGTTTCACAATACCTGATGGAGCAAGACTATGCTCTAGATCAGTGTTCTTCAAACTTTATTCATCACGACCCACTTTACACAGCCAAATTTTTTCGCGACCCACGGACTAGAATAAATAACAATAAAGTAAAATTGAATAATACAGAAAATATTGAAAAAATGATAATAAAGACTGATGTGCTTGCATATTCTCACACAAAAGATCGAATCTTAGCTCTATTCGGTGATGGCGGGTCTCAGTACTGGTTCTAAATTTTTTTCAAATTTGATTGATATATTGTTCTTCCATAGTGTAGTTAGTGACGAACCAGTTTTGCAGTTTTACGATGGTTAATACCTGAGTTTATGATAAGAGTCTGATATTCTAAATTGGAGATCTCTGCCATACTTAGAAGAAGAAAAGAAGTGTTTAATGATTTTACCTTCGTCCGGGGCAGATACCACTAATGCTGCACTCTAACTATGGTGGTTCAGTTTCTTTTGAGATGTTTCAGTGTGTAGTTCCTGGTTCCACTTCTTTTAGTAGCTCTCTGCTATCAAGTAGCCCGTAAGCTTGTCCCTTTCCGGCACTGCTTCCTACCTCGCTCAGAGTGAAATATAATATAAAAAAGTACGTAATTCTGAAATTTGATTTATTATCTCTTCAGAGCAAAGATTGGCCTGAGTTTGGAAAGAACAAGGAATCGCTGGGAGAACTTTGGCTCGGACTTCTTCGATTTTACACTGAACAATTTGATTTAAGCCATCACGTTGCCAGTATCAGGCAGAAGAAATTATTGACAGCGTTTGAAAAGGTGCGTATTATATAACTGTGCAATGATTCATTGTTTAAATTGAGCTCTGTGCCCGGTTAGCTCAATCGGTAAAAGCGTTGGGAATACGCATCTCTGATCATCATGACGCAGGTTCGAATCCCGTGGGAGAAAATGATTATATGCGAGAGGTCTGCTGGACGCCTCGCCGGTTCACGATGGTTCACGTAAGCGTCGCTTACAACTTCCTCCGCCAAACAGGGTCATGCACAGGAAAAATGAGAAAAACCATAATCCAAAACCCAGATTCGGAACTGGTATCTGCATGAGAGGTTGTGGTTCGCCATATAGTTAAGCTGTATTCTTGGCTTTCCTCTCCCGCAGGATAAAAATGATATCTCATCCTGTGTGTTTGTTTACATTTGTTGATTTCAGTCATTGCTGTCTATCTGTTTCATGCTTCATTGATTGGATACTGCCTACCCACCAGTTAAAGGACGGTCTGTCCTCGTTAGTGCTCCGAGCATGTGCTCTGTGTCTTATTTTAAGCTGATTAAAATATACTTTGTTGACCTATGTGTTGATGGATTGCATTTCACTTTGCAGCATTGTGGCTCAGATTCAAAAACCAGTGATATGGTGACTCTGACCTCTCACTCTGTTTCTGATGATTCTGAACTTTTTTAGATACTTCTGTCACTTCAAAAGCATAGAATTTCATTTTTATCCTGCGAGAGAGGAAAGCCAAGAATATAGCTTAGGCATATGGCGAGCCACGACCTCTCGTACAGACACCAGTTCCGAATCGATTGAAGGTTGGTGGAGGAAGCCATAAGCAACGTTTTTGTGAACCACCGTGCCCTGGCGAGATGCCCAGCAGACCTCTCGCATATAATCATCTCTTATTGAGATTCGAACCCAGGACATTAGTGATGCGTAGCTCAAAGCGTACCGATTGAACTAACCGGGCACCCAAGGCTTTCAGTGGTCTCTTGTGTCTTTTTGGGACTTACTTTACCGTACTTTACTTTAACATATTTCCTGCATATTGTAAGAGGTGACTAAAAGAAATCTAAGAAGTGGTACATGATTTACCATCACCCAGGACAGATATCACTCACTGCACTTTACCATGACAGTTCAGTTCCGTTTTCGTTTAAAGTGCAGTTGCTGGTAATAAATCTTTTAGTAGCTCTTTGAAATTAACTGGTTGTTAGTTGGTCCCCGTCCGGCACTGCTTCCGGCCTTGCTCAGAGTGGATTTCAATAGTAAAAAAAATTTTAACAAAGAAGTAAATAAACTAGATGTTATAAAAAGACAGATAAGCGAGTTGACTTCCTCAATTAAAATTTTTTTATTTATTTTTAGGAATGGACATCGAAATGTATCTGTATTGAAGATCCCTTCGATTTGAATCACAATCTCGGTGCTGGTGTGTCCAGGAAAATGACGAACTTTATCATGAAAGTATTCGCCAAAGCTCGAGAAAGATTTGGAACCGATCCAGGGAACCAACTGAATAGTGTGAGAGATGTAAGTACGGTTTTATTTGTAATCGATATGGTCGCGTATTTTGGTGAAAGGACAGAAAAAAGATCAGAAACTGTGTGAAATCACAGAAACAAAAAAGAACGCAACACCAATCACTAAAGTGGGCGCATTGGCCTAGTGGTTAAACATGTTGGCATCGCAGGTTGAAGATCTTGGGTTCGAGTCCGGCTTGTTATGCCCAACACCCATCCCATTGTATAATAACTTGGGTAGGCTAAGCCGTACAGGAAAGGATCATATCTTTCCAGCAATTCTAACCCTGTCCGTCCATAAGTGGCCGCTAGTAGAGGGCCTTAGTCAGGGTGATCCACTCTAAGAAGTCGCTATAAAAAGAAGAAAACAGAACTTTTCTGACTGTGTTGACCTAAATGGTTTAGAACTCACATCAATAAATATCTTCTAAGGATGGAGTTCCTTCAATCTCCCTTCATTCCTGCGTTCATGTAGCTCTCTCTCTCTCTGACCTTGCTCAGAGTTTGCTCCTTTCCCTTGGGACTATGCTCGATAACGTCACCGGTTCCTCATATGTTCTACATGGAATGGAATAGCAAGACTCAAGATAAATCTCGTAACCAGATAATTGTAAACATAATTATGAATTATATTTGTAAACATTAATTATAAATTATAAATAAGAATGATAAATTATAATTGTAAACATTGTTAATTGCAAACTGTGAAATAAAATTTCATTTCTCTTCAGTATCAACGTTATTTCTTCAATGCTGAATTCTTGATGGACGGTCAAGAAGTTCCGAACGATCGCTGCTGCAGGATTTGTGGGAAAATTGGACATTTTGTTAAAGATTGTCCGAAGAGAAGAAATGGACGCGGTAAAAAAGATGGTTGGTGTTCTCAATAGGCAATTTTAAAAAAAAATGAATCATTACAAGGACTGAGCTCTATTGTTTAAATTTGCCCAAAAGGATTCAACGGACAACGTGGCTACAACCCCAAAAATATTTAGATTTATGAATATATTTTGTATTCTGAGATTTTATTTATGAATGTAGTGTTTTTCTTTGACTCATGAGAAAATAGCTGACCACATATGCTTTGTTGAGTATTAGCTGCTGCTTAGCAAAAGATAATTTGTAATTGAGATGGAGCCTGGAACATGGATGGTCAAGCCTCAGCCACATGATCCATTGGGTCAGTCGCAGATCCGCCTTCCACATATTATTCCAAGTCCGAAAAATTGCACATACCCATGGGGGTTGGCTAAATATACTGTGGATTATAAGGATTTTTCTCATAAAAGTATTTTATCACAAACATGACGGAATCAAGATTCATTCATTACAGTATGATACTTCCCGACAAGTCCGGCTCGCTTATCCATTTTCATCATTCAACCCAGGGTGTAATTACTTGGGTAGGCTGAGCCGAACGGGAAAGATCATATCTTTCCAGCAATTGTAACCCTGTACGTCTATAAGTGGACGCTGTTACAGGGCCCTGGACAGAGTGATCCACTCTAAAAAGTATCTATAAAAAAATTTAAAAAATTAGCCTTCCCTCCACCAAACTTCATCTAAACTTATTCAACCCTGCACCTTAATTCAGAAAACAAACTGAAAGAAGTGGAATGCTTCGCTTGTGGAAAGAAAGGACATTTCAAGAAGGATTGCCCTGGACCTAAGCCAGGTTCGTCTTCAATTTTTTGTAATATTGTCTAATACTTATCTTTTTAGCATTTTTTTTTTTTTTTTATGAAATTCAAGCAGTGCATGAGAAGTTTTTTCTGAAAAATTTCCTGAACTTCTTTTCTGTTTTTTGAGGTGTGAACTGTGAAATCGGTGGGTAATGTTAGGTTACCGAAGGCCAAAGACAGATTGACAGGGCCTTTCATTATCCTTCGATATCTGAAGCCCCCCTCCCTACATATACCTTATCCAATAAGCCAGAAAAAGCTTTAAAACCATCAACACTGCTATTTCATAGCAGTATTGATGATTTTGAACCTTTTCCTAGGATTTCTAGTCACATAAACAGCGAGCAGCTGCACCCTGAGCTAGTATATGCTATAGAGTGTAATGGGCGTTATTTACCTAGGGACCTCAGAACGCCGGATCTAGGTACAATCAAATCGTAAATTATCGAAATCCAAAAATATATATTTGGATTGGATTCAATTGCTAATTCTCATTTTCGAGCGTACACTGAGAGCAGAAAACGTAAAAGGGTGAGTTAGTGCGATTGCTAAGACAAAGCTTCCAGCAAATGAAAATTGGATATGGGCTGTGTACAACAACCACAAATTAATCGCGCCAATGGCATGTTAGCGTGTGTGTGACATCACATGCTGTTGAGTTAATAACTACGTTGTCCTCGTCCCAAATTTTTTGGAAAACTTGTTTGGTGTTATGGCGCAAGATGAAATACCGGATGATATTTTAATCAGGAATAGATTTGAAATTTGATTTAACTCTCCCGGAACAGCCCTGTGATAGGAATGTATTCTGAAATGTCTACCCTGGTCCTCGACATCTGTGATTTTTTCATTTCCTTGTTCCAAACTTATTATGTTGAACAAAAAAAAGTGATTTTTAATTCAGCCAAGGTATGTCGAAATAATTAATTTTTGCTGCACAAAATCATAAAATGTCTTTATGATTTGATGATTATGATGTGTTTTTTATGTTTTAACAGTTGCCGGGTCTCCTATGAAAGACCACCAGCTCCAACATCACTTACGATTGATGATGCCGCAACAATTTATGATGCATCATCATCCTGTGATACAGAACATGGGTCAAAGGCCACCAGTAGTCATTCAAGCTAAAAGGTTAGAATTTCAGTTAGACCTGAATTGGAAAAAATACCTCTTTTATATTTCGAAAATTTTCTCCGTACGAGGTCGGAAGCAGTGAGTAAATGGAAAGAATTTACGGCCACTAACATAGCTAGTAGCTTCATAACCTTAAAATTTTCAATTGCTCCCAGAGCAGAGAATGTTCCAGACAGAATTAAACCACCATAGTAGAGTGCATTGCATTGAAATTCACCTTAATCAAGGCCAAAAGCAATACGTAAACTTAATGGTAAAGGGGTTTTACAAGATGTAGTACCGGCGACTGAACTTTAAGCAGAAAACACTCCATTGAGACCTGAACCACTATAGTAGACCGTATCATGATCATTACATTGAAATTCACTCTGAGCAAGGTCAAAAGCAGTGCCTGGAAGAAACCAACTGATGGTGACGTGAACACTTGAGGAGTACCAGCGTCATTGCGTACCGCCAGCATTGCGTAATATATAAATCCAGCCCAACTCCATTTCGCTATTTGTGAATTTCATTCTTTGCAGACAAGATCCGAGCAAAATGAATTTCCAGGATTCCCGTGTAAATAATGGAAGACAGAATCCAAATCAAGGAGGAACAAGAATGCATGAAAATCCACTGAATAAAGCTGAAAACTCGATGAAAAGGCATGAAAACCAGAAAAGACAGAATTCTTCAAATTCGGACCAGAATTATGAAAGTCATTCTAAAACTCCACAAAGCAACCACAAGAGGCAGCAGAACAAAAATTCGTCTACTCCTCAGAACAATGCATCTTCAACTTCAAAATCCCCCCACCCGTCATCAGGGGCACCAAACTCTCGCAATAAGCAAACGCCGAGCAAGGGAATGACACCCAAACAAGTGAACAGGTATGTGCACATTCTAGAGAAGCAGTTAAAATTAGATTTTCATTAGATTTTCATTTTTTCTGTGGGAGAGGAAAGCTGAGAATACTTCTCAACTATACGCTGCGGACTGGCAGAATGTCAGCTGCTCAAAAAAAATTTCGGCAAATTTACAATGTTTAATCACGAACTGTACAAAAAGATTCAAAATCATCAATACTGCTTTAAAATAGCAGTGTTGATGGTTTTGAAACTTATTTGTTCATCACAAAATGACATGGACATTTTGGACGCGAAATTTTTTTTTTAGGTTTTCATTATTTGTTATGGCTAGTCGGTGAACCTACACAGGGGCTTATATCCCAACAACCGTTAGGCACGAACCTTTCTAGTGACTGTGTAGTTGTTCTATGTTACAGCTACCCCCGGAGTGCCTCGCTGAAGGGCTCGGTGGTGAAACGATCAAGCATCATCGGCCTCCCGGACAATATGATCGGGCTTAACCGTCTGAGCAACCGACCCGGGCTCCTGAAGAGAAATAAGATTTTATCACCCTGCCTTATGGCAAACCGTGACCTCTGGTGTAAACACAAATCAGTTTCAAGTCAGGGGTGAAGGTTTCAGCTTAACTATTGGGCTTTTTTCCTGCGGGTGGACAATTTTTTTCCTTGAATTCACCCTGAGGTCGAAGGCAGTGCCGAAAAGTAACCAACAAACGGCCACTTAAATGCAAAGAGCTACTAAAACTTCAATCTAAACTGAAAACATCCAAAACAGAACTGGACTGACATGGTAAAGTGCAGTGAGTGGTATCCGCCCTGGGTGATGGTAAAATCATTTACTTTTCTACATAGATGACGCACATGGTGGGTGTGAGACGGAGTTCACGTATATGTTATTCAGGTATAACATGTATTGCACTCTAAGAGGAAAAGCATACCACGCAGTTCAGTGGACAGTATTTGCCCTGGGCTATAGTGGAACCCTTTACTACTTCTTTTTATACAGGACGAAATAATAATAGATTGCTTGATCTTATCTAATTATGTTTTTCTGCAGGGATCTAGCCGCGGACTTTGGTCCGACACATTTCAATGAATCTAAGCAAAAGGAAACCAGTGGGGGTGAGAAGGCCGACCGTAAAAGAAAATTTGGAGGGGATTCCCCAGCTCAAGGTAAGGGAAAGACTTTGTTTTACGCCTGTAAATATTGGCTTCAGAATTGTACTTACCGTATTTCGCGGCGGATAAGTCGCTACTTTTTCCGAAAGTTTTCTTTCTGAAACTTACACGTTGCTGCGATCTATTTATTGTTTTTTTCCCGATCCACAGCGATTGTGAAGCATTTTAAAAGTTATATATAGATGACGCGGCGAGCGCATGTACTTTCAAGATATGTCAAATTGTAGAGAGATTTGAATTAAATTGATAATAGACTGCACCCAAATTTACCGTGTACCTAGCACATGCTCGATCTTTTTGCTTGCAGACATTAGTGAATTTTCATTGGTACATACATGTCATACATCGTCATACGTGCGATTTAATTTGATGACGATCCGATCATGTGTGATCATCAATCGGAACGGCCAGTATTATATCATTCATTGCAAAACGGCGCGAAAGGGAATGTATGTAGTTCGCAATCGACGCCAGCCTCTAAATTAACGAAACAAGGAATTTAAACTTAGCAAGTTCGAGAATTACTTTGACGTTTTGACAATGACGCAATCGACGCCAGCCTCTAAATTAACGAAACAAGGAATTTAAACTTAACAAGTTCGACGAGAATTACTTTGACGTTTTGACGATGACGCAATCGACGCCAGCCTTTAAATTAACGAAACAAGGAAAAATCTACAATTGTGACATCGAAAAATATATTTTGGTATTTAAAAGCCTGATTCATAAAAAATAATAAATTATTTTATCGCCAATAATATATTGTTTTAAATACCCCCTAAGGAATTTAAACTCGAAGGTTCGGCGCGAATTACTTTGACGTTTTGACAATGACGCAATCGACAATGACGCAATCGACGGCACACTTTAATCAACAAAATCAATCAATCAAGAAAGTTCCACAATTGTACATTTTCACACTGTTTCTGTGATAATGTTTTGTACTATTGTAGAAACTGCTCCCGTTAATTACGTTTTGTTTATGTTCACGACATGACGTCTTAATAGGCAATGTATTGAAATGCAAAATGTGTATCTCGATAAACAAAAATTACAACAACAAGAAATGGCGTCTTCGGTGTCTGAGGAAAACAGATCATACAAAGGTGATTGGATCGGCTTAGAAGCGGGCACTTCAATTTTGTCTGAAAGGGAGTAAAATATACCAGCTTTCTTAAAACCATTCACTACGCACTCTGGGCTCACTTGTTCCCATGCTTCAACAATCCACCTCGACACTTTGAAGGGAGAAAAACGATGTAACGACATTGCACACCTGGCCGAACGACATTGCACACCTGCACACCTGGCCGAAACGACATTGCGCACCTGGACAAAAACAATACTGCGTTCCATGCGTCTGAGTTAATGAATTACTGTACGTTATTACTTTAGCGTTTGATAAGGTTTGATAAGCGTTTCTGAGGAGTGGTTCACGGACGCTTTGCGACTATTACGGTGCTGCGTCAAATCTGTGTGCAAAATAGCAAAATTTTAGAAAAATGACCCTTTGCGACCATTACCACGGAGGTGCTTATACGCCGCAAAATACGGTACCTATTTCCTGAGTATTGTAAGAGGTGTTACTAAAAGGAAACAAAGTGATAGTTGGTTTGCCAATCGTCCTGGGCAGATAACACTAACTGCACTCTATTATGACAGTTATTCCTGCATGCAATGTTTTCCGCTCACACTTTTATTGGCTCTTTGTTATATTACAAGTGGTCGTTTGATTGTTTTACTTTAGTCGCTGATATCAATCTTGCCCGGGGCAAATAATATATCTCTTACCCCATTTGTTTCAAATTGCTGACCGACCCCATTGTTCGGGGCAGATTTTTTTTTTGTTCACAGCCACCTCTTGGTGTGAATCGCCCTGCCCAAGGCCCTGTACCGGCGGGCACTTATAATTGCTGGAAGGATATGATCTTTTCCTGTTTGGCTTAGCCTACTCAAGTTATTACACCCTGGGTTGAGTGGTGGCATGGATTATCGAGCCGGACTCGCCGGGACTGGGACAATGGGGTCGGCCCACCACTCAACCCAGGGTATTTTGGGTAGGCCAAGTCGAACAGGAAAAGATCATATCTTTCCGGAAATTCTAACCCTGTCAGTCTATAAGTGGCTGCTAGTACGGAGCTTTGGGCAGGATGATCCACTCCAAGAAGTGGCAGTAAAAAATAAAAAAAATAATATTATTACTCAGTCTTATATATTCCGTTTTGCAAACTCAAGTTTTTCTTGTAATAGGTGGGATGCAAACAGTTCAACAAATCGAATCCCAAATGATCGAGAAAGAACGTAACAGCCAACATCGCCAACGACCGAAACCTGGAGATAACTTGAACCATCTGATACCGAGACAAACATCTAGCAACGAAGGTAAAACTTGGATTGTTGTTGTTTTTTTTCAATTTATCATTTCATGTCGTTTTTTTTTCTAATGCTTTTCACTCTCAGCAAGGCCTAGCTTGCACAAAATGACGCAATCACTGACTCTAAGTGGAAGACATCCCAAAAATCTTACGAGAAGCAGAAAATAATTTCAGTGCGATTCAAAAGCCTAATGGCCAATTGCACCTAGTAAGATTGCATCTAGCACAATTTTGCACTCTGATTATGGAATTGTTGAACATTTCCTCTTTTGTAGGCAGCGAAGGTAGACTTATACAGACTATTTTCGTTTATTTTCGACTTTCCTAGTTTCTACATTTTATGTCGCTTTTCGAATGAGTTTATACGCTTCAATTTTTCTAATGAAATTCAATCTAAGCAAGGCCTGAAGGCCACAATGCACGTGAAGTTGCCATACCGATGCGTTGCATCACGTTTCGGGTAACAAAATAAAAACGGCAATACACACTGCATGCAGAGCATTGCGCTTGCGTAAAACGCAGGAGTAAAATAAAATAAACCTAGAAAAAACGCAACCTACGCAAATGTGTAGTGCGACCCTAAAGCTTCCACAAAATGAAACATCACTGACTGCGCTCTAAGTGGGACGCATCGCATGACAAGCAGCAAATAATTTGGGTTCGATTCAAAATCTCATACCAACAGAGCTTATAGTGTACGAGAATTCAAGATTAATTCACTGAACCAAAAATAGTCCTAGATATATTAAAGTGGAATTCAGAATATTAAATCTACATTTCAGTATCAACTCTTCTGAATGAATATTTCAATATTCTGAAACTCTCACAGATTTATTTCATGTTGTATTGGCAATATGTTTAAGAATAGTCCTGACGTATTAAAACGAAGCAAAGAAGTGGTAGATGGTTTTACCATCGCCCAGGGCAGACACCACTCACTGCGCTTCACCATGGCAGTTCGGTTTTGTTTGAAATGTTTTTTTTGCTTAGAGTGCAGTTGCTGGTGCCACAACTTTCAGTAGCTCTTTGCTATTAAGTGGTCGTTAGTTGGTTCCTTTTAGGCACTGCTCCCGGCCTCGCTCAGAATGGAGTTCGATGAAAAAACTCAAATATTCGTAACTGTTATCTGGTACGATTCAATAAAATTTTCATAAGTTTCAAATTTGTTGCCGTTTCACATTTCTATTGTGTACAATGTTTAACAACCTTGCCGTGAACGAATTCTGATGTAGAAAAAGTTTTGAAATAGATGTAAAATATACTGTTGGTCGGGTTAACGTGGGACTAACTACTTATCCTTCTTCTATGCCTTTGCGTACGTGGATCCATATGCTAAAAGTGAGGATGGTATAGAACAAGGGTGGCCAAACTGCGGCTCTTTGAGACTTTGCTTGCGGCTCTTTGATGAATTAGCATTGATAAATTAGACATGCATTTTCCCGCTAAAAGTCAAAATATCGTTCAGTTTTGACAAACCAACACTTGAAGGAACTGCTCCGAACTGCTTTAACATCATACCAACCTAATTTCAAACATCTTGCAGCCAAGGTGGAGACTCACAGTATACCACGTAGCACTAATATTAATCAATAGCTACCCTTCGTTGTGAGTGAATAAATTCGTATTTCTTACTGTGTTTGTGTTGCGGCTCTTTTAAAACTGGATTTTGTTATATGCGGCTCGAGCATGAAGCAGGTCTGGCCACCCCTGGTATAGAAAATTAATCGACAAGAAGTTCTAGAGTCTTTCTACACACATACACAACTTTGTGTATGTGTGTAGAAGACTCTTGAACTTTATCTTATCCCAACCATGCTAACATGCCTCTTTTTTTTCTGTTTCAGAAATCCATCACAACCAGAATCCTGCATTCCAAGGTTACCCCACAGGTTACGGGCAGTCCCCTAATATGCCCCAGTTTTCCCCATTATCACCCCCAAATTTCAGTGGCTATCTAAGTCAGTCTCCTAGAAATAGTAACAACCAAAATCCCTTCCAGTTTGGCCATGGTCATGATTACCGCCGCACCCAGAGTAACGAGCCCCTATCCCGCACCCCACCTACCCCAGTTGGATATAATTACCCTTATTCTCAAAGTCCTGGGGATAGGAACCCATTTTCATATGGGGTTTCCCCTCCTAGCCCGGGATACGGATTTCACCCCCCATCTGGGGGACGTCAACATCAGGGACGGAATATCGTGACCCCTGACCCTAAAGGCAACCACATTGCAAGTCGGACTTTCGTAAATTCAAATGAGAAGAATCCTCCACATGGTGGCAGAAGTGAGCACTATAATGCTCCAAACACTGGACCCCCATTTTATGGAGCAAATCCCCATGGTTCGTACCCCCCAAATAGGTCCCATCCCCAACAAGGGCAATATTGGTCCTAAAATTCAAGAAAGTGAAAATAAAACTAAATATTTCTGTTGAATTGGCTTACTTTTAGTCGTTTTAATATGCGTTTGGCATTCTGTCCATTATTTTAGTCACTTTTGATTTTTTCAATTTATTTTGATCTTTCGAATCGATGATGATAATGAACTGTTCGTGCTTTTGTTCAAAAAAACTGAAAGGTCACTGAAGGTTTTGTCGAGAACGAGTCACTGATAGATGGCGCCGATTATACTCTACCAAACCTCGCTTCTGTGGATGGAAAATCGAGTTTGAAGAAGTGGCGAATGGCTTTGCTATTACCCAGGGCAGCTAACACCCACTGCACTTCATTATGAGTGTCAAGTCGATCATATTTGATGGAATATGCATTCTCTGACTGGAGGACAATTTCAAGAAAATTCATTGTAAAGGAGGTTGTCTTGTAGATGACTTTACTGCACCCAGGGCAGATAGCACTCACTGCACTTTATTATTGTAGTGCATTTCACTATTAGATGTTTATTGCTTAGAGTGCAGTTGCTGGTACTAGACGATATAGTAGCACTTTGCTATTTAGTGGCCGTTAGTTGGTTTCTTCTAGGCAATGCTTCCGGTCTCGCGAGGAGAGGATTTCATTAAAAAAAATTCCAAAGGCAATACGGTTTATAGAATCTGTTTTAAAATTTCAAAAATCACTCCTGCATTTTTACTATATTTTGCAGCAAAATCATGATTTATATCAAATTTTACATCGTAAAATTTGGAATATTTCATGATTTCTCTGCAAACTAAATCAATTTAAAATAACAGCAAAAATGAGAGTTTTTTATACCCTCTGTGTAAAGAAAATATTCAAATTTTTTTACCAGCCATTGATAGAACTTACTAATCTTTAATACCGTTATTACTTGGCAAAATGCGTATTCTGTTCGATATGATAACTGTTTTTCAAGGTTGTGTCTGGGGGTCGTAGGTTGAAGAGTTTTCAAAGTAAACTATATAAATGTAATAATGTTGGATTGTTTCAGATAAATGAAATTGATAATAATTGAACATATTTTCCACCAATTGATCTAAGAATATTCATTTCTATCAGAACCTTCGCACCTGATTTTTTGGATGAAGACTGATTTGAACCTTTTCAACAGCCATTTGCAAAATTAACGAACTTAATGATCTTCTCTAGAGAATAAAAATACTTTTTGAAAGTTTTAATTTTGCGCTCTGGACTTGTATATTTAATTTCGATCGTTTTGTCAACTCTTAAAAGAAAATAAATTTATTTTTTTCTTGTTTTAAATCCTTGGTATGTATTATTTTAGACATATTTTTTTTCGATGCTTTGACCCAAATTTTTGCTTTTTTGTCGAAAAATTTGATTTTACTATTTTAGAAAAAACAGAAATACAATCAGAAATAGAATTCAGAATCTGTGTGTTATGGTAGGTCTTGCTGCAGAGTTCTAGAGGGGTTTGCAATTTGCTCGTTGCCATTTCAGATTTCAAGTTTACCAAATCAATCAAGAATCTGCAATAGGAACAAAAATTTGTCGAATTTTATTTCTGAGGTAAAATTTTGAGAGATAAAATTATGGCACATTGTCTTGAATGGTTTGTTAATATAAATATTAATGAACTCGTAGGTACTGGATTCGATTCCAAAAAGTTATTAGGATTTTTAATGAGAACTAGGACCAATGTCTTCCAAGGTTACTGATTGTATAGATCAGTTGTTCTCAACCTTTGTCTTTTCATGGCTCATTTTCATTGCACAAAAATTCTGTGGCCTAATAAATTTTTATGAAAGCAAGAACCTATAAAGTAGGTTTAAAACAGCAAAACACATTTCAAAGCAGATCATTTATTCAACTGTGCATTAGTGAGGTGCTGAACATCATCGACCAATACATAAATTTTACTTCCCCAGAACATTATCCCTGTAAAATTAAGTACAGTTGCGCAAAGGAAACTAAATTCTTCAATGAATCTAGTTTTTTTTTTAAATTGGTCTGTGGCCACTTCAAAAAGGTTTCCATGACCCATTGGTTGAGAACCGCGGGTATAGATAGATGCTACATATTCAATGAACCCAATCTAACCTAATCTGCTGTCAGACCAGAAGACCCAGCCATGCAAACATCCAGTGTCCCTTGTATCATCCAAAGCCTCAGTAGCGTTCGATATCCCTTCTTTAATGAATTTCAGGAAAGGACGAAACAGTACTTAGAAGGGCTAATGACAATTAACAGGAAAAGAGCTGCTCAGTCCTACCTGTGCACTATGTATTTATATATTTTAGTCAGTTTTTAGAGTGAATTACCCTGTCCAAGGCCCTGTAACAGCGACCACTTATAGACGGACAGGGTTACATTTGCTGGAAAGATATCTTTTCCTGTTCAGCTTAGCCTACCCAAGTTATTACACCCTGGGTTGGGTGGTAGGCATGGATAAGCGGGCAAGACTCGCTGGGACTCAAACCAGAGATCTCCAACCTGTGATGCCAACATGTTTAACCACTAAGCCATCGCCCACTATCCACTAGCAACTGTGATCTCAGTGGGAAATGTTCCTCAAAGAAACCATGTCCTTTCTGGCCGATAGCAAAACTATCACTCGCTTTCTTCCCTTGGGGTGCCCGGTTAGCTCAATAGGTGAAGAGTTGGGAATACGCTTCGAGCTATGCATCTCTGATCGTCATGATGCAGGTTTGAATCCTGTGGGGGATGATGACTCCAATTCGGAACCGGTATCTGCGCGAGAGGTGGTGGTCTGCCATATGGTTAAGCTGTATTCTCGGCTTTCCTCTCCCGCAGGTTAAAAATGAAATCCTATCCTTTCAGCCACCTCTCACCTTTCATTAAGGAAATACGTCAAGAGAATTCAATGCCCCTGCAGAACCCAGAAGTTAATCATTGCTTCGAATAGACTCAAACCATGTTACTCAATGTTGATTGTGTTTCATTTTAATAGTAGCACAGTGTTAAAGTTGGTGTAAAGGGAACTCCAACAATCATTATATAATATATAGAAATGATCTAGTCAAATAACACACAAAGAACTACGGTACGCAGGGGTGGCCAGAAAGATTGGAAATATTTTGGTTTCAGAATATATTCGAATAATTTTTCTGAACCGAATCAGAAGTCATATAATAAACAAACATAGACATCTTTTAATCAGCTCATAGTTTACTGGAAAATTCGTACTTTGTTTTTTAAAAAAAAAATCAAAATTTGCGATTTGTTGATTTCAAATTGTGGCAGAAATCGAATAATTTGAGATTTGAATATTCCGAATCGAATATTTTGGACAAACCTGGGTATTATCGCAGACTAACCTGTCCGTATACTAGAATTCTGGCAAAAAAAAGTAATTTCATGTTTTAATCATTCTTAAACTGATATATATATACCAAATTTTTCATCTGAAATATTGATAATATTTTATTCTACTTATATAACAAGTTTCGAATTCCATTTAAATTGAACGATAAATATAATCTTTGTTGATTGATCGGCCTGCCAAAAGGACAGCTAACCAGTTTGTATGCAGTATCATAGAATATTATTTTTTTTTGATAAATTATCTTCTGACCAACAGTACGTAGAATTCTGTAACCATATTTAAATTTATAGATTTAAAAAAATAGAAAATTTTCTAAATTCATCGTTTCAACAATTTTTAGAATAATATAGATTTTCTAATTTCATTTTAATTCGTAAAAGTTCGCGGGTATGTTTGTGCATAACTCCCACCATGATGATTTTGCATTCAACTTCCAATCTCTGTCATGACCTTTAACCTTTCACAAATGAACTCTAGACCCCTCAATAATAATCTTCCCTTCGTTAATGCTTCTGCACTTCATGCTCAGAAATTTCAAATTCCGTAATTTCTTCCGTAAGGTCATGACCCCATCCATCGTCACGTCGACCCATTCCTCAATTTCGATCGTCGTCAATTTCGTTAATTTTTCTGCGATTATTGCGCAATCTCTGTCTCCGAGTCGTGGACAGCCAATCAGGACCAGAGTTTTTAAATTTGTGAAATGTTGAGCGATTACCTCGATCGCAGCGCTGTCGATACGGTAACATCCATAGCATTCAAGTCTGTTAAGATAAAAGATGAACAAATGATTATAAGAAGTTTTGATATCACAAGTTAAAGATCGCAAGTTTGAGTCCGGTGAAATCTTCATAAGATCTAAGGTGTAGGAACTCTGATAGGCTCTCAATCTTGCTTTTCTTCAAGTGCTTAGTGGGCACGATGGCCTAGTGGTTATTCATGTTGGCGTCGCAGGTTGAAGAACCTGCGAGTCCGGCTCGCTTATCCATGCCCACCACTCAACCCAGGCTGTAATAACTTGGATAGGCTGAGCCGAACATGAAAATATCACATCTTCCCAGTAATTGTAACCCTGTCCGTCTATGAGTGGCTACTGTTCCAGGGTCTTGGAGAGGGTGATCCACTCTAAGGAGTGAGTGACCAAAAACCTTCAAAAGCTTTTTGTACAGTTTGGCTGCTACGAGACAATGATTTTAACGAGTACTGGTATAACAAGATGAAGTTCGCAAATTAAATTCTTTTTATATCCTCAGGCTTTGGGGGCCTCAAAGGGGGAGTTTGTATTTCGAGTGAGCAATACATGTCTGCTCAATCGGTAACGCATTGGGAATGCGCTTGTCCTGGGTCCGAATCCAGTGAGGGATGATTAGAATAGTCTGCTGGACGCCATGTAAGTACTGCTTACGGCTTCCCCCACCAACCATGTCCACGTGCAGGAAAAATAGTAAAATATTAAGCCAAAACCCTCACCCCTGATTTGGAACTTGCGTCTGCACGAGAGGTCGTGGTTAGCCATGGGGTTAAGCCGCATTCTCTACTTTCCTCTCCCACAGGATAAAAATGAAATCCTATCCCATACAAATTAGAGATCTCGAGTTTGGGTCAAGGCAAGATTGACTTATAAGCCCACATCCATCATTTACTATGTTTGAGCAACTCAATCAAACTAGCAGAAGGCCAGCAACTGCGCTACTCAGACAATCACAATGAAGGCGATGTTTCATTATAATATTTACTCTCAGGGACAAATTCAAGATTTGCATCATGATGGTTCACATAACCAACCGCAGGTCAAGGCTTTCTCCAACAACCATGTCCATGCACAGGAATGATCGAAGAACGAAGAGTGATGTTTCACAGAATAATCATATTTCATCTTGTCAGCTTTCCTCTGCCACAAGATGAAAATGAAATCCTTTTCCAAAACACTGCAAAATTATCAAAAAATCATCAGCATTGCTACTAAGTACCGTACTTACTTGATTGTAAGCCGCATGTGATAGTGTTAAAAATTTAATGTAAGCCGCCTTTGAAAGTAAGCCGCATATACCGATACTGTGCTAGTGCTTTTATGGGTTTTAGCATATCTGGGTGGGCATTGACATCACAAAGAAAAAATGTAAGCCGACCTTGAATTTAAGCCGCCAACATGATGGAAAAAAAACTTTATAAGCCGCGGCTTACAATCGAATAAATACGGTAGTTATAAATACAGATAATGTTAAAACTATCATAATTTGTCCTGACATCTCGAATATTGACCAACCTTTCCAAATTCTCTAGTTTTCCAAAAAGATGAAGATGTCTGTCTTGTAGTATCGGACATCTTCGAAACAACAGCGACCTTAATTTTGGAAATTTCTGATCAACGTTGCTAAGACAACCGTATGGAATTTCACAGCTCGTGAAAGATAATCTTTGAACACTTGATGGCAGTAAACTTAAATCGATTTCTTTCAAATTATCTTCCTCAATCTGGAAAAGGAGATAATCTTAGGTTGGATGATCAGACAAATAGGATGTCGTCAGCTCATCTACCCGAATAACAAAAGACTAGACAAGAAAGCGAGATTTTTTTTAATGAATTCACCCTTAACTTAGTGTTGTAACGGAAGGTATAATGAAATAGAGCAGAATTACCTAATACAGCACTGATACGTTAAACAATTTATAAAGGCTGTTATTTCTTAAATTGCTTTTATGTCAACTTTCGTTTGCAGCTCAATCGTTTGCGTTGTTATCGCCGTCCATTATAAACGACAGATTAATATTTAGTCTAAATTTTTATATTAACTTATGGTTTCAATGACACGCTTTTGAGGTTCTTTTTAAACTAATAGAACATTTGTACTGGGTTATCGCTGCAAACATATATCCCTTAGGGATGCAACATGCAAAAATTTGCAGGAAACAAAAATGTTAATAAATACGGAAATACTGACGTAATTGCGTAAGGCGTACTGCAATTACAAATCAACTGCACCTTGAAGAAATATTGGAAGTTGCAGATAATTTTTCTTCAAAAGTAAAACAATTAAATTTCTATTCTTATATCAAAAACCATCACCTTGAATTCTCTCAACTTCGGAGCCGTTTTATCGATCAAAGTTAGAACATTATTGGACAATGACACAGTGCTGTTCGAGTCTTTCTGCTTCCATAATCCACCACAGATATCAACAGAAGTTGTCGACTCTGTGAAATATCGTCGAACGATTTTCGCAAGTGTTGTCTTCGTGATCGGATGAGGTGTGAATTTAACCTTCCTCCACAACCAGTAATCACATGATAAACGTCGCCATCGTTTGTTGATCCTGAGAAATAAGAAGAGTTGAATTCAAATATGTTTTTCTAAAAATTGTCCCAAGATAATTGATATTTGTTTTTCATCTTCTCATTAGACCGTACCACTCTGAACTAGAAGTTGTTTGTGCGGCCATTGCAAGACAAACAGGGTTGGTGTCAGTAACGAATCGTAGAGGGGCTGGAGCACCAGGACACATGCCCCCCAAAACTTTTTGGAAAGATTGGGAGTGTAAAGAAATTGAATAAAACAAGAAAAAACTCTAATTTTGGATGGTTGAATTACAAAAAATAACAAAATTCTTCAATTATGCTTCCATCACTAACATTTGTATCTCGCGTCATTTCGCTTTCAATATGACAGTTTTTACTTCATTCCAATGCGTTTCTGGCGCCAATTGCTGATTTTAATCTGCTTATTTCATCTTTAGAAGACTATTTTGACGCCGCTCACACAAAATTTTCATGTGCCTCCAGTGCGCCCCATTTTCTTTAAATTTGGATGCTTTATTGTTTGTACGTTGATAAAAATAGTGCCCCCCCCCAAATTATTTTCTTGGTCAGCTGGTGGGCGTTGTTGGAATAATCTTCCCGGTTTGGCCAACCCTACCCAAGTTTGATGACGGGTACATTACCAGGTAGAGGAATATCACTAAGTCAGACTTGCCGGAACTTGAACAAGAGATTTTCAACCTGCGATACCGGTATGTTAACCACCAGGCCATCATGCAAAGATAGAAGAGAAAGAATCGGGTAGCCCAAATATACCTAATAAAAAGAACACCAAGGAGTCACAAAAAAAGAAACTGCACCATTGGTATAAAACAAAACATGAAAAAATTGAAGGTTATAAATGAGTGTTATCTGCCCCGGGTAAAACCACCCACCAATTCTTTTCCCTTTCTAAGGCCTCCTACGACATGCAGGAAAGTCCAAGGATTGCATCTACATGTTTAAAATGAAGAGGGGACAGATGGTTTTACTATTGCCCAGGGCAGATACCACTTACTTCACTTTGCCATGGTGGTTCAGTTTCGTTTAGTACATTTTTTGTTTAGAGTGCAGTAACCGGTACTATATCTTCTGGCATCTCTTCGCTATTAATTGGCTGTTAATTGGTTCCTTTTAGGCACTGCTTCCGGCCTTGCTCAAAGTGAATTTCAATAAAAAAAAGAGACTGGATAAGGAAACTTTTAAGAATATCTCACCTTTGTAAATTCAAAACATCTGTGCTAGAGGGCAAGTACTGGAATATTTCAAGATATATGTGATCTGGTAAATCATCAAAACTCAGGGTAGATCCCTCTGACATCACTTCCCGACAAAGTCTGTTACTTAATAGAATATTTATAGTTTTTAATAAGTGCACACAACGTATAGTGAGAGAGGAAGATACGGGATTTTGAAGACTAAAAAACAAAAAAAAACTTTCAATTAAAAGCATGCATGCTTTTGGTGCAGAATAGGGGGTATCACTGGTGGTGGAAGGTGGAGGGGGGGCATGGAAAATAACAGGTTAATTATATCTGTGTAAAAACTTGTGCATCGGGAGCGCACAATTTCTTTTTGCTTTTTGTTGAGTAAAATCACCTTTTTGGGGAAGAAAACTAGGGTCTCATGAAGTTTAATACCATATATCTGATTATTATAAAAGTTTCCCATGTTGCAAGCGACTCCTCCTAACCTGGGACACAATGCCAGATGCTTGCAGCATTGGCGCCCCCTTAGTTAGGATGAGAATATTCTGCCAGTTTTTATTTTGACGACATTCAGGAATATGGTACTAAACTTCACTAGACCCGAAAACTACTGGACTTTATATAATAGGCCAATAGAATTTCGCCAATTTTTAAGCAACTTTTGTGAAAAATTCAAAATATTGGGAAATACTGCCACCAGTGGTCTGTGTTAGTTACCACTAGGGATGGCGCTATTAAAATTATGATTCAAATCAAACCAAATATCATACACAAGTCCGATTCGATAAAACTTGTTTCTGTGATGCGGCATAATTTGACAAATCATTTAAATTTTTATCAAAATTTTAGTTTACCCCCCCCCCCCCCCCCCCCCCAACTGTCTTCTCATCCCAACCAGACACCGATATGACATCGCATGCTGGAGTAAGATGAGTTACTTTCAACATGGAAAATTTTTGGGTCTAGTGAAGTTTAGTACCATATATCCGGGTCTCATGAAGTTTAGTACCATATATCCGATTATCATAAAAATTTCCCATGTTGGAAACGACTCATCCTAACCCGGGAGACAATGCCAGATACTTGCAGCATTGGCGCCCCCTAGTTAGGAAGACAATATTCTGCCAGTTTTTATTTTGATAACATTCGGGAATATGGTACTAAACTTCACTAGACCCATATATCCGATTATCATAAAAATTTCCCATGTTGCAAGCGACTCATCCTAACCCGGGAGACAATGTCAGATGCTTGCAGCATTGGCGCCCCCTAGTTAGGATGAGAATATTTTGCCAGTTTTTATTATGATGACATTCGGGAATATGGGACTAAACTTCACTAGACCCAAATTTTTCTGATAAACAGAGAGAGAGAGAGAGAGTTTATTAATTTCATCAACCAGAAAACATTAGAATATATGAAATACAGTACTGCATAAAATTATACAGCAATATGGTATGATCAGTGATGCTAAACTTCATAGGACCCGAAATTCGCTGGAAACAATGTTTCAAGAGACCTACAGTACCGGTACATTAAAGACACCTGAAACACTAGTGCGTAAGGGCTTACATGAATACAGGAATGAGAACTATCATAAGCAGTACCGGTGGGGAATCTTCAACAAATTACCAAATCGCCCCAACTATAAGGCAACCAACAGATCATAAACAAACCTTTCGTCTGATTTTTCTTTGACCTCAAATCGACAATCTTCAGAGCTCTCCCAGCGACGCACAGCAAAACTGGTGGAGATTCAAGAACGACTAACTCTTAAAAAATGAAAAATTAGCAGAAATATAACTGTAAAACCGAATCGAAATTGTCGATATCAAAGCCTTGAATTATGCGGCCTCTTATCGCCACCTTTTGGCGAGAAATTTCAAATATTTTCCAGATATGATAGGATTTCATTTTATCCTGCGGGAGAGGAAAGCCGAGAATATAGCTCAATCATGTGGCAAACCACGAGCCTTGTGCAGATACCAGTTCCGAAATGGGGTTAAGTTTTTTTTGGTTTTCGTATTTCTCATTTTTCCTGTGCATGCATCTGGTTGGTGGAGAAAGCAGTAAGCAGTGCTTACGTGAACCATCGTGTACCGGCGAGGCGTCCAGCAGATCTTTCGCATATAACCATCATCCCTCACGGGATTCGAATCTGCGCCATGACGATCAAAAATGTGTAGCTCGGAACGTAAGCCTAATACTTTAGCGGTTGAACTAACCGGGCACGATTTTTGCAGAATATCAAATTTGAAGATTCAAAAGAATAAGCAAAATGTTTTTTTGAAATAAAAGGTTATAAAAAGACTTGCAAAAACATTAAAATTTTATCAAATATTTTCCATTGTTTAAAAATAAAAATAAGTAACCGGAGAATGATTTTAACTCCAAACATAACATCAATACGTTGCAAAACGTGACAATCCGCATGGTGTTGCTATTCCCACTATTTGTTTTGTCCCTTTTTTCTGTCGCGCGAGTCGGGGTTACTATAGTTCACACGTCTCGCTTAGTGATTTTTGATGAAAACAATTTTTTTTGTTGTGGCGATTCTGACTTCTGTTGCTGACGGGTGGGTGTTTTTCGCATCGATTTTTATTGAAATTTAGGAATTTGATCGTGACAATTTGGCTGGAATTGGTTCTGTATTTGTTTAAGTTGTGCGATAAGGTATTTTATAGTTGTTTTAGCAGGTTTCTGTCACTACGGTAGAATTTCGTAGTATCGTAAATTTTCGGTTGCGTTGCCGTATGTCAGTTGAACTTGGCTCAGTGGAGGGTTAGTAAACTTATTTATGTACATGCACTGAAAAACATCTTGGCAAATATATCCTTCTGCTTGTATTCCTAATAAGCCATCGATCATAGATAGATAGAATAGGTATCTTACGAATCATAAACTGCTTGACTGTTTTTTTTTTCTACCAAATGATCGACTCTATGGGAATTAATCAGTACAAATAGCAAAACGAAATAATTTGCTTCTGTGTGTACAAACAGGGGCCGGTAGCTTACATGCTTCGAGCTAAGTACTGTCAGTTGTCGGGTCCCATGAAGTTTAGTACCGGTACCATATATCCGATTATCATAAAAATTTTCCATGTTGCAAGCTACTCATCCTAATCTGGAGACAATGCCAGATGCTTACAGCATTGGTTCCATCTTGTTAGGATGAGAATATTCTGCCAGTTTTTATTTTGATGACATTCGGGTATATGGTATTAAACTTCACAAGACCCCGATTGTCTAGTTGTAATGGAAGTTATGGCATTGGCCGGTGATTCTCGAGGAAGGGACACCGTTTCTTCTATGCTAACGAATATAGGCTTCGAAAATGCTTGCAAAATTTTTGGTGTTTTTTGGGAAAAACAAAATTTCAGCTGAGAAAAAACACACTATCCTATACTGGACGAGTTACGTCGCTTGCGTACTATATTTTATCTGTCCTTTTTTTTGTGTTTTTTATGATTTTTGAAAAGACTGGCCTATTCATTCGCTGCATCAAAGCACTGATTCATTACCGACATGATATATGTCTTTATGATTTCTTGAAGTCAATTTTTTCAGCGATTCTACTTCATAATTATATTCATTCCAAAAGAATTCTTGTTCGAATAGTTCAGTTTTTTAAACTATAATTATTTATCCCCAGTTTTGTTCATGAAATATGCCGAATTTCACGACATAAAATATTGCATGAACTTATTTATATCATGTTTTTGTTGTGAAAGATGCTCAGTGAGCAGTATTTGATTACGAGGAGTCCTAAAAATGTTTTTGTTAATTAGATGGAATATTGAATGGCACTTTGACATAATTTGCAAGTTTTTAGGAAAATTTTGTCATTTATAGGGGAAGTCACACAGTAGTTACCAGTACAAAAGAAATAGTAATTAAATTCGATTATTTGCCTTATGAGTTGTCGTTTAGTGTTTCTTCTTGAACATTGCTTTCGTCTTTGCTTACACTAGAGGTTGATAAAAAAATTATCTGTATTTGTCAGATTTGAATCTTAGACACATAAACATAATGTCAACTACAAATCCATCAAGCAGCCTAAAGCTTTCTCAGAATCTTGCAGGAAGTCAAGATGGGATGGGAGACTCTTGGGTGACGTACAATCTCGATTCAGATAATGGAGCGCTCGGATTAAGCCAAAACGAGATGGAAAAATTGCTACGCGAAGCGCAGAGAGAAAGTGGGCAGTCTTCGTTAGCTGGTTCGGTCAAAGCTGGATCTTCACCCCCTAACACACCATGCAACAGTTTACAGAGTACGCCGGGACGAAGCGGGGAGGCATCACCCAAAAATCCAGCAAATTTACAAACCATACCAGAACTTTTATCAAAAACTAAAGACAACACAGATTGGGTGTGGGACTGGTCTAGCACACCCGAAGCTCGTCCGCCGAAAAATACTCAGTTCAAACGTCCAAAACCCCGTTCAATGAATTTAAGCATTCGTAAAAGTTCTGCAATGAAATCTGGATATCTTTCATGGGAGTTTCTGCAAGTTTTTATTCCGTCAATTATTTTGACTAATCTCGTCGCGTTTGGATTCGGAATTTATATCGGCAAGAGAATTGCTACAAATAAGACTGCTTAAACTCGAAATGAGAATGAACTTCATTAAGCTCAATATTTGTAAAAATAGGGATTGCATATTTGTGATAATTCCAGAATATGAAGCAGAATCATGGTATGTGCTGAAGATGATAATTTTATTTTGTCAAATATCATATCAATCACAGATAGAATGCACCTGGACGACACAAAACATCAGTAGTTCAAACTAATCAAACCGTATTTTGCGAACTTAACGTGGTCTGATATATTTGCATTCGCTTGTTTTGCCAAGTATGAGTCACTGATGGATCTGATTTGGCAAATTACAATTTTTTATTTGGATCCTTGACTGACAAATTGTGTTACTAAGACACTTGAAGAAAATCAGCCCCTGAGAAGAAAATTTACTGAAGATCCCCGTTTCATTATTATATTTCATTATCACTAACACTAAGATGTGTGTTGAAATCCATGCCCACCACTCTACCTAGGGTGCAATAACCTAGGTAGGCTGAGCTGAACAGAAAAAGATGTTCGGCTTAGCCTACCCAAGTTATTGCATTAGCTGTTCGGCTTAGCCTACCCAAGTTATTGCACCCTGGGTTGAGTGGTGGGCATGGATAAGCGAGCCGAATTCGTCGGGTCTCGAACTCGAGATCTCAAACCTGCGATTCTAACATGTTTAACCACTGAGCCATCGTGCCCGCTAAAACACATGACATAAAAGTTCCTCCCCTCATTCCAGACTGGTAGAGAGTTTACTGCTTAAATATCCGAAGTAAATTGGTCCTGTGAGGAAAAAGTTCACCAATAGAGAATATAGCATGACTAACCATTTTCATAAAAATCGGTCTCTGGTATAAATATCTGGTCTCGGGTATAAATATCTGGTCTCTGATATAATTATCTGGTCTCTGGTATAAATATCTGGTCTCTGGTATAAATATCTGGTCTCGGGTATAAATATCTGGTCTCTGATATAATTATCTGGTCTCTGGTATAAATATCTGGTCTCTGATATAATTATCTGGTCTCGGGTATAAATATCTGGTCTCTGATATAATTATCTGGTCTCTGGTATAAATATCTGGTCTCTGGTATAAATATCTGGTGTCCGGTATAAAGAATACAGAAGCTTTAAAACCGTCAACACTGCTGTGAAATTGCGGTGTTGATGATTTTGAAAATTTTTCGAAGATTTGGATATGGAAGTTTCAGACGCAAGGAAAAGAAGTTTCTACCGAAGGCTTTGTTTAAGCTGCAACAATAGATGAGGGATTTTTTTTTCTTTTTGTAAATTTGAGGATCCTCAAAGTATCCTATTCAAGTTTTCTAATAAATTAAGATCAACGGAATTAAAAAAATGTAGATTTTTTAAATAATTTTTTTGAGTGGAATGTCTTTGTCAATCGATTATAATACTTTTAAATCGCAAATTCGATTAGCAAAGTTTATTCCGTTAGATAAATATATTTACGATAGGTAATCAGAGTTTTGCACCAATAAGGCATGTCTCTCTAAAAAATTTTAATTTTTTCACGAATTTTCGAATATTGTGCACTGATTTACGATGGAAATTCAAGTTTTGCGCCAATATGACATCATAATTTTATCACAAACAATTTTTCACCTTCCTCTCGAAATTTCTAAATACCCCAATGAAAATGTATCATTCAAATATATATTTGCAGAATATATTTTACTATATTTGATTTTGAGATCAACGGACTTAGGTTTTTGGCCACCCTTTAAGACTTATAGATTAATTTTTAATAGATTTAAATTTTTTTGCGCTAGTTCCATTACCCCCATATTATATTTAGATTATTTTCATCGATGTCCATTTCGTTGATTGCTTGTTATATCAATTATTTTCATTCATTTGGACGATATGCCGTAAGAATGAAATGAAATGAACTATATTTCACAGTATGCAATTAATAATATTTACAATTATATCTGGAGGGGTTGTAAACAAGCAGGCTCTTGAGACTTGCTGCTCAGACACCCAAAGAAAATAGGTTCCATCAAAGGAAAATTTAGTAAATGGTCAATGTTTCATATATATATATATATTCATGGTAGATAAGAATTAACGTTTTGGTAGACAAAACACTATAAAAAGGTTTAAAATCATCAATACTGCTATGAAATAGCAGTGTTGATGGTTTTGAAGCTTTTTCATCCACCTGAAGAAAATGACATGAATATTTAGGACACCCAATGAAAAGCCCGATTCTGCCCCTGGTGCATAGATTTTTCTACGTAACAACTAAACAGTTAAGAAGAGACCTTCAACTTGTGATGCCAACATGGTAACCATGTGAATTTTATGGCTCAGGACGCCTTGTTACTAATTTTAACTTTGGGTAATAATAATAATATGTCTGTGTCATATTCCTTTTCCTATTGAATAATCCTAACATATTTTCTGGGTGTCGTACGAGTGCAGTTGCTGGTAACACATGTTTCATTAGCTCTCTGCTTTTAAGTGGCCGTTAGTCCGTTCCCTCCAGGCACTGCTTCAGACCTTGCTCAGAGTGAATTTTAATAAAAAAATCCCTCTTATATCAAAAAGGAATCAACTAACGGCCACTTGATCGCAAAGAACTACCACTAGAAGTAGTGCCAGTAACTGTACTCTAAGACGAAAACATTTTGAATGGAACAGAACCACCATGGTAAAGTATATGGAGTATTCTAGAGCCTGCGCCGACAGGGGATTCCCCCCCCCCCATTCTTGACAAATTTTGTGTCGGCCTAATTCTTCGAACCAAGCCTCGGTACTAGGGATGTAAGTTTTGAAATTTCGATTCAAATCACTGGTGATTCGAAACGATTGTAAGTATTTAAAAAAATATATATCATGATTGTAATCGATTTTTATTACGCTGTTCATGCACCATTCTTTTGTTACCGGGCCTCAAAAGAACATTTTTTGACCCTTTGTTAATTTTTTATATTTAATATTTGATAATCTTAATAGATTTGATTCAAAAATAAAATATTCGTATCTCGCATCCCTTCATACAAATGAAAACTAATTTTCCTGCCTATATAAACTATTTTCATAATTCTGAGTGCGTTTACTATAATCGTTACTTTAATAACCGTGCTTTTATATTTTCTTCTAGCGTGTGTGCAATTTAATTAGACGTGTGCTTCATTCAACATGTAAATATATGTTATATTCAGGAATATATGTGTGTGGGTGTCAGTGGTATCGGAGGGTTTCAAATCTTGGGGATGGATGGGTCGTGACATTCATGCTTGATTTTCTTGTCAATATTTTTGTTGTACCCGCTTTCTCCACCAACCAGGTCCGGTCATGGAAAAATTGACAAAATACGTTGAACCCAAACCCTCCACGCCTGATTTGGAGCTGGTACGGCTGGCCACGTGCTTAACTTATATACTCGGCTTTCCTCTCCCGCAGGAATAATGGAATCTTATTCTATCTTGCGCCAGTCGTACTTTGACCGCGCCTCGTACTTGACCAGACATATTGTAACATTTTATTTTGGACGGGGAGGAATGCTTCAACACGTCCAAATATTTCAGAGTAAAGCAGATGTGCGCGATTCGTTGATATCTTGCAGTGAACTACCTATCCCTACCCCCTGTTTTCCTTAAAATCCCGGATCCGCGTGTGAGAGAATTCACAAGGATACACGAATGAGATAATATCAAGCATATGTACAAAAATATCATGTTTAATCTTTAATCTTGTCCCAAGCAGTTAGGCTATGTTCTGACGAAAGCTTAAAATAAACTTATATTTCTGTGGAATGAGAACATGATATTTTTGCATAAAGCGAATGGATTTACTTCCGAAAGTGCTGTCAGCGACGCAAATGGAACCTAAAACGGTCGAGAAAAAAGCTGAAATAAAATACGATAAAATTTTGACGTCAAAATGGGTGCAGCGGGCAACAAAGTTATCGCGTTTTATCCTCACGATGAAAAGGTTCAGAAATCGAACTGGATGCTCGAAAAATGCCGTAATTTCTTACTTTTTAAACAACGTAGAAGCCAATTCTGCAATTACCTTGGTTCGTCGGATAAAAAGGTCATCCGCGTAAAAGAAACCGACGATCCCTTAAATTACGCTGGTGCATATTCGTTGATTTTGAATTATGTCGTTGGGGAAGTCGAGATAAATTGATTGATTGTATTAGCTTTTCATCATTCTTGCTCAGAGTTCATTTCGATGAAATATATTGGTTTTTTTATCAACTTATGCACTTGAAAAGCCTTTTCAAAACACTACTCTAAAGGCCGTAATACACGTTTGCGTAGGTTGCGTTTTTTAGATTTTTCATTTTACTCTATACACAAGTGCAATGCTTTGCATGAATTTACTTATGTTTTCCAATGAAACCAAACGGTTTGCTATGCAAGCTAACAAAGAGTGCTCGTTTCGTTGCGTGTGTTTGTGCTTTGTAGGCATGTGAACACGGTTAACGCAGAGCAATGCGCTGTCCATTGCATTTTTTATTTCGTTACTCAAAGCGCAACACAACGCATCGGTAAGACAACTTCACGTGCATTGTGACCTGAAGAACGACACACTTTTAAGACCGGATACCGCCGCTCTAATCCCCGCGAATTGAGGACATTAGGGCCGCGTTTCCGGCTTAAACAATCCCCGATGCAAATAGTAAATCTATCGTGGAGGCCAGCGCTGAGCAATTCAATTTTGCGATTCGAAGCACAAAATATGCGATTAAGTTGTTGGCTCAATCAGGTGCAATAATTATTTTTTAACAAATTCTGAAATTTGTGTATAAAGACCGCAATACACGTTTGCGTAGGTTGCATTTTTTTCTTGTTTTTTTTTTACCCTTGCGCTTTACGCTAGCGCAATGCTCTGCCTGCCGTTCCTTACGTTTTTCAACGCAACCGAACGGTTTGCTATGTAAGCTAACGGATAGTGCTCCTTGCCTTGCATGCTTTGTAGGCATGCGAATACGAATATCCGGTGAGACAACTTCAAGTGTATCGTAGCCCTAAAGTGAAAAAATGATATAAATAATTTTCCTTAGGTGGAAAGTTGGGGATTAATTGACAGCGGACAGTTACTTCGAAAGCGTTCTCCAAACAAGCCGTTTTCAAGAGACCATCAACTAGGAAATTCTGTTTGTTAAGTATGAGCCACAGATGGACCGTGCCTTTCAACGTGATCCATCAGTGACCCACACTTCGACAAACGTTACACAGTTCGAAGTTTTTACAATTTGGAATAATTACAATTACTCACGTTGAAGGCGCTCCCTCAACAGGTACTGCAGGTAGACCTGGGGAAGGGTGGCGCGGGTTCGAGTCCCGAATAATCCGGATCTTTAAATCATGTCCCCTAGGGATAGGCAAAACCCAATCATATAGAATTCGAATCTGATTCGAATATCTGAACAAATATCCCATTTTCACTATTCTAACTTGTCCCAATTGTGAAAATAAAGAAATTTATAGTTTGTAGTGTTTTCTCAATTCACACTAAGAGCTACAATTTTCATATTTTAACGACGATTGCATTCCGTCGTTATAAATGAAAATCCTGGTTCTTTTAAAAAAGATTTTGTTCCTATGATCGATTCACGTTTGATTCGAATAAATCGTGCTTCGAATCGAATTAGGGAGCTCGTTACTTTCCAACATAACTGACACGTGTAGTAAGAAGTGGTAGATGGTTCTACCGTCACCCAGGGTAGATACCTCTCAATGCACTTTACCATGGTGGTTCAGTTCCAATTGAGATGTTTTCCGCTTGGAGTGCAGTTGCTGGTAATCCATCTTTCAGTAGCTCTATTGCTTAGATTGGATTTCATTGAAAAAATTCCTAAGGAATCCGTTACGCGAACGCAACAGATACGTGACATCACGCGTTATTATTCCAAAACATGACAGGTATCACACCTCCAACACACCTCCGTGTGCCTGGTTAGCTCGATCGGCGAAGCGTTGGGAATACGACCCGAGCTACACATCTCTGATCGTCATGACGCAGGTTCAAATCCCATGAGGGATGATGATTTTATGCGAGAGGTCTGCTCACATAAGCGCCGCTTACAGCTTCCTCCACCAACGAAGCCCATGCACAGGAAAAATGCGAAGTACGTTAATCAAAAACCTTCACCTCGATTCGGGACTGGTATCTGCACGAGAGGTCGTGGTTCGCCATATGGTTAAGCTGTATTCTCGGCTTTCCTCTCCCGCAGAATAAAAATGGTATCCTATCCTATCCTAACACGCCCATCCCCGTATCCGAGCCAAACCAAATAAAACACCTCTGCTAACTAAGCCAGGTAAGACTGCATTTTATTTGATCACGAATCGTAAATATTGTTCGAGATTACAAATGAAAATTATAATAGAAATGTAAAATATTAAATGTGGGACACGAAGTCCATTTGTACATGTGCAGCAAAATCATGATATATGCTAAATTTTACAACGTAAAATTTGGCATACATTATGATTTCGCTGCAAAATGGACCAAATTTACAAAATAATGAAAAATCAAGAAATTTGCAATAGGAACCAGTTTTCGGTGTCAAAATGGGGAGTAAAAATGACCCAAATGACGTCATCAATATTTTAATAATATGGGAGATAAATTAAAAATTGTGTATTTCGTAACAATTAGATATGAACAAGAAAAAAAATAAATATATGATGAAGAAAAAGTGTGAAATATATTATAATGACGTCATCAATGACGTCACTCGCCACTGTCGTCATAATCGTTGTAGGATTCTTCATTAGTCCCGCATTGAGTGAATCGAACTTCTCTGCCTGATCGAAGCTTTCGTCTATTTGAGCAAAAGTTGGTTCTGAAAATATATTATTTTTTTATTTATTGAAATTCGATTTTAGCAAGGCCGGATGCTTGCGAGTCCGATGAGAAATTCATTTTTCAAAGCATCTAACAACTAAAAGGAAATAAAAAAATGTTCGGGGCAGATACCACTCTCTACACTTTACCATAACGATCCAGTTCCGTTTTAGGATGGTTTCCGCTTAGAGTGCAGTTGCTGGGTACTACATCTTTTAGTAGCACTTTGCTATTTAGTGGCCGTTGGTTGGTTTCCTTTCAGACACTGCTTTCGAACTTGCTCGGAGTGAATTTTACAAAAAAATATTTTTTCTACCGCCAGAATGCAGGAAAAGATCATATCTTTAAGTGGCCGATGATACACACCCTGCCCTGGGCAAGGTGATCCACTCCAAAAAGTGGTTGTAAATGAGATATGTATCTCATTTTTGACAAACGCATCTCTAACGTCTTGGGAGCCTGTGAAAGATCATATACGATAGAATTGACATCTCACCGGTACACGGTGGTTGACATGTCCATGCATAGGAGAAATCTGCAAAATGTTGATCCAAATCCTCATCTCCGTCTTGGAACTGGTATCTGTACCAGAGTAAGGCTGGGCAAAACGGAATCCTAGGGAATTCGAATTTGATTCGAATAATTTTTTCGAATCGGATCGAATCACGAATTCGATGTAAATAACATTTATCCTATTTTTACTATTACAACTTGTCTTAATTGTGAAAATTAAGAAATTCATAGTTTGTGTATTTTCAATTCACACTCTACATATCTAAGATAAACAATTTTCATGTTTTGTTGTTAAAAATGGAAATTCTAGTCCATTCAGTAAGTATTTCTTTCCTTGAGCGATTCGCAATTAATTTCCATATACTGTGCTTCGAATCTATTCGAATCACCGAATCGAATTGTCCAGTCCTATACCAGAGTTCTTAGTTTGCCTTATGAAAATGAAACCCTGTCCCAAATACTTACACTTCAGCGAGTGGCATCTCTATCGCTTTAATTTTCTTCAGAGGAAGTTTTAATTCTCTTCTGCTATCTGGCTTGTGTGGCGGCTGACCAACGATATCTATGAAAATAGAAGAGCGCAATGATTAGTATCTGCCCTGGGCAATGATAAAACCATATACTTTATTTGTAATATTTTTTGGATACAATGCACAAGAAAACCACGCAAGGTTCAGTTCCGTTTGGGATGTTTTCCATTTAGAGTGCAGTTGCTTGTACTACATCTTTTAGTAGCTCTTTGCTATTGAGTGGTCGTTAGTTGGTTCCTTTCAGGCACTGCTTCTGACCTTAGTCAGTGTGAATTAAAAAAAAAAAACACAAGCAAATTTAGAGCAATGACCAAAGGGATCTTGGGAAAATGTTAGAGGAAGCTGAAAAAATGGTGCTTCAATCGAGCACGATAGCTTCATGGTTATTGTGTTGGCCTTTCGGATGGAAAATCCCGTGTTCGATTCCCCGCAATTACGATTGGGTGATCCAAGCCAAACATTCAACTCAGGGTGTAATAACTTGGGTTAACTAGGGGCCAGTTAGCTCGATCGATAAAGCTTTAGGAATACGCTCTGAGCTACACTGTAGCAAAAAAGGTAACAAAATCACTAGTCTTTGACAGCAATTTTACATGGCGGTATTGAAAAAAATTCAAAATTGACTTTTTTGGCCCAATAGGTGGTGTTGATGAAACGCATCGCGAAGGTACGGTCCATCAACAGCCCGTAATTGGCAAAAATCTCAACAACATGGCGTTTTTTCGACTCGGGAATAATGTAATTACTGCAAATGACCAGTAAATTTACTGTACTTTTGTTACAGTGTACGGATCTCTGATTGTCATAACGTGGGTTCGAATCCCATGAATACGTGAGGTCAGCTGGACTCTCCGGTGCACTGTGATTCGCGTAAGCACTGCTAACAGTTTGCTTCATGAACCATATCCAAGCACAGAAAAAATAGTAAAATGTCAAGCAAAAACCTCCATCCCCTATTTTCATTCGGAACTGGTATCTGCACAAGAGGCCGTGGTTCGCCATTATTTTCTAAGCCACTTCTTAGAGTGGATCCACTGACCAAAGCCCTGTAGCTGAGGCCACTTATAGACGGACAATTGTTGGAAAGATATGATCTTTCCCTGTTCGGCTTAGCCTACCCAAGTTATTAGAAATGAGAATCCTCACTCACTTGGCCACCATGACCTCATTGCCGCTGCGCCCACTTGCCATAGAACCGTGACGTCACGAAGTCTTCCAAAATATCCGGGCACTGTCAGAAGATACGATGGACTGTCTGTACTGGCCCAGTAACTGACCCTGTGAAACAATAGAATGGAAGAATAGATCATCAGGAGAATCGTAAGAACCCAGGGTGTAATAACTTGATTAGGCTAAGCCGAACAGGAATAGATCGCAACCCTGTCTGTCTATAAGTGGTTGCTGTTACAAGGCCTTGGACAGGGTGGTTCACTTTAAGAGGCTGTAAAAAATAGTAACAGGAGGCTCTCAAGTAGAGCGGGGCGAAGCGAATCATTTGGAATTCGAATCAGATCTAATCACTAATTATAGCATAATTTTTTGTTACTATCAGAACAAGAATTTTTTTTGTAAAAATTTGCTAAAAATAATATAAACGAGATATTTGAGGCAAAGGATTTTCAATTCACACTAAATAAATTCGACCAAAATCGAGGATATTTTGACTTCATCTTTTTTTCAAAATAGTAAAACTATGCGCACATTTCCATAACTACATCTTGCTATGGAAGTCCAAGTCCTGTAGACTGTAACAAAAATGCAACAAAATCACTGGTATTTGACAGTAATTTTACTTGGCTGTATTGAAAAAAATATGATATGAAAGCCACATATGGGGTGTTGAAGGATCGCACTCATAATTGGCATAAATCTCATCAACATGGCGTTTTTTAACTTTGGAAATATGCAATTACTGCGAATGATCAGTAAATTTACTGTACTTTTGTTACAGTATAGGTACGGGCTTTAAATTAGTCCTAACATATTCCCTGCGAGCCGTAAGAGGTGACTAAAAGGAAACAAAAAAGTGGTAGATGCTTTTACCATCTCCCAGGGCAGATACCACTCACTGCACTCGTTCAGTTCCGTTTAGAATATTTCCCGCTTAGCGTGCAGTTGCTGGTAATACATCTTGTAGTAGCTCTTTGCTACGTAGTCGCCGTTGGTTGGTTCCTTTTAGGCGCTGCTTCCCGCCGTGCTTAGAGTGAAGTTTAATAAAAAAAATTTTGTGGTGAATTCCCTACAAAAGTTCGTGCCAAACCGTTATTGTTTGGGTTCACGGACAGGTCATAGCAAATATTACGAGAACCTAGAACGCAGATAAAAATGCTGTCAAGTATGAGTCACTAATGGAACGCGTCGATGAGACGCGGTCCATTTGTGGCTCATGCTTGAAAAAATAAAATTTCTGATCAGATAGTACCTTCTGGCCGTTTCCTCTGACCTTGGTTAGATTTTAGAATTTTAAACAAAAAGTATTACCTCCCCGCCTTTGTCATATTCGTCCTCTGATTGGTCTGATCAGTGAGCTGGAAAGATAGAATTCCTTCCGAACAAGGTTCTGTTAGTTCGAGTTCGATTCGAATGTATTTTACTGTAAAAGAAAAAGAGTTCATTCGGGTGCCCTGTTGGCTCAATCGGTAAAGCATTGGGAACACGCTTCGAGCTACGCATTTCTGACGTCCTGGGTTCAGATCCCGTGAGGTGCGATGAGGTTTGATCGTCAGTGTACGGTGGTTCACGTAAGCGCTACGACTTCCTCCACCAACCAGGTCCATGCACAGAAAAAAATAGAAAATACATTAGGCCAACTTCACCCCCGATTCGAAACTGACATCTGCACGAGAGGCCTTATGCTTAAGCCGAATTCTCGACTTTCCTCTTCCGCGGGATAAAAATGAAATCCTATCGTATCTAGTTCAATCTAGTGTGTGGAAGGAAATAGATAAAAATTTCGATTTTGGTTGATTTTGTTCCGAAAATGAAACTGCAAAAAGCGATGATAAGGTAACTCGAGCAAAGGTTACCTATTGCAATCAAAATTTCCAGCGATCTTTTACAAAATTTCGAAGCAAACACTAAAATGTGCTTTTTCGTGTCGAATTTTTCGAAAAATTAAAAAAAATTAGCAAAAGCCGAAAAAATATCGGAATACTATATTATAAGGTATATAAAAAGCGCAATAATAATATGTTGGAATACAAATTTATTTCGAACACCTAGAATCGATTTGAGTTAATAACGACCCCAATCGGTTCGATTCAAATTCCAAAAATGGACGTTTAATGATATTAAATCAATATACTCACAGCAAAATGGTTCCTGCTTTTTTGTTCTCAAAAATGCTTTGATATTTATGACGTCACTATGAGCAATTTTCGCTCTTTTCTTATGCTCCTTCCAAAACGAGGGGGTTTCTGGTCCCATTTCCAGACACTTGGGTGCGCTGGTACGTCTTTTTCGGGCTCTTAACCCCAGATACGAAAACCAACTCATCGAACTTTCCGAATCAAGTTCGGGTTCGAACTCGTGTAGACACGAAGTGCAACTGCCGAGTAGGAATTCTCGATAACTCGAACACGGATATGACGTTATGGGACAGGAAGTCGAATTCATCGCTGACAAATAGTACGCGATTGATCGAAGATGATTGCAATCCATTGGTTTTCGTGAACCTGGTAAAATATATATATATATGAGTGATAAACGAAATGCCAGGTTGATTTAAGGAAAATTCCAGATTAAAATTTTTACAATAAAATCATTATTTTGTCAAGCATGAGTCACTGATGGATCGCGCCGGCTAGGCGCGGGCCATCAATGGCTCATGCTTGACAGAATAAAACTGCTGAGTAATCTAGCACTGGATCATGGGACCATCAATTAACTGTTTTCTAGTTGAAAACATAATAAATAAAAGAAGTACGCTATATTAAACTCTAGAGTGCAGTGATTGGTATCTGCCCTGGGCGTACCTTCGGAGCCTGTATATACAAGATGCTCAAATCCAGTCCGCCCATATGTGCATCCGGGTTGACCATACCCGCCATTCGGATAAAAATCAATGTTCCCGGAAGTCCTTGCAATTCCGTGTACAAAAAATGACGTCAGCTTCTTGATGACGTCAGTGTGTATGACGTCAACGAATATTGCGTCAGAAGCATCCAGTCTAGCCTCTGCTTCGGCGCTTTCAAACCATAATCCAGCGGGGTCGAGTCCTGTGATTTGTCCGATTTGCGGAAGCTTGGCGCACGGTTCCGGCTCTGGGGCCTGGTGACAGAGAAAAGTGATAAAGTATAGGTCAATTATTTAAAGTATAATATATATTTCCAGGGTCGGCGGAAGCTGACTGAAAAATTCTAGCGAATGGGGAATAAAAAATGAGAAAAAATAATTTTTTAAACAAAACTTGTTTTATTTTCATTGAAATTCACTCTGAGCAAGGTTGGAACCCACAACCACTAAATAGCAAAGAGGTGTTAAAAGATATAGTGCCAGTAACTGCACTCTAAACAGAAAACATCCCAAATTGGAATTGAACCGTCATGGTAAAGTGCAGTTAATGGTATCCGCCATTAGCAATAATAAAACCATCTACCACTTCTTTGCTTCCTTTTAGTCGCCTCCTACGACACAGGGGGAGGAACTTGATCAACGGCACAGTATTGTACATACGAAAAGTTATGTGTCGTTTATATTACACGTGCCTTCGGCGAAGTATTCCCATTCAGTGTACTTTTTGATCTCAAAATGATGAATTTTCCCTTCCAACGAGTAAAAAGTTGCACGATTTTGACGCGTTATTCGCCTCCAATGCCGACAAAAATTGGACTTACATCTGGACCCGTGTTGTCTCATTGAAAAATTACATTTTGTTAAGTATGAGCCACTGATGGACCGCGCTTCGACAAGCTTAATTTATTCGAATCAATCGTGTAGGAACAAAAGCGTGTTAAATTAACTAGAATTTTCCCTTTTAACAGTAAAATGCAATCAATTTTGGTCAAATTTCACCAAAATCGGTTTTATTTTGTCATTAAAATGGGAAAATTTTTGCTTTTAGACACGGAGTGTGAAATGAAAATACACTATAAACTATAGATTTCTTAATTTTCACAATGGAGGCAAGTTGTAATACCAATAATGCGATATTACTTATTAACATGGAATTAGTGATTCGATCCGATTCGAAGAATTATCCGAATCAGATTCGATCTCCTAAGGATTCTGTTTTGCCCAGCCCTACACGGCGCTTGAAAAGCATCCAGGTCCGGCACTTAGTGCAGAGGTAATATTACCTTCGTTGCTTCCTCTGAACTTCTTAGCCAGCTTGGTAGTTGCCACCATCCGTCGTCATCTTCATCCTCTGTGGCTTCTTCTTCGCGTGTTCGTTCCGCGATACATTCGACGTCATCAACTTTTAATAACTCTCCTACGTAGGATACTGCGTGCGCACCCACGCCGTGGCCAATCAGATGGACCGATTCATATTCAAATTCAGGTTTCCAGTCCTGAAATTTCGTAGAAAAGTGTATCAATTAATTTAAAGTCTGCTCACATATGCAAATCAATCTTTTTTATTGAAGTTTGCTCTGAGCAAAGCCAGAGGTAGCTCCAAAAAGGCACAAACTCCATCGCCCAGGGCAGATGCTACTCACTGCGCTTTGCCACAACGATTCAGTTCTAATTGGGATGTTTTCCGTCCAGAGTGCAGTTGCTGGTACATCTGAACATCTGCTTCTCTTAGTAACTCTGTGATATTGAGTGGCCATTAGTTGATTCCTTTTAGGCACTGCTTCTTGGCCTTGCTCAGAGTAGATCGAAAACAAACCCTATATTTAAATTGCAGTAAGTGGTACCTGCCCTGGGTGAAAAAACAATTATTTTCTTTGGTTTGAGTGGCGGAATGAATTAAAAATTCGGATTAATCGGAATTCGAATTCACGCCGACAAGGTCGATCACTAGAACATTGCTTCCATAAAAAATTCAGGGCTTTCAGCGCGTTTTTATACATTGTAACAAAATATTTAATAGAATCACAGTAATTTTATTTGGCGTCATTTCAGAATTGATTTTTTTTGGCCAAATATGGGGTGTTGATGGAACGCACCGCGAAGGTGTGGTTCATCAACGTCCCATAATTGGCATAAATCTCATCAACATGACGTTTTTTTAACTTTGGAAATATGCAATTACTGCAAATGACCAGTAAATTCACCCTACTTTTGATACAGTGTAGTTTTAAAACAACCATACCTTAATATTTTTCAGAAGAAAGGCGATCTCTGCTCCAACGACTCTGGCATTCGCCACTGCCTGATAATAACTGCCAATTCCATCACGTGATTTCCAGTTCACTGTTATGACGTGACAATCATCTCGTTGAAGAAAGCGTTCGACCATAGCAAAAACCCAAGAATTCAAATCTAGATATAAAAAGTATTGTATAATTTGAAAAAATAATGATCATTATTAATGGCTGATGGGCGCATCTAGCACGCAAAAATCGCGAACAAATTATAACGTCATAGCGAGCGCCGTAAGTGAAAAAAATTATTAAAAGCAACTTTTTCATCGTATTTTACGAGGCGCGATGGCCTAGTGGTTAAACATGTTTGCATCGCAGGTTGAAGATCTCGGGTTCGAGCCCCGGTGAGTCCGGCTCTCCTATCCATGCCCACCCTCAAACCAGGGTGCACTAACTTGGGTAGGGAAAGATGGTATTTTTCCAGTAATTGTAACCCTGTCCGTCTATAGGTGACCGCTGTTACAGGGCCTTGTACAGGGTGATCCACTCTAAGAAGTGGCTATGAAAAAATAAAAAATCACGATAAAACAGCTCGAAAATGGCACCACAGTCGCAATTTTTTTGGAGAAATGGAATTTCAGGGCCTTAAATAAACTAAATAGCGGCACTAAAAAGCCCTTAAAATGATATTCCGACGGCAAGAGGAGGGGCGGGGGGAGCTGGGATGACAGCACGCCTAAAGGTGCTAGTGATGGTGGCCTAAGCCCACTCGATTGTATCAGAAACCAAGGGCAAGGCCCGAATTCACAACCATTAGGCGATGACTTGTTTTTTTTCAAATTCACTCTGAGCAAGGCCGGAATAAAGGAATCAACTAACGCCACTTAAAAGCAGAAAGCTACTAAAAACATGTTTTACCAGCAATTGCACTCTAAACGGAAGCCATCTACCATTTCTTTGCTTCCTTTTAGTCGCCTCTTACGACACGCAGGAAATACTCAAAGTAAGTCCGAAGCAGTGCCAAGAAAGAACCAACCAACACCCAGCTATTACAAGATATAACACTAGTAATTGCACTCTGAGCGGAAAACATCCCGAACGGAACTGAACTGCTATGATAAAGTGCAGTGAGTGGTATATGCTCTGGGCGATGGTAAAATCATCTGGCATTTCTTAACGTCTTTTTGTTAAGCTTAAGTCACCGATGGAACGCATCGAAAAGGCGCGGTCCATCTGTGGCTCATGCTTGACAAAATAAAATTTTTGATTGTGATATAAATAATCTAGACGCATACACAAACTTTGAAAAAACACCTACCTGTGTCCTCATAATCATGAACAATAATTTTCGTCTTTCTCGTTGCTAATAGCAACTGCCGCCATTTTCTGCTCAATTTAACATCGTGACTCTGGGCATACGGTCCAATGATGTCAACGGATGGAAATGCTGTATTTCGTTCGGTGTTGACGTCACGAGGTTGTTGGTGACGTAAAAAGAGTGAGTACGTCACACCGATGGCGTCACGACTGGCCGGTAACAAGGATTCGGTCAAAAGTGCTGATGTAAACGGTGGGTCGTTGGTGAAGCATCCGAGTGGCCCGTAGCAAACTTTTTGTGAAAATACACCTGAGAAATGAAAAAGATCGTCATATCAATTCAGTATATTTTCATCCATAAAAGCACTCAAATGGATGCAAGAGTTGAAGGATGCAAACGTACGTAGGCGAACACATACGTGGGTGCATCTATAGCAAGGGCATAAGTGGTTACAAAAGGCCTTTAACATATTTAACAAAGTACTCGGTATCGACGGTATTGGTATCGGAATATAAATTAAAAAGGTGGTATAGGTACTTGTATCGGTATCGGCAAAAATTTTGCTATCGGCCCATCTCTACTTTTATCAAGATTTCGGAGTGTTGAGCCCTCCTTTCTTAATGCTCCCTACGTCAAACTTTAAATCGGATCTTTAAACGTGGAGATGTCGGTCACCTGAAGAGTTCTTATCGATTCTCAAGTTAAATAAATTTCACTTTTATAAAATATAGATACAGTTTTCGGGTCTCATGAGGTTTAGTACCATATATCCGATTATCATAAAAATTCCCCATGTTCCAAGCGACTCATCCTAACCCGAGAGACAATGCCAAATACTTGCAGCATTGGCGCCCCTTAGTTAGGATGAAAATATTCTGCCAGTTTTTTTTTTTTTGATGATATTCGGGGATATGGTACTAAACTTCACTAGACCCCAGTTTTCATTGAAATGCGCTCAGTGCGGGGCTGGGGGAACCAACTTGCTATAATTGATACGCAAAAAGCTATTTCGTTCCACACTCTATGAACTCTATAGTTTCGGGTGGTATCTGCCTCCGCTGCGCGATCCATCAGTGACTAACGCTTGACAATTTTTGTCTGAACCCTTTCAGGTCGTAACCCCGTGATCTTTAAGTATCGTAGATTATCGACTCACCGATAACGGAAAATAGCATCAGTAGAACAGCAGAATGAAAACGAACATCCATGGTGTTATGCAGAGTGAAACTACACTTATAATTGCTGACTTTCTGTATATATAAAAAAAACATTATGATCACTGATCCTGAATCTCTTTTTCTGTATTTTTAAAAACACTTTTGGAGTGGATCACCCTGACCAAGGCCCAGTACCAGCGGCCACTTATGGACAGACATGGTTAGAGTTGTTAGAAAGATATGATCTTTCCTGTTCGGTTTGGCCTACCCAAGTTATTATGCCCCGGCGTGAGTGATGGGCATGGATTAAGCACCCGGGACTCGAGCACGAGAACTCCAACCTGAACCTACTAGGCCATCGTGTCCCACTAAACAATATCTATTTGTGTCACTGGCTTCGATGACTGAGTAATTCCAAAATAAGATCCATATTTTCAAATATATTACTCACATCTATAGGGGTGGGCAAAACCGAATCATTTAAAATTCGAATAATTTTTACGAATCGGATCGAATCACGAATTCTATTCCTACAATTGTAATTTATCTTCATTTACTTTTTATAGTGTTATATTCAATTCACACACCATGTCCAAAAGGAGCAATTTCCATATTTTAACGAAAAAATATAATCGATTTTGGTCAAATTTGTGGCTCATGCTCGACAAAATAAAATTTCTGATCGGGAATACCTGAATAATACCAAAAAGCGATCAACATTTTCAAATATAATATTCACATCCCAGTCAAGCCTGAGTCACTGATTGAACCCGTTGCGAAAGCGCGGTCCATTTGTGAATTTTGCTTAACGGAATACTTTTTTGAATCGGATCACAAGATGGCTATCAGCCGCTATACAAGCTAGGGTATCATGTGGGAGTGGGAGGGCGTCCCAGGAAAAGATCGTAAAATAGACTTTTAAATGCCTTAAAACGTAGAAACGGAAACTTTCGTATTCAGAAGTAGTTACACATAATTAACTGATTTGAGATCTTGATATCTCATCTTTCAAAGTTTTTCGCGCTCATATGCGATATATGATAGAACACCATATTTTTGAGGGAATTGGGTCGCCGATCATGACTCTGCGTCTCTGATTATGACGTTATAATTTCATTTTAATTTTTTTTTCAATTTGAAGTTTAGTGTATTAAGGTTATGAAAACACCACTATAAAATCTTATATAATTTGAAGTTTCAGTTATCGCAACATTAAATAATTGTGGCGATGATATCCGATCATGTTCGTGCAGCATGGTGTTTCCGATGACTTTCTACGTAAAAACGATGTCTCAGCGTTTTCCCGAAGAAATCAATCAAGGCGAAACGAAAAGACAATATTTCATGATCTGCATCTTTCAAGATAATTAAAATTTCTTTTTCTAATTTTTCTATTTTTTCCAATTTTTCAAAATTCACTCCGCAGGGTCGGAGCCAGTGTAAAAAAGGATCAAACTAACCGCCACCCATTGACAAAGATACCACAAGATTAGTACCAGCAACTGCACTCTAAGCATAATACATCCTAAAAACGACTGAACCACCATGATGCAGTGCAATGAGTGGTAACTGCCTTGGGTGACGGTTAAGCACACAACGGACATTGAACATGCTTAAATAAATTGGCGCCTGCGCTATCACATCGAATACTTGCGGCGATATTATCCGACCATGTTCTTGTAACGTTACTGATAATATAATTTTCCGCTTATAAGAATATCGCATAATATTTATAAGGCTAACCCAATCCACAATACGGAGTAGAAGGTCGTCAAATTTCCATGTGAAATTGTGAGGAATCGCGCAGTTTCGGTCGACTTTCAGTGAATTTATTTTTGCAGTTTTATCCCAACATATTGGCCTAAATGTTGAGAATTTTAAGACAAATTTCCAAAACTTTTGCGCCTAAAACTAGACGCGGAAAAACATCCCATACATAACCCAACCACTATGGCTAAGTGCAGTGAGTGGATTGTGCTCTGAGCAATTATAAAACCATTTACCACTTCCTTTAAACTTAGGAAAGTTCTAAAATTTTTCTCATGTCACAGTAGTTATTATGCACATTTAGCCAATTTAGGCCCCTTTTCAAAATTTCCTCCTTGCGATGCGATTTTTAGGTTGTTTCATCATCGTTTGCCTGCAATGGCCATTATAGCGTCAAAATTTTAACGCAAAAATTTCTTCAGTCCCCTCCCCTAAGTTTCAAAATGCATCACAATCCCCTTCAAATATATTTTATGGACCTGTCCATTTCAAAAACGCCGCAGCGACAACAATTACTAAAAAACGTCGGTGTCAAGCATCCCAAAGAACCATCTAACTAGTGACAACCGCTCACCATCGAATGACATTATCATCCTCTACATTTTCTTTTCATTTATACAATTATTACATCACAAATCGTAAGATAGTGAAGGAAAAATGGCGTGATACCTGTACACATTAAAGTCACAATTTTCTAATATTAAAAATTAACATTTTTAATCAAACTTGGCCATAGATCACCGAGGATGGTTCATATATTCAACATAATAATTATCTAAGACCCAGGCTAGGACGATATACAAATATTTTAAAAAAGATAATAATAAAGCCGCATTTCAATTGTATCGAAATATTCGGGTAATTCGAAACCCCGCAAAATGAACCTGAATAACCTTTCACAAATGACCCCAAGTAACCCCTTACACGTTAATAAAAATTCTAACAGAAACCCTAAATCCAAGGATGACCCACGGATGGACCGAGTCTGGCAGGAGAGGTCCATCAGTGGCTCATACTTGAATAAAATAATTTCGCTAAAACTTCCAAAACGGAAACAGAAACACTTCACTGTTATTAATTTTTCGTGACCTGTAGTAACCTCTCCCGTGCTTGTCCTATAGTTACCCATAATTATACCCCCGTAGCGTGCGACTTTAAAAATATCAGCTGATGTAAAGTTTTACATCACAAGGTGAAAAAACTCCTAAATTTTGACCGTGGAAAGGTGACCTTCACTACCCATGGAAGTATTAGGAAATTCAGCGAAACTGTGCCACTGAGAATCCTCTCCCCCACGCCATGCATCATTAGAAAAATAAAGATTGATATTTTTAGTTCATTTTATACACTGCTTTCGGCCTTGCCTGAAAAGAATATCAATGAAAAAATCGTGGCTATGAGGCCCCCTCCCTCGCCGAGCGAAAAAATCGCAGAATGGCTAAGGGCGTTAAAAACGTAGGGAAACTCAAAACTTTTGCGAGCCTTCGACGCACAATAGATAGTAGTATCCTTATATCCCAGTTTTCAAAAAAAAAATCGGGCCTCCGGGGCGAATTTCGCCTTATTTTGTGTCCATTTTCAATGAAACAGACATTTTTTAGAAATAAATTTGCTTGCAGCCCCTGGTATGAAGTCATTATTTAACTTTACACTTAAAAGGAATAAGTTGAGGCGAATTGACCCAAAAAACCCAAAATTAATGTAAAACCTGATCATGAATAAACACAAAAATCGCTGCTTGGTTTCCGAAGCAAACTTTGAAGAATGCAGCGGCCAGAAATGTAATTTTGTTAGGCATAAACATCAGAAAGGCCGAACCCCAACACGCGTGAAATACGCTGGAAGACGCGTAAAAACATTAGTTACGTAACTTACGTTTCTAAAAATAGAAAACTCTCCTTTTTGCTTCCCTAACCCCCGTGCGACGAAAGAAAGCACTGTTTTTTTTCTGTTCTAAAGTTCCAAGGCCCTCGCGAACGTTCAACCGAAACCTTCTAACAAAAATCACATCTATTACACGAACGCCTTTGAATACAGAGTCTCCCACGCCGAGAAACTCCCTTCGCGCTGATAAACTGATACTGGAACCGACCGAGTTCTTAAAATACTGTACATAACGCGAACAATAGAATGTAACACACATCGTTTGCTGACATAGATTGTTCTCTAATACAATCAAATCATTTCACAATAGCTAGAAAAACCTGTGTTGAGATGTCAACATATTAAAAAAGTTGCCGATGAAAACGCACACAGCGCGTAACCATATTTATTCTACACATTTTAAAGCAATCTTAAATCTGCAAAAAAACATATTTTTAAAATGTATTTCGTGGCACATGCATCACAGTTAGACCATGCTTGATCAGAGATATTCATAAATGGGCCATACTTATTATTAATAATAGAATTACGGTTTCATTCAGGATCGAAGAGTATACTCAAAATTCTAAGTAATATTACCGATCTTTTTTAATATGTTTTATTCCAAAAATAGCAATCGTATCAGTTCTGCATGGGATCGGGTTACGCTTGTTAAAAAACCTTATTTAGTCAAGCATGGGCCACAGATGAACCGCGCCTTGTAGGCGCGATCCATCAGTGGCCCATGCTTGACAAATATGTTCTATAATTTATCAGACAATGTGGGAATTACAATACATACACTGTGATAAAATTCCATTTAAATCACCTTTCATTTGTAGTAATTGTAAATTTTCAAAACTCAACTATCAATGAGCTTTATATCATGCATGGACCGCTAACGTACTCTATCAAGGGCGGTGCGTTCCATCAACAGTCCATAATTGGGCTGAAAATCGATTATAAAGCTTTAATTTGTTATCACCGAGTAAAACACTGCCAAAGAACGATATTTTACCTGTTTTTTAACAGTGTGTTGTTTTAGTAGCCTTTGCCTCGCCCACCAAAAAGGGAGGGACTCACCGGAAGATTTTTTTGTAACATGGCCATCGGTGATATATACTTACCGACGAAGATCAGAAAACTGACAGATTTATACTAACGGAAAAACTTGTCGAAGGCGCGCGAAAAATGTGTGGGTCAATGTGCGAAACAAAACGACCAATTTATCATTTTAAGACATATTCTGCTGGTGTATTTTGCAGCAAAAATCTATTTTTTTTTTTTTTTAATGCTCTTTTAGTATCTCTTTGCTATTGAGTGGCCGTTGGTTGGTTTCCTTTGGGAGCTGCTTCCGGCCTTTCTTAGATTAAATTTCAATAAAAAAATATACCACCGAGTAAATTTACTGTTAAAGCACAGTGATTTTACCATATTTTTTCACCGTGCTTGTTATCCTTGAGCAAAAGACCTTTTAAGGGTTCATAAATGGGATTTGAATTGGTACAAAGTTGAGAATAAGATTTTCTCCAATATACTTGCTAAGTTTAGCTCAGGCACGCATGGGTCTGTCCGCGCCTAGCGCTTGACAAAAAATTTTTGGCTGCACAGTGGATAACTCTGAGTAACGAATTATTTGGAATTCGAATTTGATTCGCATAATTTTTTTCGAATCAGATCGAATCACGAATTCGGTGTAAATAACAAATATCCCATTCTTACAATTATAACTTATCTTCCTCAAGAAATTTATACTTTATAGTGTCTATTTAATTATCACTCCGTGTCTAAAAGCAACAATTTTTATATTTTTACGACAAAATATAATGCATTTTGTCGTTAAAAATGAAAATTCTAGTCAATTTAGTAAGTTTTTATATGACGTCATACTTCGGTCACCAGAATTTGCCTCCCCCCCCCCCCCCCCCCCCCCCCCCCCCCCCCCCCCCCCCCCCCCCCCTACCCTTTCAAGAACTTTAATACGCCAATAATTATCTTCATATATTGGGAAATAAACAGTGTATGAGCAACAATCTATGATAAACATCGTTGGTGTTGTTGGAAGAATATTTGTTATTGGGACGCCTCCTAAACAAGGCCTAAAAGAACCCAATTAACGGTCACAAACGCAAAGAGCTATTACAAGATGCAGTACCAGAAATCTCACCTTAAACGGAAAACATCCCAAACAGAACCGATCCGCTATGGTGAAGTGCAATGGGTAGTATTACCCCGGGGGATGGTAAACCCACCAACCACTCCTTTGTCTCATCTCAGTCACCTCTTACGACACGCAAAAAATACGTTCGCACTCACTAACGTCTTCCTGTGTGTCGAAAGAGGCGATTAAAAGTGAACAAAGAACTGATCGATGAATACTCCATCTCCCAGGGCTTAATTACGTGGAGCTGTTTTCTAAGGTAAAAAATTTATGATTTTTTGAAAAAAAAATCAAGTAAATTTTAATGATTTTGAAATTGAAATTCTACAATTTTATAAAAAAAAGGCGTTTTCTTCATTATGATTCTAAGACTATGATTCGAATCGATTCGCAGAAATAATTCGATTCGATTCCAAAAATAAAAAATATGCGATTTTAGTCCTCCTTACTTATGACCTTGCTTGGAGTGAATTCCTAAAACCAAAGAAATGAAAATACCATTATCGATACAAACTCACCTGAGTACCTGTGTAAAACACTTCCCTGACGAATCTCCTTATATATTTTTCTTCGCAAAAATTCGTCCCCTAATATATTTCCCGAGATTTCTAAAATCGTCCCGTTGCAAAAAACACGCATTCAAAATGACGAAAAACAATGATTATTCAAAAAAATACATTTGACCTAAGATAACCCATGTGAGGATTTGTTATTGATGCGTCATAATAGAAATAAAAGGTCATTCGAGGTTGGCGTTTCTCCTCAAAAGCGCTGTTAAAAACGTATAAAAATTACGTTGAATTCGTATGTAATTTTCGATTCTATAATAGATATATTTTTTCAGGCTTGGCCATAGATAAATCGTTAGATTAGTGCCACTGCCTTATGTGTCTCATGCTTACCATGTATGGCACAAGCTTGGATAATATGACTACAATACATGCAAATTCAAAGCAACATTACGCATTTTTTGAGCGTTAACGTACTATTATTATGACGCATGAATAGAACACGTGACATCGCGCGAGAATCGTCAAATTTGTCGTCAATGAAATGACGACAATGACTTGGGTAGGTGTAACAAGGGCGCTGGCTTGTAAACGACGGCTTTTGCCCTCATTCACTGAATTTGGGTCGTTGGGGGTCATGTTTACAAATTCCTAATTTTCTGTGTGTTATAAAAAACGACTAAAAGTTACCAAAGAAGTGGTATATGCTTGTACCATTTCTCGGGGTAGAAACCACTCACAGCACTTCGCCATGATGGCACGGCTCTGTTTAAAATGCCTTACGTTTTTAGTGCAGTTGAGGCACTGCTTTCCGGTCCAGGTTAAAGCGAACATCGACAAAAAAAAATCTGCTAGATCGCTGTACATTTAAGGCCACAATAAACGTGAAGTTGTCTTACCGATGCGTTACGTACTTTTCGGGTAATAAAGGAAAGCGGCAATACACGCCTGCATTGCTTTGCGTTTCTCGTATTCACATGCCTACAAAGCACAGACGCATGCACGGAACAAGCATTCTTCGCTAGCTTGCATAGCAAACCGTTCTGCTTCATTGGCAAACGTAAGTAAAACTCAAGGGTAAAAAAACAAGCCTAGAAAAAACGCAACCCACGCAAACGTGTAGTGCGGTCTAAACTGACTATTTACTTAAGTATTGCTTCAATGCGGCGCGAGTCATCACGGTTCATGCTTGAAAAGATAACGTTCTTATTGGGTAACACCTTGCTGCAACAATTATTTCATCTTGACAAGCAAGAGCCACAGCCTGACAGCTTCGCCGGGATTTAAACACGTTTAATATCTAATTTTGTTAAGTATGGGCCTCTGATAGACCGCGCCTCGGCCGCGCGATCCATCGGTGACCCATACTTAACAATTGTGCCTGGATGAATCTCTTCGAATAGGAAATCGAACGCAACGTCTTTCGAAAGGAAATAACATTGTTAACACACGAGCAGGGCAGGGCAATTTGATTCGGTGATTCGAATTGATCGTAAGCACAACTTATTTTACTCAATCTTGAATCGTTCACAGGAACTAAAACTTACTAAAAAAGTAGAATTTTCATTTTCAACGACAAAATGCAATCGATTTTAATCAAATTTGACAAAAATCGGTTGTATTGTTCCTTAAAAATATGAAACTTGTTGCTTTTAGAATTATTATTTGTTTTTAACGCAAATTCTTGGAGTGGATCACCCTGTCCAGGATCCTGTAGTATCGGCCACTTATAGACAAAGATACAATTCCTCTAAGTCTGTCTATGCTGCTATCAATATTTCGTAATAATAAATTTCTTGGAGACAAATTGCGATATTAAAAATCGCATATTTGTTATTTACATGGTACTGGTGATTCGATCCAATGCGAAAAAATTATCCGAATTAAATTCGAATTACAAATGATTCGATTTTGCCAAAAACTCTACCCCCGATTCGAAAGCGTTGTTTGCACGAGAGGTCGTGTTTTACCACGAGGTTCTCGTTTTCCTTCCCCACAGGATAAAATTTGAAACTCAAGTCTACTAATCCGTTAACGGCATTAGCGGCAGGTTGTTTGAAATCTTATTTCCCGTTTTACTTGATTGTAAGCCGCCCTTGATTGTAAGCCTCATGTGATAGCGTTAAAAATTTAATGTAAGCCGCCCTTGAATGTAAGTCGGTTTTAGCATGTTTTAGCATATCTGGGTGGGCACGGAAATTAAGTTTGATTACTGGTGCCTGAAAGAAAAAATGTAAGCCGCCTTTGAATGTAAGCCGTTCTTGAATTTAAGCCGCAAACATGACGGAAAAAAATCTTTATAAGTCGCGGCTTACAATCGAGTAAATACGGTATCAATGAGCCTATTTTATCGGGCGTGGCCACAAACGGATTACCCTATTATAGTGTTACCACGTATGGTATATGCTTAGATAATATGAATACAATATATGCTAAATTCTGTTAACATTACGCATTTTTTTAGCGTTGCCGTACTGTTATTACCGCATTTACACGATTGGAAGCCGCGGATTATAAAGTTTTTTTTTTTCACCATGTTTGCGGCTTAAATCCAAGGACGGCTTACATTCAAAGGCGGCTTACATTTTTTCTTTGCGATGCCGTTACTCTGTCTTTATCAGTCAGCTTCGTTTTCCCCATTCTTCTTGTCGACTTTGCCATAGGTGTTCTGCCGCACTGCGTTGTCTGATACCGACAATCCCACGATGCAGTGTTTTTAAGAAATTGTTCAAGAATGAGTAAAAGACGAGGGTATTCCGTGGAGTTCAAAATCGAGGTCGTAAATTTTGCAGAAAAACACTCAAATCGAGAAACAGGGCGGAAGTTTCAAGTGAACGAGTCAATGGTACGCCGATGGGTTCAAAACAAGGCCAAACTTAACGCAGCTTATGAAAAACCAGGACCATCAAAAAAGAAGTTAAAACTTGGCTGTGGGAGAAAGCCGATACTGTATACTATTGAAGATCAGTTGATGGAAAAAGTTGCACATGAGCGAGAGCGACAGCATCACGTCTCCGCCAAGTTAATTACAGCCTGGGCTAAAAACTTGGCTGCAGAAAAGGGTTTGACTGCATTTGTTGCATCACGTGGTTGGTTGTGTAATTTTCTGAAGCGGTTTAATTTGACACTCAGAAGGCGAACGCCGACTGGACAATCCACGCCACACGACTTAGAAGACAAACTCTATAGCTTTGTTGATTTCAATAAAAAGCAAAGAGATTTGCACAAGTTTCAGCCATCAATGATCGCCAACAGGGATGCGACGCCGATCTGGGCAGATATGTCCAGCCCCACCACGATTGATAGAAAAGGCGTACAAGCAGTTTCTATTCGACAACTGGCCAACATTATCGATGATGATGACAATGACAATAATGATCGCGAAAGTTAAAATAAACTTTCAGTTAAACAGTTTCAGCTTTGTGTGGTGTTTGTGATAGGCTAAGGATACGGTATAGAATTCATCGCAAGTGCTACACCATACGCGAAATCAAGAACGGGTACCAGTGATCATATTTCAATTTCCGTGACCACCCAGATATGCTAAAGCCCATATAGGCACCGGCACAGTATATGAGACTTGCATTCAAGGGCGGCTTACATTAATTTTTTTAAAACTATCACATGCGGCTTACAATCAAGTAAATACGTATGGCGAATGAGTAGAATACCAGACATCGCGCAAGAATCGTCGTTTTTATGTGTTCAATGAAATATTTGGGTGGGTGTGGCAAGGAGTGACCGGGAATAAAATGCTCGATTAACCCTTTCACGTGGGACACATCCCACTAAGATTTTTGAAAGAGTACGATCACGGTTTATGCATATTCTTTTCGACCCTCGCCCTCGAATGTTTGTTTTTTCGACAAAAAGGCCAAAATTTTTTTTAGCTTTAGACCGCCTGTGTTTATAAAATACGGGGAATCCCAATGAAATTAAATAAAAGGAAGAGTATTGTGTATATTTAAACTTGTCATGATATGCCGGTACCATATCCTGTTTTTTGCCAGACAATCATAGTGATCAATCATTTTTTGTTGCAGTGTAGAGTCAATTATTACCTTAATGATCCAGAATAAAAATCCTTTTCGTCACGGAATTTGCCTGTGGAAGGGTTCTGAAGTAGTGCGCATCTTTAGATCCAATGTTTTGCATTGTAATTCGTCATCATCGGCGGTTGGAGTTGCGCGCAGGGCTGGGCAAAACCGAATTATTTGAAATTCGAATCTGTTTCGGATAATTTTTTTAAATTGGATCGAATCGCTTATCCTATATTTATTAATACTATTATTCTGTCCGTTATGAAAATTAGGCAATTAACAGTTAAAAATTACAAATATTAACATAAACCACTCAAAAGCGATGCATTTTCTATTACACTCCAGTACAGGGGCGAAAAGTTTCATTTTAACGACGAAAAACAATCGATTTTGGTCAAATTTGACCAAAATCGATTGCATTTTGTCGTTAAAAATGAAAATTCTAGTTTCTTTAAAAAGTTTTTGTTCCTATGAACGATTCATGGTTGATTCGAATTCGAAAGTTTGTGCTTCTAATCCATCCGAATCACCGAATCGAATTGTCCAGCCCTAATTCTAATACGGCATCATAAGTTGGGGTTGTGCGTCGAAGTCTGAACTGAAACCACTTCCAGTGATACATAACAAAATAATTCGGTGCCTGATGTTCTCTGAATCTTGCAGAGCAACTAATTATTCACTACAGAACCAAAGGGAAATATTGTAGATTAATAAAATACATAAACTTGAAGTATCAAAGCCAGGTCCATGCGCGGGAAGAATGAGAAATACGATAATCAAAAAACTTCAGCCCGATTCAGAACTGGTATCAGCACGAGAGATCGTGGTTCGCCATATGGTTAAACTGTATTCTCAGTGTTGGTAATACGCTTCGAGCTACGCATCTCTGATCGTCATGACGCAGGTTCGAATCCTGTGAGGGATGATGATTATATGCGAGAGGTCTGCTGGACGCCTCGCCGATGCACGGTGGTTCACGTAAGCACTGCTTACGGCTTCCTCAACCAACCACGTCCATGCGCAAGAAGAATGAGAAAAACCTTCACCTCGATTCGGAACTGGTATCTGTACGAGAGTTCGTGGTCCCCATATGATAAAGCTGTATTCTCGGCTTTCCTCTCCCGCAGGATAAAAATGAACTCCTATCCTATAATACAAGAAGTTTGTCAGGAAAAGTCTTCTTTACACCCCGTGATTCACCTGCTTCACTCAAATCTGAGAGTGTTAGGATTTGGGAAAACGTGCCGCAAGATCTGACGAGTAGTTCTTTCAAACAGTTCAATCGTATCACGAGACAGTTTTTATTGAGCAAAAGTGATACCTGGTTCGGGAAATTGCATACAGCAGTTTTGTGTCATTTTTGTCTGTAACCAAAAAATTATTAACGGGTCAATTCAAAAATCGAATATATATTCATAATTGAACCTATAAAGCATGTATGATATATTAATATTGAAAACAATTCTCGGCTGTTTCAAGTTAGTGGTTCATATTTTATGTTGTATTGCCCAATGAAAACTTGAACTGGTATTTGATTATAAAAAACTCATGAAAGCTGCAGAATTAATCCTGTGATGGTGATGCTCAAGTTTTTCTTATTTAATCATCTTTTTTTGTTTCCCTGTCACACTCATTCTTTGTCGCATTTAATATATTTCATGATTTTGCTGCATTAGTTAAATGCACTTTTGTGATTTTATATAACACGTTCACCTTGATTATTCATGAGCGTGTAGGGGTGTCCGATTAGCTCAGTCGGGGAAAGCGTTGGGGAAACTGAGGAATGATTGTATGAGAGAGGTCTGCTGGACGCCTCGCCGGTTCACGTGAGCGCTTCTTACGTCCTCGTCCACCAACCATGTCCATGCACAGGAAAAATGAGTAAAATGCTGACCCAAAATCTCCACCTCCGATTCGGAACTGGTGTCTGCACGAGAGATCGTGGTTCGCCATATGGTCAAGCTGTATGCTCGGCTTTCCTTTCCCACCACAGGATGAAAATGAAATCCTATCCTAATTCAGAGTAATTGTATTCTACAATTTTAATCTGGCATGTATCACTGTGATACATGAAATTTATTTTGAATTTGAATCTGTTGCTTATGCTGTAATTCTGTATAATCTCAATTAATTTAAATTTTAATTTTGATATTTTTAATTTTGCTATTTAGTCTAACGTATATGCCATTGATTTTTGTTATTACATGAAACTGAAATTCTGTTAAGAAAAAAATCCGGACTTTTTTGGCACAGAAAAAAACGCTAATCCTGGACAGTCGGGGTAGAAACTTACTCCCTCTTTCCAACTGTCACGAAGCATTAACGTATTATTTTTTGAACCACGAGAGACTGAGTCTGAACTGTGTCCGGACCGTTTTGACAATCCGGCCATGAACAGCGTAACTCAGAACTGGTGAAGCGTAAGCGCTGCAAACTGAGCAGTAACGGTCGTTAGTCGGTGTATTTGTTTGAACTTTTGAGAAAGTTGGCAGGTTACTGTAGGCAGTGAGTGGGTACTTCGCTTCAGCTTTTGTTTGTATTTATGATACAATTGTTTTATTATAACAAAATGTAGCACAATCATTGGACTGAGAATACCGGACGCTCTGATCGATGGTCATGACGCAGGTTGGAATTCAATGAGGGGTCGGGATTAAATGTGAGGGGTCTGCTGGACGCCTCGCCGGTACGGGGTACACGGTGGGGGTCTAGTGAAGTTTAGTACCATATTCCCGAATGTCATCGAAATAAAAACTGGCAGAATATTTCAATCCTAACTAGGGGGTGCCAATGCTGCAAGCATTTGGCATTGTCTCCCGGGTTAGGATGAGTCGCTTGCAACATGGGAAACTTTTATGATAATCGGATATATGGTACTAAACTTCATGAGACCCCACGGTGGTTCATGTAAGCACTGCTTAGGACTTCCTCCAGCAACCAGGTCAATGATTAAGCTGTATTCTCGGCTTTCTTCTTTTGCAAGATAAACTGTAAAAATGATATTTTCTCCCCCACCGTTACGGTATTTCATCCTATTGATCTACAATCAGTAACTCAGTTAAAACGGAAACCTCTGTGAAAATGTGCAGTAAATGTTAAGGTAGCAGAATATACAAAAGAAATAAAAAAGTTACCTTACTAAAATAGTCAATCCAAAAAGAAAAATATTAAACGGATCTCTCATTGGCCAATAAAAATGTAGAATATGAAAAGTTGAATATTTAGATTAAGATGAACTTAAATAAATCTAACTGAATAAATTTTGAATATTAGCAAAAATATTTGGATCTAGTGAAGTTTAGTACCATATTACCGAATGTCATCGAAATAAAAACTGGCAGAATATTTTCATCCTAACTAGGGGGCGCCAATGCTGCAAGTATCCGACATTGTCTCCCGGGTTAGGATGAGTTACTTGCAACATGGGAAACTTTTATGATAATCGGATATATGGTGCTAAACTTCATGAAACCCGAAATGTGAACATGACCAGTTAATTTAATACCAACTCTATGTCAGCATGTGTGGTACCAAACCAATGTGTTTATTAAGTTTATCTTCTATTGCCGTTGGAATTCACCGATTGTTATTTCTGAAAACTTTTTCAATTTTGAAAAAAAAATTAAGAATATTAGAAATAAAATTTGAATGAAGACTTATTTTTTAGGAAAATGCTCCTAGAATACGTATGAATTCAACAATAAAACTTGAATAAAAAGGAATATGAAAACCTGGGATATTAGCAATTGATTAAGGCTGCAATGCTATTTTCGCAATTATGAATTTTCATAGAACCAATCGTGACTTTGCGCTGTATTTTTATTAATCAAACTTACAGGATTATTCAGGTCTAGGGATTCAACATTAGATTTCAATGAATTTGTCATTGTTCTGAACGCTCCTATAACAATGAGAATGACTGGAAACGAATACGATGGATAAATTGTTTTTAAACTTAAATTTAAATAGATATTTGCCCTTTTTGTCATTTTTGTTCCAATGGATATTAATATCGAGACCCCATAATATATCATTTTTTATCGCTGATCCTCCCAAAGCACAATATCAGGCTTGTTGTACCGCTCTGATGATGATACGCTAATCTGTTCGTCCCGCTAAATTTTAAATGATTTCCCAACAAATATTTCAGGTGTCGTATTATAGTCAAGTGGCCGAATTTTTCCAAAATTTCTTCATATAGGCATGCCAAACTGGAAGATAAGGACTGATGGAGAGGGCACCACATGAGGATAGGCCATAGGAACAAAAATTCAACCAAAATCGATTGTATTTTGTCGTTAAAAGAAAATTTCTGCTCCTGGACAGGAGTGTAATTGAAAATACATCGCTTTTTAGTCAGTTGGAGTTAATATTTATAATTCGTAACTGTGAATTTCTTAAATATCATGAAGAAGACAATAATGGTAATAGTAAAATGACATATTTGTATTTATCGTGGAATCAGCGATTTGGTTCAATTCAAAAAATTATGCTAATCGGATTTGAATTTTAAATAATTCGATTTTGGCCAGCCTTAGTTACAGTGTGGACATTTGTTATAAAGTTGAGCATTTATTCTTTTTTTTTATCGAGATGTTAGGTCCTGATTACGAGAGCAAACAGGTAGCCTTCTACATGTAATAATGAACAAGGTTCTGTTTTAGATTTTTGTGACATATTATCGTCGTAACCCAGAATTTCTTCATTTTGGCATTTGATGCAGCATTGTTGGATTTCCGCAACCCAGTTTCTTTGTGTCCACATTTTAGGTTCATTCGAATCCTATTAGAAAGCAATTTTAAATTGGTACCCTCTGATTCATATTCAATGTTCTGTTTTTCTTTAATATTCTTTGCAAATCTGATCATTTTATCCTGCTCGTGTTTTAGAACTCCTTGAAAAATTTTATTAGTCAAGATTGCTGTTCACCATCTTTTCTCATATATACCTTTTCTCAAGGTATATAGTCCATTCATATTGCTATTGAGATGGAAAACGCTATGCATCGTGAGGAGCGACATAAGAATTATGAGCAAGTATTTCATTTTTAACGTTGAATTTTAAAATTCAAATTTTTTTGACTCTTGAAATACTCATTTGAGACGAGACGTATACGTACAAGACCTTGCTGGTCCAAAGCAGGAATGTGCAATGTATATCCCCTATCAATAGAAAACTGCTCTAATAACAAAATAAAATATCATGGAAAAAACCCAGAAAAATACACATATTTACAACAGAAAAAGAACACAGAAAACACAGAGACATATTTACAAAATTACAGAACCAGGTTAAATGGGCTCTCCCGCAGAATAAAAATGAAATCCTATCTTATAGTTGTTAAAAACTTCCAAGACCAAGTTCGAAACATGCACTGCACTTTGCTGTAAGTGCGTGATCGCACATGACTCTGTGGAAGACTGATAGAATAGGACACAAATTATACAAGACAAATGCAGAAAAAAAAATGCGAAAATATCGTACATGTTTTCCCTGTTACTGATAACTCTGTACTATGAGATTTATTTTATCGCGTTTTGTGTCAAAATATATTATGTCCATCAATCTAAGCCACAAAAAATGTCGCTCTCAAGTTTTAGGATGAGGAGGGTTGGCAGTTTCCCACAAGATTTTGAGATTTGATGCAAATTTATCCAGTATGGTATTTTAAAATTAGGCAAAGTTTTTGAAACAGTTAAATATGTTGTTGATTAGACTATAACTCTGACCCAACAGGCAGAATGTCAGCTACTCAGCTGTCCAAAAACCCAAAGAAAAAGGGGTTTCATCGGAAGAAAATTTTGCAAATTGGCAATATTTCATGAGTGGAAGATTAAAATGGTTTTATTGAGAGTCTGGTACAAGAGCAACCATTCTGTACAAAATGTATCAAAATCATTAGTACTGCTATATCAGCATTTGTATGTATGTATGTATGTTTATTCGCCTCGTAATAATCAATATAAAATTTAAGGATACAGAAGAATAAAAGACAGAATAGTTGCACAAGGCCCTGTCGACCTAAAACACACTGGTGTGCGGCAAAAACCCTTGAAAAAAAAATATATGTAAAAAAAAAAAAAACTTTTTGGTCACCCGAAGAAAATGACAGGAAAGTTTCAGACACCCAAAGATGAGAAAGCTTCTGCCACCCTGCTCTGAACTTTGTATTATTTTTTTAAATTTTCATCTTTTCTGCAGCAGTATTTTATCTTTTAACTAATTTTAGAAATAATCAAAAAAAAAAAATGGGAGTAAAGTTGGTTGAATCTCTCGCTGCTCTCAAAGCAGAATTGCAATGTGACAAGCTTGTCGTCATTGATTTCTACGCAGACTGGTGCGGGCCATGTAAAGCGATTGCACCAAAAGTTTTGGCCATGAGCGAAGAATTTGCTGACGTCGTTTTCCTAAAAGTTGATGTCGATGAGAATGGCGATGCAGCTGCAGAGTATGATGTTAAGGCAATGCCGACATTCAAGCTTTTCAAAGGCGGAGAAAAAGTTGATGAATTGGTTGGAGCCAGTGAAGCGAAACTGAGAGAGCTTGTTTTGAAGCACAAATAGAGACATTCTGAAATATAGACTCAATGGAGAGGAAGACAGTTTACTGAGAAACTTACTTTTAGAAATATAATCCAACAATGTAGAATTTTTATATCCTTATGTTATTCGCAGGGATGGCAAAAACCGAATATTTTACTATTTTGAAAATATTCTTAAAAATAATTTTGAATCTGGTATATTGAGTGCATTTTGAATTCAACCATGTTTTTTGATAACTTTTTCGAAAAAATTTAAATTTGTAAAATCCAGAAAATTTTGATCGTAGGAAACAATTTCCTTTATTCTACGAGTGTGAAACCATGTCAGTTGGAAGTTGTTGTTGTTTTTGCCCAAGATTACGCAATAAATTAGTTTTCTGTCCCACCATTCTGATATGTACCTTTAAAAACAAGAATTTTTCTAAATTAAATGTATTTCGATATTCGATTCCTTTTGAAAATCCCTGATTATTGGAGGTCTCTTGTATCGTTTTCCCGATTATTATAATAATTTAATTTCCCATATTTGAACAACTCATCCTAACCTGGGAAACAATGCCATTGCAGTATTGCGTATATTCTCCCGGTTTTAATTCTCATGACATTCAGGAAAATGGTTCCGAACTTCACTTGGACCCTGTGAGAATTTAGTTAAAAAAGTTTTTTTTTTGATTTTAACACACTTGATTGAATTAGAAATCTCACTTAAAAAATCTCACTATATTAGATTGATTTAGATATTTAAGCTGATTACGTCGTGATTAACTTATTTCATTTGGTAAAATTCAAAACATATTTTGTCAGGCATGGGTCGGTGATGAACCATGTTGATAAAACACGGTCCATCTGTGGCTCATGCTTTGACAAACCAAAATAACTCGTTGGATCACTACTGATTTTTGATGCAATTTGATACATTCTGAGCAAAATGATGTTACAATACTTTTAAAAAACTAAAAACTGTACTTTTTATTCAAAATGTTGAGATAACTTGTATTTCAAAGTACATCAAACAACTTCAACAGTGGACATTATTTGGCAAAATAAAATTTCTGATTTGTTCTGAAAATTAAAATTACGCTATTGGACATATTCTGCAGCAAAATCATGTCTTTCCAAACCTAGTACCTCAGGTCAACATTCTCCCTTTTTCTGCAAAATGAATCAACCAAGAGCAATTGTTTAACAGAATTAATTTCACTTTAAACTATCAGACTGTGTGATAGGAAATATTTAGGGATAAATTAATTTAAATAATAATCAAAACTAATTTTAGTTTTTTAGTTTTCAAAGTCTTAGATAATCGAAATTACTTCCACATTAATAATTAAGCTTGTGTGAATTATATTGTAATCGTATTGAGATGTTGCTTGCATGAAATTATGCCAACCTTTTCATGAATGTCCGTGTATTTACAATCCAGTGAATAGGGGTGGGCAATTCGGAATATTTTACTATTCCAGAATAGTAGAATCCTAATTCTAATTAGTAATTATTATCATTCAGCATATACGATCTTTTACCAAAACGCCAAACAGGGACAAGTTCTCCTTTCGTGCTGGCAGTGTATGATGTCACAAGTACGCTAACGCCATCGGCCAATAATTTGTTGTTGTATGCGTCACTCAAGTTACCTATGTGACGAGCTGCGTGCATCCTCGCAATTGCACACAGGCTCGAAATCACACTTTTACAATATTTTAGGCTGTGCTGTCCGTATTCGTTCGGCAAATGTGAATTAGCAATCAAATTTTATTATCCGATTCAAAAATACATTTTTCGGCACATTCTGTATTCTGAATTGCCCATCACTACCACTAGCAAAATGCACCTTTTAAGAAAAAGTTGAATTCGTTGTGAATTTGTCCACTGTTACTACCTATCCTGACAAAAAATTGAATTTGTTAACATATGACCAATAATGGATACTTCACTGTTCTGAATACATTCTGAAAAAATCATTTTGGATATGAAATATTAAATACGGTTCATCATTAACATTACAATATTCTTACTCCTCTGACATTTTCAATTAAATTTGTTTTTTGGAACAAAATTCCATGACGACAAAAGACAAAAGGTCATTAAAAGGAAAGGTAAAAATAAAGATTTTGTTGAAATTTTTACCAATTTATGTCGGTAAAAAGAAAATTGCCGAGTTCCATCTAAAATTTAGTGATTATTTTCAAAAAAAATATCTTCAGATACTTGATATTTGTTTTGGCCATTGTTGCTTGCTTCATTTCACAATATGAATAATAATGCTTTTAATTTAACTAAATTGAATTAATTTCTTGTGATTTTTGACAGATTAACTAGATTAAAGATATCAAATGCCCCTTTAAGACACGAGATTCTAATAGAATCGGACGCATTTGTAAATGAGATCAGGGTGACATGATCTTTTTCTTTGGTCATCAAAAATTGCAGCTTTTTTCTTCTGATGAACAGAAAAGCTTCTAAAATCATCAACACTGCTATTTCATACCAGTGTTGATGATTTTGAACCTTTTTCTACTTTTTCTTTTATCTTTCAAATTTTCTGGCAATATATATATCTTGAAATATCGCCAAATGCCGCCATTTTCCACGTTTTCCTCAGATGAAACCCATTTTTGTCAGGTGCCTAAGTAGCACAGCATCTGGCGATATGCCAATCTGGTTGAAAGCTGTACCCGACCGGAACTAACCATTACTGATATACAAACAAATGCAAATCCTGCAACTGCACTCTAAGAAAATTTGATGATGAGAAAACCCTTTGCCCTGTTTTTGCGTCCTTCAACTTTTCGATTCAAAAATAAAAAAATCTGAAAGTAAAAACCCTATCAATAGATATTCTAGAATGAGCGATTTTGTCGATCCGCTTACGAAAGCCGCTGAGGCAAATTCTGATGAAAGTAACGATGAGGAGCAGGAATTAGCAGGGAAGGGAACGGATGAAGAACAGAAAAAGAATGTGGAACAAGAAGAAAAGGATTTATTCGATGAAGAAGGCGAAACTGAGGAAAAAGATCTTGTAAGTAACTAGCACAGCGTACAAAATACTTATATTCCATCAATGAAATTCAATGCCTAAATGTTCACCTAAATCTGCACTCTTGAGCAGAAAAACAGAAATTAACCTGAGTGCAAGCTTGCAAATTTGTTACGATTTGCGAGATTACATTTTTTTTTATTCCTGTAAGAAGTTTAATATAGCGGATTAGTTGGAACAAATAAGCAAACTGAAACGGCAAAGAAAACCATCTTTGATCCTTGGAATAAATATTTTAAAATTTCTTCACGGCTTCGTGAGAGTTTTACGGGAGTATGTATGAGATTCTGGAAACCCGTAATTCTGCGAATTCGCAAGCCTGTGAGTGGTATTTGCCCTGGGCAATAGTAAAACTGTCCGACACTCTTATTTCCTTCTGGCCGCCTTTCAAAACACCCCGGAAATATGTTAAAATAATTCTAAAGCCCGATCATCATATACAAAATCATAACTTTTTCAATTCAACCTCTCCAGCGACTCAAATAAAAAAGTATATATTTATCCGAATGTAAGTGCAAATTTCGATGTATTTAAAGATTTTTTGGGCGAAAGTGCAGATAGTACGAGAGTGTTAATCTCGTCTGTACTCGCGTCGAAATATTTACTACTCATACACTCACAAATTTTAAATAAAATGGAAGTATTTGCATCTTTGAAATGTGTTAATTAATTCTCCTACGATCATTTAAAACATATTTGCTGGCTTCTGATGACTAGAAATAACAGGAAGTCCTTAATATTAAGCACGGAGTTGAAATGAAAGTATTTTATACTGCACAGCCATGATTCATTTTAGAAATACTCGCGTGTAGAAAAATACGGGCGTACCCCCCATATAGAAATCCGTATTTGTATCCCTGTTTGGGAAAATGTCTTTATTTATTAAAATACTCTGGATTCTATTAAAAACATATTCAAAAGATTCTGGCCCTAAGTTTATTTTGTCAAGCATGAGCGACTAATGGGCTGTTTAGTGGTCTTGGTCGATCTGTGACTCATGCTAGTAAAACATGTTCAGACAAAAGATCTTTTATTGAGCCCTTGTAACTAATAGCTTTGAAAAGTCTGCTATAGAGCCGGGCGGCATTGGTTATATTATTTCCTGGGAAATTGCCACCAACAATGCTGGTATTACCGCCAGTATGTCATACTATTCTCTGCCATCATTATGCTATTGTGTCATTTCAAAAAGACCGGCGAAGCACTCCTTAATTAAAAAAAAACAGGCGCGTACTATGAAACTCCAAATGTGTGCGCCATACGGGTTGTTGTTTCATGAATATAGAAAACTCAAAAGAGGCACATAAGCTGCTGTAAGTGAGTCAAATGCCCGTTCTATGTTGTCATCTGGAGGGGTATCGTATCGAGCTGTAACTGTTTTTGCCGGTATGCCGCAATGTTGTGGTGTCACGGCAAACCGGCATTTCATTGATCAAGGCGATACATTATTTCGGGAAACTCAATCAGGTATTTACCGTGATACCAATATGCCGCCCAGCTCTAATCTTGTATTCTACAAGTCTGATAATTTATTATATTTTCCTGATTATTCTAAAATTGATTTATTTTGCAGCAAAATCATGATTTATGTCAATTTTTCATTGTAAAATAAAATCAAATTATAACCATGCTCCAAAAAACACTACACAAAACTCGACAGACCTTTCTTCCTGATCATGTGCAGAATTAAATTTATTTTTATGTTTTCTTACCAGGAGGAAGAAGATGTTATTGATCTTGTAAACGACGGCTCGCTGGCTAAACTACAGCAAAAGATGAACGATAAAAGTTATTCAACAGAATTTGACGACCAACTGGATTTATTTGTTACCGTAGAAAAACCAGAGAAAATTATTCTGTCGATGGAAACATATATCTCATACCAAGTTGCCACTAAGGTAAATTTAGACAAATATTTAATATCATTGTTAATGAATCTGACTTCTTTTTGCCCCCAAAAGAAACTTGCTCTGGATTTTCAGATGCCAAGATGATATTGCGATTCTGAAATGAGTTTAATTGATATTCGGTTATTTTACAAATAGATTCCAGATAGATAGTTCTATGGATATGCCCAACTGGTGAAATACAAGCAATCAATTTTTGGACGCGCTGGCCTAGTGGTTAAACATGTTGGCATAGCTGGTTGAAGATCACAGGTTCGAGCAGCGGTCCATGCATCACTCAACCCAGGGTGTATGAACTTGGGTAGGCTAAGTTGAACAGGAAAAGATCATACCTTTCCAGCAATTGTAACCCTGTCTGTCTATAAGTGGCCTCTGTCACAGGGCCTTGGACAGGGTGATCCACTCTTAGAAGTGGTTATAAACAAAAACAAAAATCAGACAAGCTTCATCAGGTCACAGCAACTTCTAAAACCGATTCTACACTAAGATAAAAAAAAAGATAAAAAGTCGAAATTCAACGTACAAATTGTCAAATTTCAAGACACAAAATTTTATAAAATAACTATTTTTGACTGGAAAAGTAATTGGGTTTCTTTCATTGCTGTTTTGATACAAAATCGGATAGTAATTAGGATTTTATATTCAGGTTTGATTTTGCTATTCTGGAATGGTAAAATATTTCAATTTAGAATTTTTCTTCCACAGACCACTAGGAGTTCATTTGATGATTCAGAATATAAAGTTCGACGCCGATATCAAGATTTTGTTTGGTTGAGAGGAAAGCTCGAAGAATCGCATCCAACTCATCTGATACCGGTTCGTTGATTGAGTCAACATTTTTAGTATAAACTAGAATAAATATTTTATTTGATAGAATTTAATTATATTTTGCAGAAAAGTGATAATACATGTTAAATTTGACATGATATCATGATTTCACTATAAAATGAATCGGTTTGGGGATAATTGAAAAAAATTACTTTAAGGAGAATTCTAGAATAGGTGTCTGACTCTTTTGTGGGCGCGATGGCCAAGTGGTTAAACTGTTGGCATCGCAGTTTGAAGATCTCAGGTTCGAGCCCCGGCCAATTTTGCTCGCTTATCCATGCCCACCACTCAACCCAGGGTGTAACAACTTGGGTAGGCCAAGCCGAATAGGAAAAGATCATGTCTTTCCAGTAATTGTAACCTTGTCCGCCTATAAGTGGCCGCTGTTACAGGGCCTCGAGCAGGGTGATCCACTCTTAGAAGTGGCTATAAAAAAATGATGAAATGCCTGGGTCATGGAGAGAGGAAAAGAGTCAGACTTTATATATCAGTTTTCCGGTATAATGTGATAGCAGTGGGAGAGTCCAAAATATTCGATTTGTGAAATGTGAATCAGAAATTATTTATTTCGATTTTCCCAGTGATTTGAAAATCAGCATAAAAGTATACATTTTCAAAAAAAAACTGTATATTTTGTTGTTTTAACAATTTCCTCAGAATTCTTTATTTTCTATGATATTGCTGATTTGATTTTTTGATCTTTTTGTAATTTTTTTGTGTTTCATCAATTTTCATCAGATGTGTGTGGAGAGTGTCTGTCATTTTGTTAACAATATTTTTCTAACTATGTTTTCAATATTTCAGCCTCTTCCATCTAAATTCATTGTAAAAGGAATGGTCGACAGATTCAGCCAAGAGTTCGTTGGTGAGAAGTTTGATTGAGTATTTTCTTTCGTCCCATGGTTTATTTAACTTATTGGTTTCAAATCCAAGTTTAACTCAATATCTAAATTTGATTCGCTGTGAAGTTTTCTTTATTATGGTCCCTAATTGGAGTGGATCACGCTGACAAGGACCCCTGTACGAGCAGCCACTTAAAGACGTGTCGTACAGTGTTAGAGTTCTTGAAAAGATATAATCTTCCCTGTTAAACCTAGCCTAAGTGGTAACCTCCTAGGTTAGAGCTATAAAAATGATCTTCTTGGTTCGGCTTTGCCTACCCAAGTTATTACACCCTGAGTTGAGTGGGCGGCATGGATTAACGAGCTGAATGCAGCAGGATTCGAGCCTGAGATCTTCAACCCACGATACCAACAGGATCATCACAAAGACATCAATTCCGCACAATATAAGCGTTGATGTGTATGTGACATTTTGGATTCGTAGCAGCTGTATATATTGGTAGGTCCGCGGAGTTGAATGTCAGTCAAAAATCACTGCGTCTTTTACCATCCACACTCTGTAATAGAAAATTCCGGAAGTTTTTAATAATATTGCTTTATCAATAAATCTTTTTAGGCACTAGATGTCGAGCGTTGGACTCATTTCTGAAACGAATCGCAGAACATCCTGTTGTATCATGCAGCGAGCATTTGAAGATTTTCTTAATATCTGAGGTATGTTTACGGACACTCTGACACTTTTGCTTCACGAACACTGCGAAAATGACAGAATTCATTTGAAAATATCATGAGAGGGATCACGCTGCTGCGGTCGCGGTTCATTAGTGTAGATTGCCAGAATGATAGCTACTCTACTACCCAGACACTTGAAGAAAATGGTTTCTTTAAGAAGAAAATTTGGCAAATGGGCAATACTGCATGATATATCCATGGTTAGAAGATTAAAATGTCTCACTGAGTGTTCGGGAGCAACCAAACTACAGAAAAAGGTTCAAGATCATCAATACTGCTATTTCATAGCAGTGTTGATGGTTTTGAAGCTTTTTTGTCCATCTGAAGAAAATGGCTAACATTTCAGAAACTCGAAGAAAACCAGGATTCTGCCCTGTATTAGTAGTATATGATTGTCAAAATTATTTTTATGGATTTTTTCTCTGCAAGATCAACAGAAGAAAATTTTCATAACTGCATTATAGGAAATATCCATTGTTTCTGGATCGTAAAATTTGACATTGGCCAAAGGGCAATAAAATGGAATATTTGTTGTGGATAATTTGACCTAAGGGTGAAATTATTGATGTTATATTTTTCATAAAAGTTCGCTAGAAGCAAGGCAGGAAGCAGTGCCTAAGAAACCAACTAATGGTCGTGCAATATCAGAGAGACGCTAGAAGATGAGGTACCAGTACTGCACTCTGAGCGGAAAGCATCTCATACAAACTGAACCACTATGGTAAAGTGCAGTGAGTGGTATCTGTCCTGGGCGATGGTTAAACCATCTACCACTTCTTTGCTTTCGTTTAGTCGCCTTTTACGACACGCAGCACGCAGTTTTGCAATACTGACTAATCACTACGATATCGAAATTCTTTTATTAAAGATTCGAAAAGAAAATATTCAAAATAGAGCTGGGTGGCATTAGGTATATTTTGTACGGGCATAACGTCGCCAAGTTGCTGGCAAGCTATTTTCTGCTATCAAGAAGCATGCTATTGTGTCGTTTTATAGAGCCATGTGAGACGCGACCTATTTGAAAAAATCATGTGCATACCTCTAACTGCGGGTATTGTTTTGTGATATTGCAAAAGATCATTTGGGGCACATCAACAGGTGTAAGTGGGCCAAAGATGTGCCGTTACTTGATGGGATAATGCATCAACTTGAAACGATTTTAGGCGGTTTGTAGGGAAATACCATATCACGGCAAACTGACATTCGAAGACTTAATACCGGTAATTATCGTTATACTGATATCATGCCCAGCTCTAATTCGAAACTTGCATCCCTATCCCTGGGTAGTGGTGAAATGATTTAAATCTTCGATTAAACTTGGAAAACTTATGTTGTTGTTTTTCCAGGATTTTGCCGTTCATCGAAAACAAAACCAACCGGGATTATTGTCTCGAGTCGGTGGCACCGTTAAGTCCGCTGCGTCAGTGGGGTCAGCGATAAGGTCAAAAAGTCGTGACCCGGAGTTTGCCGAGATGTCTGATCATGTCGCTATATTCCGTGAACAAATGGCCGTCACTGATAGAGTTGCAGAAAGGTTGCTGGTCGAGGAAAAAGGTCGGTTTTTCTTTGTTTTTTTGCGCATATTATTATAGAATGGCAGAATGTCAGCTACTATGGTTCTCGAACACCCGAAGCAAATGGGTTTTATCGGAAGAAAATTTAGAAAATGGACATATTTCATGATAAATCTTTTGCTGACATTCTGCGAATCTGGGATAAATGGATTTTTTTAAGGAAATGTAAAATCTCGACAAATGTGACCTGACAAATCTGAATCACATTCAAAAACGTTCTCAAGTCACCGTCAAGTTGCGGAATCCTCTGAATGAGCAATGATATAAATTACTACCGGATTGATTGTGAACATAAACTTTTTTTTCGAATTTCGGGGTCAAACGTTGAAATTAAACTTGAACATTACAAATTCAAACCTTCCACAGTACTATTTGGCGTTACCGACATGTTTCAATGCCAATTTTCTACAAAATTACCCAGACTCTGAATATTCAATTCAAACTCTGATATATAGGCAATATTATAGTGAATAATTCTTCATACTACCTATATTTCCTTCCATGCGTTGTGCTGTGGCCCGTTTCATTCTAATACCGACATGTTATTCCAATACAATTTTCAATACAAATGACATAGCTTATTTTGACACCTCTGTAAACACAAAAGGCGATACAAATTAAAATATCATATTACAGGATTATCGGGTAGTATTTCATATTTATCCTGTGGGAGAGGAAAAGCTGAAAATACGGCTTAATCTTGTGAGGAAAACACCCTCTGAAGCAGACACTAGTTCTCAATCGGGGCGAAGATTTTGGCTGAACATTTCACTAATTTATCCTGTGCGTGGACATGGTTGGTGGATGAAACTGTAAACAGTGCCTACGGGAACCGACATGCTCCGACAATTCATTATCTCTTTATTGTGCAGAATGCCTGGGAATTTTCAACATTGACGACCATGCACTTTGGTAGGCTTGAGCTAATCAGAGAGCTCCTATACCTTAAAGCTTGGTGGCAGAATCTTGATTTTTTCGGATGCTCTTGATGTTCTTGTCGTTTTCGAATGGTCACATAAGCTTAAAAACCATTAACACTGCCATTTCACTGCCAGTATTGATGATTTGGGCCTTTTCCTATTTGGTTTGGTTGCTCAAAAAGAAACTCTAGCCACAGATATTATATTATGGAATATTGCCTTTATATAACATTGCCAGAATGTCGAAAAGCGACCAAAAAATATAGTGCCGGCAAATACACTTTAAGCGGGACACATCACATACAGAACTGAACCTCTTTAGTGGAGTGCAGTGAGTGATATCTGCCCTGGGCAATGTAGAAAATAACTATTTTTATTTAAATTCTACAGAGCTTGTCAATGAAATAAAGGAATATGCACCTGCATATTCAGCCTGGGCGTCGACAGAAAATCAAGTCCTCGCACCTATTATTACATCACTGTCAAAATGTATCGAATCATGCGCCGAAGCCGCGAGCAAGAATGCTGAAGACCATGAGCTGTATTTCATCCCACCATTAAAGGTATGTCAAAGAAATACGTTGGGTTAAAGTCACTAGGGGGCGCAGTAGCATAATATTTATCAAACGAGCAATATTTCATATTATATCTTTAGCTAAGCGACTCTTTCGATTGTCTGGTAGCAATCAAACCGTATAAATAGGTTAAAAACCATCAATACTGCTATGAAATAGCAGTTTTGATGGTTTTTAAGCTTTTTTTCGATCCAAAGAAAGCGACATACACGTTTTGGACACATAAACTATGAATAAAACTATGATTCTGCCGCTCTGGCTTAGTATATTTAATTATGGTGGAAGAGGAAAGACCGGATGCCAGCCATTCAATACCCTAAAAAAACGGTTTCATTCAATGAGAATTCTACATAAACAAATGCTGGCTGATAGATAGCACACCAAGCGATCCGGTTAGCTCAATCGGTAAAGCGTTGGGAATACTCTCCGAGCTATGCATCTCTGATCATCATGACGCAGGTTCGAATTCCAGGAGGGATGATGATTATATGCGAGAGGTCCGCTGGACGCCTTGCCGGTGCACGGTGGTTCAAGTAAGCGCCGCTTACAGCTTCCTCAACCAACTAGGTCCACGCACAGGAAAAATGAGAAATACGATAATCCAAAAACCTTCACCCCAATTCGGAACTGATATCTGCACGAGAGGTCGTGGTTCGCCATATGGTTAAACTGTATTCTCGGCTTTGCTCTCCCTCTGGATAAAAAAGAAATCCTATCCTAACGTTTCAGTTTAAGGCATCTTTTGCCAAAAGGCATCAATGTTGCCAACGTCGCTCTGGCCAGACGTTACTTACTGGGTATTGTGACAAGAGTTGCTATTTTCCCTATTAGTGACCAATGTAGGGGGACGGGCTTCAGAATAGTCTTAACATATTTTCTGCCCGTCATTAGATGATTTCATTATTGCTCGGGGCAGATACCACTCACTAAACTTTACCATGACGGTTTAGTTACGTTTGGGATATTTCCTAGTTAGAGTGTTTGCACTACATCTCGTAGTAGTACTACATCTAGTTTGTACTGCATCTCGTACTGCATCCCTTTTGGGCAAATCTACCGGCCTTGCTCAGAGTGAATTTCAATAAAAAAAATTAGTTAAAACCCTTGCTCTTGGTCTTAACCGGGGAGTAAGATGCGGCCTAAATTTAATTCTTTGAGAAAATTTGATTGAATGTAACTCTGATCTTTTACATTCTTGATCTAATAATTTTAGGAATACATGTTATATTGTGATGGAATAGAGCAAGTGTTCAAGCGCAGAGACGTCATGCAAAACCAACGAGACAAATGTTCAGAAGAATTAAAAAGGAAAAAGGAGGAACAAGAGAATGTGAGTTCGTTTTATTTAAATTCACCACAAAGGAACTGTATAACGGACGCATGTATGGAAAAGAGCTTGTAAAAATGTAGTACCAACAACTCCAATTTTAAAGTTTTTAAACAATTAAAATGACGTAACCATGCATATATCTATGAAGAATAAATGTTGCGATCTTAAAATACACTCATTGACCATCACTTTGAACTTGTACTTTTCACTTGTTAACATGTAAGATGAAATTATACAAGCTAGATTTTTGCTTCAGTTTTTTTTTATTCCCCATTTTTCAGTTTTATCATTTTTGTTTATATGCTATATATTATTTCATTATCCTTGTGAATTCTCTCACACATGGTTCCAGGATTGTAAGGAAATAGGTAGGTAGGTAGGATTGGTAGTTTATTGCAAACTATCAACGAATGACGTAAATATTATCATTTTTAACCCGACTTTTTTGTCCAAATAATTTATTTTTTGTCTTTCATTCTCAAATCCCTTCAATAAGTTCAGTTTTCCAATCATTTCAGCTTCCTGCTTCTGACCAATCATATTCATTTGGCGCACTGCTCGGCAAAAAATCGGACGAGGTCCGGCAGCAGAAACAAGAAAAACTCGAACAACAGATAGATGAGGTGGGAACAAAATCCTGAATTTTTCGATATAAGGCTTATAGTGTATTTTTTTTATTATTGAAATTCACTCTGAGCAAGCGCAGAAGCAGCTCCTAAAGAAACTAACCAATTGCCACTGAAAAAGAGAATTATGTCTATTTTAAGATAAAATACTATTTACAAACCTAAAAAAAACATGAATGAAGTTATAATTTCTCTTATTTTATGCAAGATTTGAAGAGCAAAATTAGTATTTTCAGCTCATTTTGTCTTTATTTACGTGATAAAAACAATATATTTTTGCAAGCAATTACTCTTATGCGAGATTTTCAATTTGAAGAGCAAAATTAGAGTTTTCAAATTATATATATATATATATCCAAAATCAAGAATTGCTCATTTATGGATGAATAAGATCATCACTGTTGTTTCATTTTGGTCAATTTCATTCAAGTTATCGAACTCTGGGCTGCGTTAGAGGATGATTGTATGCATGAAAATTGCTTGGCACCCCCCAGGCTTTTAGTAGACGCGACATCCTAATGGTTAAACATGTTGGCATCGCTGGTTGAAGATCTCGGGTTCCGAGCCACGTCGAGTCTGGCTCGCTTATCCATGCCCACCACTCAACCCAGGGTGTAATAACTTTGGTAGGCTTAGTTGAACAAGAAAAGATCATATCTTTTCAGTAATTGTAACCCTGTCTGTCTATAAGTGGCCGCTGTTACAGGGCCTTGGACAGGGTAATCCACTCTAAGAAGTGGCTATGGAGGAAAAAAAGGCTCACAATTGTTCATGAACCATTGGTAACAACCCCCTTTACTAGCTGTGTCAATGTACGGGTCAAAAAGTTGGTTAAAACCTCCTTGACTTGGATCTGGTATCTGTATAAGATGTTGGGATTCGCTATATATCAGGGTTGGCCGAAATCAAATGTTCAGAATATAATCTTATAATTTTTGCGAATCAAATATTATAATAAACAAACAAAAACATTTCCTTGAACAATTTGTTATAAAAATTGACACTTTTTTCTGAAAATCGAATATTTTGAACAGCTTTACTATGTACTTGACTCATACTCTCAGTATTCTGCGTCTCATATTCTCAGCTCTCACAGGATGTAGATGAGATTCTATCCCATCGTTAATAAGAATTAACGAATATTTTTATTTCTAGTTAACCAAACGATACGAAGAGCTCAGCGATTTAGTCGAGAAGTCGAACGCAGATCTCAAATCGGACATGGAAAGATGGAAATACAATAAAAAACAAGACATGAAACAGATATTTACTCAACTGGCAGACAGTCATATTGCATTCCAATCACAGGTGAGATTTGATTCCTGATCTTGCTGTACTGTCAACTTGATAAAACATGATGTGGGCCCTGTAGGTACAGGCTTTGGAACAGTCCTAACATATTTCCTAACATATATATTTAACTAAAAGGAAGCAAAGAAGTGGTAGATGGTTTTACCATTGCCCGTGGCAGATACCACTCACTGCCACTTTACCATGGCGGTTCCATTTGGGATGTTTTTCGTTTAGAGTGCAGTTGCTTGTGCCACATCTTTTAGTAGCTCGTTGCTATCGAGTGGCCGTTAGTTGGTTCCTTTCAAGCACTGCTTCCGACCTTGCTCAGAGTCAATTTTAATAAAAAAAACTAAAAATAAATGCATACTATTGTAACATGTGGGTCATATTAGTCTACTATAAGCAAGGTCAGAACCAGCAGCATCTTTCACAGTGTGTCTGGGTGATGGAATTTTAATTTTCTTTGGGCGTCTATATTGTTTACGAAAATTCCTTTGGGTGAAAAAAGGTTCAAAACCATCAACACTGCTTTTTCATAGCTATATTGATCTAACAGGAGGTATCTCTCTAGATGTAGAGGTGATAGGTCTCTAGCACTTCCATCACATCCCATGTTTTCTCATTTGCATTCTGAGCCTAGGTTTTTCCCTAGAGCACTAAATTATGCAACTCTGGACTGATCTTCTGAAATGTTTGTTAAATTTTATACATAGACTTTTTTTATTATAGAAGTTAGAACAGCTGAATACACTGAAACCAACCCACGGCCACTCGAATATCAAAGAGCCACTATGAAATGTAGTACCAGCAACTGCACTCTTAAGTGAAAAACATCTCGAGAACCACAATGGTAAAGTGCAGTGAATGGTATTTGCCCTGGATTGAGAAATATCCACATAAAGCCTATGGAACCTTACTTTAAACAAACTATTAAAAAAAAATTTTTTCCTACAGTGTCTCTCTTCCTGGGAGTCCCTGGTCCCACTGATGCAAGGAAAAGTTGATTTTGGTGACCTTGGCCAAACTAATGACCTTGAAAACGACCTTCATGAAGGTGAAACAAACAAACTGGAAACTGATAAAACTTCAATAACAAACGATAACTCTGATTCCTGATTTATTTTTATTTGATATTTTTTCCCAAATTTTTAATAATTCTGTTACAATGACAATAATGCATTGATTGCTCCTGTACTTTATAAATATAATTTTATTTTGCCAAGTATGGGCCACTGATGGATCGCGCCTTGGCGGCGCGGTCCATCAGTGACTCATACATGGCGAAACATGTTTTCAATCGACTTTCTGACTAGTTGTGGCTGGGCAATATCTAAGGCTGTTGTCTTTTTGCTGTTGTTTGATTCGCAAATCAAAAATATTCGATTCAACTTTTCCACTGAATTTGTCTGTGTTACACAGTAGCTGTTCTAGCTGACATATTCTCTCTGGTTTGCCTGCCCTAGTCACAATGCTATCACAAATGACACTGATTTTGATTGCATTTGAAATAGATCATCAGGGATGTCCAAAATAAATGAATATTGGAACACCTTCTTAAATGAACGATACATTCGATAGTAAAATTCTTGATATATGACAAAGTGTTGTTTCTTTCCATAAATCAAGACACACTTAACGGAAAGATTTGTTTCTGCTCCCCAAATTTACGTAGTCCTTTAAAATGAAGAAATTTGCATACTATAATCAAAATTTTCTGAATTTTGTAATTTATATTGTTTTGGCCATTCCTGTAGATAGCGTTGCCATCACACGGCACTTCACTGTGGCGATTCAGTACCTTCTGGGGTGTTTTCCCCATATAGAGCTGTTGCTGGTTTTTCATTTTGTAATAGTTCTTCGCCATCTTATAGAACATATATTTATTATCATAGTTCATATCATAAATAGTAAATGTGCCATTTAGAATTGAATCTTCATTGATCTCAGTGTTATGTGTACTTTAATTTTTCATGTAGTTTGCATGTGTGTTTAAAAATACTATAAACAGCCAAGAATCAAATTGAGATTGGGGTGCCTGGTTAGCTCGGTCGTTCGAAGCGTTGGGAATACGCTTTAAGCTACGCATCTCTGATCATCATGACGCAGGTTCGAATCCTGTGAGGGATGATGATTACATGCGAGAGGTCAGCTGGATGGCTCGCCGGTGCGCGGTGGTTCATGTAAGCGCCGCTTACGGCTTCCTCCATCAACCAAGTCCATGCACGAGAGAATGAGAATACGATAATCAAAAATCTTCACCCCGATTCGGAACTGGTATCTGCACGAAAGATCGTAGTTCGCCATATGGTTAAGCTGTATTCTCGACTTTCCTCTCCCGCAGGATAAAAATGATATCCTATCCTAATAACACCATCAAACGGTGACCCAGGAGGTGTTAGGTACTGGTGTGATGACATGGTTAAAAAAACATAGACTCCGATTTTTGCATGATTATTATTATAGTTTATGCTTGTTTGTGAAAATCTGATCCACTTTCCACTTCCTTATAAATTTATGATGTAATACAGGTTTATTTTGCCCAAAAATCATCAACACTGCTATTTCATAGCAGTAATGATGTTTTTAAAAACTTATTTAGTCCATTTTGGTTGCTTAGAAGCACTCAAAAAAGAGGCATTTTAGTTTCATAGCAAAAGGTATTATCAATATTATAAATATTACCGTTTTGATAAATTTTCCTTTGGTGGCAGCCATTATCTTCCAGTGCCTGTGTAGCTGACAGTCTGCCTGGCTCGTCCTTCAAAATTACACCATTGTATTATGTATTCAAGCAAAATTGCAGATGGCCCACATAGAGCTGGCAAAACCCAATCATTTGGAATTCGATTCTTTCGGATAATTTTTTAGAGTCTAATCGAATCGCTGATTCCGTAAAAAAAACACATTTACCATTTTTTGCTATTACCTAATGTCTATTGTATTCTCATTCGAAAAAATATGAAATTTATAGTTACGAAATGCGAATATTAGCATAAATAGACTTAAAATTGCAATATTTTCAATTACACTGTATGTCCATGAGCGAGAATTTTCATTTTTGACGATAAAAATACACAGATTTTAGTCAAATTTGACCAAAATTGATTGCATTATGTTGTTAAAAATGACAATCCCGTTCGTTTAGCAAGTTTTTGTTCTTATGACCGATTCACGATTGATTCGAATAATCTGGGAGTCTATTTGATTCGAATCGCCGAGCTACCCAGCCTTGCACCCACGTCTGTTCTGTGCAATCTGTAATTAACCCATACATGACACATTAAAATAAGATTCAGCTGTATTGCTTTAAAAATGTTGTATCTTGTATTTCGTCCTTTCAACTTGACTACATCATATACCAGTTTACACTGCCCGGTTAGAGATATTTATTTTATTAGACATGAGCCACCTATGAACCCATCAATGACTTTGAAATATATTTTCGTTATTTCTGACTGGGTGTCACTTATCACGTAATGGTGCTTCTGTGCACTGTTTTTTTTTTTTTTTTAAAAGAGTCATCTGACAATATTCATGAAACTGCCGAAGCTATTTGACGGAGTAAAATAATCATTATTGTTTCAATTCCGAAAAAGATATCAATTCTTTATCGATCAAATCGATATGATTCATTAATCAGTCTATTGACTGAAAACAGTTCTATAACCAAGGAATCATGATTGTCTCAATTTTTAAATGTGTGAATTAGTTCATACTAAAAATGATTAGATATATAATTTAGCAAACTTGTACCGACTTGAAAAAACAACATAATCTTCATTGGCATCATAATAGTTGTGAATGTCAAAACAATCATGAAAATTCTCTGCAGTCGTCAAGTTTCGCAGCTTTTAATATAGTTCCAATAATTTGAAGACCGATACAAGGCGATGTATATGGTCAGAGAAAGATCGTTTTCACATGTTTTTCTTATACATGAGTCACCGGCACGATCTTTCTCTGACTTATGCTTTGCGAAATAAAATTTGAATTGGGCAAATAGATCCCTTTGTTGAGTGATTGTCTTGTGGAATTATTTTAAATACCTGTTCTGATTTTTTGTTATTGAAGTTCAGTGCAATGATTTATTATTAATAATGTAGAATAAATTTATGTTATGAAAAGAAATGATTTGTGTGTGTGATGTTGGGTGGGGATCCGTGGTTAAGCCCACGTAATAACGCGCAATATGGAAGAACCTTTTCCTGTGGGAGAGGAAAGCTGTCAATACAGCGTTACCATATGGTGATTCAGGAGTTAAAATGGGATATCATACGGAATTGAAATGCTAAAGTACGGAGTTGGGTGTTAGATGTAGTGGATGATATGCCCTCACGCCCTCTGGTACAACCTGCCTCATCCCTCTAGATATTGAAACACTCGCCCCTCCCTTCCCTGGATTCGGCACCTCCATCCCGGTCGTTTTGTGTGGAAGGCCCGATGGAAACATATTGCCATATTCTCTGCAGTGGAAGAACATTTATTATTATTATCCAAATGCAGATAGGATATCACTTAATCTGATTGTTTTATCTTGGAAAAGTATTTCAGAACAAAATTTGACATGAAGCGTGTCAGTGCGAGCCCAGAGCGTTAAAATCTTTGGAAAAAAAATATTTTATCACATTAGAGAGATTCGGAAGAATTCATGGGGAAAGACGAATTGTTTGAATACGAATTCACAAAATTAGGTATAAGATTTCATTTTTATTCCACGGAAGAGAAAAGCCGAAAATTCAGCTTAATCATATGGCGAACCATCTCGTGCAGACACCATTTCCTAGTCAGGGATGAGATCTTTGTCTAACCGTTCACAGATTTTTCCTTTCGCATGGACATGGTTTGTGGAGAAAGCCGTAACCATCGGATACGTGAACCACCGTGCGCCGACGAGGTATGCGGTTGCTGGCGAGGCAATCCTTTGCGTATAATCACCCTGTACGGGAATCGAGCCCAGTACGAAGCGTATTCCTAGCGCCTTTACCGACCTAGCTAACCAGCCACCGTAAATAGTGTGTATGTACGTTTATTCGCCTCCACAATATCGTACAGAATAGCACAATACGCTAAGAGAATGTAAAGCGCATAACAATGGGCTACAGGAAGCATACGCAGGGGCTTCCAGGACTTCCACCTCAGTAATTGTCATCATTATTAAATTGTTATGACTATGAAACCCCAACAGTAGTAATTCCGTTAAGTCTAATATTGCAAAAAATAACACCTGGAATTATTATTGTCAAACCATTTTACCATATTGTAAATGTTTTTTAAACAATCTATGTTACGATGGCTGTATCTCAACTACCTGAACGAAATCATTATAATAATTTGACCCAACAAATTTTGCACAAACACCGTTGTCTATCATGAAAGGCGATCCTCATCCTTTCAGCAATGCTTTTTTGGGGCATTTATTTACTTTCTTTTCTATTTTATCCCTATTTTGTTTTACTTTAATTTTTCCTCGTTTATTGATTTTACATATTTTTTTCTCATATACAGTTTCTCCAGTACAGTCCAATTTCTTTTTCGCTTGTGTTTTAACTTATAGTGTGAGTGTGTGTGGCTCCGCTTTATTTTTTTTGTATGGAGGTGGTCCCGTATGATGTGTTTGACTAAATTTATTAATATTTCATATTATCATATTTTTTAGGTAAGCAAACGCGTGTTACTTTCTTCGAATGTTTCTTTGAAACTTATTCCGTGGCACGTTTTTTAAACTTTATTTTAGGTTTTGTTCGCTTCCCTGATAACTCCTGCAATGATATCTCTATTTGTATCGCTTTTTGTGTCGACAGAGGTGTAAAAATAAACTATGTCAATATGAACCAAAGCGACTGGTGCGGTTTGCAGCCTTGAAAATCACTTTCCCAGTCAGGAACATTTCTACCGAACATGTTTTGTCAACGATGGTTCACAAATAGTTCGACGTTCATTTCTTTGAATGAATACCGGTACAATATTTATTTATTTTTTTTATAGGAATATTATGTATATTATTGTCTCGGTTTTTAAATACCAATTTTTTTCAATAAAAGTAGAAGAGCCATAAAGAGTAGAAGAGTATAAAATGCAAATGAGCGCCAGTGATCCGTGACCAATGATATTTTTGTTGTACTTTTGGATTACGTGGCTGGATTCTCAGAAGTTTTTGTGAAAATGGGGTTTTCAAAATTAGTTTTGGTCGTATTTTTGACAATTTTGGGTTTAAGTGTCGGGCAGGATGCCTCTAGACAACGTGCAGCCGTTAGACCAAACAATCCCAATTTAGCTGGAGCTAATGCGGGTGTGCGGAGTGGTTTGAAAGGAGACCGATCGCAGGAATTTGGTCATGGTGGGAACGTTGCGCAGCTTGATCCAGGTGCCCCAATCGCTCAAAGACAGCCAGATTTCAACAAAATACCACAAGCAGGGCAACCGCAGAACTTTGATGGTGACCACAGGGTGAAACCAAGGCTAAGACAAAAAGTCAAGCAGCTTCCTGCCGGCCTGAGCACCAGTCAAGAGTGTGGGGAAGACGTGCAAAGGATTTGTGGGCATAGAAATTTACAAAGTAATTTAGAAGTTTTGGCTTGTGTAACTAACGCAAATCTACAAGACGATGATCTCAGCGATGAATGTCATGAACATATTTGGCATTATAAACTTAATATCACACAAGATCAAAAATTTTCAAGCGTGGCCCGTGAAATTTGTAAACCAGCTTTGGAAAAACTTCCTGAATGTGCTGCTCATAGTGATACGAGCGGCAAACTCATCCCCTGTCTTCTTGAAAGCAAGGATGAAATAACACTTCGTCCATGCTATCATTTCTTGGTAAAAATGGGAACCATAATTTACAGTGATTATCGTCTTATTTGTGACTTTGTTGCGGAATGCAAAGAAGACATTAAGACTCACCACTGTGCGATGTTAACATTGGGGAAGGAAGACGATGAAACGGATACGCCAGCTCATTCGCAGGGTGCTGTAATAAACTGCCTTGAGGAAAAAATCGTGGATGGTGAAACCGTGAATGAAAAATGTGCAAAACAGATCGTAAGACTCTCTGAATTATCATCTGATGATTATCATCTAGACCGTAAACTCTATTTCGCTTGCAAAGATGTCCGAGAACGACTATGCGAAGAGGTCCAAGCAGGTGAAGGACAGGTATACAAATGTCTGTTCCGACATAAATTTGATCATGAAATGACACCACAGTGCCGAGATGCTTTAACTCTTCGACAACAATTACTTGCGCGTGACTACAAAGCAAGTTTTGATCTCATGAACTATTGTAAGAAAGATATTGACACACTTGGTTGTGTTCATCATCAAAAGTATCAGGTCCGTGATGTTAATGACCACGGCGACCTCATCGGGTTATCGGGAATGCTTCTCTGTCTAGAAGAGACCGCTCATCATAAAGACACGCAGTCGCACATCAGTCAACAGTGTGAGAATCAGCTCGCGGATTATCGCCAAATGTTGAGCGAAGACTATCACATGAGTCCTGAAATTGTGCGAGGGTGTGCAGTTGAGATTAATTCTTGCTCCGATAAAGAGGAGGTATTGAAGAATGGCCAAACGATACATTGTCTTATGAACTTAGCTCGAAAACGAGAAAGCTTCAGCACATCCTGCGAGGAAGCAATTATGCATCTTTTGAAAGAGGAGGAAGTTGTTTCGGACTATCGCATGGATTATGCACTTGCTCAAGCTTGTACTCGTGTTGTACAAACAGCATGCTCTCATCTCAAAGATGGTGATCCGATGGTTCTTTCTTGTCTGATGGAACATTTGCACTCTGACGCTATGGTTGATGATTGCCGTAATCGGCTACTTGAATTGCAATATTTTATAAGCCGTGATTTCAACCTTGACCCAGTCTTCATGAAAAAGTGTAAAAGTGACGCCCAGCGCTTGTGCGATGTTGAAGGCATGGGGAAGGCAGATAAAGAAGTTGAGATGCCGTATTCTCTCGTTGTTTCGTGTCTTTACCGACATATCCCGGGTTCTGTACAGCTTCGAGGTGGCCCAGTCAACAAAAAAGTTCGCACGTCGTCAGCATTGTGCAGAAGAAGTTCGCAAAGCGATGAAAACTCGAGCTCTCGATTTTCAACTCAACCCAGAATTAGAAGAAGCGTGTCGAATCTCGCTCGGACTTTATTGCTCTGACAACGTCATCGAGAAGGGCATGGAGCTGATTTGTTTGCAAGATAACTTCGAGAATATTACAGATGATGCTGATGCTGGAAAAGGTGACGGAGAAAAATGTATTAACAAATTGGAAGAGATCACTGAATTAGAGGAAGGGGAAGTTGGTAATATAGACAACATTTTGCTTCGCGCTTGTGAACCTGACGTTGATCGGCTCTGCTCGACTGAGCGTGACGACGAAGAAAATGAAGGTGAAGTGATGCAATGCTTGGTTGAACATAAGTACGATTTGTCGAAAGATTGCGAAGCCGGTGTCACACATTTTCAACTTATTGAGCTCAAGGATATTAATTTCAGCTACAACTTTATGAAAGCTTGTAAGAAAGATATCGAAGCCAACTGCTTAAATGACGGAGACAAACATCGTTCGAAAAGTGAAGTCGTAGAGTGTCTCAGTGAAATCCATTTGAAAGATATCGTAGACAAGAACGAAGACACAATTTCTGAGGAATGCATTTCTCAACTGACTGTAGAGAATCTACAAAGACACGAAGATATGAAACTCAATCCTCAATTAAAAGGGGCATGTCAAGCTGACTACAAAAAACACTGCAAAAAAGGAAAAGTCAGAGGTATTGAGTGCTTAAGGATGAACCACCACAAAATCAGTAATAATTGTCGAAAGGCACTTTTCAAGCTTGAGCGAGAGGAGGCTGTGGAACCTAACCTTGACTTCAACCTAGCAAGGACGTGCAAAGCTGCGATCATGCAATTTTGCCGCAAGGAAGGCGACCCGCAATCTATGCTTGACTGTTTAATTCACAATAAAGATAATTTAGATGACGCGTGCCGAGAGGTCGTGCATGAACGAGAAAGAGAGCAGTATTCTGACATCAATCTTAACCCTGAACTGAAGGAAGCATGCGATAATGATATAACACAACACTGCAATGCGTTGTTAAGAGACATAAAACAAGAGGAAGAGAAAGGGGAGGATATGACCGGAAGAGTTGTCGAGTGTTTGAAGGAAGTCGAATTGAGTGCCGAACAAGAACTCACACAAGAATGCTCGCGGCATGTACGATTCGTGATCAAAGAGGAAAAAAATGACTACAGCTTAGATCCCATGTTAACCCTGAATTGTCTCAAATCTATCCAAGAACATTGTAAACCTAACTCTGTTCCGAATGTTATCGAATGCTTAAAGAGAAGTTATTTCAATGGAAAGTTAGCGTCGGATAATATGTGCATGATAGCAGTTGCCACATTACTCAAAGAAGGGCGTATGGACATATTAGCGGATCCAGTGCTTCACAATCTGTGCCAAATGGACATACGTATGCATTGCAGCAACGTGGCAGAGGGCAAAGGTCGTATTATGGGATGCTTGTTATACACTATACAAAACGGACAAAAGCAAGTCACGCGCGACTGTGCGGACGCGCTCATGCAACGTAAAGATATGTGGAATTACGCTGTGCAACATGGCATGAAAGACTTTGGCGGACTCGCGCGAGCGGTCATGACGTCTCCGCACCAGAGTTATCTCCTAACAGGGATCACAGTATTTCTTATTTGCGTGCTCATATTGGGCATGTTATGTGGCCGAGTGACGAAAAGAATTTCTCGGCAACGAAAAATGCTCTAAGAGATATTTTTTGGTGATTTTAACGATTATAGATACTCAAACAAGTGCGCTTCGAAGCTCAATTATTAAGGTAAACAATATTCCTTTTTTTACATTGATTGGATTTCGATCAAGCATGAGCCACAGATGGTTCACAACTAATGTTATGGTTCATCTGTGTCTCATGCTTGATTGAATAAAACAGATTCATGTTTTTGACTTATTGAACATATTTTTGAGGGCCGAGCATGTACTTGAGTAAATTTTTATTCTAAAGAATTTGAAATTGTAAGATCTCGCTCAACGGAATGTTGAATGTTTTTTCAGAAAAGAAAAGGTATACAATATCTTTTACACCCCAATTGGAACTTCATTAATATTCTCTCTTGTGCTTGTACATGCTTGGTCCGACCTGATGCTTACATAAATGGGATGCAATGATTTGAAAAGGCTCCTGATTTTTTTTTTCAATTAAATTCACCCTGACTGAGCAAGGCCGGAAGCCGTGCCTTAGGGGAACCAACTAACGACCACTTCATAACATAGTAACTAACAATACGTTAGTGATATTCTAAGGCCAGTACCTACATGGCTCAAATTTATCAGATCCAACTGTGTATTTTACTTGTGTTTGGATATTCGCCTTAAAATCTTAAAAATCGATTGACTCACTAGTGCACTACTTCATTTAAGTACTGGATTTTGAAAATTTGGGGTCCATTTTGCAACATGATCATTATTTATGGTTGTATCTTTGATAGATCCTGATTTTCCTGCTATCGTTTTAGGATAATGAAAAAAACTAAAGCGAATATTTAGTAATTTCTTAACTAAGAACTGAAATGAGTGCATTGGGTTAATCATAATTTTATTCTGTCGAGCATGTGCATACGCTCGACAGAACACGGATTTTCGAAAAAAATTTGCAAAAAATTTTCCGACTGACACTAATATTTATGTATCGGTAGGTCTCTGACAAAGTTATATTTAAATAAGAATTACATTGAATCTGGTTGTTTCTGACCGATTTAAAAATTCATTGCATCCCAATTTTACTATGTCTCTTTTACTAAATGTATATATATATAGCAGGAAATGTCTTCTTCGAATATTATTGATGCAAAACCTTGATGTAGTTCTTTTGAAATATATTTGAGATTGTTTATTTTCATGGCCGTTGTTTCGTGTTTTTTTGATTTTTTTTGTGTGGTATATTTGTGAAATTTTTGGGAACTTGGACATGTGTTTTACTTTTCAGTTATCTGTGCCATGTTGGCAGAATTTTATTATTATTTGAGGTTGTCGACGGGCCAGCTACGTGTAACCCAGACACCCTAAAAAAAATAGTTTCCACTAATGCAAAATCAAATGTTCAAATTATTCAAACATTAGAAATTGAAACCAGCTAGCAACAATTTTGTGTAATGAAGGACGTGTCCCACGTTCCCCAGACCAATAGATAAGTTGCAATTTCAAGTTTAATTCAGACTTTGCAGGTTTTGCAAGTATTCTCTGTGCAGTCTGACAGATTGCCCTTTTTGTTAGAATTTTGTGTTATTTTATATAAACCAAGGCTTTGAAACTATAAATCTTGCTATACAATAGCAGCGTTGATAGTTTTAAACATTTTGAATGATTATTTTTCTGTTTGACACAAATGACACATTTTTGGTGATATTTTGAGCCGTTTTGTTAATTTTTTTTTATAATGTGACAGCAGTAATTTTTTGGGGTGTTTTGGGTCGAGGAGAAGCCATTATTTTGTATTATTACCGTAAAAATAAGCTAATTTTTTTTGTGTTTTGGACAAAAAAGCCAATATTTGGTCTGTCTAAAATAGTGTATTGTCGGCTTTCTTTGGAATGAAGCTATTTTGTTTGTTCTCTATTAAACTCAATATTTTATCATCTCTGGTCCACATTTTACAAATTAATATATCGGGGTGGAATAAAGCAGTATGGCAGGATCTTTCTTGATGTTCTTCGGGTGTCCGAAATATTTCTCTCAATTTCTTCAGATGCTCGGAAATGCTTTTGTCTAAAATGCTAGGACGGTCAAAAAACGTCTGTTGGTAATAGCTATGTCGATTACTAGTAGGGCTGGGCAATTCGATTCGGTGATTAGAATCGATTCGTGGCACGATTTATTCGAATCAATCGCGAATTGTTCGTAGGAACGAAAACTTGCTGATTAAACTAGAATTTTTATTTTTAACGACAAAATGCAATCGATTTTAGTCAAATTTGGCCAAAATCGATTAAATTTTGTCGTTAAATATGAAAATTATTGCTCTTGGACATGGAGTGTGAATTGAAAATATACTTTAAACTATAAATATCTTCATTTTCACAATGGAGATAAGTTGTCATAGTAAAAATTTTTTTTTATTTACGTGGAATAAGTGATTCGACCCGATTCGAAAAAATTAAATGATTCGGATTTGCCCAGCTCTAGCACTAGGCATTCAGAAGATGTTTAAATCTTATAGCAGGAGATATCACAATCCTAAACCATGAAATATTGGCCATTTGCTAAAATTTTCTTCTGCTGGAAGTAATAGAATGTTTATTATGAGACTAAATTCTGAAACCGAAACTCATTGAATTTCTGCTACCTGTACCTATAACAGATAATAATATCGGCGCTAGGAACATCGGCGTGGACTCATCGTAGCAATGCGGAACTTTGTAGAATAGGTTGTGAATGACAGAATATAATAAGATTAGTCCTGGTCAGAGAGAATGCTTCATTCTTAAGTTGTGCAATGATGTTCGTTAATTTAGTGTGGCTGATGTTATCAGGTATTTTTGTGGTCTATGGATATACTGGTGGTTGGCAGTATATGTAGGGGTTGCCAAAAGCGTATATCTGTTAAATTCTGAATCGAATATTCGACTAAGTAGTGTTATAATGATCGAATGAAAAAAATTTCTCAGAAATTTGTTAAAACACCGAAATTTATGTCTATTTTCTGAAAATGTATACTTTTTTGAATGTGTTCATTCCGAATCACTGGGATAGTCAAATTAAATAAATTATGATTCACGAATCACCAATCAAATAGAATATTTGGACAGCCTTAGCTGAATGGCCGATATGCTGAATGGGCTTTACAAATTTCTAAATAGTGATATTGATTAGCAATCATCAAATTTAAATTTATTCTGAGGACATTGGGAGGCAGTAACGCTTGAAAGGGAATTAATCAACAGCCAATCGTCTTTGAGTCTCTTAGAGCAGCTAACATTCTGTCAAGCCTGTTGTCAATTTAGAATACAGTTTAAACCCAGGCACACTTCAAATTTGACTTCACACTATGAATTACCTGAACTTGTGCGGAAGCATACTGGTTTGAAACAGGAAATGTGTTGTCTGTCTTCTGTTATGGTTTGAAATAGTGCATTGTATGTGATCAAAACACTGCTAAGAAAAAAGGATTTGGTGGTCTGTTTGACTTGGATTATTTTCGGTCGTTTATATCGTTGTTAGGGCCATACAAGATAGTGAATTTTTATGTAAATTATTAACTGATAAAAGTCTCTGCTTGTTTGTTTATTAAATGCTTCCTGATTTGAATATTCGATACGATTATGAACCCAAAGATAATGGTTTTCCTCGTACGAAATTCACTATATAAATAAAATTGGGTTTCAATATTCAGTCAAACGAAATTATCTATGTTTGTCAATGTTTTGCCCATTTTGTAGCAAAGTCACGATTTATCACAATTTTTTTATTGATATTCACACCAGCCAGAATCCGAGAATACCTGTTTGCTTGGATAAGGGCATCCTTAGGCACAATAGTTTTTAATAATGCAATCACATAATTAGTCATGTATAATTTTCGTATACCGATACATATAAACAACACAAAAATATTCTCAGCCTGAGGCTCTTTAATACCATTTTAATAAGGCCATGTTGGCACTGAGTGGATATCTTAAGAGAATTTGGTCGAAATGCGATTCTTAATTAATAGATTTATCTTATTTTCTCGTGTTGCTGTCCAAACTCTAGTTCTATGTTTGATTTTTTTGTCAATTTTTACAGTAATAAAAAAAAATACTATTCTAGAAGAATGCTTGGCTCGTTGTGTAATGAAATCATGGCATGTAGCCTCTATCGTAACTTTACTATGGATATGTATTGATATTAGAATTATCAAAAAACAAACAATTTCCACGAGAATTCTAGGCATTATTTGCAATTAAACCTTCCATCTTTGCAGGGTTCAAATTTTGCCACTATGTTGTAAAAAACAGTGGTTGATATTGTAAAAACTCTTTGCAAAGTTTCAAATTTGTAATGCTACGGTTCAAAAACCTTGTGATTCGATTTCTGGATGCACAAGTCTTAGGGGTTTTATTTTATCAAATTCTGGAAAAAAAATAGGTTAAAAAAGTTCTATATAATGATATCAGCTACTCTAAAAAGAGAGAAAAATTTTACCAAAAAGCATTATTTCATAAATCATCCTTCAAAGCAATGGAATGCCACTTGAGTATTTGTGTGAAATGCTAAATACATTCAAAAATCAATCAGTTCAAATCTGCTTCATAGCAGTGTTGATGGTTTAATATGCAGCCTTTCTGTACTAACTTATCAGAAGAAAAAATGAAACTTTTGCTCAAAAAAATAAAATTTGCTTTTTCATGATTTTTCTGCACATTTGTAAATTTAAAACAGTGGTTTTGTAAGAAACTTGGTATTGTTTTGACACTTTAATTTAAGGTTGTTGTGGTTGTAAATTTGCCCCGGGGACATTTCATGTGATGCGAGTATTAAAAGATTTAAAACAATATCACTTGCCCAGAGGTCTATCTTAATGAATTTTAAACACATTCTTGAAATTGGATAGTTTTGTTCGTGAATTTTTATCATCATGTGTCATATTTTGGTGTCATGTATCTATTATAACCATTTGTACAAGCCGGCGGATTATTATTATGTCAGTTACTCTGAGATCTGACGAAAATGGCTGTGATACAAAGTTAAAGTCAAGGCTTGCAAATTTCAAGAAAATGAAAAACACAATCATTGACTGTTTTGCTTTATTAAAATTTTAGCAAAAGGCCGCAGCACATTAACAATGCTACTTAATAGCCTGTAAATTTTCTTCTGATGGTAACAATTTTATTTTGGGTGTTTCAGCAGCAGAGTGGATGACATGCTGCCTATCCGTATTGTCATTTATGCAGGACCCTCTATTTTTTATGTTCACCAATTTTTTGATGCTACGTGTACTTGCTTGGCAAGCATAGTTTATCAAGCATATTCAGACCTCGGTGTCACTTCAACCTTTGTGAACCAGAGTCACCTTGGTAAAATATACATTTCAAAGCAGAGTTTAAATCAATGGATTCGAAGGTTTAAAATTTCAGATTCTTGCCAGTATTAATTGTGTGTTGCAGGCATGTGGTTTAACACCAATTTTCAACCAAATTCACAAATATAGTAATGTTCACTCCAACACTTCGAATATTTTATTTGAATTCTGCTTCAAAGAACCAAATGAAGTTCATGGCACTTAAGATTCGATATAAATGTCATAATTACAAAGTTAATATTGGGTTTGCTGTTTTGCTCAATTGGAATGAAATTCGAAATTTACTGAATAATATATAAATACAAAATAGAGTAATGTATTTAAGTTAAACGGAATTCCTGATATTCATTTATATATATTTATGTGAAGTTTTTCGTAATAAATTTGATATATATAAAATATTTTAAAATAAAGTCCAAGACGAATCAAGCATTCGATTGCATTCGAAATTGAGCATATTCAATAGACCGAAATTATTGATTTTAGATATATTTCAGGAGAGTTGATTACAAAATGATATTGTTTTTATTGCATAAGCTATATGAGTATATGCTGAAAACTCCCATTATAGCTTTTAAATTGATACACTTGTTAAAACAAAGGGATTTGTGGTTTTCATTCATAATTTCCTATATTTTGTAATTTCTATTTCATCTCAAAACAATGGTAATGGTGGAGGTCTAATAGTAAACGGTGAAGTAGATTAAAGTTTTTTATCCAAGGTGTATTGGGATTTATTTCTGAAGGACTCCCGTGTAGGAAATCATGAGACTAGAGCGTGCTCCTTATTTGCAGCCCTGCAAATATTATTGGCTTAAACTTCTAAACAAAACAGAGTAGCACAAAATTTCAAATTTGTGGAACATAAATTTCTATAGTTAGCAAAATGACCACAAACGAAAATACCAGTTATAAAATCACAGCTGATCAAATTCCCTGTGTTTATCTGACGTGTTACTACAGACAAATTCTATAAATACTTAGATCAATACAAGTTTCGATCAATCTGGCTGATTTTTGCATCGTAATCATTTCATATTATTGCCTGGAGATATTGGCTATTTTGAAAATGATTTACTTTTGACATTTTTAATTTGACATAATCACAACTTTTTTCATTGGTCTGGGGGATGTGGGACTCATTTTTGTGATTCAGATGCATATGCAGTAAATGCAAAGATATAATAAAGAGTAAATTTGACTAACTAGGGAGTCTTGCTTCACACTTGCACGAATTTATTTCTGTAACATTTCGTCTGATCAAAGTCAGTGTGAAACAAGGCTTGGAACTTTTCTAATTAATCATGGCTTCGTTGCAGAATATGGTCAAATATCAGGAATCTCTTTTATCTGCAATGTTGAAAAATTATTCTATTTACACAGTAAATTTTTATTATTGTTCAAACCAACCTATATGTACAACCATAGTATAAATTTTCGTATAAATTTCCAACACTCTTTATTGTTCACATTCGTTTGCACAAGCATTGTCACAAGTTACACGATGGCACCAATGAAAAGTGCATTTTTGTGCCTCATTGTGTAACACTGCAACATTATATATCTTTTCATGTAATCAAACAGAGTAATTTTTGCGAGTCCAGTATGTAAATAATATTCCTAATATATATGAAGTACCAAACACGTTTTTCTGAAAAAATATAGAATATACAAAATTTATATTCATTCCATAAAAATATAGACATTCTTGATACTGTTGATTTCGAATCACTGGGAAAATCAACAATTTACAAGTTTACGAATAATCTACTTGCTGTGTATTTTGGCTCCATTAGTGTTCTTTTTTACTGTTTTTTTTAAGCAAATTTCGGTAAAAATAAAAAGTACTTATGGTCATCTTAGAATCAGGAACCTACTTTCAGTACGGGGTGTGTATGAATGATCAATCAATCTACAATTAAATTGATTAATTAATCGATTCGTAATTATTGATACGATGCCTTGGATTTTATCAAAATTGTGATGTAGGTTAGAGATCTAGGGTTCAAGCCCCAGTATATCCTGTTACTGCCCCTGTTTGTCTATAAATGGTAGACAGTTTTCACCCAGGGCAGATACCATGCATTGCACTTCATAAAAGCAGTTTTGTTAGTGATATTTTTTGCCTAGGGTGCTGGTGTAGCTTTTTAAATTAGTAGCTTTTTGCCGTTTAAATGGATTTAGTTTGTTCCATTTGGCCACTGCTTCGCTGCTAGAATAAATTTAAATAAAGGAAATGTTTGGAAATGTCACCCTAAAGACATATACAATGGCGCATTAGGAACCTTGGAAAGAGAGGCGAAAAATTTTGAGGTTTTGTGCGTTTCAAAGGCCATTTTGCATTTTTTTCTCTGGTGGTTATTGGCGGCCATGCTCCCCCCTAAATACGCTAACGGGCATATATATAAAGGTATAATATCGCTTAAGAATGCAGATTTCGTAGTTTTTTCTTGTTGCATTTATGTAGCTCCTTGCCCACTAGTGACTTCAGGAGACCCTAATGTATGATATCTCTCTCGCAACCTTGTTCTGAGCGAAGTTTACGCAAAGAGGGGGACTAAAAAAAATTTCGGGCGGGAACGCACAGGACTTAAATATAAACCACAATCCAATATATTCCTGTTATTATTGTCGTTGAAATTATTTTGACATGTAATATTAAAACATTGCCGCACATGAATAATTTATATCGACTTTGGTGACGTTCAATTTCATTATAACTTCAATTTTGATAAAAAAATTATTGAATTTTATTTCACCAAGCATGAGCCGAAGATGGGTTGTGCCTCTAAGGCACAGCCCATCTGTGGCTCATGCTTGAAAGAATGATTGTGTAAAAAATAAAGATTTCAC